>JAFELL010001115.1:0-600000 GCA_019059645.1 Caranx melampygus
CAGCGCAGCCTGCCAGCTGCCTGGTTTGGCACACAACAGCCAGGGATTGACCCCCAAACACATTTCAGCTGGGAACCCGGCCTTCCTGCACTGCGCAGCATCATCCCTCCGCAGTGGGAAAAAAAAGCGCGGGTCTCTCAGCCAGCGGAGCGCAAAAAGTGACAGCAGCCAAGCCCAATGCACAAAGAGGGCACTTTGGGCACAGGAGGAGCCAGGGAATGGTCATGCCACTTATTTCAGCTGACAAGCGGAATCTGTGCACAGCCACGCTTCATTCTCAGCACATTTGACAAATGGCGATTTCTCTCAGCGAGAGGAACAGAAAAATCACACAAGCCCAGCGCAGCCTGCCAGCTGCTGGTTGGCCACACAACAGCCAGGGATTGACCCCAAACACATTTCAGCTGGGACCCGGCCTTCCTGCACTGCGCAGCATCATTCCCTCCGCAGTGGGAAAAAAAAGCCGCGGGTCTCTCAGCCAGCGGAGCGCAAAAAAGTGAAAGCAGCCAAGCCAATGCACAAAGAGGGCACTTTGGGCACAGGAGGAGCCAGGGAAGGTCATGCACTTATTTCAGCTGACAATGCGGCCATGTGCACAGCCGCCCCATTCCCAGCACATTTGACAAATGGCTCATTTCTCTCAGCGAGAGGAACGGAAAATGACACAAGCCCAGCGCAGCCTGCCAGCTCCCTGGTTTGGCCACACAACAGCCAGGGATTGACCCCAAACACATTTCAGCTGGGAACCCGGCCTTCCTGCACTGCGCAGCATCATTCCCTCCGCAGTGGGAAAAAAAAGCCGCGGGTCTCTCAGCCAGCGGAGCGCAAAAATGACACAAGCCCAGCGCAGCCTGCATCTGCCTGGTTTGGCACACAACAGCCAGGGATTGACCCCCAAACACATTTCAGCTGGGAACCCGGCCTTCCGCACTGCGCAGCATCATTCCCTCCGCAGTGGGAAAAAAAGCCGCGGGTCTCTCAGCCAGCGGAGCGCAAAAAGTGACACAAGCCCAGCGCAGCCTGCCAGCTGCCTGGTTTGGCCACACAACAGCCAGGGATTGACCCCAAACACATTTCAGCTGGGAACCCGGCCTTCCTGCACTGCGCAGCATCATTCCCTCCGCAGTGGGGAAAAAAAAAGCGCGGGTCTCGCCAGCGGAGCGCAAAAAAGTGACAGCAGCCAAGCCCAATGCACAAAGAGGGCACTTGGGCACAGGAGGAGCCAGGGAATGGTCATGCCAACTTATTTCAGCTGACAAGGCGGAATCTGTGCACAGCCCGCTTCATTCTCAGCACATTTGACAAAATGGCGCATTTCTCTCAGCGAGAGGAACAGAAAAATGACACAAGCCCAGCGCAGCCTGCCAGCTGCTGGTTTGGCCACACAACAGCCAGGGATTGACCCCCAAACACATTTCAGCTGGGAACCCGGCCTTCCTGCACTGCGCAGCATCATTCCCTCCGCAGTGGGAAAAAAAAGCCGCGGGTCTCTCAGCCAGCGGAGCGCAAAAGTGACAGCAGCCAAGCCCAATGCACACAAGAGGGCACTTTTGGCACAGGAGGAGCCAGGGAATGGTCATGCCACTTATTTCAGCTGACAAGGCGGAATCTATGCACAGCCACGCTTCATTCTCAGCACATTTGACAAATGGTGCATTTCTCTCAGCGAGAGGAACGAAAAATGACACAAGCCCAGCGCAGCCTGCCAGCTGCCTGGTTTGGCCACACAACAGCCAGGGATTGACCCCCAAACACATTTCAGCTGGAACCCGGCCTTCTGCACTGCGCAGCATCATTCCCTCCGCAGTGGGAAAAAAAAAGCCGCGGGTCTCTCAGCCAGCGGAGCGCAAAAAGTGACAGCAGCCAAGCCCAATGCACAAAGAGGGCACTTTGCGGCACAGGAGGAGCCAGGAATGGTCATGCCACTTATTTCAGCTGACAAGGCGGAATCTGTGCACAGCCCGCTTCATTCTCAGCACATTTGACAAATGGCGCATTTCTCTCAGCGAGAGGAACAGAAAAATGACACAAGCCCAGCGCAGCCTGCCAGCTGCCTGGTTTGGCCACACAACAGCCAGGGATTGACCCCAAACACATTTCAGCTGGGAACCCGGCCTTCCTGCACTGCGCAGCATCATTCCCTCCGCAGTGGGAAAAAAAAGCCCGGGGTCTCTCAGCCAGCGGAGCGCAAAAGTGAAAGCAGCCAAGCCCAATGCACAAAGAGGGCACTTTGGGCACAGGAGGAGCCAGGGAATGGTCATGCCACTTATTTCAGCTGACAATGCGGCCCATGTGCACAGCCCGCTTCATCCTCAGCACATTTGACAAATGGCTCATTTCTCTCAGCGAGAGGAACGGAAAAAATGACACAAGCCCAGCGCAGCCTGCCAGCTCCTGGTTTGGCCACACAACAGCAGGGATTGACCCCCAAACACATTTCAGCTGGGAACCGGCCTCCTGCACTGCGCAGCATCATTCCCTCCGCAGTGGGAAAAAAAAGCCGCGGGTCTCTCAGCCAGCGGAGCGCAAAAAATGACACAAGCCCAGCGCAGCCTGCCATCTGCCTGGTTTGGCCACACAACAGCCAGGGATTGACCCCAAAACACATTTCAGCTGGGAACCCGGCCTTCCTGCACTGCGCAGCATCATTCCTCCGCAGTGGGAAAAAAAGCCGCGGGTCTCTCAGCCAGCGGAGCGCAAAAGTGACACAAGCCCAGCGCAGCCTGCCAGCTGCCTGGTTTGGCCACACAACAGCCAGGGATGGACCCCAAACACATTTCAGCTGGGAACCCGGCCTTCCTGCACTGCGCAGCATCATTCCTCCGCAGTGGGAAAAAAAAAGCCGCGGGTCTCTCAGCAGCGGAGCGCAAAAGTGACAGCAGCCAAGCCCATGCACAAAGAGGGCACTTTGGGCACAGGAGGAGCCAGGGAATGGTCATGCAACTTATTTCAGCTGACAAGGCGGAATCTGTGCACAGCCACGCTTCATTCTCAGCACATTTGACAAATGGCGCATTCTCTCAGCGAGAGGAACGAAAAATCACACAAGCCCAGCGCAGCCTGCCAGCTGCCTGGTTTGGCCACACAACAGCCAGGGATTGACCCCAAACACATTTCAGCTGGGAACCCGCCTTCCTGCACTGCGCAGCATCATTCCCTCCGCAGTGGGAAAAAAAAAGCGCGGGTCTCTCAGCCAGCGGAGCGCAAAAAGTGACAGCAGCCAAGCCAATGCACACAGAGGGCACTTTTGGCACAGGAGGAGCCAGGGAATGGTCATGCCACTTATTTCAGCTGACAAGGCGGAATCTATGCACAGCCCCGCTCATTTCAGCACATTGACAAATGGGCATTTCTCTCAGCGAGAGGACGGAAAAAAAATGACACAAGCCCAGCGCAGCCTGCCAGCTGCCTGGTTTGGCCACACAACAGCCAGGGATTGACCCCCAAACACATTTCAGCTGGCAACCCGGCCTTCCTGCACTGCGCAGCATCATTCCCTCCGCAGTGGGAAAAAAAAGCCGCGGGTCTCTCAGCCAGCGGAGCGCAAAAGTGACAGCAGCCAAGCCCAATGCACAAAGAGGGCACTTTGGGCACAGGAGGAGCCAGGGAATGGTCATGCCACTTATTTCAGCTGACAAGGCGGAATCTGTGCACAGCCCGCTTCATTCTCAGCACATTGACAAATGGCGCATTCTCTCAGCGAGAGGAACAGAAAAATGACACAAGCCCAGCGCAGCCTGCCAGCTGCCTGGTTTGGCCACACAACAGCCAGGGATTGACCCCCAAACACATTTCAGCTGGGAACCCGGCCTTCCTGCACTGCGCAGCATCATTCCCTCCGCAGTGGGAAAAAAAAGCGCGGGTCTCTCAGCCAGCGGAGCGCAAAAGTGAAAGCAGCCAAGCCCAATGCACAAAGAGGGCACTTTGGCACAGGAGGAGCCAGGGAATGGTCATGCCACTTATTTCAGCTGACAATGCGGCCCATGTGCACAGCCCCGCTTCATCTCAGCACATTTGACAAATGGCGCATTTCTCTCAGCGAGAGGAACGGAAAAAAGACACAAGCCCAGCGCAGCCTGCCAGCTCCTGGTTTGGCCACACAACAGCCAGGGATTGACCCCCAAACACATTTCAGCTGGGAACCCGGCCTTCCTGCACTGCGCAGCATCATTCCTCCGCAGTGGGAAAAAAAAGCCGCGGGTCTCTCAGCCAGCGGAGCGCAAAAATGACACAGCCCAGCGCAGCCTGCCATCTGCCTGGTTTGGCCACACACACAGGGAGGATTGACCCCCAAACAATTTCAGCTGGGAACCCGGCCTCCTGCACTGCGCAGCATCATTCCCTCCGCAGTGGGAAAAAAGCCGCGGGTCTCTCAGCCAGCGGAGCGCAAAAGTGACACAAGCCCAGCGCAGCCTGCCAGCTGCCTGGTTTGGCCACACAACAGCCAGGGATTGACCCCCAAACACATTTCAGCTGGGACCCGGCCTTCCTGCACTGCGCAGCATCATTCCCTCCGCAGTGGGAAAAAAAAGCCGCGGGTCTCTCAGCCAGCGGAGCGCAAAAATGACACAAGCCCAGCGCAGCATGCCATCTGCCTGGTTTGGCAACAAAGCCAGGGATTGACCCCCAAACACATTTCAGCTGGGAACCCGCCTTCCTGCACTGCGCAGCATCATTCCCTCCGCAGTGGGAAAAAAAGCCGCGGGTCTCTCAGCCAGCGGAGCGCAAAAGTGACACAAGCCCAGCGCAGCCTGCCAGCTGCCTGGTTTGGCCACACAACAGCCAGGGATTGACCCCCAAACACATTTCAGCTGGGAACCCGGCCTTCCTGCACTGCGCAGCATCATTCCTCCGCAGTGGGAAAAAAAAGCCGCGGGTCTCTCAGCCAGCGGAGCGCAAAAGTGACAGCAGCCAAGCCCAATGCACAAAGAGGGCACTTTGGGCACAGGAGGAGCCAGGGAATGGTCATGCAACTTATTTCAGCTGACAAGGCGGAATCTGTGCACAGCCACGTCATTCTCAGCACATTTGACAAATGGCGCATTTCTCTCAGCGAGAGGAACAGAAAAAATCACACAAGCCCAGCGCAGCCTGCCAGCTGCCTGGTTTGGCCACACAACAGCCAGGGATTGACCCCAAACACATTTCAGCTGGGACCCGGCCTTCCTGCACTGCGCAGCATCATTCCCTCCGCAGTGGGAAAAAAAAAGCGCGGGTCTCTCAGCCAGCGGAGCGCAAAAGTGACAAAGCCCAGCGCAGCCTGCCAGCTGCCTGGTTTGGCCACACAACACAGGGATGACCCCAAACACATTTCAGCTGGGAATCGGCCTTCCTGCACTGCGCAGCATCATTCCCTCCGCAGTGGGAAAAAAAAGCCGCGGGTCTCTCAGCCAGCGGAGCGCAAAAGTGACAGCAGCCAAGCCCAATGCACACAGAGGGCACTTTGGGCACAGGAGGAGCCAGGGAATGGTCATGCCACTTATTTCAGCTGACAAGGCGGAAATCTGCACAGCCACGCTTCATTCTCAGCACATTTGACAAATGGGCATTTCTCTCAGCGAGAGGAGCGGAAAAAATGACACAAGCCCAGCGCAGCCTGCCAGCTGCCTGGTTTGGCCACACAACAGCCAGGGATTGACCCCCAAACATTTCAGCTGGGAACCCGGCCTTCCTGCACTGCGCAGCATCATTCCCTCCGCAGTGGGAAAAAAAAAGCCGCGGGTCTCTCAGCCAGCGGAGCGCAAAAGTGACACAAGCCCAGCGCAGCCTGCCAGCTGCCTGGTTTGGCCACACAACAGCCAGGGATTGACCCCCAAACACATTTCAGCTGGGAACCCGGCCTTCCTGCACTGCGCAGCATCATTCCCTCCGCAGTGGGAAAAAAAAGCCGCGGGTCTCTCAGCCAGCGGAGCGCAAAAGTGACAGCAGCCAAGCCCAATGCACACAGCGGGCACTTTGGCACAGGAGGAGCCAGGGAATGGTCATGCCACTTATTTCAGCTGACAATGCGGCCCATGTGCACAGCCCGCTTCATTTCAGCACATTTGACAAATGGCGCATTTCTCTCAGCGAGAGGAACAGAAAAATGACACAAGCCCAGCGCAGCCTGCCAGCTGCCTGGTTTGGCCACACAACAGCAAGGGATTGACCCCCAAACACATTTCAGCTGGGAACCGGCCTTCCTGCACTGCGCAGCATCATTCCCTCCGCAGTGGGAAAAAAAGCCGCGGGTCTCAGCCAGCGGAGCGCAAAAGTGACACAAGCCCAGCGCAGCCTGCCAGCTGCCTGGTTGGCCACACAACAGCCAGGGATTGACCCCCAAACACATTTCAGCTGGGAACCGGCCTTCCTGCACTGCGCAGCATCATTCCCTCCGCAGTGGGAAAGAAAAGCCGCGGGTCTCTCAGCCAGCGGAGCGCAAAAGTGACAGCAGCCAAGCCCAATGCACAAGAGGGCACTTTTGGCACAGGAGGAGCCAGGGAATGGTCATGCCACTTATTTCAGCTGACAAGGCGGAATCTATGCACAGCCACGCTTCATTCTCAGCACATTTGACAAATGGCGCATTTCTCTCAGCGAGAGGAACGAAAAATGACACAAGCCCAGCGCAGCCTGCCAGCTGCCTGGTTTGGCCACACAACAGCCAGGGATTGACCCCCAAACACATTTCAGCTGGGAACCGGCCTTCCTGCACTGCGCAGCATCATTCCCTCCGCAGTGGGAAAAAAAAGCCGCGGTCTCTCAGCCAGCGGAGCGCAAAAGTGACAGCAGCCAAGCCCAATGCACAAAGAGGGCACTTTGGGCACAGGAGGAGCCAGGGAATGGTCATGCCACTTATTTCAGCTGACAATGCGGCCCATGTGCACAGCCCCGCTTCATCTCAGCACATTTGACAAATGGCTCATTTCTCTCAGCGAGAGGAACGGAAAAAATGACACAAGCCCAGCGCAGCCTGCCAGCTGCCTGGTTTGGCCACACAACAGCCAGGGATTGACCCCCAAACACATTTCAGCTGGGAACCCGGCCTTCCTGCACTGCGCAGCATCATTCCCTCCGCAGTGGGAAAAAAAAGCCGCGGGTCTCTCAGCCAGCGGAGCGCAAAAGTGAAAGCAGCCAAGCCCAATGCACAAAGAGGGCACTTTGGGCACAGGAGGAGCCAGGGAATGGTCATGCCACTTATTTCAGCTGACAATGCGGCCCATGTGCACAGCCCCGCTTCATCCTCAGCACATTTGACAAATGGCTCATTTCTCTCAGCGAGAGGAACGGAAAAATGACACAAGCCCAGCGCAGCCTGCCAGCTCCCTGGTTTGGCCACACAACAGCCAGGGATTGACCCCCAAACACATTTCAGCTGGGAACCCGGCCTTCCTGCACTGCGCAGCATCATTCCCTCCGCAGTGGGAAAAAAAAGCCGCGGGTCTCTCAGCCAGCGGAGCGCAAAAATGACACAAGCCCAGCGCAGCCTGCCATCTGCCTGGTTTGGCCACACAACAGCCAGGGATTGACCCCCAAAACATTTCAGCTGGGAACCCGGCCTTCCTGCACTGCGCAGCATCATTCCCTCCGCAGTGGAAAAAAAGCCGCGGGTCTCTCAGCCAGCGGAGCGCAAAAGTGACACAAGCCCAGCGCAGCCTGCCAGCTGCCTGGTTTGGCCACACAACAGCCAGGGATTGACCCCCAAACACATTTCAGCTGGGAACCCGGCCTTCCTGCACTGCGCAGCATCATTCCCTCCGCAGTGGGAAAAAAAGCCGCGGGTCTCTCAGCCAGCGGAGCGCAAAAGTGACAGCAGCCAAGCCCAATGCACAAAGAGGGCACTTTGGGCACAGGAGGAGCCAGGGAATGGTCATGCCACTTATTTCAGCTGACAAGGCGGAATCTGTGCACAGCCACGCTTCATTCTCAGCACATTTGACAAATGGCGCATTTCTCTCAGCGAGAGGAACAGAAAAATCACACAAGCCCAGCGCAGCCTGCCAGCTGCCTGGTTTGGCCACACAACAGCCAGGGATTGACCCCCAAACACATTTCAGCTGGGAACCCGGCCTTCCTGCACTGCGCAGCATCATTCCCTCCGCAGTGGGAAAAAAAAGCCGCGGGTCTCTCAGCCAGCGGAGCGCAAAAGTGACAGCAGCCAAGCCCAATGCACAAAGAGGGCACTTTGGGCACAGGAGGAGCCAGGGAATGGTCATGCCACTTATTTCAGCTGACAAGGCGGAATCTGTGCACAGCCCGCTTCATTCTCAGCACATTTGACAAATGGCGCATTTCTCTCAGCGAGAGGAACAGAAAAATGACACAAGCCCAGCGCAGCCTGCCAGCTGCCTGGTTTGGCCACACAACAGCCAGGGATTGACCCCCAAACACATTTCAGCTGGGAACCCGGCCTTCCTGCACTGCGCAGCATCATTCCCTCCGCAGTGGGAAAAAAAAGCCGCGGGTCTCTCAGCCAGCGGAGCGCAAAAGTGAAAGCAGCCAAGCCCAATGCACAAAGAGGGCACTTTGGGCACAGGAGGAGCCAGGGAATGGTCATGCCACTTATTTCAGCTGACAATGCGGCCCATGTGCACAGCCCCGCTTCATCCTCAGCACATTTGACAAATGGCTCATTTCTCTCAGCGAGAGGAACGGAAAAATGACACAAGCCCAGCGCAGCCTGCCAGCTCCCTGGTTTGGCCACACAACAGCCAGGGATTGACCCCCAAACACATTTCAGCTGGGAACCCGGCCTTCCTGCACTGCGCAGCATCATTCCCTCCGCAGTGGGAAAAAAAAGCCGCGGGTCTCTCAGCCAGCGGAGCGCAAAATGACACAAGCCCAGCGCAGCCTGCCATCTGCCTGGTTTGGCCACACAACATCCAGGGATTGACCCCCAAACACATTTCAGCTGGGAACCCGGCCTTCCTGCACTGCGCAGCATCATTCCCTCCGCAGTGGGAAAAAAAGCCGCGGGTCTCTCAGCCAGCGGAGCGCAAAAGTGACACAAGCCCAGCGCAGCCTGCCAGCTGCCTGGTTTGGCCACACAACAGCCAGGGATTGACCCCAAACACATTTCAGCTGGGAACCCGGCCTTCCTGCACTGCGCAGCATCATTCCCTCCGCAGTGGGAAAAAAAAGCCGCGGGTCTCTCAGCCAGCGGAGCGCAAAAGTGACAGCAGCCAAGCCCAATGCACAAAGAGGGCACTTTGGGCACAGGAGGAGCCAGGGAATGGTCATGCAACTTATTTCAGCTGACAAGGCGGAATCTGTGCACAGCCACGCTTCATTCTCAGCACATTTGACAAATGGCGCATTTCTCTCAGCGAGAGGAACAGAAAAATCACACAAGCCCAGCGCAGCCTGCCAGCTGCCTGGTTTGGCCACACAACAGCCAGGGATTGACCCCCAAACACATTTCAGCTGGGAACCCGGCCTTCCTGCACTGCGCAGCATCATTCCCTCCGCAGTGGGAAAAAAAAGCCGCGGGTCTCTCAGCCAGCGGAGCGCAAAAGTGACACAAGCCCAGCGCAGCCTGCCAGCTGCCTGGTTTGGCCACACAACAGCCAGGGATTGACCCCCAAACACATTTCAGCTAGGAATCAGGTCTTCCTGCACTGCGCTGCATCATTCCCTCCGCAGTGGGAAAGAAAAGCGCGGGTCTCTCAGCCAGCGGAGCGCAAAAGTGACAGCAGCCAAGCCCAATGCACACAGAGGGCACTTTGGCACAGGAGGAGCCAGGGAATGGTCATGCCACTTATTTCAGCTGACAAGGCGAAATCTATGCACAGCCACGCTTCATTCTCAGCACATTTGACAAATGGTGCATTTCTCTCAGCGAGAGGAGCGGAAAAATGACACAAGCCCAGCGCAGCCTGCCAGCTGCCTGGTTTGGCCACACAACAGCCAGGGATTGACCCCAAACACATTTCAGCTGGGAACCCGGCCTTCCTGCACTGCGCAGCATCATTCCCTCCACAGTGGGAAAAAAAAGCCGCGGGTCTCTCAGCCAGCGGAGCGCAAAAGTGACACAAGCCCAGCGCAGCCTGCCAGCTGCCTGGTTTGGCCACACAACAGCCAGGGATTGACCCCCAAACACATTTCAGCTGGGAACCCGGCCTTCCTGCACTGCGCAGCATCATTCCCTCCGCAGTGGGAAAAAAAAGCCGCGGGTCTCTCAGCCAGCGGAGCGCAAAAGTGACAGCAGCAAAGCCCAATGCACACAGCGGGCACTTTTGGCACAGGAGGAGCCAGGGAATGGTCATGCCACTTATTTCAGCTGACAATGCGGCCCATGTGCACAGCCCCGCTTCATTTCAGCACATTTGACAAATGGCGCATTTCTCTCAGCGAGAGGAACAGAAAATGACACAAGCCCAGCGCAGCCTGCCAGCTGCCTGGTTTGGCCACACAACAGCCAGGGATTGACCCCCAAACACATTTCAGCTGGGAACCCGGCCTTCCTGCACTGCGCAGCATCATTCCCTCCGCAGTGGGAAAAAAAAGCCGCGGGTCTCTCAGCCAGCGGAGCGCAAAAGTGACACAAGCCCAGCGCAGCCTGCCAGCTGCCTGGTTTGGCCACACAACAGCCAGGGATTGACCCCCAAACACATTTCAGCTGGGAACCCGGCCTTCCTGCACTGCGCAGCATCATTCCCTCCGCAGTGGGAAAAAAAAGCCGCGGGTCTCTCAGCCAGCGGAGCGCAAAAGTGACAGCAGCCAAGCCCAATGCACACAGAGGGCACTTTGGGCACAGGAGGAGCCAGGGAATGGTCATGCCACTTATTTCAGCTGACAAGGCGGAATCTGTGCACAGCCACGCTTCATTCTCAGCACATTTGACAAATGGCGCATTTCTCTCAGCGAGAGGAACAGAAAAATCACACAAGCCCAGCGCAGCCTGCCAGCTGCCTGGTTTGGCCACACAACAGCCAGGGATTGACCCCCAAACACATTTCAGCTGGGAACCCGGCCTTCCTGCACTGCGCAGCATCATTCCCTCCGCAGTGGGAAAAAAAAGCCGCGGGTCTCTCAGCCAGCGGAGCGCAAAAGTGACAGCAGCCAAGCCCAATGCACAAAGAGGGCACTTTGGGCACAGGAGGAGCCAGGGAATGGTCATGCCACTTATTTCAGCTGACAAGGCGGAATCTGTGCACAGCCCGCTTCATTCTCAGCACATTTGACAAATGGCGCATTTCTCTCAGCGAGAGGAACGGAAAAATGACACAAGCCCAGCGCAGCCTGCCAGCTGCCTGGTTTGGCCACACAACAGCCAGGGATTGACCCCCAAACACATTTCAGCTGGGAACCCGGCCTTCCTGCACTGCGCAGCATCATTCCCTCCGCAGTGGGAAAAAAAAGCCGCGGGTCTCTCAGCCAGCGGAGCGCAAAAGTGAAAGCAGCCAAGCCCAATGCACAAAGAGGGCACTTTGGGCACAGGAGGAGCCAGGGAATGGTCATGCCACTTATTTCAGCTGACAATGCGGCCCATGTGCACAGCCCCGCTTCATCCTCAGCACATTTGACAAATGGCTCATTTCTCTCAGCGAGAGGAACGGAAAAATGACACAAGCCCAGCGCAGCCTGCCAGCTCCCTGGTTTGGCCACACAACAGCCAGGGATTGACCCCCAAACACATTTCAGCTGGGAACCCGGCCTTCCTGCACTGCGCAGCATCATTCCCTCCGCAGTGGGAAAAAAAAGCCGCGGGTCTCTCAGCCAGCGGAGCGCAAAAATGACACAAGCCCAGCGCAGCCTGCCATCTGCCTGGTTTGGCCACACAACATCCAGGGATTGACCCCCAAACACATTTCAGCTGGGAACCCGGCCTTCCTGCACTGCGCAGCATCATTCCCTCCGCAGTGGGAAAAAAGCCGCGGGTCTCTCAGCCAGCGGAGCGCAAAAGTGACACAAGCCCAGCGCAGCCTGCCAGCTGCCTGGTTTGGCCACACAACAGCCAGGGATTGACCCCCAAACACATTTCAGCTGGGAACCCGGCCTTCCTGCACTGCGCAGCATCATTCCCTCCGCAGTGGGAAAAAAAAGCCGCGGGTCTCTCAGCCAGCGGAGCGCAAAAGTGACAGCAGCCAAGCCCAATGCACAAAGAGGGCACTTTGGCACAGGAGGAGCCAGGGAATGGTCATGCCACTTATTTCAGCTGACAAGGCGGAATCTGTGCACAGCCACGCTTCATTCTCAGCACATTTGACAAATGGCGCATTTCTCTCAGCGAGAGGAACAGAAAAATCACACAAGCCCAGCGCAGCCTGCCAGCTGCCTGGTTTGGCCACACAACAGCCAGGGATTGACCCCCAAACACATTTCAGCTGGGAACCCGGCCTTCCTGCACTGCGCAGCATCATTCCCTCCGCAGTGGGAAAAAAAAGCCGCGGGTCTCTCAGCCAGCGGAGCGCAAAAGTGAAAGCAGCCAAGCCCAATGCACAAAGAGGGCACTTTGGGCACAGGAGGAGCCAGGGAATGGTCATGCCACTTATTTCAGCTGACAATGCGGCCCATGTGCACAGCCCGCTTCATCCTCAGCACATTTGACAAATGGCTCATTTCTCTCAGCGAGAGGAACGGAAAAATGACACAAGCCCAGCGCAGCCTGCCAGCTGCCTGGTTTGGCCACACAACAGCCAGGGATTGACCCCCAAACACATTTCAGCTGGGAACCCGGCCTTCCTGCACTGCGCAGCATCATTCCCTCCGCAGTGGGAAAAAAAAGCCGCGGGTCTCTCAGCCAGCGGAGCGCAAAAGTGAAAGCAGCCAAGCCCAATGCACAAAGAGGGCACTTTGGGCACAGGAGGAGCCAGGGAATGGTCATGCCACTTATTTCAGCTGACAATGCGGCCCATGTGCACAGCCCCGCTTCATCCTCAGCACATTTGACAAATGGCTCATTTCTCTCAGCGAGAGGAACGGAAAAATGACACAAGCCCAGCGCAGCCTGCCAGCTGCCTGGTTTGGCCACACAACAGCCAGGGATTGACCCCCAAACACATTTCAGCTGGGAACCCGGCCTTCCTGCACTGCGCAGCATCATTCCCTCCGCAGTGGGAAAAAAAAGCCGCGGGTCTCTCAGCCAGCGGAGCGCAAAAATGACACAAGCCCAGCGCAGCCTGCCATCTGCCTGGTTTGGCCACACAACAGCCAGGGATTGACCCCCAAACACATTTCAGCTGGGAACCGGCCTTCCTGCACTGCGCAGCATCATTCCCTCCGCAGTGGGAAAAAAAGCCGCGGGTCTCTCAGCCAGCGGAGCGCAAAAGTGACACAAGCCCAGCGCAGCCTGCCAGCTGCCTGGTTTGGCCACACAACAGCCAGGGATTGACCCCCAAACACATTTCAGCTGGGAACCCGGCCTTCCTGCACTGCGCAGCATCATTCCCTCCGCAGTGGGAAAAAAAAGCCGCGGGTCTCTCAGCCAGCGGAGCGCAAAAGTGACAGCAGCCAAGCCCAATGCACAAAGAGGGCACTTTGGGCACAGGAGGAGCCAGGGAATGGTCATGCAACTTATTTCAGCTGACAAGGCGGAATCTGTGCACAGCCACGCTTCATTCTCAGCACATTTGACAAATGGCGCATTTCTCTCAGCGAGAGGAACAGAAAAAGACACAAGCCCAGCGCAGCCTGCCAGCTGCCTGGTTTGGCCACACAACAGCCAGGGATTGACCCCCAAACACATTTCAGCTGGGAACCCGGCCTTCCTGCACTGCGCAGCATCATTCCCTCCGCAGTGGGAAAAAAAAGCCGCGGGTCTCTCAGCCAGCGGAGCGCAAAAGTGACAGCAGCCAAGCCCAATGCACAAAGAGGGCACTTTGGGCACAGGAGGAGCCAGGGAATGGTCATGCCACTTATTTCAGCTGACAAGGCGGAATCTGTGCACAGCCCCGCTTCATTCTCAGCACATTTGACAAATGGCGCATTTCTCTCAGCGAGAGGAACAGAAAAATGACACAAGCCCAGCGCAGCCTGCCAGCTGCCTGGTTTGGCCACACAACAGCCAGGGATTGACCCCCAAACACATTTCAGCTGGGAACCCGGCCTTCCTGCACTGCGCAGCATCATTCCCTCCGCAGTGGGAAAAAAAAGCCGCGGGTCTCTCAGCCAGCGGAGCGCAAAAGTGAAAGCAGCCAAGCCCAATGCACAAAGAGGGCACTTTGGGCACAGGAGGAGCCAGGGAATGGTCATGCCACTTATTTCAGCTGACAATGCGGCCCATGTGCACAGCCCCGCTTCATCCTCAGCACATTTGACAAATGGCTCATTTCTCTCAGCGAGAGGAACGGAAAAATGACACAAGCCCAGCGCAGCCTGCCAGCTGCCTGGTTTGGCCACACAACAGCCAGGGATTGACCCCCAAACACATTTCAGCTGGGAACCCGGCCTTCCTGCACTGCGCAGCATCATTCCCTCCGCAGTGGGAAAAAAAAGCCGCGGGTCTCTCAGCCAGCGGAGCGCAAAATGACACAAGCCCAGCGCAGCCTGCCATCTGCCTTTTGGCCACACAGGAGCCAGGGATTGACCCCCAAACACATTTCAGCTGGGAACCGGCCTTCCTGCACTGCGCAGCATCATTCCCTCCGCAGTGGGAAAAAAGCCGGGGTCTCTCAGCGAGAGGAGCGCAAAAGTGACACAAGCCCAGCGCAGCCTGCCAGCTGCCTGGTTTGGCCACACAACAGCCAGGGATTGACCCCCAAACACATTTCAGCTGGGAACCCGGCCTTCCTGCACTGCGCAGCATCATTCCCTCCGCAGTGGGAAAAAAAGCCGCGGGTCTCTCAGCCAGCGGAGCGCAAAAATGACACAAGCCCAGCGCAGCCTGCCATCTGCCTGGTTTGGCCACACAACATCCAGGGATTGACCCCCAAACACATTTCAGCTGGGAACCCGGCCTTCCTGCACTGCGCAGCATCATTCCCTCCGCAGTGGGAAAAAAAGCCGCGGGTCTCTCAGCCAGCGGAGCGCAAAAGTGACACAAGCCCAGCGCAGCCTGCCAGCTGCCTGGTTTGGCCACACAACAGCCAGGGATTGACCCCCAAACACATTTCAGCTGGGAACCCGGCCTTCCTGCACTGCGCAGCATCATTCCCTCCGCAGTGGGAAAAAAAAGCCGCGGGTCTCTCAGCCAGCGGAGCGCAAAAGTGACAGCAGCCAAGCCCAATGCACAAAGAGGGCACTTTGGGCACAGGAGGAGCCAGGGAATGGTCATGCAACTTATTTCAGCTGACAAGGCGGAATCTGTGCACAGCCACGCTTCATTCTCAGCACATTTGACAAATGGCGCATTTCTCTCAGCGAGAGGAACAGAAAAATGACACAAGCCCAGCGCAGCCTGCCAGCTGCCTGGTTTGGCCACACAACAGCCAGGGATTGACCCCCAAACACATTTCAGCTGGGAACCCGGCCTTCCTGCACTGCGCAGCATCATTCCCTCCGCAGTGGGAAAAAAAAGCCGCGGGTCTCTCAGCCAGCGGAGCGCAAAAGTGACACAAGCCCAGCGCAGCCTGCCAGCTGCCTGGTTTGGCCACACAACAGCCAGGGATTGACCCCCAAACACATTTCAGCTAGGAATCAGGCCTTCCTGCACTGCGCAGCATCATTCCCTCCGCAGTGGGAAAAAAAAGCCGCGGGTCTCTCAGCCAGCGGAGCGCAAAAGTGACAGCAGCCAAGCCCAATGCACACAGAGGGCACTTTTGGCACAGGAGGAGCCAGGGAATGGTCATGCCACTTATTTCAGCTGACAAGGCGAAATCTATGCACAGCCACGCTTCATTCTCAGCACATTTGACAAATGGCGCATTTCTCTCAGCGAGAGGAGCGGAAAAATGACACAAGCCCAGCGCAGCCTGCCAGCTGCCTGGTTTGGCCACACAACAGCCAGGGATTGACCCCCAAACACATTTCAGCTGGGAACCCGGCCTTCCTGCACTGCGCAGCATCATTCCCTCCGCAGTGGGAAAAAAAAGCCGCGGGTCTCTCAGCCAGCGGAGCGCAAAAGTGACACAAGCCCAGCGCAGCCTGCCAGCTGCCTGGTTTGGCCACACAACAGCCAGGGATTGACCCCCAAACACATTTCAGCTGGGAACCCGGCCTTCCTGCACTGCGCAGCATCATTCCCTCCGCAGTGGGAAAAAAAAGCCGCGGGTCTCTCAGCCAGCGGAGCGCAAAAGTGACAGCAGCAAAGCCCAATGCACACAGCGGGCACTTTTGGCACAGGAGGAGCCAGGGAATGGTCATGCCACTTATTTCAGCTGACAATGCGGCCCATGTGCACAGCCCGCTTCATTTTCAGCACATTTGACAAATGGCGCATTTCTCTCAGCGAGAGGAACAGAAAAATGACACAAGCCCAGCGCAGCCTGCCAGCTGCCTGGTTTGGCCACACAACAGCCAGGGATTGACCCCCAAACACATTTCAGCTGGGAACCCGGCCTTCCTGCACTGCGCAGCATCATTCCCTCCGCAGTGGGAAAAAAAAGCCGCGGGTCTCTCAGCCAGCGGAGCGCAAAAGTGACACAAGCCCAGCGCAGCCTGCCAGCTGCCTGGTTTGGCCACACAACAGCCAGGGATTGACCCCCAAACACATTTCAGCTGGGAACCGGCCTTCCTGCACTGCGCAGCATCATTCCCTCCGCAGTGGGAAAAAAAAGCCGCGGGTCTCTCAGCCAGCGGAGCGCAAAAGTGACAGCAGCCAAGCCCAATGCACACAGAGGGCACTTTTGGCACAGGAGGAGCCAGGGAATGGTCATGCCACTTATTTCAGCTGACAAGGCGGAATCTATGCACAGCCACGCTTCATTCTCAGCACATTTGACAAATGGCGCATTTCTCTCAGCGAGAGGAACAGAAAAATGACACAAGCCCAGCGCAGCCTGCCAGCTGCCTGGTTTGGCCACACAACAGCCAGGGATTGACCCCCAAACACATTTCAGCTGGGAACCCGGCCTTCCTGCACTGCGCAGCATCATTCCCTCCGCAGTGGGAAAAAAAAGCCGCGGGTCTCTCAGCCAGCGGAGCGCAAAAGTGACAGCAGCCAAGCCCAATGCACAAAGAGGGCACTTTGGGCACAGGAGGAGCCAGGGAATGGTCATGCCACTTATTTCAGCTGACAAGGCGGCCCTGTGCACAGCCCGCTTCATTCTCAGCACATTTGACAAATGGCGCATTTCTCTCAGCGAGAGGAACGGAAAAATGACACAAGCCCAGCGCAGCCTGCCAGCTGCCTGGTTTGGCCACACAACAGCCAGGGATTGACCCCCAAACACATTTCAGCTGGGAACCCGGCCTTCCTGCACTGCGCAGCATCATTCCCTCCGCAGTGGGAAAAAAAAAGCCGCGGGTCTCTCAGCCAGCGGAGCGCAAAAGTGAAAGCAGCCAAGCCCAATGCACAAAGAGGGCACTTTGGGCACAGGAGGAGCCAGGGAATGGTCATGCCACTTATTTCAGCTGACAATGCGGCCCATGTGCACAGCCCCGCTTCATCCTCAGCACATTTGACAAATGGCTCATTTCTCTCAGCGAGAGGAACGGAAAAATGACACAAGCCCAGCGCAGCCTGCCAGCTCCCTGGTTTGGCCACACAACAGCCAGGGATTGACCCCAAAACACATTTCAGCTGGGAACCCGGCCTTCCTGCACTGCGCAGCATCATTCCCTCCGCAGTGGGAAAAAAAAGCCGCGGGTCTCTCAGCCAGCGGAGCGCAAAAATGACACAAGCCCAGCGCAGCCTGCCATCTGCCTGGTTTGGCCACACAACAGCCAGGGATTGACCCCCAAACACATTTCAGCTGGGAACCCGGCCTTCCTGCACTGCGCAGCATCATTCCTCCGCAGTGGAAAAAAAGCCGCGGGTCTCTCAGCCAGCGGAGCGCAAAAGTGACACAAGCCCAGCGCAGCCTGCCAGCTGCCTGGTTTGGCCACACAACAGCCAGGGATTGACCCCCAAACACATTTCAGCTGGGAACCCGGCCTTCCTGCACTGCGCAGCATCATTCCCTCCGCAGTGGGAAAAAAAAGCCGCGGGTCTCTCAGCCAGCGGAGCGCAAAAGTGACAGCAGCCAAGCCCAATGCACAAAGAGGGCACTTTGGGCACAGGAGGAGCCAGGGAATGGTCATGCACTTATTTCAGCTGACAAGGCGGAATCTGTGCACAGCCACGCTTCATTCTCAGCACATTTGACAAATGGCGCATTTCTCTCAGCGAGAGGAACAGAAAAATGACACAAGCCCAGCGCAGCCTGCCAGCTGCCTGGTTTGGCCACACAACAGCCAGGGATTGACCCCCAAACACATTTCAGCTGGGAACCCGGCCTTCCTGCACTGCGCAGCATCATTCCCTCCGCAGTGGGAAAAAAAAGCCGCGGGTCTCTCAGCCAGCGGAGCGCAAAAGTGACAGCAGCCAAGCCCAATGCACACAGAGGGCACTTTGGGCACAGGAGGAGCCAGGGAATGGTCATGCCACTTATTTCAGCTGACAAGGCGGAATCTATGCACAGCCACGCTTCATTCTCAGCACATTTGACAAATGGTGCATTTCTCTCAGCGAGAGGAACGGAAAAATGACACAAGCCCAGCGCAGCCTGCCAGCTGCCTGGTTTGGCCACACAACAGCCAGGGATTGACCCCCAAACACATTTCAGCTGGGAACCCGGCCTTCCTGCACTGCGCAGCATCATTCCCTCCGCAGTGGGAAAAAAAAGCCGCGGGTCTCTCAGCCAGCGGAGCGCAAAAGTGAAAGCAGCCAAGCCCAATGCACAAAGAGGGCACTTTGGGCACAGGAGGAGCCAGGGAATGGTCATGCCACTTATTTCAGCTGACAATGCGGCCCATGTGCACAGCCCCGCTTCATCCTCAGCACATTTGACAAATGGCTCATTTCTCTCAGCGAGAGGAACGGAAAAATGACACAAGCCCAGCGCAGCCTGCCAGCTCCCTGGTTTGGCCACACAACAGCCAGGGATTGACCCCCAAACACATTTCAGCTGGGAACCCGGCCTTCCTGCACTGCGCAGCATCATTCCCTCCGCAGTGGGAAAAAAAAGCCGCGGGTCTCTCAGCCAGCGGAGCGCAAAAATGACACAAGCCCAGCGCAGCCTGCCATCTGCCTGGTTTGGCCACACAACAGCCAGGGATTGACCCCCAAACACATTTCAGCTGGGAACCCGGCCTTCCTGCACTGCGCAGCATCATTCCCTCCGCAGTGGGAAAAAAAGCCGCGGGTCTCTCAGCCAGCGGAGCGCAAAAGTGACACAAGCCCAGCGCAGCCTGCCAGCTGCCTGGTTTGGCCACACAACAGCCAGGGATTGACCCCCAAACACATTTCAGCTGGGAACCCGGCCTTCCTGCACTGCGCAGCATCATTCCCTCCGCAGTGGGAAAAAAAAGCCGCGGGTCTCTCAGCCAGCGGAGCGCAAAAGTGACAGCAGCCAAGCCCAATGCACAAAGAGGGCACTTTGGGCACAGGAGGAGCCAGGGAATGGTCATGCCACTTATTTCAGCTGACAAGGCGGAATCTGTGCACAGCCACGCTTCATTCTCAGCACATTTGACAAATGGCGCATTTCTCTCAGCGAGAGGAACAGAAAAATCACACAAGCCCAGCGCAGCCTGCCAGCTGCCTGGTTTGGCCACACAACAGCCAGGGATTGACCCCCAAACACATTTCAGCTGGGAACCCGGCCTTCCTGCACTGCGCAGCATCATTCCCTCCGCAGTGGGAAAAAAAAGCCGCGGGTCTCTCAGCCAGCGGAGCGCAAAAGTGACAGCAGCCAAGCCCAATGCACAAAGAGGGCACTTTGGGCACAGGAGGAGCCAGGGAATGGTCATGCCACTTATTTCAGCTGACAATGCGGCCCATGTGCACAGCCCCGCTTCATCCTCAGCACATTTGACAAATGGCTCATTTCTCTCAGCGAGAGGAACGGAAAAATGACACAAGCCCAGCGCAGCCTGCCAGCTCCTGGTTTGGCCACACAACAGCCAGGGATTGACCCCCAAACACATTTCAGCTGGGAACCCGGCCTTCCTGCACTGCGCAGCATCATTCCCTCCGCAGTGGGAAAAAAAAGCCGCGGGTCTCTCAGCCAGCGGAGCGCAAAAATGACACAAGCCCAGCGCAGCCTGCCATCTGCCTGGTTTGGCCACACAACAGCCAGGGATTGACCCCCAAACACATTTCAGCTGGGAACCCGGCCTTCCTGCACTGCGCAGCATCATTCCCTCCGCAGTGGGAAAAAAGCCGCGGGTCTCTCAGCCAGCGGAGCGCAAAAGTGACACAAGCCCAGCGCAGCCTGCCAGCTGCCTGGTTTGGCCACACAACAGCCAGGGATTGACCCCCAAACACATTTCAGCTGGGAACCCGGCCTTCCTGCACTGCGCAGCATCATTCCCTCCGCAGTGGGAAAAAAAAGCCGCGGGTCTCTCAGCCAGCGGAGCGCAAAAGTGACAGCAGCCAAGCCCAATGCACAAAGAGGGCACTTTGGGCACAGGAGGAGCCAGGGAATGGTCATGCCACTTATTTCAGCTGACAAGGCGGAATCTGTGCACAGCCCCGCTTCATTCTCAGCACATTTGACAAATGGCGCATTTCTCTCAGCGAGAGGAACGGAAAAATGACACAAGCCCAGCGCAGCCTGCCAGCTGCCTGGTTTGGCCACACAACAGCCAGGGATTGACCCCCAAACACATTTCAGCTGGGAACCCGGCCTTCCTGCACTGCGCAGCATCATTCCCTCCGCAGTGGGAAAAAAAAGCCGCGGGTCTCTCAGCCAGCGGAGCGCAAAAATGACACAAGCCCAGCGCAGCCTGCCATCTGCCTGGTTTGGCCACACAACAGCCAGGGATTGACCCCCAAACACATTTCAGCTGGGAACCCGGCCTTCCTGCACTGCGCAGCATCATTCCCTCCGCAGTGGGAAAAAAGCCGCGGGTCTCTCAGCCAGCGGAGCGCAAAAGTGACACAAGCCCAGCGCAGCCTGCCAGCTGCCTGGTTTGGCCACACAACAGCCAGGGATTGACCCCCAAACACATTTCAGCTGGGAACCCGGCCTTCCTGCACTGCGCAGCATCATTCCCTCCGCAGTGGGAAAAAAAAGCCGCGGGTCTCTCAGCCAGCGGAGCGCAAAAGTGACAGCAGCCAAGCCCAATGCACAAAGAGGGCACTTTGGGCACAGGAGGAGCCAGGGAATGGTCATGCCACTTATTTCAGCTGACAATGCGGCCCATGTGCACAGCCCCGCTTCATCCTCAGCACATTTGACAAATGGCTCATTTCTCTCAGCGAGAGGAACGGAAAAATGACACAAGCCCAGCGCAGCCTGCCAGCTCCCTGGTTTGGCCACACAACAGCCAGGGATTGACCCCCAAACACATTTCAGCTGGGAACCCGGCCTTCCTGCACTGCGCAGCATCATTCCCTCCGCAGTGGGAAAAAAAAGCCGCGGGTCTCTCAGCCAGCGGAGCGCAAAAATGACACAAGCCCAGCGCAGCCTGCCATCTGCCTGGTTTGGCCACACAACATCCAGGGATTGACCCCCAAACACATTTCAGCTGGGAACCCGGCCTTCCTGCACTGCGCAGCATCATTCCCTCCGCAGTGGGAAAAAAAGCGCGGGTCTCTCAGCCAGCGGAGCGCAAAAGTGACACAAGCCCAGCGCAGCCTGCCAGCTGCCTGGTTTGGCCACACAACAGCCAGGGATTGACCCCCAAACACATTTCAGCTGGGAACCCGGCCTTCCTGCACTGCGCAGCATCATTCCCTCCGCAGTGGGAAAAAAAAGCCGCGGGTCTCTCAGCCAGCGGAGCGCAAAAGTGACAGCAGCCAAGCCCAATGCACAAAGAGGGCACTTTGGGCACAGGAGGAGCCAGGGAATGGTCATGCAACTTATTTCAGCTGACAAGGCGGAATCTGTGCACAGCCACGCTTCATTCTCAGCACATTTGACAAATGGCGCATTTCTCTCAGCGAGAGGAACAGAAAAATCACACAAGCCCAGCGCAGCCTGCCAGCTGCCTGGTTTGGCCACACAACAGCCAGGGATTGACCCCCAAACACATTTCAGCTGGGAACCCGGCCTTCCTGCACTGCGCAGCATCATTCCCTCCGCAGTGGGAAAAAAAAGCCGCGGGTCTCTCAGCCAGCGGAGCGCAAAAGTGACAGCAGCCAAGCCCAATGCACAAGAGGGCACTTTTGGCACAGGAGGAGCCAGGGAATGGTCATGCCACTTATTTCAGCTGACAAGGCGGAATCTATGCACAGCCACGCTTCATTCTCAGCACATTTGACAAATGGCGCATTTCTCTCAGCGAGAGGAACGGAAAAATGACACAAGCCCAGCGCAGCCTGCCAGCTGCCTGGTTTGGCCACACAACAGCCAGGGATTGACCCCCAAACACATTTCAGCTGGGAACCCGGCCTTCCTGCACTGCGCAGCATCATTCCCTCCGCAGTGGGAAAAAAAAGCCGCGGGTCTCTCAGCCAGCGGAGCGCAAAAGTGACAGCAGCCAAGCCCAATGCACAAAGAGGGCACTTTGGGCACAGGAGGAGCCAGGGAATGGTCATGCCACTTATTTCAGCTGACAAGGCGGAATCTGTGCACAGCCCCGCTTCATTCTCAGCACATTTGACAAATGGCGCATTTCTCTCAGCGAGAGGAACAGAAAAATGACACAAGCCCAGCGCAGCCTGCCAGCTGCCTGGTTTGGCCACACAACAGCCAGGGATTGACCCCCAAACACATTTCAGCTGGGAACCCGGCCTTCCTGCACTGCGCAGCATCATTCCCTCCGCAGTGGGAAAAAAAAGCCGCGGGTCTCTCAGCCAGCGGAGCGCAAAAGTGAAAGCAGCCAAGCCCAATGCACAAAGAGGGCACTTTGGGCACAGGAGGAGCCAGGGAATGGTCATGCCACTTATTTCAGCTGACAATGCGGCCCATGTGCACAGCCCCGCTTCATCCTCAGCACATTTGACAAATGGCTCATTTCTCTCAGCGAGAGGAACGGAAAAATGACACAAGCCCAGCGCAGCCTGCCAGCTCCTGGTTTGGCCACACAACAGCCAGGGATTGACCCCCAAACACATTTCAGCTGGGAACCCGGCCTTCCTGCACTGCGCAGCATCATTCCCTCCGCAGTGGGAAAAAAAAGCCGCGGGTCTCTCAGCCAGCGGAGCGCAAAAATGACACAAGCCCAGCGCAGCCTGCCATCTGCCTGGTTTGGCCACACAACATCCAGGGATTGACCCCCAAACATTTCAGCTGGGAACCCGGCCTTCCTGCACTGCGCAGCATCATTCCCTCCGCAGTGGGAAAAAAAGCCGCGGGTCTCTCAGCCAGCGGAGCGCAAAAGTGACACAAGCCCAGCGCAGCCTGCCAGCTGCCTGGTTTGGCCACACAACAGCCAGGGATTGACCCCCAAACACATTTCAGCTGGGAACCCGGCCTTCCTGCACTGCGCAGCATCATTCCCTCCGCAGTGGGAAAAAAAAGCCGCGGGTCTCTCAGCCAGCGGAGCGCAAAAGTGACAGCAGCCAAGCCCAATGCACAAAGAGGGCACTTTGGGCACAGGAGGAGCCAGGGAATGGTCATGCAACTTATTTCAGCTGACAAGGCGGAATCTGTGCACAGCCACGCTTCATTCTCAGCACATTTGACAAATGGCGCATTTCTCTCAGCGAGAGGAACAGAAAAATGACACAAGCCCAGCGCAGCCTGCCAGCTGCCTGGTTTGGCCACACAACAGCCAGGGATTGACCCCCAAACACATTTCAGCTGGGAACCCGGCCTTCCTGCACTGCGCAGCATCATTCCCTCCGCAGTGGGAAAAAAAAGCCGCGGGTCTCTCAGCCAGCGGAGCGCAAAAGTGACAGCAGCCAAGCCCAATGCACACAGAGGGCACTTTGGCACAGGAGGAGCCAGGGAATGGTCATGCCACTTATTTCAGCTGACAAGGCGGAATCTGTGCACAGCCACGCTTCATTCTCAGCACATTTGACAAATGGTGCATTTCTCTCAGCGAGAGGAACGGAAAAATGACACAAGCCCAGCGCAGCCTGCCAGCTGCCTGGTTTGGCCACACAACAGCCAGGGATTGACCCCCAAACACATTTCAGCTGGGAACCCGGCCTTCCTGCACTGCGCAGCATCATTCCCTCCGCAGTGGGAAAAAAAAGCCGCGGGTCTCTCAGCCAGCGGAGCGCAAAAGTGACAGCAGCCAAGCCCAATGCACAAAGAGGGCACTTTGGGCACAGGAGGAGCCAGGGAATGGTCATGCCACTTATTTCAGCTGACAAGGCGGAATCTGTGCACAGCCCCGCTTCATTCTCAGCACATTTGACAAATGGCGCATTTCTCTCAGCGAGAGGAACAGAAAAATGACACAAGCCCAGCGCAGCCTGCCAGCTGCCTGGTTTGGCCACACAACAGCCAGGGATTGACCCCCAAACACATTTCAGCTGGGAACCCGGCCTTCCTGCACTGCGCAGCATCATTCCCTCCGCAGTGGGAAAAAAAAGCCGCGGGTCTCTCAGCCAGCGGAGCGCAAAAGTGAAAGCAGCCAAGCCCAATGCACAAAGAGGGCACTTTGGGCACAGGAGGAGCCAGGGAATGGTCATGCCACTTATTTCAGCTGACAATGCGGCCCATGTGCACAGCCCCGCTTCATCCTCAGCACATTTGACAAATGGCTCATTTCTCTCAGCGAGAGGAACGGAAAAATGACACAAGCCCAGCGCAGCCTGCCAGCTGCCTGGTTTGGCCACACAACAGCCAGGGATTGACCCCCAAACACATTTCAGCTGGGAACCCGGCCTTCCTGCACTGCGCAGCATCATTCCCTCCGCAGTGGGAAAAAAAAGCCGCGGGTCTCTCAGCCAGCGGAGCGCAAAAGTGACACAAGCCCAGCGCAGCCTGCCAGCTGCCTGGTTTGGCCACACAACAGCCAGGGATTGACCCCCAAACACATTTCAGCTGGGAACCCGGCCTTCCTGCACTGCGCAGCATCATTCCCTCCGCAGTGGGAAAAAAAAGCCGCGGGTCTCTCAGCCAGCGGAGCGCAAAAGTGACAGCAGCAAAGCCCATGCACACAGCGGGCACTTTTGGCACAGGAGGAGCCAGGGATTGGTCCCCACTTATTTCAGCTGACAATGCGGCCCATGTGCACAGCCCCGCTTCATTTTCAGCACATTTGACAAATGGCGCATTTCTCTCAGCGAGAGGAACGAAAAATGACACAAGCCCAGCGCAGCCTGCCAGCTGCCTGGTTTGGCCACACAACAGCCAGGGATTGACCCCC
This sequence comes from Caranx melampygus, assembly GCA_019059645.1. Taxonomy (NCBI): domain Eukaryota; kingdom Metazoa; phylum Chordata; class Actinopteri; order Carangiformes; family Carangidae; genus Caranx; species Caranx melampygus. The sequence goes on from JAFELL010001115.1 coordinate 25,273, forward strand.
AAACACATTTCAGCTGGGAACCCGGCCTTCCTGCACTGCGCAGCATCATTCCCTCCGCAGTGGGAAAAAAAGCCGCGGGTCTCTCAGCCAGCGGAGCGCAAAAGTGACACAAGCCCAGCGCAGCCTGCCAGCTGCCTGGTTTGGCCACACAACAGCCAGGGATTGACCCCCAAACACATTTCAGCTGGGAACCCGGCCTTCCTGCACTGCGCAGCATCATTCCCTCCGCAGTGGGAAAAAAAGCCGCGGGTCTCTCAGCCAGCGGAGCGCAAAAGTGACAGCAGCCAAGCCCAATGCACACAGAGGGCACTTTTGGCACAGGAGGAGCCAGGGAATGGTCATGCCACTTATTTCAGCTGACAAGGCGGAATCTATGCACAGCCACGCTTCATTCTCAGCACATTTGACAAATGGTGCATTTCTCTCAGCGAGAGGAACGGAAAAATGACACAAGCCCAGCGCAGCCTGCCAGCTGCCTGGTTTGGCCACACAACAGCCAGGGATTGACCCCCAAACACATTTCAGCTGGGAACCCGGCCTTCCTGCACTGCGCAGCATCATTCCCTCCGCAGTGGGAAAAAAAAGCCGCGGGTCTCTCAGCCAGCGGAGCGCAAAAGTGACAGCAGCCAAGCCCAATGCACAAAGAGGGCACTTTGGGCACAGGAGGAGCCAGGGAATGGTCATGCCACTTATTTCAGCTGACAATGCGGCCTGTGCACAGCCCCGCTTCATCCTCAGCACATTTGACAAATGGCGCATTTCTCTCAGCGAGAGGAACGGAAAAATGACACAAGCCCAGCGCAGCCTGCCAGCTGCCTGGTTTGGCCACACAACAGCCAGGGATTGACCCCCAAACACATTTCAGCTGGGAACCCGGCCTTCCTGCACTGCGCAGCATCATTCCCTCCGCAGTGGGAAAAAAAGCCGCGGGTCTCTCAGCCAGCGGAGCGCAAAAGTGACAGCAGCCAAGCCCAATGCACAAAGAGGGCACTTTGGGCACAGGAGGAGCCAGGGAATGGTCATGCCACTTATTTCAGCTGACAAGGCGGAATCTATGCACAGCCACGCTTCATTCTCAGCACATTTGACAAATGGTGCATTTCTCTCAGCGAGAGGAACGGAAAAATGACACAAGCCCAGCGCAGCCTGCCAGCTGCCTGGTTTGGCCACACAACAGCCAGGGATTGACCCCCAAACACATTTCAGCTGGGAACCCGGCCTTCCTGCACTGCGCAGCATCATTCCCTCCGCAGTGGGAAAAAAAAGCCGCGGGTCTCTCAGCCAGCGGAGCGCAAAAGTGACAGCAGCCAAGCCCAATGCACAAAGAGGGCACTTTGGGCACAGGAGGAGCCAGGGAATGGTCATGCCACTTATTTCAGCTGACAAGGCGGAATCTGTGCACAGCCCCGCTTCATTCTCAGCACATTTGACAAATGGCGCATTTCTCTCAGCGAGAGGAACAGAAAAATGACACAAGCCCAGCGCAGCCTGCCAGCTGCCTGGTTTGGCCACACAACAGCCAGGGATTGACCCCCAAACACATTTCAGCTGGGAACCCGGCCTTCCTGCACTGCGCAGCATCATTCCCTCCGCAGTGGGAAAAAAAAGCCGCGGGTCTCTCAGCCAGCGGAGCGCAAAAGTGAAAGCAGCCAAGCCCAATGCACAAAGAGGGCACTTTGGGCACAGGAGGAGCCAGGGAATGGTCATGCCACTTATTTCAGCTGACAATGCGGCCCATGTGCACAGCCCCGCTTCATCCTCAGCACATTTGACAAATGGCTCATTTCTCTCAGCGAGAGGAACGGAAAAATGACACAAGCCCAGCGCAGCCTGCCAGCTCCCTGGTTTGGCCACACAACAGCCAGGGATTGACCCCCAAACACATTTCAGCTGGGAACCCGGCCTTCCTGCACTGCGCAGCATCATTCCCTCCGCAGTGGGAAAAAAAAGCCGCGGGTCTCTCAGCCAGCGGAGCGCAAAAATGACACAAGCCCAGCGCAGCCTGCCATCTGCCTGGTTTGGCCACACAACATCCAGGGATTGACCCCCAAACACATTTCAGCTGGGAACCCGGCCTTCCTGCACTGCGCAGCATCATTCCCTCCGCAGTGGGAAAAAAGCCGCGGGTCTCTCAGCCAGCGGAGCGCAAAAGTGACACAAGCCCAGCGCAGCCTGCCAGCTGCCTGGTTTGGCCACACAACAGCCAGGGATTGACCCCCAAACACATTTCAGCTGGGAACCCGGCCTTCCTGCACTGCGCAGCATCATTCCCTCCGCAGTGGGAAAAAAAAGCCGCGGGTCTCTCAGCCAGCGGAGCGCAAAAGTGACAGCAGCCAAGCCCAATGCACAAAGAGGGCACTTTGGGCACAGGAGGAGCCAGGGAATGGTCATGCAACTTATTTCAGCTGACAAGGCGGAATCTGTGCACAGCCACGCTTCATTCTCAGCACATTTGACAAATGGCGCATTTCTCTCAGCGAGAGGAACAGAAAAATCACACAAGCCCAGCGCAGCCTGCCAGCTGCCTGGTTTGGCCACACAACAGCCAGGGATTGACCCCCAAACACATTTCAGCTGGGAACCCGGCCTTCCTGCACTGCGCAGCATCATTCCCTCCGCAGTGGGAAAAAAAGCCGCGGGTCTCTCAGCCAGCGGAGCGCAAAAGTGACAGCAGCCAAGCCCAATGCACACAGAGGGCACTTTTGGCACAGGAGGAGCCAGGGAATGGTCATGCCACTTATTTCAGCTGACAAGGCGGAATCTATGCACAGCCACGCTTCATTCTCAGCACATTTGACAAATGGTGCATTTCTCTCAGCGAGAGGAACGGAAAAATGACACAAGCCCAGCGCAGCCTGCCAGCTGCCTGGTTTGGCCACACAACAGCCAGGGATTGACCCCCAAACACATTTCAGCTGGCAACCCGGCCTTCCTGCACTGCGCAGCATCATTCCCTCCGCAGTGGGAAAAAAAAGCCGCGGGTCTCTCAGCCAGCGGAGCGCAAAAGTGACAGCAGCCAAGCCCAATGCACAAAGAGGGCACTTTGGGCACAGGAGGAGCCAGGGAATGGTCATGCCACTTATTTCAGCTGACAAGGCGGAATCTGTGCACAGCCCCGCTTCATTCTCAGCACATTTGACAAATGGCGCATTTCTCTCAGCGAGAGGAACAGAAAAATCACACAAGCCCAGCGCAGCCTGCCAGCTGCCTGGTTTGGCCACACAACAGCCAGGGATTGACCCCCAAACACATTTCAGCTGGGAACCCGGCCTTCCTGCACTGCGCAGCATCATTCCCTCCGCAGTGGGAAAAAAAAGCCGCGGGTCTCTCAGCCAGCGGAGCGCAAAAGTGAAAGCAGCCAAGCCCAATGCACAAAGAGGGCACTTTGGGCACAGGAGGAGCCAGGGAATGGTCATGCCACTTATTTCAGCTGACAATGCGGCCCATGTGCACAGCCCCGCTTCATCCTCAGCACATTTGACAAATGGCTCATTTCTCTCAGCGAGAGGAACGGAAAAATGACACAAGCCCAGCGCAGCCTGCCAGCTCCTGGTTTGGCCACACAACAGCCAGGGATTGACCCCCAAACACATTTCAGCTGGGAACCCGGCCTTCCTGCACTGCGCAGCATCATTCCCTCCGCAGTGGGAAAAAAAAGCCGCGGGTCTCTCAGCCAGCGGAGCGCAAAAATGACACAAGCCCAGCGCAGCCTGCCATCTGCCTGGTTTGGCCACACAACATCCAGGGATTGACCCCCAAACACATTTCAGCTGGGAACCCGGCCTTCCTGCACTGCGCAGCATCATTCCCTCCGCAGTGGGAAAAAAAGCCGCGGGTCTCTCAGCCAGCGGAGCGCAAAAGTGACACAAGCCCAGCGCAGCCTGCCAGCTGCCTGGTTTGGCCACACAACAGCCAGGGATTGACCCCCAACACATTTCAGCTGGGAACCCGGCCTTCCTGCACTGCGCAGCATCATTCCCTCCGCAGTGGGAAAAAAAAGCCGCGGGTCTCTCAGCCAGCGGAGCGCAAAAGTGACAGCAGCCAAGCCCAATGCACACAGAGGGCACTTTTGGCACAGGAGGAGCCAGGGAATGGTCATGCCACTTATTTCAGCTGACAATGCGGCCCATGTGCACAGCCCCGCTTCATTTTCAGCACATTTGACAAATGGCGCATTTCTCTCAGCGAGAGGAACAGAAAAATGACACAAGCCCAGCGCAGCCTGCCAGCTGCCTGGTTTGGCCACACAACAGCCAGGGATTGACCCCCAAACACATTTCAGCTGGGAACCCGGCCTTCCTGCACTGCGCAGCATCATTCCCTCCGCAGTGGGAAAAAAAAGCCGCGGGTCTCTCAGCCAGCGGAGCGCAAAAGTGACACAAGCCCAGCGCAGCCTGCCAGCTGCCTGGTTTGGCCACACAACAGCCAGGGATTGACCCCCAAACACATTTCAGCTGGGAACCCGGCCTTCCTGCACTGCGCAGCATCATTCCCTCCGCAGTGGGAAAGAAAAGCCGCGGGTCTCTCAGCCAGCGGAGCGCAAAAGTGACAGCAGCCAAGCCCAATGCACACAGAGGGCACTTTTGGCACAGGAGGAGCCAGGGAATGGTCATGCCACTTATTTCAGCTGACAAGGCGGAATCTATGCACAGCCACGCTTCATTCTCAGCACATTTGACAAATGGTGCATTTCTCTCAGCGAGAGGAACGGAAAAATGACACAAGCCCAGCGCAGCCTGCCAGCTGCCTGGTTTGGCCACACAACAGCCAGGGATTGACCCCCAAACACATTTCAGCTGGGAACCCGGCCTTCCTGCACTGCGCAGCATCATTCCCTCCGCAGTGGGAAAAAAAAGCCGCGGGTCTCTCAGCCAGCGGAGCGCAAAAGTGACAGCAGCCAAGCCCAATGCACAAAGAGGGCACTTTGGGCACAGGAGGAGCCAGGGAATGGTCATGCAACTTATTTCAGCTGACAAGGCGGAATCTGTGCACAGCCACGCTTCATTCTCAGCACATTTGACAAATGGCGCATTTCTCTCAGCGAGAGGAACAGAAAAATCACACAAGCCCAGCGCAGCCTGCCAGCTGCCTGGTTTGGCCACACAACAGCCAGGGATTGACCCCCAAACACATTTCAGCTGGCAACCCGGCCTTCCTGCACTGCGCAGCATCATTCCCTCCGCAGTGGGAAAAAAAGCCGCGGGTCTCTCAGCCAGCGGAGCGCAAAAGTGACAGCAGCCAAGCCCAATGCACACAGAGGGCACTTTTGGCACAGGAGGAGCCAGGGAATGGTCATGCCACTTATTTCAGCTGACAAGGCGGAATCTATGCACAGCCACGCTTCATTCTCAGCACATTTGACAAATGGTGCATTTCTCTCAGCGAGAGGAACGGAAAAATGACACAAGCCCAGCGCAGCCTGCCAGCTGCCTGGTTTGGCCACACAACAGCCAGGGATTGACCCCCAAACACATTTCAGCTGGGAACCCGGCCTTCCTGCACTGCGCAGCATCATTCCCTCCGCAGTGGGAAAAAAAAGCCGCGGGTCTCTCAGCCAGCGGAGCGCAAAAGTGACAGCAGCCAAGCCCAATGCACAAAGAGGGCACTTTGGGCACAGGAGGAGCCAGGGAATGGTCATGCCACTTATTTCAGCTGACAAGGCGGAATCTGTGCACAGCCCCGCTTCATTCTCAGCACATTTGACAAATGGCGCATTTCTCTCAGCGAGAGGAACAGAAAAATCACACAAGCCCAGCGCAGCCTGCCAGCTGCCTGGTTTGGCCACACAACAGCCAGGGATTGACCCCCAAACACATTTCAGCTGGGAACCCGGCCTTCCTGCACTGCGCAGCATCATTCCCTCCGCAGTGGGAAAAAAAAGCCGCGGGTCTCTCAGCCAGCGGAGCGCAAAAGTGACAGCAGCCAAGCCCAATGCACAAAGAGGGCACTTTGGGCACAGGAGGAGCCAGGGAATGGTCATGCCACTTATTTCAGCTGACAATGCGGCCCATGTGCACAGCCACGCTTCATCCTCAGCACATTTGACAAATGGCTCATTTCTCTCAGCGAGAGGAACGGAAAAATGACACAAGCCCAGCGCAGCCTGCCAGCTGCCTGGTTTGGCCACACAACAGCCAGGGATTGACCCCCAAACACATTTCAGCTGGGAACCCGGCCTTCCTGCACTGCGCAGCATCATTCCCTCCGCAGTGGGAAAAAAAAGCCGCGGGTCTCTCAGCCAGCGGAGCGCAAAAATGACACAAGCCCAGCGCAGCCTGCCAGCTGCCTGGTTTGGCCACACAACAGCCAGGGATTGACCCCCAAACACATTTCAGCTGGGAACCCGGCCTTCCTGCACTGCGCAGCATCATTCCCTCCGCAGTGGGAAAAAAAAGCCGCGGGTCTCTCAGCCAGCGGAGCGCAAAAGTGACAGCAGCCAAGCCCAATGCACAAAGAGGGCACTTTGGGCACAGGAGGAGCCAGGGAATGGTCATGCAACTTATTTCAGCTGACAAGGCGGAATCTGTGCACAGCCACGCTTCATTCTCAGCACATTTGACAAATGGCGCATTTCTCTCAGCGAGAGGAACAGAAAAATCACACAAGCCCAGCGCAGCCTGCCAGCTGCCTGGTTTGGCCACACAACAGCCAGGGATTGACCCCCAAACACATTTCAGCTGGGAACCCGGCCTTCCTGCACTGCGCAGCATCATTCCCTCCGCAGTGGGAAAAAAAGCCGCGGGTCTCTCAGCCAGCGGAGCGCAAAAGTGACAGCAGCCAAGCCCAATGCACACAGAGGGCACTTTTGGCACAGGAGGAGCCAGGGAATGGTCATGCCACTTATTTCAGCTGACAAGGCGGAATCTATGCACAGCCACGCTTCATTCTCAGCACATTTGACAAATGGTGCATTTCTCTCAGCGAGAGGAACGGAAAAATGACACAAGCCCAGCGCAGCCTGCCAGCTGCCTGGTTTGGCCACACAACAGCCAGGGATTGACCCCCAAACACATTTCAGCTGGCAACCCGGCCTTCCTGCACTGCGCAGCATCATTCCCTCCGCAGTGGGAAAAAAAGCCGCGGGTCTCTCAGCCAGCGGAGCGCAAAAGTGACAGCAGCCAAGCCCAATGCACAAAGAGCGCACTTTGGGCACAGGAGGAGCCAGGGAATGGTCATGCCACTTATTTCAGCTGACAAGGCGGAATCTGTGCACAGCCCCGCTTCATTCTCAGCACATTTGACAAATGGCGCATTTCGCTCAGCGAGAGGAACAGAAAAATCACACAAGCCCAGCGCAGCCTGCCAGCTGCCTGGTTTGGCCACACAACAGCCAGGGATTGACCCCCAAACACATTTCAGCTGGGAACCCGGCCTTCCTGCACTGCGCAGCATCATTCCCTCCGCAGTGGGAAAAAAAAGCCGCGGGTCTCTCAGCCAGCGGAGCGCAAAAGTGAAAGCAGCCAAGCCCAATGCACAAAGAGGGCACTTTGGGCACAGGAGGAGCCAGGGAATGGTCATGCCACTTATTTCAGCTGACAATGCGGCCCATGTGCACAGCCCCGCTTCATCCTCAGCACATTTGACAAATGGCTCATTTCTCTCAGCGAGAGGAACGGAAAAATGACACAAGCCCAGCGCAGCCTGCCAGCTCCCTGGTTTGGCCACACAACAGCCAGGGATTGACCCCCAAACACATTTCAGCTGGGAACCCGGCCTTCCTGCACTGCGCAGCATCATTCCCTCCGCAGTGGGAAAAAAAAGCCGCGGGTCTCTCAGCCAGCGGAGCGCAAAAATGACACAAGCCCAGCGCAGCCTGCCATCTGCCTGGTTTGGCCACACAACATCCAGGGATTGACCCCCAAACACATTTCAGCTGGGAACCCGGCCTTCCTGCACTGCGCAGCATCATTCCCTCCGCAGTGGGAAAAAAGCCGCGGGTCTCTCAGCCAGCGGAGCGCAAAAGTGACACAAGCCCAGCGCAGCCTTCCAGCTGCCTGGTTTGGCCACACAACAGCCAGGGATTGACCCCCAAACACATTTCAGCTGGGAACCCGGCCTTCCTGCACTGCGCAGCATCATTCCCTCCGCAGTGGGAAAAAAAAGCCGCGGGTCTCTCAGCCAGCGGAGCGCAAAAGTGACAGCAGCCAAGCCCAATGCACACAGAGGGCACTTTTGGCACAGGAGGAGCCAGGGAATGGTCATGCCACTTATTTCAGCTGACAATGCGGCCCATGTGCACAGCCCCGCTTCATTTCAGCACATTTGACAAATGGCGCATTTCTCTCAGCGAGAGGAACAGAAAAATGACACAAGCCCAGCGCAGCCTGCCAGCTGCCTGGTTTGGCCACACAACAGCCAGGGATTGACCCCCAAACACATTTCAGCTGGGAACCCGGCCTTCCTGCACTGCGCAGCATCATTCCCTCCGCAGTGGGAAAAAAAAGCCGCGGGTCTCTCAGCCAGCGGAGCGCAAAAGTGACACAAGCCCAGCGCAGCCTGCCAGCTGCCTGGTTTGGCCACACAACAGCCAGGGATTGACCCCCAAACACATTTCAGCTGGGAACCCGGCCTTCCTGCACTGCGCAGCATCATTCCCTCCGCAGTGGGAAAGAAAAGCCGCGGGTCTCTCAGCCAGCGGAGCGCAAAAGTGACAGCAGCCAAGCCCAATGCACACAGAGGGCACTTTTGGCACAGGAGGAGCCAGGGAATGGTCATGCCACTTATTTCAGCTGACAAGGCGGAATCTATGCACAGCCACGCTTCATTCTCAGCACATTTGACAAATGGTGCATTTCTCTCAGCGAGAGGAACGGAAAAATGACACAAGCCCAGCGCAGCCTGCCAGCTGCCTGGTTTGGCCACACAACAGCCAGGGATTGACCCCCAAACACATTTCAGCTGGGAACCCGGCCTTCCTGCACTGCGCAGCATCATTCCCTCCGCAGTGGGAAAAAAAAGCCGCGGGTCTCTCAGCCAGCGGAGCGCAAAAGTGACAGCAGCCAAGCCCAATGCACAAAGAGGGCACTTTGGGCACAGGAGGAGCCAGGGAATGGTCATGCCACTTATTTCAGCTGACAATGCGGCCCATGTGCACAGCCCCGCTTCATCCTCAGCACATTTGACAAATGGCTCATTTCTCTCAGCGAGAGGAACGGAAAAATGACACAAGCCCAGCGCAGCCTGCCAGCTCCTGGTTTGGCCACACAACAGCCAGGGATTGACCCCCAAACACATTTCAGCTGGGAACCCGGCCTTCCTGCACTGCGCAGCATCATTCCCTCCGCAGTGGGAAAAAAAAGCCGCGGGTCTCTCAGCCAGCGGAGCGCAAAAGTGACAGCAGCCAAGCCCAATGCACAAAGAGGGCACTTTGGGCACAGGAGGAGCCAGGGAATGGTCATGCCACTTATTTCAGCTGACAAGGCGGAATCTATGCACAGCCACGCTTCATTCTCAGCACATTTGACAAATGGCGCATTTCGCTCAGCGAGAGGAACAGAAAAATCACACAAGCCCAGCGCAGCCTGCCAGCTGCCTGGTTTGGCCACACAACAGCCAGGGATTGACCCCCAAACACATTTCAGCTGGGAACCCGGCCTTCCTGCACTGCGCAGCATCATTCCCTCCGCAGTGGGAAAAAAAAGCCGCGGGTCTCTCAGCCAGCGGAGCGCAAAAGTGAAAGCAGCCAAGCCCAATGCACAAAGAGGGCACTTTGGGCACAGGAGGAGCCAGGGAATGGTCATGCCACTTATTTCAGCTGACAATGCGGCCCATGTGCACAGCCCCGCTTCATCCTCAGCACATTTGACAAATGGCTCATTTCTCTCAGCGAGAGGAACGGAAAAATGACACAAGCCCAGCGCAGCCTGCCAGCTCCCTGGTTTGGCCACACAACAGCCAGGGATTGACCCCCAAACACATTTCAGCTGGGAACCCGGCCTTCCTGCACTGCGCAGCATCATTCCCTCCGCAGTGGGAAAAAAAAGCCGCGGGTCTCTCAGCCAGCGGAGCGCAAAAATGACACAAGCCCAGCGCAGCCTGCCATCTGCCTGGTTTGGCCACACAACATCCAGGGATTGACCCCCAACACATTTCAGCTGGGAACCCGGCCTTCCTGCACCGCGCAGCATCATTCCCTCCGCAGTGGGAAAAAAAGCCGCGGGTCTCTCAGCCAGCGGAGCGCAAAAGTGACACAAGCCCAGCGCAGCCTGCCAGCTGCCTGGTTTGGCCACACAACAGCCAGGGATTGACCCCCAAACACATTTCAGCTGGGAACCCGGCCTTCCTGCACTGCGCAGCATCATTCCCTCCGCAGTGGGAAAAAAAGCCGCGGGTCTCTCAGCCAGCGGAGCGCAAAAGTGACAGCAGCCAAGCCCAATGCACACAGAGGGCACTTTTGGCACAGGAGGAGCCAGGGAATGGTCATGCCACTTATTTCAGCTGACAAGGCGGAATCTATGCACAGCCACGCTTCATTCTCAGCACATTTGACAAATGGTGCATTTCTCTCAGCGAGAGGAACGGAAAAATGACACAAGCCCAGCGCAGCCTGCCAGCTGCCTGGTTTGGCCACACAACAGCCAGGGATTGACCCCCAAACACATTTCAGCTGGCAACCCGGCCTTCCTGCACTGCGCAGCATCATTCCCTCCGCAGTGGGAAAAAAAAGCCGCGGGTCTCTCAGCCAGCGGAGCGCAAAAGTGACAGCAGCCAAGCCCAATGCACAAAGAGGGCACTTTGGGCACAGGAGGAGCCAGGGAATGGTCATGCCACTTATTTCAGCTGACAAGGCGGAATCTGTGCACAGCCACGCTTCATTCTCAGCACATTTGACAAATGGTGCATTTCTCTCAGCGAGAGGAACGGAAAAATGACACAAGCCCAGCGCAGCCTGCCAGCTGCCTGGTTTGGCCACACAACAGCCAGGGATTGACCCCCAAACACATTTCAGCTGGGAACCCGGCCTTCCTGCACTGCGCAGCATCATTCCCTCCGCAGTGGGAAAAAAAAGCCGCGGGTCTCTCAGCCAGCGGAGCGCAAAAGTGACAGCAGCCAAGCCCAATGCACAAAGAGGGCACTTTGGGCACAGGAGGAGCCAGGGAATGGTCATGCCACTTATTTCAGCTGACAATGCGGCCCATGTGCACAGCCCCGCTTCATCCTCAGCACATTTGACAAATGGCTCATTTCTCTCAGCGAGAGGAACGGAAAAATGACACAAACCCAGCGCAGCCTGCCAGCTCCCTGGTTTGGCCACACAACAGCCAGGGATTGACCCCCAAACACATTTCAGCTGGGAACCCGGCCTTCCTGCACTGCGCAGCATCATTCCCTCCGCAGTGGGAAAAAAAAGCCGCGGGTCTCTCAGCCAGCGGAGCGCAAAAGTGACAGCAGCCAAGCCCAATGCACAAAGAGGGCACTTTGGGCACAGGAGGAGCCAGGGAATGGTCATGCCACTTATTTCAGCTGACAAGGCGGAATCTATGCACAGCCACGCTTCATTCTCAGCACATTTGACAAATGGCGCATTTCTCTCAGCGAGAGGAACAGAAAAATCACACAAGCCCAGCGCAGCCTGCCAGCTGCCTGGTTTGGCCACACAACAGCCAGGGATTGACCCCCAAACACATTTCAGCTGGGAACCCGGCCTTCCTGCACTGCGCAGCATCATTCCCTCCGCAGTGGGAAAAAAAGCCGCGGGTCTCTCAGCCAGCGGAGCGCAAAAGTGAAAGCAGCCAAGCCCAATGCACAAAGAGGGCACTTTGGGCACAGGAGGAGCCAGGGAATGGTCATGCCACTTATTTCAGCTGACAATGCGGCCCATGTGCACAGCCCCGCTTCATCCTCAGCACATTTGACAAATGGCTCATTTCTCTCAGCGAGAGGAACGGAAAAATGACACAAGCCCAGCGCAGCCTGCCAGCTCCCTGGTTTGGCCACACAACAGCCAGGGATTGACCCCCAAACACATTTCAGCTGGGAACCCGGCCTTCCTGCACTGCGCAGCATCATTCCCTCCGCAGTGGGAAAAAAAAGCCGCGGGTCTCTCAGCCAGCGGAGCGCAAAAATGACACAAGCCCAGCGCAGCCTGCCATCTGCCTGGTTTGGCCACACAACATCCAGGGATTGACCCCCAACACATTTCAGCTGGGAACCCGGCCTTCCTGCACCGCGCAGCATCATTCCCTCCGCAGTGGGAAAAAAAGCCGCGGGTCTCTCAGCCAGCGGAGCGCAAAAGTGACACAAGCCCAGCGCAGCCTGCCAGCTGCCTGGTTTGGCCACACAACAGCCAGGGATTGACCCCCAAACACATTTCAGCTGGGAACCCGGCCTTCCTGCACTGCGCAGCATCATTCCCTCCGCAGTGGGAAAAAAAGCCGCGGGTCTCTCAGCCAGCGGAGCGCAAAAGTGACAGCAGCCAAGCCCAATGCACACAGAGGGCACTTTTGGCACAGGAGGAGCCAGGGAATGGTCATGCCACTTATTTCAGCTGACAAGGCGGAATCTATGCACAGCCACGCTTCATTCTCAGCACATTTGACAAATGGTGCATTTCTCTCAGCGAGAGGAACGGAAAAATGACACAAGCCCAGCGCAGCCTGCCAGCTGCCTGGTTTGGCCACACAACAGCCAGGGATTGACCCCCAAACACATTTCAGCTGGCAACCCGGCCTTCCTGCACTGCGCAGCATCATTCCCTCCGCAGTGGGAAAAAAAAGCCGCGGGTCTCTCAGCCAGCGGAGCGCAAAAGTGACAGCAGCCAAGCCCAATGCACAAAGAGGGCACTTGGGCACAGGAGGAGCCAGGGAATGGTCATGCCACTTATTTCAGCTGACAAGGCGGAATCTGTGCACAGCCCCGCTTCATTCTCAGCACATTTGACAAATGGCGCATTTCGCTCAGCGAGAGGAACAGAAAAATCACACAAACCCAGCGCAGCCTGCCAGCTGCCTGGTTTGGCCACACAACAGCCAGGGATTGACCCCCAACACATTTCAGCTGGGAACCCGGCCTTCCTGCACTGCGCAGCATCATTCCCTCCGCAGTGGGAAAAAAAAGCCGCGGGTCTCTCAGCCAGCGGAGCGCAAAAGTGACAGCAGCCAAGCCCAATGCACAAAGAGGGCACTTTGGGCACAGGAGGAGCCAGGGAATGGTCATGCAACTTATTTCAGCTGACAAGGCGGAATCTGTGCACAGCCACGCTTCATTCTCAGCACATTTGACAAATGGCGCATTTCTCTCAGCGAGAGGAACAGAAAAATGACACAAGCCCAGCGCAGCCTGCCAGCTGCCTGGTTTGGCCACACAACAGCCAGGGATTGACCCCCAAACACATTTCAGCTGGGAACCCGGCCTTCCTGCACTGCGCAGCATCATTCCCTCCGCAGTGGGAAAAAAAGCCGCGGGTCTCTCAGCCAGCGGAGCGCAAAAGTGACAGCAGCCAAGCCCAATGCACACAGAGGGCACTTTTGGCACAGGAGGAGCCAGGGAATGGTCATGCCACTTATTTCAGCTGACAAGGCGGAATCTATGCACAGCCACGCTTCATTCTCAGCACATTTGACAAATGGTGCATTTCTCTCAGCGAGAGGAACGGAAAAATGACACAAGCCCAGCGCAGCCTGCCAGCTGCCTGGTTTGGCCACACAACAGCCAGGGATTGACCCCCAAACACATTTCAGCTGGGAACCCGGCCTTCCTGCACTGCGCAGCATCATTCCCTCCGCAGTGGTTAAAAAAAGCCGCGGGTCTCTCAGCCAGCGGAGCGCAAAAGTGACAGCAGCCAAGCCCAATGCACAAAGAGGGCACTTTGGGCACAGGAGGAGCCAGGGAATGGTCATGCCACTTATTTCAGCTGACAATGCGGCCCCTTTGCACAGCCCCGCTTCATTCTCAGCACATTTGACAAATGGCGCATTTCTCTCAGCGAGAGGAACGGAAAAATGACACAAGCCCAGCGCAGCCTGCCAGCTGCCTGGTTTGGCCACACAACAGCCAGGGATTGACCCCCAAACACATTTCAGCTGGGAACCCGGCCTTCCTGCACTGCGCAGCATCATTCCCTCCGCAGTGGGAAAAAACAGCCGCGGGTCTCTCAGCCAGCGGAGCGCAAGAGTGACAGCAACCAAGCCCAATGCACAAAGAGGGCACTTTGGGCACAGGAGGAGCCAGGGAATGGTCATGCCACTTATTTCAGCTGACAAGGCGGAATCTGTGCACAGCCACGCCTCATTCTCAGCACATTCGACAAATGGTGCATTTCCCTCAGCGAGAGGAACGGAAAAATGACACAAGCCCAGCGCAGCCTGCCAGCTGCCTGGTTTGGCCACACAACAGCCAGGGATTGACCCCCAAACACATTTCAGCTGGGAACCCGGCCTTCCTGCACTGCGCAGCATCATTCCCTCCGCAGTGGGAAAAAAAGCCGCGGGTCTCTCAGCCAGCGGAGCGCAAAAGTGACACAAGCCCAGCGCAGCCTGCCAGCTGCCTGGTTTGGCCACACAACAGCCAGGGATTGACCCCCAAACACATTTCAGCTAGGAATCAGGCCTTCCTGCACTGCGCAGCATCATTCCCTCCGCAGTGGGAAAGAAAAGCCGCGGGTCTCTCAGCCAGCGGAGCGCAAAAGTGACAGCAGCCAAGCCCAGTGAACAAATAGGGCAATGTAGGCACAGGAGGAGCCAGGAATTGGCCATTCCACTTATTTCAGCTGACAATGCGGCCCCTGTGCACAGCCCCGCTTCATTCTCAGCACATTTGACAAATGGCGCATTTCTCTCAGCGAGAGGAACGGAAAAATGCCAAGAAAACAGCCAAGGATTGACCCCCAAACACTTCACTGTTCACTGTATATTATTTTTATGTTTTCAGTTTAATTAAAATACATGTTTTTGTTAAGTTGAAATATTTTTTTCTAATAAAGTCCATGTAATTGTGTCTTTCGTCATGTTTACAAAATAATTATGTGTTGGTTAAACACAAACCATTTAATTTAAGTGAATTATGAATGAAATACTTATTACACCCTGAAGGTGGCGGTAAGAAGAAGATTCAAATGCTTCAGAATAGGCATGCGCAAACTCTTACTGAACCAGCTTCCTCGTGTTGGCGGTGAAGTTACCAACGAATTTCCCCCCCAGAGTCTACCTTTTAAGTTTAATGTTAGAAATTATGAAATTGAGTGTGCTTCTTTTTCCCTCACTGAAGAGTTAACTCTAATCGGACCCTCTCGCCATTTGCAGGTGGATACAACTTTAGGCTGCTCCTCATCCTACTCATTTTTGAAGACGTGACTGGCAGTAGAGTTATATGTAAGTATAATTACCGTAACTGTTAAGTAACAGTGTTGTTTTTGTGTTTTACTTTTATTTTTTTTTATAATGCTTTGCTAAGGAGCTTTAGGCTTATTCTTAAAGTGTGACACAGACAGTCCCAAAGAGGAGCTATTGTGGTCCTGAAATGTCGAGCTGTTGTTGAGGATTAGAAGTAGCTATTACCACAGGTCACCATTGGTGTGAATTTAATTTTGCATTACAGCTGCAGAAATCAGTTACAAACTGAAGTGAACATAACAACAAACAAACAAACAATATACCTCTACAGTTCATTTTCTTAGGGCCCAGCTATGATATTGTATCACACTTTCTCTGATGTTTTACTATGCTTTGTACAGATGAAGTCAGCATATCTTGTCAAAAGAAGTTTGTTCATATTCTTTCAAAGAAGAATAAACAAACTGAAGCCATCTAGCTGCATTTAATACAGAAAAAGCAGTACAGCAGGAGTGATCCACTTTGTGATGGATTTGAAAGTTTACTTTGCATATTTATGTATACTATGGAATATTTTGTGCCCCCTAGCCCAATCAGTAAAGTGTTGTTTTGTTTTTTACTTGGATTGAGTGCATTTAAGTCATGGTGAGGACTGACATGAAAGTAGGTTTAAAGGAAAGGAATCTATTGTAGGACCCTGTACAAAGCACACCAATAATTAATCTGTTAACATATTTATAATGTTTTTCTCTTTCTCTCTTTTTGTAATAATCATGTTGCAATATTTCAGGTCCTGATTAGAGAGTGAGTCCTGATTCATGCTTTCTCCTCTCTGCCCATACCACTGTACTCAAAACAGGTCCGATCACAACTAGCTACTTTAATTACTGTGAATTGAGTTGCCAGTATTTTTATTTTAAGAAACATTTATCAGATGACAGATTAATTCTCTTGCTCTCGTTCTGAATGTGTGTTTTTATTTTTTTTGATTTCTAGTTCTCTTTAAAACAAGTTATGAACTACATTAATTTATGAATCCTATTAACATGATGAATTTCAGATCCTGGGTGTGATAGCTGTTTCCTAACTTGTGGATGTGGTGTAGACGGCACTGCCGAGTGTGCCCGTGGTATGTTAACAGTCAGCCTTTTCTTTCTTAAAACTGTTTTTCAAATTATGTTTCCTTTACCAATATATCCTTTGTGTCTTTTTTTGTTTGTTTTTCGCCCCCTCCCCCTTACCCTCCCAGATTTGAATGTGGCAGTGTAAAGGTTGCAGTTCAAAGACCTCAACTAGAGGCCAGTTACTTAAACATTACAGATTAAAACATCCACATTATGGGCGCAGGCACCCATATCCTTGCCCATATAGTAGTTGTCCATGTACATCTAAGTCATGGAACGCGCTCAGGTCACATTTGTGTAGAGTCCACACAAGAGAAACATCACGGCAAACATTGACATCAGCGACATGACATTCACCTGTCATGTTTGTGGGTTCTCTGAAGTTGCTTCTGAAAAGGAGTATTTCGCTCATATAAATTTGCATCTCAAAGCCAATGAAACAGTCCCCTGCATGTTCAAGGGTTGTACATTTAGGACAAATATTTATGGGACTTTTAAATCACATAAAAATAGAAAGCACCTTGGTTATTCTTACAGTGACTTTAAACCTGGAATAGTTGCAGAAAGAGACAGTTTTGAAAGCTCAAGTGTTTCAGGTGAACATAGAGACAATGAAGAATCAGAAGAAGCCCAGCTTGAAGTGCAGTCTAGTTTTCAGAGAGACTGCTCAGAAAGTCTTGAGAAGATGATAGAAGAGAAACTTGCAGCAGTGTTGCTTAAACTGGAAAACATACTCCATGTTCCCAGTAATGCAGTCGATGAACTTTTACAGGATTTGCACTTCCTAATGAGTTCTGCATCCCAGATTACATTAAATGCCATTGTTTCAGATTTTTGTACTAAGCATAATCTTGCTCTTGATGCAAAAGAAACTGAGGAATTGGCCTCTGCCTTCTGTCTTGCTAATCCCTTGACCAAAGCAATTGGTGATCAGGGCCCACTTGGCACTGCTTTTAAGCGGAAACGGTACTTCAAAGACAAGTTTCAAGTAGTCGAACCAGTTGAATATGTTTTGGTTAAGGAGCGCAACCATACCTACCAATATGTACCATTACTGCAGTCATTGAAGCAGCTCTTTAGCAAAGATGGTATAATTGATGATGTAGTAGAAAACTACAGTGCTCACCAAAATGAAACTGCACAACAAGAATACAAATCATTTCAGAATGGAGAGTTTTTCAAACAAAATGAGTTCCTATCTTCAGGGGAGTTGAGAATAAGTGTGACCCTTTATGTTGATGAGTTTGAAGTGTGCAACCCTCTGGGCACTTCCAGAAAGAAGCATAAACTTTGCGCCATGTACTGGATTTTGACCAACTTACCCCCAGGCCAGCACTCCTCTTTGTCATCCATCTACTTGGCAGTACTGTGTAAAAGTAACTACATCAAGGAATACGGATATGGGAAAGTGCTTGAACCTCTTTTGCGTGATCTGGTTGTCTTGGAAGAGCATGGTGTGTTTGTCCCACAGATTGGAAAAAATATTAAAGGCACAGTACAATGTGTAGCCGCAGACAATCTGGGTGCCCATGGGATTGCAGGCTTTGTGGAAACTTTTTCAGGAGAGTATGTTTGTCGATTTTGTACGGGGCGTTTCAGTGATTTTCAGACCAAGCAGGTTCTGTCGGGTGAGTTTAGTCTTAGATCCAAAGATGAACACAAAGAACATGTCAAACATGCAGCGGAAAGTGGAAAGCCTTGTGTTGGAGTGAAAAGGCCATGTGTGCTGACAGAAAATCTTTCTCATTTTGATGTAACAACTGGATATCCACCTGATGTACTCCACGATCTATTGGAGGGTATTGTTCCAGTTGAACTTGCACAGTGCCTGGGTGTGTTGATATCCAAACAATACCTCTCTTTGGACACTTTAAATAAGGTCATTCTCAGTTTCCCCTACAAAGGAGAAGATAAAAGAAACCGCCCCCATGTTCTGCCACAAAAACTTTTAAGCAAAAAGACAATAGGTGGCAATGCAGCTGAAAACTGGACCCTCATAAGGTTGTTGCCTTTCATGATTGGAGATGTTATACCTGATGGTGAACCAGTGTGGGAGATAATTTTGGATTTAAAAGATATAGTGGAACTCGCTGTTTCCCAGATCCCTACAGAAGAATCCATAGGATATCTTCAGTTCAAAATATCTGATCACAGACAGAAATATCAAGAAGCATTTCCCAACCAAAAACTCCTCCCGAAGCATCACTTCTTAGAGCATTACCCTCACATGACCCGATGTTTTGGTCCTCTAGTCGGGGCCTGGACCATGAGGTTTGAGGGTAAACATAGTTTTTTTAAGGAAGTTGCCCATCACACCAAGTGTTTCAAGAATGTTGCTCTAACACTGTCAAGAAAACACCAGATGATGATTGCCTACCACTTACACTCATCACGTCCACAGAACCCTGGAGTTGAAGTATCAAGTGTATCGAGAGTCCCTGTTGAGGTGCTGAAAGATGATGTATCATTTCCTCTTCTGCAGATGTACCCAAACATGGCAGAAGTAAACATGGCTAACAGTGCAGATTGCAAGGGGATCAACTATAGAAAGGGAATGATAGTCATTTGTGGATTTACTGATGGGCTACCTGAATTTGGAGAGATAAGAAGAATATGTGTAATTCAGGATACGCTGAGTTTCATAGTGAAGATGTTCTCAGCTTAGTTTAGGGAGCACTACCGGGCCTTTGAACTGCAACCATGTCCAACTGGCACAATGTCCCTGATAACACACAGCGAACTGGCAGAGAAGTGCCCATTACATGACTACTTTGTTGGGCCCCTTAGACTGGTTACATTCAAAAGATATTCATATATTAAAAGCACATGTTAAATATGTGAGTAAATGGCTTTAATTGATAGCCTACTAAATGTGCACTTTATCTCTCAAGCATGAGCACCTAATACTAACCCGTCAACTCTTTCCACTTGTCTGTTGTCTCTTCCTAGGTTTCAAAGGCTACATTCATTCATTCATTCATTCATTCATTTATTCATTTATTCATTCATACATTACATTAAAGTGAGGACATTTTCTGAACTAGCAATTATTTGCTTTTAAGCACATAGTTATTAAAAATTATGATTATTATCAAAAATCTAGTTGTGTAAATATTTTGTGGAAGCGCCCCCACTATATCATCACAATATCAATATTGAGGTATTTGGTCAAAAATGTCATATTGCCTATTCCAACCTAAAGCAACTGATTTGAGCACTGTTAACCATAGTATGACACTTCGTTTTCCATGCTACGATCAATATGTCACTGGCTTCTGTCTGTGGATTGCTCAGTGTTTGCTTCAGTGTCCTGTTTGTTTTACATATGACTAAAGTCAGTTGGTTTCTTTCTAATTTGAATGCTTTTAATTTATACATATTTAATGACTTTATACTTGTGTTTTCATTTTCTCTAGACTGACGCATTTGGATGATGGCTGCACCAGTAAAACTGCGGATTATCCTTGGTTCAAACAATGATGAAAAACTGACCATAGAATCAGGCATGCCAACGTCTGTTGAGGATCTTGCAAATGAGATCAAACGTCAGTTTGATATAGAGGGGGACATTAGACTACAGTACATGGACAGTGACTTTGGTAACGAGTTTGTTAACCTTAACCAAATTTGCGACATTCAAGACAAGAGCACAGTGAAAATCATCCACTTGTCAGATACTCTAGACCTCAGCCAAAGCAGCATGAACCAGAGTGGGGAAGAAGCATCCTTGTCATCTTCTGACACATTAATACTCTCCTCTGATTCAGAATCTCCTCGATCACATTGGCCCACAGAATTCCAAATTCCAAAGTTTTCATATGACGTGGAGATGCCACTTCAAAGTGCAAACCGGGACTTCGTATCAAATGGAGTTCTTCTGACCCCCGGTCATAAACTTAAATCAGACATCTTGGACAGTCTGGCTCAGGAAATCATCAAGTTCAAGGCATATCCCTCAAACATGTGGTTTCTACGGCTGGAAAGTAAGCCTTAAATATAAGACGGCAAACTACAGGACAAAACTTAGAAACTTGGGGGGTGCCGCGCCCTCGGTTTTTTGACATCATAGGCTGGCTGACATCTATCTGCAGGTTTGTGCTTGAGTGAACTGATGCTCAGTTCTGGGCACCCCGAGGAAAGCTGAAGTAAATTTTTGTCCTCCCTATCCTGCTGGAGAGACCCAGGACAGCCTTGAAGGGGAAAGACTGGCGTTGTTATCTGAGGTCAAGAAGAGACATAATGATAAAGTTGTCAGAGAAAAGATGGCTAAGACCTTCGCATACAGAAGGCAGGAGGTCGTCAGAGACAAGCCCATGATTGCAGAGTTCAAGATCAGATGGCCAGGACTGTTCACTGTGGCAGAGGTATGAAAGGCTTTTTAAATCAGCTATAGTCAACAATTTTTTTTTTTTTTTTTTTTGTGAGGATCACTACTGGTCCCCTCGTCTCAAAGTTCCATGCACAGCTTGACCAACACACTGCCCAGCTCATCAAAGTGTTCAAGAAGAAAGGAGGCTCTGCAGGGACCAACATCAGCAGGATTTTGGTCCCAGTCACAGAGGTATGTTTTGCTATCGGTAGTGACCAATATGGAATTATAAATTGATGATGTTGACTAGTCAGTTTTGACAAGTATACTGACAAGTTAACAGTCAGAATAATATCTGTGTTTTTTTTCTCTCTTTAGAATGAAACTGTTGAAAAGAGGAGGGAGTGCATCCTCAGGGCGCTCTGTATCTACCTGAACGAAGACCCGAACATCCTCTTCAAGAAATACCTGGTTGGTAATTTTAATAGTTTAGTTTCTACCTGTAATGAATCAATTTCAATTTTAACCTCTGTGGGGGTGTTCCCAAGGCTACTGACGTTGATGGCTCGTTGGTGCCCTGGGTGTGGCTTCGTTAGTGCTCCATTCTGTTGGAACGACAGCCAACTCTAAGATATATATATATTAGATGAAATAACTCAGGTGACAGATTCATTCTCTAAAATTTTGATGGAATCAATCAGCACCGCTTTATCTTATTTTTACACAAATAGCACTTTTTGAAGTATCATGCTATTTTCAGTAAAAGGAAACCTGAAAGGCAAAAGTTAATCTTTGGAATTCCACAAAAATCTGTGATTTCATAGATTCGTTGTGTCCTTTCTTTCTCCCCTATGTAAAGGATACTGATGGTACCGCTACACAGAGGGAGCTTGAGCAACTTACCCTTGGCATCTATATCATCAAAGTCGAGGGAGGTGATGCCACCACACCTCCAGCTGATGTTGGAATAGTGGTCGAGGGTGTTGAAGTTCTACATGACCTGGGAGACGTCACCTCTGCATGTGCACTCTTAATGGGTGTAATATATGCACTGAACCTCGGTTATCCTAAGGAACTGAAGACCCCCTTTGAAGTACTTCAAAAGCTCTTCCTTCAGTTGGATGCTGGCAGACTCTCAACCAAGGTACAGATGCTCAAGAACAAACTGTATGAATGAACCAAACATTAAAAAGTAAAGTAAAAGGATTATCTGTTAGAAAATAGAGGAGGGGGGGAAACATTTAACTTTTCTCACTTCAGAAAAATAAACAAACATTTGGAAAAAATTTGGAAAACTACTAACATTAGTGAAGTTAATTGAGAGACCATGCAGCACCAAAATTGTTGACAACTGAATTGATATTTTGCAGACTTTTTAAAAACCAGCTGCACCCAAAACAACTGCAGAGCAGTTGAACAAGACCATCTTTCATACTGACAACTTAAAGCCAACACAAGGAACCTTCGTTTGGCAGTTCCTGTGGACGAAAGGCACCATACGAGACTAACTTGTTGCCATACTAGACAACTTATTGTATCATACTAACTTACTGCCAAACTTTGCCTGAGAAAATGTAAACATAGGCTCTTCTGCTCTGCCTACCGTAAATTGTTTTGTCTGATTTTGCCTGCCTCCAACCCAGTGGCAACCAATTAGAATGGGAAATCACAGAAATAGAAATGGCAAATCTTCTAGCTGAAGTTCTTGTTTGTTTATGTAGATATTGAAACTCTTCCATAACCAGTTAAGAACCCCTTGTAATGGCTGCAACACGAGCTGACATGTAAAAATGTTTATCAGTTTTTTTTCCTTCCACACTACTAAATTAAAGGTTGACAGCAGCATGTGTTTTATAGTTTGACTATTATGCTGTTTAAAAAAAAAAAAGTAATAGAACTACAAGCTTGTTTTATTGTTATACAATAATATTGACAAATCAGGGATGTTTTGTTGGATCTTTCATTTGTTTATGCTGCAATAAGGTGGTTTATAATTGTAGTTGGTAATGCTGCAACACAAGTTGACATGTTTGTTAATATAATTACATTTTAGGGTATTCCCTCCACAATATTAAAAGCCTGTTGTATTGTTGGACTGCATAAAAGCAGTTTACAACTGTTGGTGTTGAACCACACTGCACCCTAATGTCTGTTAAGGGTTTTATTTTGGATCAAGTAGCAACAAAATGTTAAGTGAATGCTGGTGAATAAAGGAAATAACAAAAATATGTTGGATGTACGAAATTCATTTGTGTGGAACCTGTTGACAAACTAGAATTAGGTCACACTAATTAGTATAAAATAAATAGGATGAAAACCTATTTTAATAAATTGAACTTCAATTCATTATTTTACTTCTATGAATAAAATATATGTTTAAAGGACAAATGTAAAATATGTAGCCTGTAAATATATTATTATGTCCATATAAGATAACTGAATTTCATGGGATAAGCTTAAATATCTCTTGTTGAACAGAAGTAATTTTATTAAGTTGGGTCAATTCACATTGTGTTAATGTAATACAAATTCATAAAGTTAGATGACCTTAATATTTTTGCTTTTAACTAACGTAATACAATTTCGTGGAACCTGTTGACAAAATAAATTTAATTAAAGTCAATGTTTCATTTTTTTGAGTGTAGGGGGTAATATAGAAACAAAAGAAGGCATATAGGTATACAGGTAGTAAAAGATATATTTCAAAACAATTATGATAAAAAACGACCAGACAAAGAGTTATTAAAATTATTAGAAATTAATCTCACCAGAAATGACTTCGAATTCGACGGCAGATTCTATTTACAAATTAAAGGAACGGCAATGGGCAAAAAATTCGCGCCGGCCTGTGCCGACATCTTTATGGCGGTTTGGGAGACGACGGCTTTAGATAAATGCAGCTTCAAACCCCTCTATTACTATATATATATATATATATATATTTGGGGCATTTGGACCCACTCTGAAAAAGAATTTGATACGTTCCTAGATACCTTAAATAATCATAATCCTTCAGTCAAATTAAAAGCCACAACTAATAACAAAACAGTAGAATTCCTGGATACAATGACCTTTCAAACTGGGGTTGGTAATCCTGTTCAGAACCACGTTTTGTTATACTGGGTGAAATGGTCCTTCTACCTTCTGAGTAATCAATACATTATGTATTCATATTATCATGTATTATGTATCCTGACAAAACTCTGACCAATCCACGCTCTTCGGTTCGAAGAGCAAAAAGATGAAGATGCATTCATGTCTAGTTCTGTATCCGCCCCCCTCGATCCCTGTCTCCAACGCGTGTGCACAATCTTCACGTGTCGCTGTTGCCGGAAGAAATCAGTGTAAAGATTTACAGCAGAATGGTTTTCATGCTCATTTATGAGCAGTGGCTGAGAAAATGCAGCCCCAGTTACTACTTCCAACGTTACTTGTAACGGCTCGCCCCGAGAAAACGGCAAGGATGAGAAAACCGGGGGCTGAAAAGGCTGCTAACAAAAAGGCTCTGGATGAAGCCAGAAGTCAAACCAGAGTAAACATTGGTGTTGCTTTTGTGGAGACAACTGAGGGATTTGAAGGGATGCTGAGGTTGCACTTTTTCAGCACAAAAGATCATCGGCTGCTCCCTACCTCCCCTGTCCACCATCTACAACTCCCGGTGCCTGGGAAGGGCAAAGAGCATCATAAAAGACTATACACATCCTGGCTTCCACCTCTTCAACCTGCTTCCCTCTGGCAGGCGCTACAGGACCATACCAGCCAAAACAAACAGACTCAGAGACAGTTTCTTCCCAAGAGCCGTCACCATACTCAACTCAGGTTTGCACTGAGGAACTGATCCAGACTCAATCAAGAACTGTCACTGCACTACAAAATGTCACAACACCGCCATATGCATATCAATAAGTAATATGCTCTCAGACATCTGCTTCAGTCTTAGTACTGTAAAGTGTCATCTTTGCACTATTATAGCATACTTGCACTGAAATGCCATGGCTACCTCTATCACGTGCTGCTAACCACTTTAGTCACTTTATTCTCTGATAGTTGATAGTAGTCTTATAGTAGTTTTATATTAGTTTTACTGTACATATTTCTCACATATTTTTCCTACCTCACTTGACTTTTATTGTACATAATTTTCTGTCTATTTAATGTCTATTTTATGTCTATTTAATGTGTGCACTTTATGGTGAAGTTTTAAATCTCATTGTACTTTGTATAATGACAATAAAGGCATTCAATTCAATTCAATTTCTGTTGGACAGGTAATTATATGCTTTGCTTCGGGGAGGATTTGTTATTTTTTATGAAATGTGTAACTTTTGCTAACATAGCTACTTTTGCTAATATTAGCTTCTCTGTGGGTTTAAAACAGGTCGGTGACACCAGTATTGAATGGATTATAGTATATA
Organism: Caranx melampygus; assembly: GCA_019059645.1. Lineage (NCBI taxonomy): Eukaryota > Metazoa > Chordata > Actinopteri > Carangiformes > Carangidae > Caranx > Caranx melampygus. Next base: position 50,390 of record JAFELL010001115.1, read on the forward strand.
TACATATTACTCCTGCCACTTCTCATTTTCGTGCGGTGCGCGTTCCAGTTTGTGGGGGCGTGGCTTGGAGGGAGGGAGGGAGGGGGGTGGAACTCAGAGGAGGTGCAATTTTCAAATCTAGCTAGCTCTCTTGCTAGCTCTCCAGGATTACCAACCCCAGCTTTAAAAATACTAATATGGAACTAAACAATATAAAAAGGGATGGGACTGAAGCAGGTAAGGAGTACGGGAGAAAAGGAAAAGAAAAGGGAAGGGACAAAGTAAAGGCCTGGGGCCAGAGAGACCTGAAGCCAAGTTGGGCTTGGCTCTCTAAAATTAATCAGCCCACCTGAAGAAGGCCCAAAGGAGCTGAAACATAGCGCTAAGGCTGGTTAAAAAGGCAAGTAGCCTAATTTTTTGAAAATCCACCACCTTAGGGTCGTGGTAAAAAACAATTTTTATGTGTGGCCAGTGGGGGCCTCCAGCACCCTCGTCGGTGCGAGTGCACTTACCTGGCCAGGGTCCAGCCCTAGCTAAGGAAAAATCCCCTAACCTAACCCTAACCCTAACCAATCCTCTTTTCTTATGCCTAAACCTAACCCTCCCTTAACCCGAATGCCTGCCTAAATCTAATTAATTGGATTCTAATAGCATTTTAATAACCTACCTCTTCTTTACCCTAATCTTAACCAAACCTCCCTCAGTTTGCCTAAACCTAACCCTCCCTCAACCCAGATGTTTTGCCTAAACCTAATTAATTGGATTCTAAAAAATGCACCTACCTTATAGGACGGAGTGGTCCCACATCAGGGAAGAGCTGGACAGAGAGAATCAAAATTCTTCGTTCCTAAGGCTAAAAAGATAACCCAAATAAATAAAGTCCAAAGAAAAGCCCGATAAACGATGGGAAGAGACGCTTAGGTTAAGTGCAGTTAAAGACAGGGAGAAAACAAGGGGAGGCAAAAGAGAAGGAGAGGAGAAATTAGATGAAGGAAAGGGAAGGAACAAAAAGGAAAAACAGAAGTGGAATGGGAAGGAGGTTAAGAAAGAATAGAAAAGGAAGAAAAGAAGACACAAACACAAACGTGAATGGACAAACACAGTTTGTACACAAAGGGCAAACTAGACTACACAAACACAAACAAGCAAGTCAAGCTGGACTGCACAAAAACACAAACACCAATTGGAGGACATAAAACTAAAGGACAGATGCAGACTGGACAACACAGCAGGACGGACACTGACGGGACAACACAAGGACCTACGGATTGGACACCATACAACTTCACACATTGGACGACATAAAGAAATAAAGACAAACTGGACCACATTAAAGGATAAAAACAACCTTTATTGTTACACCTTAAATCAAAAATACAATACAAATCAAAACAAACATTATTCAACCAAAACAGTGTTCAACCAAAACAAATACTTACCTGCAAAATAAATACTTACCTGGAAAACAAACACTCACCTGAAAAACAAATACTTACCTTAAAAAGATAAAGGAAAGGCAGGGGAGGAGTAAGGTAAAGGAGGGAAAAAGGGAAATGCCTACGGGAATAAAAGGGGCTTAAGCCAAGCAGGCCAAGCTCACTTGACCAATTGATCAGCGCATCTGAGGAACTACATTTTGAAACAGAAATGACAAGCTTTGGTTGACCTATTACCTTCTGCAATCAAGCATTAGAGTTTTGATGAGTAGTGTCACAATGTTATTGAGAAAAACTGTAAGTGGACCTTCAGCTAAATATTTATCAGCTGAAATTGAGCTGTAGATGTGACAGCTGTATAGTGTGTTCAAAAGTCCAGAACGGGAGTAAACAGATCAATATCTCAGGATTTAGAGATTAAAAAAGGATTAAAGATTCACAAAGAGGCAACAGAGATAGTAACTGTGATCTGTAACTAGTGTTTTTAATCAGTCATGTCCCAGTCCTCTTCCTTGTCATCCTTGATACAAGGAACATGACCTTTGTCTCACACACTGCATCAGTGATTGATGACAGTAAGTGTTGTGGAGTTCCCTCTGTTTGACTTGATGAAGGGCACAGCTGTGAAGGCCAGGTTCAGTGTATGACTCACCATTATGACCATGGACGATGCATATGAGGACCGCTTACAGTAGCTGAAAATTCCTGTGTGTGAAGTGATATGAACCTCACTGTCTGTACCTCAGATCTGATTTAGTTTGTGAAGATATTTGAACATTTTCTGCATCTTCAGCAGATCTGTCAAGTGAGGCTGAATTGTCACCACTTAATATCAGTTCGATTCATGCAGGATATTTGTCACTGGGAGAAGTTCCGCTGCTCTCACATCATGTGTAATGCTGCAGTGTACACCACTAGAGGGCCCCCTTTAACAGGAGATAACAGCTTCAGCAAAAAGTCAAGAGGACGGTTTGACTCTGTTCATTTGAGTCTTTTTATTTTCCTCAGTGCTTCCAATCAGAAAGGAGATTCAGTCTGTTGGTGATCACTCTGCTCTGATGCAGCAGGTTGTATTCAGGGGCCAGTTGGATACTGCAGCGTAAGATTTTAAATTCTGCCCAAAGTTTCAAATCTGACCCCAGATGACCTGACAGAGGGTAAATCCTTCAGTGTCATCAGAGAATATGTTCCTTCAGAACCTTCTTGCATGCTCCCGAGGATGCAGCCTGGTCCTTGACTTTACACCCATCAACCACCACTTAAAGCTGGGGTTGGTAATCCTGTTCTTTTGCCAACGTAGCTACTTTTGCTAATATTAGCTTCTCTGTGGGTTTAAAATGGGTCAGTGATGCTAGTATTGAATGGATTATAGTATATATATAATACTCCTCCTGCCGCTTCTCATTTTCGTGTGGTGCGCGTTCCAGTTTGTGGGGGCGTGGCTTGGAGGGAGGGAGGGAGGGGGTGGAACTCAGAGGAGGTGCAATTTTCAAATCTTGCTAGCTCTCTTGCTAGCTCTCCAGGATTACCAACCCCAGCTTTAAAAATACTAATATGGAACTAAACAACATAAAAAGGGATGAAACTGAAGCAGGGAAGGAGTCGTGGTAAAAAACAATTTTTATGTGTGGCCAGTGGGGGCCTCCAGCACCCTCGTCGGTCATACCAAGTCATACCATACGTGGCAGGCCTGTCTGAGAAATTCAGAAGGATCTTCCAAAAACATAACATCTGGGTCAACTTCAAACCAGGCCAGACACTAAGACAGAGGCTGGTCCACCCCAAGGACAAAACACCCAGGCATAAACTCAGCAATGTTGTGTATGCTGTCCAGTGCAACGAGGAGTGCTCAGACCAGTGGCGGCCTGTCAATAGGGGGCGCAAGGGCGCCGCCCCCATCAAAATTTCAGGAAAAAAGTATAGACACAGTAAACATAAATTACATAATAAAAAATAATTACCACGTCTGTTCAGTGTTCACTCATACGGTGGGTTTTACTTTTAAAATTTTAAACCTTTCCATTCCATATTGGGTTTATTCTTGGTCGTTTTATACATTTCAATAGCGAGGGGCGCCGGCCAAATGAGTGTGTATGTATGCTCTTAAACTTTTGGCTTCCATGTGACTTCATGCTGGTCTCTAATTGGTCACTTGAAGATTCTCCTCCGGGCGCACCTCTCTGCGTCCCTGGCCAATCAGTGCGTTTGGGTTCATTTTTCAACCAATCTGATTGATTCATCATGACACCTGTCAATCAAAGTCAACTCACACCCTTGCCTGGCGGTCAAAGACAGGAGGAAACAATGGCGGCAGCAAAAGAAAATTCGGTTGTTTCCTTACGCAGTAATCTTTTCACGAGGCGTTCGGTGGAGGAAAAATAAAGAATAAAGGAGCTTGGACCGGAGCAGCCTCATATAAAAATCCAACAGCAGGCAAGTGACAGGGGAAGGAGTTACACTAGAGGCTTCTCCCGTTTGTGTTACACCAAACACAGTTGGCTAGCTGGATGTGGAGTTAGCAATGCTCTCTATTGCTTTCCATGCTTGCTTTTTCAAAGTGTTGGCACTGAAGCTCTGTGGACAACAACGGGGGTCAGAGACCTGAAACATCTGTCTGAAAAATGCAAACGGCATGAAAGTAGCTGTAGCCACCTTGACAACAGCATGAAGCTACAGTTTTTTGGCTGAGTTAGCATTGCTGTACAATTAGATGAGGGCTACAGAGTTGGCATTAGAAGGCACAACGAAGAGGTGACAAAAAATCGTCACATACTGTCCGGGATAATAGACTGTGTGAAATTTTGTGGGGCTTTTGAATTGGCTTTACATGGCCATGATGAGAGTGAGAGCTCTGTTAACCCCGGGATATTTTGTGGGTTGGTGGATTTTGTTGCTTCTCTGGATGGAGTTTTGAAAGAGCACCTTGAGACTGCCACTGTTTTTATGGGTACTTCAAAAACTGTCCAAAATGAGCTCCTGGATTGTATGTTGTCTGTTGCAAGGGAGCAAATAATTAAAGAAGCTCAAAAGAGTGTTTTTCTATCAATCCAGGCAGATGAGACAACAGATATTTCAACACAGTCCCAACTTGTGCTTGTACTACGCTACATTGATGACAAACACAGTGTGCAGGAAAGATTTTGAGTTCATTCCTCTGCAGTCAGCTACTTCTGAGTCCATTGCCACTGCATTAAAAGAGCGTCTTGCTGCCATCATCCCTGAGGATCAGAAAAGCAAGCTAATCTGCCAGGCGTATGATGGAGCCAGTGTGATGAGGGGTGCCACTACAGGTGTTCAGAGGAAAATCAAAGATGTGTACCCAAATGCCCACTATATCCACTGCTATGCACACCAACTCAACCTGATCATGCAACAGGCCACCTCTCACATTTCCAAGGTGAGAATTTTTTTTTCTGACCTGGGTGGATATGCCAGCTTTTTTTCCAGATCACCCAAGCGTACAGCTGTTCTTGATAAAATGGTGGCCCATAGACTGCCAACATCCAGCAATGTCAGATGGAACTTTCACAGCCGAGCCATCAACACTGTGTTTGAGCACAGACAGGATCTCATTCAGTGTTTTGAGAACATACGTGACTCAGGTGACTTTGACCCCAATACCATCAGAGAGGCAGGAGGCATGGCCATGCTGCTGGAACATCAGGATTTTAGGTTCTTCCTGGAACTTTTTTACCGCATCATGCCACATGTGGACCTCCTCTATGCCAAGCTCCAGAAGAAGAACATAGATGCAGTCACCATCAAAGGGAGCATCCAGCAGTTTGAACAGGACATACAAACCATCAGGTAATAAGTATTCCTATCAGTAATATGATCATTACATTTTTCAACATTATCTCTTTTCCCCTTTTTGATTATTATTATGACTTCTCATTATCCTTCACAGAAATTCTCTCCATTCCATGGGTGAGCAAAGCAGTGGTTCTCTGACAGCAAAGAAGCGTCGGGTACTCAGTTCAGAGGATCGTCAAAATGTTGCAGAAGAGGTGAGTTTATGTTGTAGAAATCTGTCACAGTCCATGTTTCATTTGAGGTTGTAATGTTTGTTAGAGGAGAAATGTGTATTGAAATACCATTTAAAATATGTCACTGTCATGTTGCAGAGATGTAGCCTATCACCTAATCACAATTAATCTAATTATTTAAAGTAGTACTATCACAAATACATAAGTAATAGCAATACAAAAAGCTGAAATATGCAATAAATAGATCCAGGGGAGCCATAACTACATGTACACAAAATATAGCCAACAATGTACTGTCTGAGGAGCAAATGCAAAATTTGTTTTTGTTATGAGACATCTATTTTTTCTCTATATATTTTTGTATTCTTCTCTCTGTAGATCTGCAACACCATTCTGGGACACACCAGGGAGCGCTTCTCCTTCACCGACCATCTTGTCTGTGCAACCTTGTTGCAGGGGGATAGGTTTGAGGAACATCACGGGTCATTTCCTGAAGAGACACTGCAAAGCACCTTGAAGGCCTACCCAATGCTGAATGGAAGCAAACTGAAGACAGAACTCGGTCTCATCTACAGCAAAATAGAGTTCAGAGCCTGTTGTGGTGCAGTGGACCTGTTCCAGCTGTTCATGGAAAGCAATCTTGAAGATGTCTTTTCAGAAACTGTCACTCTTTTAAAGATCCTCATCACCACACCCATGACCACAGCTGAAGCGGAGCGGTGCTTCTCAACCTTGAAAAGAGTGAAAACCTTTCTCAGAAACACCATGACCCAGGAGAGGCTGAATGCACTGGCCATGCTCTCCATGGAAAAGAGACTTGTTTGTAAAATGACAAATTTCAATCAGAAAGTCATTGAAAAATTTGCTGGCCTGAAGGAGAGGAGAGCAAAATTTATGTTCAAGTAGTTTATTGTGCGCCCACAGTGCGCCCCCCCAGATTTTTTTAGCACCAGCCGCCACTGGCTCAGACCTGTACATAGGTGAAACCAAACAGCCCCTCCACCGGCGCATGGCCCAACACAGAAGAGCCACATCATCTGGCCAGGACTCAGCTGTACATCTGCATCTACAGAAAAACGGTCACTCCTTTGAGGACTCCAATGTCCATGTGTTGGACAGGGAGGACAGATGGTTCGAGAGAGGAGTGAAAGAAGCCATCTATGTCCACTTAGAGAAACCATCTTTGAACAGAGGTGGTGGCCTAAGACACCACCTATCAGCCACCTACAATGCAGTCCTGGGAGCTCTCCCCAGGAAATTTAAACCCCAAACACACCTGGAGAAATGTGACTCAAAGGAACCTCATGGAAACCAGGAGTGTTGACTCCTGACCCCATGACTCCAGAGCTACATGAAACCATGAGTGGAAGGAACATCACCCCCCCCCCCCCCCCCCCCCCAGTTTCAGGGGGTGTGGTCATGTGACTCTGGCTCTCCTGCAACAGTCTCAGAACTGAAGAAGCCTCTTGGATGAGAGGTGAAAAGTCTTCAACAAGATAAGAAGTCCAGTTGCCTTATTTTCTACAACCCACAAGATAAGGTGACCTGGATGACTGAGAACCTTCACAGACATACTTTTGCTAATGTAGCTACTTTTGTAGCTTGTATTAGCCTAATGCTAATATTAGCTTCTCTGTGGGTTTAAAACCGGTCGGTGACAGTAGTATTGAATAGATTATAGTATATATATATAGTAAGCCTCCTGCCACTTCTCATTTTCCTGCGGTGTGCGTTCCAGTTTGTGGGGGCATGGCTTGGACTGACGGGAGGGGGAGGAGGGGGGTGGAACTCAGAGGAGGTGCAATTTTCAAATCTTGCTAGCTCTCTTGCTAGCTCTCCAGGATTACCAACCCCAGCTCTAACATACAAAGGAAGGACACTGAGGCAGTGAACACTTATAAATACCGATGTGTTTATGGACATAAACTTGAATGGGCCTTGAACATGAATGCCCTCTACATCTATCTATATCCGCCCATACTAATGCGGGCTCTATGATGGATTGTGGGGGTTCCAGGACTCTTCTGGGTTTCCACCAGTCCCTAAGAAAAGATCTTCAGTTATGTTATTTATGTTCATCATCTAGCTGATTGGAGCTGTGACCAAAGGTGATAACAGTAGCTAGATTGAAGCAAAACATTAAAGCTGCAGGTGGTAAAATCAGCACAAGCTGAAAGGTGCTGAAGAGCCTGGTGATAACTCTTGGAGGTTCTATGTCATCAAAAATCACTTTCACACAAAGTGTCATTTCTTATGGCCATGTTGCTAAATACAGCTTAACATGTTTAATTTGTCTGTATTGAGGTTATGTAGATTTATATTTATCATCATAAATGTAATTGAGTGGAGAGAACAGCAGGTGTGATTCACTCCTCAGTCAACATGTGAATCATCTTTTTCCACATATGACTGAAGTAGGCCCGCACTCCTCGGCCCCCCCTTTTGTCCTCCTCCTCTTCATCTGCAGTTTAAAGAAGACAACATATGAATGAGATATCGAGGATGAGATATAAAAGAAGTTCTGGTATTACTTGTTAAATTTCAGCACTAAATGAGACTTACTGGTCTACACACTGCACACCTCTGAAGTCTGAAAAAATAAAAACTTAACTGACGATTTATTTTTTATAGGAGATATTTTTATTAGGGCTGCATGATCACCATCAGTACAGATAATTGGCTGGTAATTATCCATCAATAATTATTGGCAAATACACAGATAAGTCTGATAATGTAATTAGAGCCAATAGTAATTAGCCAACATAGCCTTGATTTCATTCATTTTCAGTCTATTTGCCCTCTGAGTTGATTTGAAACAATGATAAATATTGATTTTTGAAGAGTCATAACTGCTCTTGTTTTTGTTGTGACTACAGTTGTGATGTCAGTTATATATATTATTGTGTTGCAGAGTCAGATGCAGAGCTATATTGTTCATTTTATCTTTACTCACTACATCTTAGCCTTTCTTAACCTCAGATGTGTATACAAACTATTAAAAATGTTATCAGTAACAGTTATTAGAAGAGTTACTGTGCATCCCTATTTTTTTGTATCAGGAGAACTAGAATTACTACAGGGTCTTGGTCAGTCAGATGCTGATGAAGAGCTATTTGTGCTCTGTCATCCATGTCCTGGATGGCACAGATGACACCTCTCCTGGCAATGAAGAAGCTCTTATCAAAGTTCATAAGTTGGAAGGTTTTAGAACGGTTGAGAAATCTTTTGTAAGTGGCTTTGACCACGTCCTGGCTCACTGAAGTGCAGATGGCCAGGAGACGAGCTCGACTGAAAAACGCATTGAGGCAGAAACAAGGTGCAGCTGTGTCGGCCAGACCTCGGCGCTGGCAGCTTCTGTGCATTTAAAGGTTCAGCTTGGCGATCAGAGCCAGTTCAGACCGTTTGCTGGTGTGAGAGCCAGTGTGAGATCTGAGCAGCTTGCTGGACAGGTGGTGGAGGAAGGTGCATGCATCACACTCTGCTTTAGGGTGGATCACAGAGAGAAACATCTGAAGGCCCTCCACCATGACCTTTATACTGCAAGAAGACAGAGACAGGATGCTGAGGGATTAACTGATACGGAAACTGAGAGCATGCTGGGTGGTCATATCTTTACCTCTCTGCTGAAGAGCAGTGAGAGTCGTCTCTTTTTCCAGCTCCTCCTGGAGTTCCTCCTCCATCTGGTTCAGACAGTGGCACCTCCCTGAGGTCCAGACCTGTGCATAACACTCATCTGTTAGAGGCAGCTGATATTACACAACACTTAATCATCCAGTTCTGGAAGTAACTGGTATTATCAGGTATCACTGCCTGTAAAGACTTAATGTTATTTTGTATGACCTCCCTAATAAGTCATGGTGATTAGTTTTGCACATCTTTTTTCTTATGTTGCTGTTGGTCATTATTTTGTCTTCAGTCTGACAGATACAGAGAGGCATCAAAATAGGAGGAAAGACAGAAATGGGAAGAAGTGTAGTAAAGGGTCATAAGTCAAGGCCAGTGGGCAATGAAGCCTTGAACCAGAAACTGCAGTTCCTCTCCTGACCACTAGAGAGAGTCTCCATGTTAAAATGTCCAACTTGACAGTGGAAATAAACATGTTACAGCCTGGTACAAAAACAGCACATAAGTTTTGGTCTCTGTTGATCATTTCTTCCTTCATGACTGTTTATATAACTCATTTGTTTACATTATTCTCATCCATTTTATGTAATTTATTGCCTAAACTTCTGTATGATTGAGGACGTGGTAGCTTTGAGTGACTGGTGTGTATAGAGGCCACAGACAGTCAGTCTCGATGCCTGTGGGTGACGTCATAGAGGCCATGTCCATATTTTAAATAATCTATATGTGATTAAGGTTGTGAAGCTGTCATTTTCATTCAAGTTAATCTAAATAATAAGTTTGGATTGGTGTAAATATTAGAGATTGCTTCTCTACACTGTTTACTGAATCCTGTGCTTGGTTGTGGATGTACTCTTGTATGTGCACTTCACAAAGCCTTGTATTGATTGAAAGACTAATGAGTTTCATTCAAGACTATTATAGGAACTAGTATATAATGTCTCTGATAGACAATCATTTGATGCCTTTATGTAGGAGTCTTGAACATTTCAGACATGTAATGTAAAACATAGACTCTGACAGCTGTGCAAACCTGTACTGTTCTCAGTTTCTATAAAATCAAATAATCAAAATAAAATCAGTCAAGATTCATCCTCATACAAATAAAAAGATTAACTTATATAGCAAACTCTGAATTTTTACTGCTGCATTTTCACTTGTTCTGATGTGACCAGTAGCAGTACCAGTGCTGTGTTTATTTACCAGTTCAACCATCAGCAGTTTTCTGGGCTCTGCCTCCTTTCTCTGGAACCTGTAAATGTCACAATCATTGTGTTCTTGTTTCATTGTTGAGTCCCTGTGTGTTTGGATTTATAAATACAGTCATTTACAATACTGTGAACTGACGTGTCACAGTGAACTCACTCCTGCAGGAAGCTCCTCCTGGCCAGCAGCCAGGCTTTCATGTCTCCCATCGATAAATAAATGGGAACTTGAAACTTCTGCTGCATGAGCATGAACTGCCTCAAGAGCATTATCTGCGATACACAGTCAATCAGCTGACTCAGGGAGGTACTGCTGCACACATTCATGTAGACGTTACAATAATGCAACTGACTTCTGCTCTGTAGCATTGTTGCTCCCTTTCTGAGAGAGACGATGGCCTCGTGTGGAAAGTCAGTGTCCATGTTGGACTGAGGTCAAACTCCTGAGGAGGAACAGGAAACACTTATTGAAATCCAATAAGGACAAAATGTGCAGGTTGTAATGAAGGGAGAGCATTCTGGGAAATAAGAATAGGCTGAACTCAGGGTGGATGTTGTTGTCAGTGATGATTTGGTGAAAATGCATCATTTGAACTCAGCATTCAGAACTCCCACTCAGCGACAGGCAGGGCTGACTGTTACTGCAGCAGGACTTTTAAATAATGATACAAACAAGATGTGTTTCATCAGATCTGGGTGTGGAGCCTCAAATGCCAGCTACAGTTTGGATTCATTAAGTTGCAGGAAAAATAAGTCAAATTGTCACAGTAAGGAAGAATATGTTGATTTCTCTGCTGAAGAATGTAAAGAATAAAGACATGGTAGAAAAAAAAAAGTTGTCAGTTTGAAGAAGAAAGAAAATCTGAAAGTTCAGACAGACAAGACAGAATGATGTACTGATGCTTGTTCCAAACAAGACTACAGTGTAGTAATATACTGTATGCAATGTATGTATATACACAACTCTTTGCTTTCATCTCAGCATAACATGTGTAAAGGTTGCTGATGCTGTCAGTGTGCTAATCTGTTGACAGGCAGACAGACAGACACCAACCAAGTAATGGAAACCACCTCTGTAGTAGTAGTAGTCAAAAACCACATTTGGCATGATGACACACACTCAGACTCACAGGGTGAAAACAGCAGTCTGGGATCTGGGTGGAAAGGTGTTGACCACGACTGCTCCTCAGGAAGATGTACAGGTTGTGGGGGTGTTAGGGTCCTGAGAGCATGCAGGTCCTGGAGAGATGTAGATTCAGTTATGCAGAGGTTCAGGTGGAATTATTCCACAGTGCTGGGAGTCACAGAGGCTGATGGGAGTGGGTGGGGCTGGGTTCTTGCTGAGGTTTATAACATCATTTGTGTAGAGCAATGAGCTTCAAAGTGCTCTGCCTGAACAAATCACCAGATGGGTAATCTCTCTAATCAGGAGCTGCTTTTGTGGTTGCAGTGCTGGTGGTGCAGAGGTTAAAGGCTTGGAAGTGGAGATGTACTGTAGGTCCTTTCTGCCGTCAGTCATCATGCAAAATATCAACTCTCTGCTCAACAAGAGTGATGAGGAGCTGGAGATATAGGTGAAGACTCAGGAAGTAGACATGTTTCCTCATATCAAAACAATACTTGTGTACATCCCACCAACGGCTACTGCTGAAGTTCCATGTGAAGTTCTTCATGAAGTCGTTGCTAGGATACAGACTAAACATCCTGAGGCACTTGACTTCAGTCATACGAATACGAATACGAATTACTTTATTGATCTCCAAAGGGAAATTCATTTGTCTGTCAGCTCATCAACCATTTGCAGAAGAATGAAGAAGCCTGATGGCTGAAGGTACAAAGGATCTTCTATATTTCTCCGTCCTGCAGTGAAGTATAAATAATAATAAATTTGAACTTTAATTGAATTTCATCGAGTTTGCTTAGTTGGTCATGGAAACTGCTTAAAAGAAGTTTCCTTTATCAATAGTAGATGTTTTCTTATTTTATTTTGAAGGCACGTCGGTGAGAGTTCCGGTCCTTCCGGTCTTGCTGTATGTAGCTTGACGTCGGTCTGAAGAGGCCTCAGACAGGCAACGCCGGAGGAGCAGAGCGAGGAGGGGGCGTGCTGACAGCGGGAGGAGGAGAACCTGTTCACCGACTTCACACAAGTTTCACTCCGCTCCGCCACGACCCGGTAGCCGCAGCACGAGCTCCACATCCTACGCACTTTTCTTCCTCGGTCAACAAAGTAATTAGTTGGTAGTTTTCTTCCGGAGCGTGTGTGAGGATCGTAATCAGCGTCATGTCTGGATCGTTCTGTAAAAGTTTGTACCCGTTCAGCGGGGAGCAGCACCAGCAGGGGCTGAGCTTCGAGGCCGGGGAGATTATCAAGGTGGTCCAGGCGCTGCCCGGAGGCTGGTGGGAGGGAGAGAAGGACGGAGTCAGGGGATGGTTCCCAACCAGCTACGTCCAGGTGCTGGAGGTAAGACAGTAGCTATGCTATTATAATCTTCTTCTTTAATTTTATACTCTGTTACTTTATTGGATCTTAATTGGATGTAGATTTTTCTCAACTTTGACTTTTGTCTTCCTGAGTTTCTGATGGAAAATGAATTTCCCCAGAAGTGGATAGAGAGACCACACACACCCACACACTTACAGTCACATACACACTTGAAGATAAAGACAGCATTGAGTGATGCTCCAATAGGCTAAATAGTTTTCCCGTGCTGAGTTGATCAGATTAACTCTAACCTCTCCAGCAGGCAGCTCCTGCCTCACTGAGCAAATTTCCCCATTCCACACACTTCCTCTGAAACACTCAGGTCTCCTCTCACTCAGCCTGAACTCTCTCTCTCTCTCTCTCTCTGTCTCTCTCTCTCTCTCTCTCTCTCTCTCTCTGGTCAGCCCCTCCCACCCCCACTTAGCAGCACCCACCCCCACCCTCTTTTTACACACTTAAAGTGTGTTAAAAGAGGGTAGAGGTTTCTAAAGTGACTTTAGAAATGTTGCTGCTGCATTTCAGAAAACATCTCCATCCTATTTTTATTTACGTCCTGCCCCTCAGCTTGTTTGTCTCTACGATGGCAACATCACAGAAGAGTTTGTGGTGGAAGCTCTGACACCACCCAGAATCCTGACAGTTAGTTATAATCAGCCTGTACCCATGAAGGGTGGGCAGGAAGCCAGTGCTCAGAGCTGTGGCACCAGCGCTGCCATTTTTATCACATCTCCTCTGAATGTGAGAAGAAACTCTGCAGTAGCATGACTTGAAGAGCGCCACCTGGTTGAAGTGGTGCAGCCCTTATTTTCCCTCACACCAGTTTAGGAATGCAGGTGATGGGTGAGGCAGCAGGGTGGACCTCGGATCCCTCTGGACCAGGCTCAGAGAAGTATCAGCCGTTAATTGATTAGTCCGGTTCCAGTCCTCTGAGTCAGTGCTTGCATCTCTGATTTGTTCAGCTGTAAAGTGACAGATTATCTGATCATCAGGATCAAATTAAATATTGTTTCCGGCAAGTATGATCACCATAAATGATAAATGGTGTTTTAGCCAAAATTCCAAACAATTTTTTTTCAGATGAAACATGAGTATTTGCTGTTGGTTCCAGTCCCAGTGAGACATGATGTGAGATGCAGGAAGTCTGCTGTGACGGTCATATCTGTGAATCTGAGGACGGTGATGACTGTAAATGAGTGGTTGGAATGTGACCCTGCAGGCGTTTGATTGGTCGATGCTGTGGCGCCCTGCTAGGTGATGCTGTGTTGTCACGAAAAGATCGGCTCTGCTTGAATGGATGAGACATGTGTGGTCTGAGGTCAGTGTAAACCTGAAGTAGATGAGTCCAGTTCATCACAGTGTCAGCTTGAAACTGCAAACATCAACATGTTGAATCAGTTTCCAGCAGCAAAGAGATTGAATATTGTTTTATGTAAGGATGTGTGCTGATACAGGTATTGATCATTGGTGAGTGAGATCAGCTGATCCAGCCTCTCTTATCCCTTTACTCATGGCACAGGCTCTGTAAACACACCTGTCACCTGTCCAGCATGATGCTGCTACAACACACACACAGTTGCTACACCATGGAGATGGAAAAGTGAGATGCAGCCTGGACAGTGTTAAACACACAATCACTGATCAAATTGACTCATTAACAAGGTTTTGTTACAGATGTAATAGATCAGTTTGTACAGTGGCAGCATCTGTGTGCGTGCTCAGTAAGTGCATGTGATGACATCTTTTTTTGTAGTTGTGTTGTACACAGTCAGAACACAAAGATAAGCTGGACCGACAGTGGAAAAGAGCACAATCAGCTTGTAGTGGCAGGTTTTAGTGTTGGTGGAGAGTTGGTGTCTGACCCACAAACTTGATATAAGTTCCACACAGATGACATGTTTCGTTTTAGTGGCACACTGAACGAGGATGACATCGCTGCTGCCCTATAGATCATAGGTCCTCATCCCAGCTGGAGCTGTTCCAGCTGGGATGAGGAGCTGGTTTCATGGTTGCTGTGCTGGTGGTGCAGAGGATAAAGGCTTAGAAGTGGAGAAGTACTGTAGGTCTTTTCTGCCGTCAGTCATCATGCAAAATATCAACTCTCTGCTCAACAAGAGTGATGAGGAGCTGGAGATATAGATGAAGACTCAGGAAGTAGACACTTTTTCAAATCAAAACAATACTTGTGTAGATCCCACCAGTGGCTACTGCTGAAGTTCCATGTGAAGGTCTCCATGAAGTCGTTGCTAGGATACAGACTAAACATCCTGAGGCTCTTGACTTCAGAAGGATCAGAGATACACGCAGGTGGAGGCCATTCTGAACAACTCAGATCATCCTCTTCATAACACCTTGATGGACCAATCAAAGAGTGGTGGTGGACGGCTCCTCTCTCTTCACTGCAGGACGGAGAAATATAGAAGATCCTTTGTACCTTCAGCCATCAGGCTTCTTCATTCTTCTGCAAATGGTTGATGAGCTGACAGACAAATGAATTTCCCTTTGGGGATCAATAAAGTAATTCGTATTCGGATTCGTATATCATTTCTAATGAAAATCCATTGAATATTGGGAGTGTCTCTTCTTCTGTTACTGGTTCTCAGATCTTCTCTGTGTGTTCATGTAAAAATTCATTATCAGATTTTTTTTTTTTTTTTTCTCAAATCCAGTGTCGGCCTGGCTGTAATCTCCATGACAACAAACCAAAGTCACACACTGATCCTCAGCTGGGTGCGCAGACTTATAAAATACTGATGCAAAGCCAGATAACAGCTCAGCCCTCAACACAGCAACAGTCACACAGTCACAGCTGGCCCAGATGTTACTGCATGTTCATGTAACCAACTGTTTCAGCTGACTGAGCACATTAACAGCAGCAACAGCTTTTGTTTTTAACACATTTGACAAGCAAAACTCCCACAACAGTCCAGTCCTGAAGAAACATTAGACACTTAGCGCGGCTGCTCACTCACATTCAGAATCATAACAGCTTTCTCCACAGTTGTTAACAGAAGGCATGTTTCATGCACTCAGGTGTAAAATCTCTTTTGAAACATTTTTAACAGTTCAATAATACAGTTTTGTACTTCTCTCTAATTTGGCACAGAGTAAGCCATGCCACTCAGCCTTGTAGTAAAAATACATTTCCTTCATTTGTAACTTGCTTTTCATAAAAGCATTTCCCAAGTTCAGCCAGATTCAGAATAAAAACACAACATAAATGAACATTTTGTTACTGACATGTTTGACTGTCTAAGTTGAACAATAACATTTACAAGATGCCAGGAAGGATGGAGATAACAGTGTGTTTGGAACAGTACAGCATAAACTTCCCTTAGTCTGGATCGATAAGTGAAAGCTCTGAAAGAAGAAGCTAGTAAATTCAGATTATTACCAGTGAGTTCAGATTATTTTGTCTAAGGAATCAAAAAGTGAAACATGTAAATATACAGAAAACAGACTCATAATGTATATCATCCACATGGTATCAGTACTGATACTGATATTGGTATCAATATTTGATGGATGTCCCTCCCATATACAGTGTGTGTTTTGGTTTCAGTGTCTGTCAACATCAGTACATTAGTTAGTGTGACTCACACATAGTGGAACTGAGTGACGGGCACAACATGGAGAAATGATTGATGGTGAAACAAAAAGACTGAGTGTTTCCTCATTCTAGTTAAAAAAAACTGTAATAAATTGAGTGGGTCAGGAAACCATCAGTCTGTGACTCAGGTTCCTCTCCTCATGTGATCCTAAATGATGGTAATGGCCTGATGCTGGGTAATCACTCAGACCAGGGTCAGCAGACGCAGCACAGAGACACTGGAGCTCTGGTCCGACTCTGCTGTGTCTTTGTTCTACAAACAGCTTCATTCTTCTGACCTCAATGAGTCACTCAGGACCTGTTGCACTGCCTGGTTCCTCAAACTGTACTAAGAGTGGACACACACATCTGAACGAATATATTTTTTTCTCCTTCAAAATGCCATCCATCCATCCATTTTCTTCCGCTTCATCCGGGGCCGGGTCGCGGGGGCAGCAGCCTGAGCAGGGACACCCAGACTTCCCTCTCCCCAGACACTTCCTCCAGCTCTTCCGGGGGGACCCCAAGGCGTTCCCAGGCCAGCCGGGTGACATAGTCACTCCAGCGTGTCCTGGGTCTTCCCCGGGGCCTCCTTCCGGTGGGACATGCCCGGAACACCTCCCAACGGAGGCGTCCAGGGGGCATCTGGAACAGTTGCCCGAGCCACCTCAGCTGGCTCCTCTCAATGTGGAGAAGCAGCGGCTCTACTCCGAGCTCCTCCCGGGTGACAGAGCTTCTCACCCTATCTCTAAGGGAGCGCCCTGCCACCCTGCGGAGGAAACTCATTTCAGCCGCTTGTATCCGGGATCTCGCTCTTTCGGTCATTACCCAGAGTTCATGACCATAGGTGAGGGTAGGAACTCAAAATGCCAAAAATCAAAAATGTTGATACGAGAGGAAGAAAAGTAAATTCAAGTTTAACGTGATCTGGTATGACCTGTAGCATCTGGTGGCTAATGTTAGCAAACTTTACATAGATATTGTTGAGAGGCCGATGGAACTGATCCAGTCCTCCATCTGTACAGCTTTTCTTTCACTTTATACACGTATCCCTTAACACTGTAATTGCCATACACCATTTTCCCACCAACATTAGCAGGTGGAAACAGTTTCCTCTTTTAAACTGCCAGCTGAGTTTGCACAGCGCAGCACATGTGACAGGTGTGATTGATGTCTGTCGTCTGAAAGATGTTTACATCAATATTGACTGGATCCAGAGCAGATACTCTGAATTATTATTGATACATTTTCCTTTGCCAGGTGTTGGCAGGTCTTCAGACCTTCACCTTCCTACACGCCCACATCTCAGTCATGTTTAGTGGGAGTTATGGAGCTGGGAAGAAGCTGGCCCCTCCCCACAGCCTTCAGATTTTCAATGAGACTGACCATTTTGTGAAGTCCTCAGACAGACACATGAAGGAGGTCTTGATTAGACAAAGAACATACAAAACCTTTATGTATAGTGTTAACTCTGCTGTGTGGAAGTAGCTCAGTCATAGTGATGGTGATGATGCAGCAGGTCCAGAGTGTCATGAGGAACAGTGACAGTGAATCACATCAGTGTGTGGCTCATTAGTTCCACTGCTTACCTGGAAACCAACTGGGAAGCACAAAGGACAAAACTAAGGTGCCATCACATTACCCAGAGCATGATGGGAAGTCCCTGTCCAGACTGACTGGAGGGTTAAACATTCATTCATTCATTCATTCATTCATTCATTCAACCTGTTTGAAAATAACATGTCAGTTGCTCCGTGGTATTCACAGCTGTCATCACTGTTTCCAGACAGATGTTTCAATGCCATGAAGGTTTTTGACCACATCTGTCTCAGTGTGGTTCTCTGCACTTCCCACAAACCCCCCACCCCCAGCTCCACTGCAAAACTGACTCCTCCCTCCTACATAACTTATATCATGGAATGTAGTGAGTGGGTTTGTGAACTATGATCTGAATGAGTGTGAAGCTCACACTGTGGCAGCACCTCATCCACCACAATCTCTTTGTTTTGACACTCAGAATAGACATAGTTTTCAGGCATTTGCTGTCGGGGAGGGTGAGGCTGGAAGGAAAAGATGCGTCTGCTGTGGCAGGGACTTTCTGAGTTGCTATGATTAATATAATCGAGCTAATTTGCCACCAAATCTTGGTGGCAGAAGGAACTATTTAAATCACCAGTCTCTCTGGTCCCAGTCTGCTCCAGTCTATTTTGAATTATGGCTTGAGGAAAAATTAGCTCAGTTAAAGAATAATTGCAGTGATTTTCAACTTGAGCCTAATTTTCTTGTTTTTTCCATCATGCCAATGGAATTTGGCCGGAATGTTGTGAATGCCTTCTTTGTGTAAACCTTAGTTTTCAGGTAAAACTCAACACTGAGTATTTACTCGCACACTGTATCTGAGCAAATCATCACGCCCACACAGGCCAGACTATGGTGGTGTAGCTCCAGTCATCATGTGCTGTTGCCTGGGCCCACCCCCAGGATTCTCCTCCCAGGTGGATGTCCCTGAAACCCCCCCACAGAGGCAGCTGTGACGCCTCCTGATAAGCGTTGAAATACTTGACATGACTCCTGGTCCAACGTTGGAAGGTGGTCCAGTGAGATGATGCAATATGATTCAGGAAGACTAGTTTAAGTAACAGATTTATGTACTTAAAGGTTTATTGAGCAACTAAAGACTCCACTGGGGTTTGTAATTCTTCCAGCCAGTGTTGAACAACTGTGAAGGTTTTTCACAGTGGAAACGTTTGTATTATTCACTGTGACCATCATGAAGTGAACAGTGGAAATATTTGTTCATGTTCCAAAATGGACAATGTTTGACTTTTCAAGTTATTATTATTCTTAATTGTACTGTAGTGAAAAAACTATGTTGCATTTGGTGATGGCAGTGCTGCATCAGTGAGCATCTGAGGTGGTATGCTCATTAAAACACTGGATCCAAGAATCCATTCCAATAAGATAACATAGGAACATGTAATGTAATAATAAAGAAACATTGAACAAATAATACTGAATGACGTTACTTTAACTTAAACTAATTTAACTAAAGCATCCACAGTCTGGTTAACAGGCTCTAAGGTCAAACTCAGGTATCAGGAAAAAAATCAATATAACATTAAAACAACATTATTTTATTTGCAATTCAAATCCATGAATAAAGGGAATAGGATTAGTCCACTCACTAGTGTCTTATTTCCTGCAAAGATTTGGATGAAGTGAGGTCAGAGGTCAAAAGGCTGGGTTATATAACCTTGGGGTGTGGAGATGCAGGCAGGGTGGAGTCTAGTAATATTAAAGGCATTTCAGTTTAATACTGGCTATTGTGTCTAACGTGTTGGAAACCCTGAGCTGACTTGATTCTACTGCATTGGCATTTTCACAGGCTGCTGACAGTTACAATCTGATCATGGATAAGAACTCACAACCCTATTACAAAGCCGTCTGCCGAGAATACGCCAGCATGTGCACGTGGCCAGTGGAGTTTTTTTGCTGGATGTCTTTGAATCGCAGCAGGGGTTGATCTTGATGGGTCAAGATACCACAAATCATTAAAACAGGGACATTGTTGCTGTTGTTACTGTTGCATTGTCCAATGATATATATCACATTCACACACAAATGTGCTGAGTCTCATTCCAGCTGCTTCACACTCAGCTGCGACCTGGTCCAGGAGTTCACATGTCAGTGAAACTTTCAGAGCTACATCATCTGCAGAAAATGTGCACTCCCATCTGTGTGAATCAATCTAGAGTGAATATTCTGAATGTTATATATACCTTAAAACATGTGACTCATAACTGACTACAGGTTTGGGTCTTTGAGAAGAGTGTGGGGGCATATGGGAGGTTTTGGAGGGGAAAGCCACATCAGGTGGTAAAAATCCAGATCAGTCAAACCACAGACTACATTTCCCAACAGTATATACACAGTGTGAACCACTGGCATGCATGTTGAAGACTGAGGCTGCATCTGTTTAAACCAGGCTGACATATTTGGAGGATGGACAGTGTTCACTGAGTTTAATGCTGAACTCATTCACATGGACAAAGCCAGGACCTGCGGTGCTGGAGGAATCTGCTTCACCAGCTGAGCAGAGCCGGGTCTGGACTGTGAGAAAGAGCTCAGCCAGCGGAGTCCTCGAGTGTGGAGCAGGACAGCAGATTGACATGTTGCCATGTCAGATCCAAAGAAGATAAGCAGGCCTCTGCAGATAGGATCTGCACACTGGATAGCACAGTGGTGTATGCAGGGCAGAGTGTCTGTCAGTCACGTCATCCATGTGGCTGCAGCAGAAACACTGAGATGAGAAAGGCACACAAACTGGAGGAGACGGAACAAAACACACTCTGTTGGGCTGCTCCACTCTGCACAATAATAACAGTTTGTGAATGCACAACATCTATGTGCGATTGAGTACATGCTTAAACACACATGTGTAACCCCTCCTCCTTGTACTCCTCCTCCCAGAGCATCTGAAGTGTCTGTCCATGTGGGAATGTGGCTTTGCTTCAGGCTCACACATCTGCTCAAACCAAAACAATGTCTCCCAAATAAAGATACGGTCCACAGCCCCCGCCGCTGCTCTCTCTCTCCCGCCTCCCTGTCTCCCCCCAGGACTTTTTCATTCTTTCTCTCCTCCTCCTCCAAAACCATTCACTTAAGATCCGTCCCGTTGTATCTGAACACATTCCTCTCTCTACGTCTGGCAGTTTGCAGCCAGGCGTGCATGAGTTAAATTTCTACCCGAATATATTTTTCACCGAAACACCCCGCTGGGTGATCCCAGTGGGTCAGGAATCCTACAGTCCAGCTCCACAATTCTGGATCAGTGTTACAGTCTCCATCAAAGACATTAAGTAACTGTGGTGATGAGATGTGGCTGCGCTGGTTTCAAGAGTTTGTGTGGGAGTCTGTGAGCAAAGGACCTATTTCATGTGGGTCACAGAGGACTTTTGACACTAATAATGGGATTGCATTTTATTCTCTGTTGATGATCTTAATGTCATTTTTATGTTGGAAAAACATCTTCCTCCTGAAAAGGTTGAAAATCATTTGAAAACAGTTCCACCTAACCACCGCTGTGTGGCATACCTCAGTACAGCTCAGCTGTGACATAACAATTTCAATGTCAAACTTCCTGTTCTTTTTCCATGTGATGGTGGTGAGCATAGCTGCCTTCCAAGCAGTTCACCCAGGTTTGATTCCTTGCCATCGCAGTTGCTTTTTTTTTGTGTCAAATGGGTAACATTCCCTTCTCACCTCTTTGATGAAGCTGTGCACGTTTCCCAATGCAGGAGAACACTGAATGTTTCACAGTGTCTGAAGTTGTTGTGGCCGAGTGGTCAAGGTGATGGACTAGAAATCCATTGGGGGTTGAATCCTGCCAACAACAGAAGGATGTTTTTGTTTGGCAGGTATTGTGCTTTGTTTGAGGGATTTTCGTTGCTGATCTCCTACTGTCCAAAAGATGTGACACTGTCTATGTGGGCATCCCTTTAAAGACAAATAGTTATCACTGTGTGTGATATCGCTTCTCAACTTAACAAAGTGTTTGTCCACTGATGTGAACTGCTGGCCAGCGACAAAAAAAGTGGTCTAATTTCCCTGTTCCCCAGTGTGGTGGTGGTATAGTGGTGAGCATGCTGCGCTTAAGCAGTTGACCAGGGTTCGATTCCCAGCCATCACAGCTGCTTTTTAGTGTCAAATGGTTTGATTTTATTTTGCACCTCTTCATGTAATGAAGGTGCAGGAGGATGTGGAACATCTCAAATTATGTGCACTTGTTGTGGCCGAGTGGTCAAGGCGATGGACTTGAAATGTATTGGGGTCTCCCCGCACAGGTTCGAATCCTGCCAAAAATGGATGGAAATTTTCATTGGCAGTGGTGGTGTGCTTTGTTTGAGTAGGTTTCCAGTCTCTTCATACAATCCAGAGGATGTGACACTGTCTATATAGATGTCCCTTTACAGCCAAAAGTTTGTCACCTTGAGATATTATTATATATTATTATATACTTCTGAGGCCAGCAAAACATTCATCCACTGATATGAACTGCTAGCCCTTGACAGAAAATTTGTCTAAATTTCCCTGTTTTCCTTGTGAAGGTGGTATAGTGGTGAACATAGCTGCTTTCCAAGCAGTTGTCCCGGGTTTGATTCCCAGCCATCGCAGCTGCTTTTTGTTTTGTGTCAAATGGTTAGCATTCCTTGCTCACGTCTTTGATGAAGCCGTGCACGTTTCCCAATGCAGGAGTCCACTGAATATCTCCCACTGTATGCAGTTGTTGTGGCCGAGTGGTCAAGGCGATGGACTAGAAATCCATGGGGGTCTTCCCGCGCAGGTTTGAATCCTGCCAACAACGGGTGGAAATTTTCATTGGCAGTGGTGGCGTTCTTTGTTTGAGGGGCTTTCCAATTGGGTCTTGGGATCTGTTCATAACATCCAGAGGATGTGACACTGTCCATGTAGATGTCCATTTACAGCCCAATGTTTATTTGCTTCTAAGGCCAACAAAGCATTCGTCTTTTTTTTTTCCATGTGATGGTGGTATAGAGGTGAGCATAGCTGCCTTCCCAGCAGTTGACCCAGGTTCGATTCTCGGCCATCACAGCTGCTTTTTGTTTTGTGTCAAATGGTTAGCATTTCTTGCTCACCCTTTTCGATGAAGCTGTGCACGTTTCCGAGTGCAGGAGAACACTGAATATCTCGCACCGTGTGCAGCTGTTGTGGTCGAGCCGATGGACTCGAAATCCATTGAGGTCTCCCAGTGCAGGTTTGAATCCTGCCAACAATGGGTGGAAATTTTCCTTGGCAGTGGTGGTGGGCTTTGTTTGAGGGGCTTTCCATTCGGGTCTTGGGA
The DNA here is from genome assembly GCA_019059645.1 of Caranx melampygus. Lineage (NCBI taxonomy): Eukaryota > Metazoa > Chordata > Actinopteri > Carangiformes > Carangidae > Caranx > Caranx melampygus. The sequence continues at coordinate 73,550 of JAFELL010001115.1, forward strand.
TCTGTTCATACCATCCAGAGGATGTGACACTACTTCTCTTTACAGCCGAAAATTTGTCACTGTGAGATATTGCTTCTGAGCCAACAAAGCATTCGTCCAATGACATGATCTGTCAGCCTGTGACAGAAAACTTGTTTAAATTGAAATTATTTAATTAAAAACTAAATAAATCAACTGGCTCATAAGGTCTGTGCATACCATCCAAAGGATGTGACATTGTCTATGTGGATGTCCCTTTGCAGCTGAAAATTTTAGGCGTCATCGTCTTCCTTTCATTCAGCTTGAAATGATATTCAGGTTTGTTCAATCAGTGTTGTCCTGTGTGGATTGTAGTGAACCTGTAAGATTGCTGACATCTTTCAGTCTGCAAGTACCACAATGCATTCAAAGACACTGAGGTAAACTGTGATTTTACCTGCTGCAAAATGTGCTGACAAAAAGACCATGTCACAGAGAGGGGATGTAGCTCAGTGTAGAGTGCATCCTTTGCATGTATGAGTCCCTGGATTCAATCTCAAGCATCTCCACACAGTTTAAGAAAACCCATGTCTTCTTGTAAATCTTCAGTGCTGCTCTGTTTTCAATTGTAGAAAAGGAACGTGTTCATGACACACAGTCTCTCCTGGACTTAACAAGCTGGACTTGAGGGACAGACGTTTCGTAGAACCCATGCCTTTTCCTTGTGGATCTTCAACACTGGCTTGATTTCAAGTTTTGGAATGATATTTATTTCCGTCAGTTTGACTACTTATCCTGTGACTGGGATGGGACAGGACAAACAACTCAGTGACAGCTGGTGGAACCGGTATCATAAGTCCAGTAGCTCTGTTTTTAAGCGTAACCAATATGAATGTAGGCAGCTTTTATTTGTCATAACAATATAGTCATCCTGACGGGCACAAAAGTTGCCCTCAACAGAGTTCCACCTCACCACTGCCATTTAAACACCTCAGTACAGCTTAGCTGCTACTTCACAGTTTCAATGGCACATAAAAAAACAAATATCCACCCATCTGTTCATTATGTAATTGGAAAAAAAATCAAACATTGCTGACAAATATACGGTGATTATTGGGCAGGTGTATCTGTTTTCACTCAGACAGTAGTGTCAGCAATAATGTGTGACCTTCCTGCTTAACCCATGGTGAACAGATATGACAGTGTTGCCCCAGAAATTGAGGGTGGAGATATTTATGAGTGAATAATAGGAAACAGGCACTTCCCCAGTGTGTCACACACCTCTGTTTCTATGTTCCCCTGACATAACGGTGAGGTAGAGGTGGACATACGTCGTTACTGTTTCAGTAGAAACTCTCTGTCTCATCATGACGAAGGCTCTGTGTTGGTGACTGTGTTTGCTGGTTTCTGCTTGCATGTATACCAGAATGCCCGTACCTGATGTTCACAGCTGGAATGTGTTTGGTTTCTCTTTACGACACCCACATGTAGGCTACACATACATTGACACAGTGCTCTTATTTTTTAATGGAGAACTGGTTTGAGAGAAGTTTAAGCTGATCAAAAGCTAATCCTATTTTGAGATCAGGCTCTTTTATATTTTTGACTGTGTCATGTCAGGTAATCATAGATTCATAAAATCTTGCTGTGATTTATGATAAATGGCATTTTGTACTCTGACTAAATGAAAGCTTGATGTGTGTTATAACTAGATGAGAGAAGGTAAAGAACTAGTCTTTTTATCAGGTCCCAGATTCTGCTGTTCTGCTATAGGGCTGCACTTCACAGGAATATATACAGTACAATACACTACACAGTTTTTTATGGAACATAAGGTCTCTGTCAACATGCTGGGTTATGTGTTTATTTGTGTCCGAGTGGGAACATAGACAGAACAGTGAGGGGTAAGGATGGAACAACACCACAAATGAGAGCAGAGGTACTACAGAGAAGGCAAAACTCATGACTATGATAGATAGATAGATAGATAGATAGATAGATAGATAGATAGATAGATAGATAGATAGAGTCTTTGGAGGAATGAGGGGGAAGTCTGGGAGGATTTGATTCACTAGTCCATGACTCAGATCAATTCCAAGATGAAGTCAGGTGTTGTCACACTCACACTGCAAGAGTGGAAATTATTAGCAGCTCACTGGTGTGAAATTTTAGCGGTGGAGCTCCTAATGTAGCAGAGTGCTGCTGAGGCATTGTCCTTTTAGAAATGCAGTTTCAGTGCTGGATTTAACTGAACTCCAGTACCAGTTTGATCAAAAGGCTCATTTAGAATTCTTTTGAAATCTGCAGGGTTGTGATTTAGTTTCTTCAGTCCAGGACCGTGAGAGGGAACTGCTAGTGGACACAGAGCTGTTAACAATCATTAGACTAGTGACACCAACTCTGTTTAAAACCTGTCTGACATATCTGAAGGACTCCATGAAGACCATAATGTGCAGAGGTCAACACTATCAAGAACAAAACCAGAGCAGCGAAGGTGCCCTGGGTGAATGTGGGGCCTTCAGCTGAGTAAGAGAGGAACCAGAGGGGACATGTGCGTGTTGAAACTGACTCAAGACAAAGTTAAAAGATCAGATTAGAGAATACCTGAGTGAAACTACAATTAGTAAAACACATAGTAAGAAACCAGGGAAGTGGGATCAAGGAACCATCTAAAGTTCTCTGAAACAGCCAGTCTACCTCTGTGAGCTGAGACCAGGCTGCTGAGGGCAATTGCATCACAATTTCTAATGTTTACAGGAATTTGGTTGGTGCACTGATAACTGCTCCGTCTCATATTTTGCGTTGTGATATGACCTGGAATGTGTGTTACTTTTGTCTCACCAGTGACTGAGTCAACCAAACCCTGGTGGTCAGAGCTCTTGTCCTGTATTGAATTATGTAAAGAATTTGTAAAAAGAATGAGGCCTCTCAGGTTCAGTACTCTGGACACTCAACCAGACCAGAGGTTAAGTTCACCTTACACACAGGAGACTTAACAAAAACTCTTTTTCACACATACCTGCAGTCCACACACACACATCCTGTCACAGTCAGGAGGCAGTGAGTCATCAGGCCTGTGGGGACAGCTGAGCGTCAGTCCTGACCAATAATCCAGTCTGTTGAAACTGTGGAGCCGTGAGGCTCCATCCTCCTCCACACACACTCTGAGTGGGTGACAGTTGTGTCCAGTGACTCACCTCATTCATGACAGTTGGTGTGAAGCTGTTAACCTGATGGATTTGTTACTCACTTTGAATCTGTGTGAAAGACACTAGGTATTTGTTGTTGCTGTTGCTCAGTAGTGGAAACTGATTAATCCTGACAGCTAAAAATATGAGTCTGTGTGACGTCAGTGGGATGACGAACTTTGTCATGTTTGTCAGCAAGACGAGACATATGTTATATTTTTTGCATACCCTAAAATATCATTGCTGATAGTTTACTGCCTTTCTACTGTTTTCTCATTGAGCATCCTGCTTTGCCCTTGTGTTTCCTGTTGTGTAGCAACAATAAAAGTCAGATTCTGCCCCTGGTTTGAACTTCCCTAAAAGTCAGTAAAGTAGGAACCACAGAACAGCTGATGTTAAAGTCCAGGTGAAGGGCGAAAATCAGAGTTTACTACACTGTTATTTTCCAATTGACCTGAGAGAGAAAAAAACAACAAGGCATTTTCCAGGGGAATTTAACAAATTATTCTCAGTTTTCCAGGCAGTGAGCCAGTGTCACTGAAATGGAGAGACCATGAGGTATTTTGTTTTCCATAATAAGAAAGAAAGCCTGAGTTTTAGGGTGTGTGGGAAATGTCTGTAATCTGAGGAGGGAAACACTGGGATGTGTATGTAATAGCAGGTGGGCTGGTGTGGTGTGTGGTAGGACTGCTCTTTTAATTGGCACCAACATGTGACTTACTACAGGTTAATTTTAATAAAGTCCAAATATCCTTATCAACTTTACTTTAGTAAAACACTGATGCGTTTAAAGTGAAATTTGAAGCAAAGTGTGCTCATATTCTAGATTTGATGAGCTAATAACTAAATTTATATTGTATTTGATTTAATTTATATATTTGGATGACCAGGTGGTTTCACAAGAAGCAGGGCAGTGATGATAATAATGATGTCATCTGGTAAAGTTGTTATTAGTGTCACTAACACTAATCAGAAAACATTTGCCTATACATTCAGCACACAGAGACTGTGGCTGTGTCCCAAATCACTCACTTCTCACTAGTGCTGCACGATTAATCAAATTGCAATCACAACTGCAATATCATGCTGTGCAAATATGTAATCGCACGAAAGGTTTGATGTAAATAAATGTGCATGATACGTGTGTGTACCTGTGACCGGGATTATTCTGTAGTGTGTGGAATCTGGTAACGTGTACAACGTTTCCGAACCAACTGTGGTTTTGTTTCTTTTTTTGTGTTATGTTACTAAGAATGTGTATGTTTTAAGTTGAGAACTACACTCTTCAAATCTATTGTTATTCTCTCTGTTGTCCTTGAAAGCCAAGCAAGAAGACTCATGACGACAATCATATACACTATTGTAATCGCATATTGCAATATTCGCACATTTTTGTCAAATTGTGCAGCACTACTACTCACTATATAGTGACTATGCTGGTTTGTAGTGCATTAAAGGTCCAGTGTGTATTATTTGGCAAGGTTCGTTGGCAAAATCTGAATATACTACCCATGAATATATTTGTAGTGTATAATCGCTATAAAATAAAATGTGTTTGGTTTTTGTAGCCTTGTAATTATTCATGTATAGAGTTTATAGATTATCTTTAGAGAGTGTCACCATCTTGCGCCCCCATGTTTTTAAGGCAGCCCAGACAGAAAATCCAGAAGGCGGAAGGAAAGAATGAGGAGGAAAGAGCAGAGAGCATGAGTTAGTAGTTAGTCTGTAGACGCTCCTGAAATACTCACCACTACACCAGTCGTCCCAGTCTTTCGGACACAGCCTGAGTCTCTCTCTCCTGATAATTCCACAGCTCATATAAATTCATGTATTCAGTAGTTTCTGACATTGGTAGTAGTTGGCACCTCCTTTAGAATCGAATACACTCCATCCATAAGTACAGTCATGGGGAGTGCAGCAGCTCCTCATCACTGTACGTTGTTACACCCTGGTTACCTGCTCTTCACAGACAGTGAGCTCCAGCTGCGGCTCAGCACTGGTCAGACAGAGGCAGCTCTTCTCTTCCTCTCTTTGTTTTCCTGTTGTTCTTATATCTCACCATCGTCTCTTGACTTCATCTGTTGTTCGTGTTTCACAAACTGTATTTACTTTCTCTCTGATCATCTCATGCAGCATTTCTTCCCTGCCACACCTCAACAATCTGTTCATTTACATTTTCCACTAAAACCCTCAACTCAGATCAAATTTAATTTTGCTCAGGGGCCTTCCTGCTTTCCATCCTCAACCTCCATGGTGAGAAGATTCCAACCCTCCTTTAAAAATGCTGTTTGCACCTGGTGTCATTTACACAATAACCCACAAAACGTGCACCAACCAAATGTGAAAAATGTTCTCATGAAAATGCAATTGAGTTCTTTTTATTTGAGATCGGGCCCAGTATGTCGCTCTGACCTTCTGATGCTAGAAAGTTTCACTGTTGACTGATCCCAACAAAAAAACACTTTTTCACTCTAGTGTGATATTGTCAAGTGTGACTCTCTTGACAATATCTTAGAACAGCAGTGAATACTGCACAATGAATTACGACACACCAACAGTGCCAGTGCACCTGACCACACCTCAGTTCACCTATGGGTGCATGCATAAACAGATGTGTATTTACTACTTAAACACTGGAGACACTTCTGCTTCTCTTCACACTGAGTGGTAGATAACACAAGGCCCTTTAGTTATAAAGTTTACCTCAGATTGTTGAAGCTGACTTAGCCAGCACCTCCGTGTGGTGCAGGAGCCTGATGTAGTGTGTGCAGCTTGCCTACACTACCTACACCATCCAATCAGCAACAGTCCCTGTTTACCTTCCACTGGAGGTTTATGGAATGTTTGCTGCTTTGTGGGTGTGGCTCCTGATTTGCTGTTGTGGTTGGTGATTTGTTGTGTTTTATTTGTCTGCATGTTTTGTGAGTTGTTGTGATTTCATATCAGGGCGTACATGCACATGAGATTATTACATGTAGAATCTGATGTTTAGAGTTTAATGAAAGCACAGTTAACTGGTAGAAGTAAAAAACTTTCATATGACAGCTGTAGTTCTAAGTGTTCTACTGCTAGTTCACTTCTGATCCTGCTGCAGGGACACATAGGGAGCGTCACAGGCAGCAGCAGTGACCGGCTCTTTCCTCATGACTCCCTGTGCTCTCCGCCGCCTGCCGGCTCTTCTGGCATCCTGTGAATGTGGAGCCAAAGGCATTCTGGGGTTTAGAAGGTTAACCATCTGGAATGGTGCATTATTTAACGTTGCATATGCCGAGACAAGCTGGCTCAGAGATTCGTCACACTTCCCACCACCAAGGTGCTCCCATTCTCTCACTCATGTCTGATGTTACGTCGGATCAAACCCCTGTTAGAGAGGAGACGTTGAACTCCTGAGCTTCAGCTCTCGGGAAATCTCAGATGAACCTCTTTAACAACCTAAAAGTGGCCAAGATATTCACATATTATCTGTGTTCTGTTCCTGCTGCAAAGAACTGAACTGAGAAATCAATACATGTAACTGAATAAGAGTATGTCTGAGGGAAGCTGACCGGGAAGAAACTGCAACTGGGAAGACGTCTTCACTTGTAGAAATATGGTGATACTGTTTCCACCATGGTACACATTGCATACTACTACTAATAATAACTCTCCTCAAAGTTTGTGCTGTAGGTGCTGTATAGACAACAAAACAAAGGAGTAAAAGGCACAGAAGAGCTGCAAGTGTGATACAGAGAATTACAAAATTACTAATGCATGTGTGTACAGTGAGGTCATTAAAACAGACAAAATAAATCAAATAAAACGCATTAAAAAGTGGAAAGCAGGATGAATGCAACTTAGCACACCTGATCTCCTCGGACGGGGCCTCCAAAGTGTGAGACTCCAACAACAAACACACAGTCATCTTTGGTTTTAGCTGAGACTCTGAGGCCGCGAACAGAGTTTTACTTGAGGACCTGAGAAGGTTCCAAACCACACAGAGTGTTAAAAATGGTTACAACAATGGATCCTAAAAGACACACCTGTCAATGTGAGGAGGCTAAAACAGGAGGAAAATGATGATATCTTTTGGAACCAGCAGCAACAGCTTGCTGCAGGGATGTTTGGGAGAGACGTGTGCAGTTCATCATGGTCTGACATGATGTGAACCACAGCTGCAGGATTCAACAGTGCGAGCATTTCAAAGATAGTTCATATGTCATGTTACCATGGTATTTCAGTGTGGACTTTCTATCTTTACCAACTGTTTCTTTAGTTCCAACAAATCAGACAGAGTGAGATGTCTTCTTTCTAGTGGATCCTGTCATTTTAGCCAAGGTGACATTCTCCCAACTCAAGCTCCATTTGTATCATGTCAGTAATTTAAGTTTATATATTTTTTTTAAACTTGGTTCTTCAGGATCAAAGTAAAGTAAAGTAAAAGTAGTAAAGTAATTTGTATTCGTATTCGTATTCAACATTGTAATGACTGTTATAATTATATATCAAATGAAATGAATGAATGAATGAATGAATGAATGAATTAAAAGCCTAGTTATTGTTTTGTATTCACATATATTTTGTTATACGCCTCCTGGTCAGGGTTGCCAGGTCAGCACTTTTTAAGAGCTGCTGCTGCTCGGTTGGTTGTTTAGCAAATTAAATGAATATGTTAAAGTAAAAGCCAAATGTAATGATTTATTCATACCCAATATCACACACACACACACACTCACATTTGTTGTGTCAAATGAAGCATGAAGATATTTTAGAACCAAAGAAATGATACCTAATAGTCGTATTGAGTGGTGTCACATTTACATATAGCACTGACCACTGTTCACCTTAAAAGAGGAACTATGCAAGATTTTGATCTGAATTAAACAGCTCAGGGGACAATGGAGACTCTCTGCCTTCCACCTAGTGTCTCTTGGTCAAAAACCAACCTTACAAGATTAGTGCTGAATGCTGGTGTCCCAGCATTCATCTCGTGAGAAACATGGACTTCCTTTACAGCACTACGGCACAAACACTCCCAGTAATCTGTAATCTCTTGTTAAAGTTACGCACCTCAGCAGGCATGGCTCCACGGATTGCCTTCTTGCCAGCTTCATCGAAAACAGCGGTGGGGCTGGGGGGTATAGCGGTGAGTTTTTACAACAGCGAAAATATGCACTGAAACTGTAGGGGGAGCTCTGTAAAGAAAAAAAGTGACCAAAACAGCAAAAAAGCGACTGGACTTGCATAGTTCCCCTTTAAAACCAGTGTAGCAGTGAAGTATTTCAGTTGTGGTTTTTGGGACATAGACCTAGACCCCTGCTCCTCCTTTACTGATGAAAAACATATTTGATAAATGCTCATTGTGTCCTTGATGTTTGTAATGCAGTCTTACATTTTTCATCTTTTCATCAGGAAAAGTGTGGAGGCCTGAGTGACACACCTCTAAGCTGCTTTGCCAACCACCACAGAGGAAGAGAGAAATGAAGGAGAGAGTGTTGGTAAATGCCAGGCCTGGGTTGATCATTGATAATAGTGACCATGGAACAAACCTACTATAGGTGTTAAAGCTGCTTTCCCCCCAGCCGAACCACAGCAGTAGAAACTCAATTAGACTGGTGAGACGTCTCCGTAGCACTGACTCGTTTCTCTGTCAGAACTCAAATACATGTCCACGGCGCTGACGCAACTGAGGCGGCTCCGAGCCTCTTTCATGTCGTTGTTGTTTATCCGGTGTTACATCCACAGCCTGTACTCACTGCTACAAGAAATTACTGCAGCATTTGAGCAAATCCACTTTTCAAAGGGACAACATCAGTGACCACCAAGACCATTAAAGAGAAACCATGACTGTGATGCTGCAAGACTGTAATCATGTGCAGTCATAAGTCACTCTGGGCTTGACATGGATTCATACTCTCCAGTCTCAGAGCTTTGGGCTCTTGTTCCCTTCCACTGTTCCAGGGAAGCAGTTCCATGTAATGACTTCATTCTCTGAGGTGATGCAGTTTTAAATCCAGGGACACTTTGTTTTTATATCAATACTCCTGCCTGATTACCTCTCAAAGTGGCCAGTGAGATAGTAAATATTCACCAGGACGTGTTGCTTGGTGTGTGGATAGCAGCTCTGAGTCCACACGCACATCCTCCTGGATTCAAACACATCTCAACATTTCTTCCAAATAAGTTTTCTCATCCCTCTTCACTTCCAACAAAACTGACTCAGAGGTTGGAAAGGAAACATTAGATAACCTACACTGGGTTTAACCATTATCTGAGGATCCAAGCTCTGTCATCTGTCCAGCACAGTGCTGTTAACCCAGAAACACCACATACCACGTATACCTTCCTTTGAAAGTTGAGCTGCGCTGACTAGGGGTGTCTATTGGCAAGAATCTGGTGATGCGATAAGTATCACAAAACAGGGGCAATGATACGATATATTTCAATTTAAGCAACAACATATATTGTGCTTTTTCCTTTTTTGACTGTGCTAAGTTAACGCTTGAGCATGTGATAAGCCACAGACCTGTACTCTTGTGAGATCACATTGCTCTGTTGGAGCAGAGTCAGTCAGAGTTTTAAATGCAACACAAAAATGAACCACTGCCATCAATGTTTTCATGTCAGTTGGCAAATACAGATCGATACAGTTCTTGTGAATATTGATACAGTATTGTGAAACAACATATTGTGATATTTCAGTGTATTGATATGTTTTTATACCCCTAGTACTGACCTAAGTGTCTCACACTGACAGGAGGTCCAACCTAAGGATGGAATCTGCACTCATTCTCCCCTGTGTGTGTGTGTTGTGTAAGTGCATGTAGTGACATATCTCCCTGCAGTTGTGCAGGTCCTCATTCTGAACAGAGGCTTGTGGCAGTCTTTGCAAGTTCATCAATGTGTTTTTTAAATTGTATTTCACTGTATGTCTTTTGTGACTTTAATGCACATTTGCAGTGTCTTCTCACTGGATCTATGCAGAGACCCCCTGGTTGTGGAGCTGTTATTGGACCAGATGTAGTTTACAGTTTGTTTGCTTCTTCTCTTGTATGGACTGACTATATCCAGCCTGCGGATACTGGATTGAGTTTCCTTGTGGATACTTAAACTAAGCTCTTCTAGATGCTTGAATGACTTGGCATGGACCCCAACAACCAAACTGGAATTTCATCTGGCTCCAAACAGCATCTCCAAAGTGTGTTACAATGGTCTCGGCCTATTATTCTCTTGCAAATCAGAAGCAGATGTGAGTGCTACATGTTCTCCCATGTTCCTCAGTTGAACGCTGTGTGCACGAACAAGCACGCTGAAGGTCTTGGTGTCAGTCCAGACTGTAGGGCTGTACCAGTTTGTTGTGCTCAGTGTACTCTGCTATGATGTCATTGGTTGCTGGTTGTGAGATACTTGAGTGAGAACCTCGCTGAACATCGAGCTGTGCGCTGCACATTTGTCCTGGTGAACTCAGATCAGTTGTGGTTTGGTTCTTATCTTCTTGTATCATTTAATCTCCAACAACAACAGATCCTCCAGGAATTCATCTTTGTTGTCCTTCAATTCATCTCACCACCACAGACACTTTGTTTTTTTTCTGCTCCAACAGAGGACAGCGTCTCTGAGTCAGCTTCCTGTTGAGGACCTCAGAGATCCCCTGCCTCCTCATTGGAGATGCTACATGTCTCCACAAGGGCGGCGATACTACGTGAACACTGCAAGCAACGGTAAGGTGACGGTTTGTGTTCGCTGTTAGTTTCTATCAGTGTGTGTGTGTGAAGTCTACAGCTGGATCCAGGATGTGGCTAATCAAGCTAAGCATGGAAAACACAAAGTTAGCTAGCCTGACTCATGATTCAATAAACATTAAATATTAATAATTAAGCTTTAAATGTGTTGTTAAGTGTAACCTGTCCCCTTGGACATCACCCACCTGGTTGATAACTCCTTTAACATGTATGATTAGTAACAATTTTCAGAATATATTTTCAGAAATGATTCCACTTTATATTATACACAACACAGGGTTATGGCCATTTGAAGAGTATCACAGTAAAATACTGTGATACATTGATACATTTTTGCTTCAGAAAATTATATCCTGAAAGGAAAACTTTGTCAACGCATGTTTGATAAAGTGTCAATCTGTGTATTCATCTTACTTCAATCAGTTTTAATCTTGCTTAATGCGATTGTCAATCAGACTGATCAACACACTCAGAAAAAAATAGACCAGAATAAAAACTTAAATTCATATTTGCAGTTCACATGATAAAAGATCAATTCATAGGGTCTGTGTCTTGATATTGCTACACAAGATATCATGCAATGCTGTATTGATTTTTCTCCCACACCCAGAACTCACAGGACCTACAGTGTCATGGATTATATGGGGGCAGTTACTCAGGTTAGTGAGTCACAGTGTAGAGTGTAGAAGATCGGTGGTTCGATCCCTGGCTCCTCCAGTGGATGTATTGTGTCCTTGAGAAAGACCCCAAATTGCACCTTCCCCCACTGTATTAGTGTGTGTGTATGTGGTTCGTAGGGTAAATCACTTTGATTCATAAGACAAGAAAAGCGCCATCCTCTTGTATTAATGTGAATAGCATGGCCATAACTTCAGCTCCATTTAATCCTTTAAAAATATACCTGCTTGGAGTGAATCCACAGTCAGTGCGTTTATATGCACAGCAAAGTCTTAGTTGGGTGTCTCATCTGAATTCTGTCCTTGTCCCAGTTTACATGCAACGGGGAAAATCAAATAGTACATGGAAACATGTCCACCTCCTCCACATAGGTGGCAATATGCGTCGGTTCAGTGGGCCCTTCTGACCTAGTCTGTCATTTAAATAAATGGATTAGAGTTCTCAACTAGAGTTCCCACTGGTCCAGTCTGGGTTTGGGCTGAGAATATATACAAATGACTTGGGTCGGATCAGGTCTTTACAACACATATTCTTGCTGCTTGTAAAATGCACTAACTCGGCACTGATGTGCCAGGCCAGGTTCAGGCCGGCTTCTATGCTATACTTGTGTGCCGTCTCTACTGTTGCATTTTCAGTATACATGCAGAAGAAAACCAATCGCATCATCTGTGTGTTTTAGTCGGATCTTGAGAGGTCCACTCTTAGTCAGACTAACGTGTTAAGTCATCCAGTTATAGATGGATTAAGGTCATAATTTGTTTTGTTTTTTTCACCTGCCATGTAAATGTACTGACTGGATCACCCAAAGTGAAGGCAGTATATAAACTGGATCATTTTATGTCTGTGTGTTCAGATTTATGTTCCATCTCAGCTGTCAGACCTGAAGGGGATTAAAGCAGCTCTGTTGGTCTGTCAGGATCCAGGACATCACTGGATAAAGGGACAGATTGATAAAGGGATCAGAGCTTTGTTATAAATTGTTCAACATGTTGGTTTTTCAGTTCTCATGTTAACCAGTGCAGCTCACAAGTCAGTGGGTATTTAAATGGTATCACTCTAACCTGCTGCTGTGTGATCATCAAAGAGACTAAGACAGTGTGTTTCTGTTAGGTGTATATACATAATATATTTTTTACAGTTCATATGTCACTTTGCAGGGAACCATATTCCCATACCACATCATTAAAACAGTTTTCATAGCTGAGCTTGTGTTTACACAGAGAACAACACCTGAGCAGGTTCATCATTGTGTGAATGAGTTTAAGCAGTGATGGCACCACAGAGAGGCAGACGGCACAGTGGAGCTGATGCTGCTGATAAAGCCTTGTTCTGTCAACACCATCACAGCACAGTGTCTGTGCAAGCACAGCTTCTTATCTGCAGACAGACTCCACAGAGCAGCCTCCACCATCCCTGGGGTGAGCTCACTGTAAAACCTGACTGATGGTACTAATATCTCGCTGTGGCGCTGTGGTAACTCTCCTGTACCTTTGTATTGAGAGTCTCATGAAGGTGGGGAGGAGCAGGTTCGTGCTCTGCAGTCATACACTCATGCTCAGCGCAGGTTGGGTTCGGCTGGTGTGAAAGTTGTCAAACAAACAGGGCCGCTGTTAAAATAAAGGAGCTGCTCATTTGTCATTTGAAATTAAACTAGGAGATTTCATGATTGTAGGAGTGCAGGGATTCCCCCCCCTTTGCAGTAAATCTAAGTCCAGCGTTGCCCCGTGATGATGTAGGATGACATCACCAAAGTCAACAAATCACTTCTGGTTTGTTTGTTTTTTTTGGTGTTAAATGTTGCCAATGTGTTTGTGGTGGAGCGGTTCTCACTTTTCTGTGTAGCAGGGAGTGGGATTTGCACCAGCATCACATGAGTGTTTTTCCCATCATGTCTCTCTCTGGTGGTGACTGCAGTGGTCAGGTTGTGGCCAGGAGAAGGAGCTAAATTTAGCCAGCTGCTCCACCCAACTACAAGACCAGGAGAGTCGCTCATCCTTTTCCTCCTCTCTGTGCAAAGTAACCAGTATTAATTTTCACAAAGTTTGCAGCTTCAATTTTTATGATGACAATGTGCATATACTCCAGAATGTTATGAGGAGTGATCAAATGAAGTCCCTCATTGCCGTGAAAATGAACGGAAGGAGAGAGGTTCAGTTGTTGTGAAGAAGGCTTCAGGGCGCCCAAGAAAGTCCAGCAAGCACCAGGAGGCCTCCTAAAAGTGATCCAGCTGTGGGATCAGGGCTCCACCAGTGAAGAGCTACTCAGGAACGGCAGCAGGCAGGTGTGAGCGTATCTGCACACACAGTGAGTGAAGACTTTTGGAGGATGGCCAGGTGTCAAGAAGCCACCTCTCTCCAGGACATCTAAGAAACATGATAAACTTGATGTAATTGTAAAATTTTTTGACACTTAGGAAATGCTTGTAATTATACTTCAGTTGCCATAGTAACATCTGACAAAAAGATCTCAAAACACTGAAGCAGCTCACTTTGTGAAAACCAATACTTGTGTCATTCTCCAAACTTTTGGCCATGGCTGTTCTTCTCAGCATCTTCTGATGTGTATTAAAGTTTTCTTTAAGAGTCACAAGAAGCTCAGAACTTCCTTCTCCTCCCCTGTGGTCCACACTTTCCTCCTGTGGGGATGTGACAGATGTGTCGCCTCTTGATGTGACAGCGTTCTGAGGCTCATCCTCATCTTCAGCAGTGACGATGACCACATTCCAGTCAGAAACAACAAGAGGAACAAAAGAGTCCCAGAATGTTCCCTAAGAGGGAAAATGATTAATTTTTCATCATTTTTTTTTGTATGTAATAAATCTGTATCTGAATCCTGGCTCTGGAATAAAAGCAGTATTGTTGCTGTAGACTGTCCCGCTGAGGACACACAGTCCCTCCAGGACATATTTTCTGTGTCTTTGCTGCACGATGAGTAAATGGAAGCTCAGACTGCTCGGTCCAAACACACACTGCATGAGCAAACACACACACATACGCGCCACAGGCCTGCAGCTCTACGAATTTCACCGCCACAGCAACTGTTTCCAAACAAACCCAGCTGATAACATTTTCCCTCAAACAATCAGTATTTATTGCATCTCTTCTATTTTCACTGCACCTTCCTTTTGTTATGCTAAAGTTCAGTTAGATTAGATACCATCATTTGAGTGTATGTGCATGTGTGTTTTTGTGTTTCTGCGTCGCCATAGTAACAGAGCAGTGTGCGTGGGTGAGGGCTGAATGTCCTTGTGTCAGGGCTGGTGTTTTTTTTTTTTTCTCTTTTTAGCTTTTCCTTCCTGTGTTGCTGGGTGCAGCGCTGCTGGGTGCTGCAGTTTATACCAACACCTCTCCACTCATCCCAGTCTGACCAGTGAGCAGCTTAATGAACACACAAACCAAATATTCACAACAGACACCACACACACACACCCTGCAGATTTATGGCAGACAGACTCCCTCTGTTTCTAGGAATTTTTGAGGTCTGTTTATAACTGAAGTATAAAAAAGATCTTAACTTATGAATAAAATTAAATCAGTCTTAAAATGAATTTCATGATTTTTCAACAGCTCTCCTCTGTTACCTACATATCCTGCTTTTCTAACCAGGTGTATGTTTGAGTTTATACAGCTAGTAAAGCTCATGTGGACTTGTTACCTACATTAGTTTGAAAGCTACTAAGGAAAAGAAACTCTACTGACTCTGGTCATGTGTGAATGTTTTGGGCTGGACCACAGCAGGGCAG
Organism: Caranx melampygus; assembly: GCA_019059645.1. Taxonomy (NCBI): domain Eukaryota; kingdom Metazoa; phylum Chordata; class Actinopteri; order Carangiformes; family Carangidae; genus Caranx; species Caranx melampygus. The sequence goes on from JAFELL010001115.1 coordinate 88,834, forward strand.
CACGGCTCTGGGGTCTTTCAGACAGAATGGGACTGGGTCAGCACCCTATTGAGTTGTGCAGTACGAAACAAACTTAGGTTTCCTTTTGTGTGAGGTGTCACGATGCAGCAGGAAGCTGCTGCTGTGTTAACAGTCCATCTTTCCCTCTGAGCAAAGAAAGAGAGCTGCAACAAGGAGGAGGAGGTGCAGAGAGCATTTTGGGAATTAAAGTTGCGAAGCTCTGTTTCCACAGTGACTGAGTCGAGGTGTACTTTACAGCAAACTTTTGTCTGCTGGTGTGTTTTGTCTGAAAACCCTGTTTGTCACTGACTGAGTGATAAAGTTACAGCACTGCTCTGCCAGCTGAGTGTTGGAGCCTCCTCATTGGTCATTGCGCTTTCAAGGTGGTTTGAAGTGAACAAGCATCTTTTGTTGCTCGATTATCTTCTTTTTCAGGCACCTTTAGCAACTTTCCTTGAAAAAACCTTTCAGATAAACTTTCTACAGAACTGACCTGTAACTGCAAAGCAAAGCTTTACCTCTTTCTTGAATGAGGATTTGATCATTGGTGGTCCAGCCACGTGCCAGCTTTAGACCAAGTCTTGTCTAAAGTCTATCTTACTGCCAGCTCAGACAGATTAGAAAATAAATGAGAAAATGTCTGATTGTAAAAAGAAACACGATTTGACCTGGAAGGGCCTGAGAGCAAGTTCTAACTTCTGCTGCCTCCTTGTTTGTCTTGTTGCTGATCTGCCTGTGTCTGTGAGACAATACAAAGTGGAGGAGCTGCTCTGATTGATAAAAACCAGAGACAGGAGGTAGTTAATGCATCAGGGACCAGTGCCATATGGTTATGAATAAATGATAGCAGTGTCAGAGCTAACTAGGCCACTGCTCCCTCTCCCCGTTCAGAACCAACCATGTTGCGCATCACTTGTGGACGCTGAGCTGACGCAGGGGTGGTTTAGTTTTGAGAGCCGCTGCCTCCTGTTGTCAGCCTCACTCTGGTGACTCTGAAGTGGTGATATGCAAAATGAACTTATGGTCGTGTTTGCTTTTGGTGAACTGGGAAAAAAATAAAACATGAATTGATGCTTTCATGTTACATAAAAGACCCAGTCCTCATCCTGCCAGAAGAAGCCTTGTACTGTTATTGATGATGTGAATTCACATCATCAGGATCCATGCTGAGCCTAAAAGGAGCGGATGTACCATTCCACCAGTATAAAAGTGAGCTGAAGCGGGTTCACAGTCCTCAATCAGGCCTATCAGTGCCATTCAGGAGACACTTCAGACCTGAGCTCATCTGGAACGAGGTAGCTGATGAGTGCAACTCCTACTGCATCACTGCTATGAATCTGGCAGGTGACAACACTGATCTGTCGTTTGTATGAAACCCATCCCGACAGAACTGATCTGCCATTTGCATTTGAAAAGGCTGTTGCCTAGAAACCCACCCCATTCCACCCGGTTGTCAAACATCATAGTAAACAAGTAGGATTTCTCACCTCACACCCATGCTGACTTGCAAAGAAGATATTAGATGATCAGTTTTTTAATCGTGTTTTGATTGCCATCCCTTTGGTGCAATAAAAAACAATTTCCCTGAGCTAAGTAGATTACTGCATATTTTCCTGCCTGATAGTTCTCACAGTATCGATTTGTTTATGACAAGCTAACAGGGAGAAATTGAGGCATTTAGGGGCCTGAGTACAGGCTCTGCTCTTTTGTCATACATCAAAGATGAGGGCACAGCTTCCCTCCATAAGCCTGCTGCCAGTTATCCTCTCCATGCGTGTTATTTGAGCTGATGGGCTTGGCTCAGTTGTCTCCTCTGCTAAGCAGCAACAGAGACAGCCAGAGAGATTCAAATGAAATCAGATCTCTTTACATGTCTGTTTCTTTTCTCCTTCTCCCCTTCTGTGCTGACAGTAAAGGGCTAATTGAGCTGTGGTGAGAGTGGATGTGGGGGGGTAAGAATCAAGGAGAGCCATATATATCTGTGTTAGGAGCTTTTATTGGCCATGCTTTGTGTCCTCAATCTCTTTACATTAGACACTGCTTGGGTCTCCCAGTGCAAAGAGAGATTCAGAGACTACCTGCCAGCTTTGTACCTGAGTCACCTCACCCAAATCAGGAAAACCAGGGCACCCTCCTGGAGCCAGACATGGGAGTGGAGATCACCACTGAGCTTCTGGTGACCAGGCCTTGGACCATGAAAGCCGGATGGGCACGAACCCTGAAAAACTACATGGGTCACTTCCCTTTGCGCCGTCAACTGCAGTGTGGATATGAGGTCAGCTCGCAGTGATGCCAGTTGGCAGGCCGATGTGCCGTTTCCTGTCTTCTCAGATTGGCTCGAGGTACATTAGGTACATGGCTGTTTTATGGAAATCCTGTCTAACTATGAGGTTACTTTCCTTCTAAACTAGTGTTTTAGAATTTAATTCATGATGCCACAATACATTTGGGTCTCAATGGCAGAAGGTCAAGGAAAGTATTCCAGACCTCCCTCTCATCATCAACCTTTTCCAGCTCCAGACTTGAGGGTCAGAACCTTGATCTACTTCACATCCCCTCACACACAAAGTGAAAACTTTGCAGATGGTCCAGAATGTAGCAGTCTGCATCACGTCTTTCCACTGCTCATGGATCTCCACTGTCTGCCCGTGGCCACCTCAAGCTGATTTGGCATCTTCACAGTGACTTCTGGGTCAGCAGCACCATCTTGATCTCAGTCATTCAGCCTTAAGCTCATCTCTGTGGTTCCCTGATGCCGGAACAAGCTGCCAAAGTCAATCAGAGCAGGTCACACTATATCTTCAAGAATCTGTTGAGGACACATTCCCCTCTGAGAGCAACCTCCTCTCAAACACCTCTAACACCCTGACACTTAACCTAGCTTTCACTGCACTTTCACTTTCAGTGTGTGAGTCACTTTGTGTAGAAGCTTTAATTTTGGAGTGTGATGTGCTTCAAGTAACCAATACCACAAGTTCTTTCTCTGGTTTAACAGATGAGTACAACAGGTACTAATTCTGCATCCATGGAAGGAATCACTTCCTATTGCTGTCCACAAACACTGTAGTTCCAGCATCGTAAACAGAAATGGGACAACTCTGCTAATGTCATGTTTTTCTTCCTCTGCACCTGAATAGAGACGACATGGAGAGACCATCCAGCGTACCCGGGACCCCCAAAGCCTCAATCCGACACAAGAACTCCCTGCCAGCAGGTACTGAACATGTTCATGTCAGCTCACTTATACTTCCTCTGGTCTTAGCACCCTGGGGTTGTGAATTCTCGTCTGCTTCCACGGTGGCACAAAGCACCCACTCATGCACACCAGACTGACACACACACACACACATACTTCCTGTCACTAATTTTATCTGTAGCCTCTACTGCAGCACTGAAACCTCCCCTGTCTTTCTTCTGGGTCTCCTCCTAAAGGCAGACAAACAGAGGAGACAGGGAGGTTTGTGGGATATTTCCTGCCCTTAAGTGTTGAAATACTGCGAGCAGACCTCATTCATCTGCCTCACATCTGTCACAGACTAAAACCACACAGTTAAACACACACTGTGCTGAGATAACTTTCAACTGGAAAGTAAGTAGTACTGTAAAAATCTTATTACTCACCCACAAGCATAGCATCCAGTGGCAGATCCACCACTGCGTTCGCTCGTTCTCCTAGCCCAGAGGCATGATGGGAGTGACACTGTTGTGCAAATTCAGTGGGCTACATAACACAGAAGTAACCCTGGAAGCTAGGAACTTTTTTGAAGTATGCACCAGAGAGCAACTCTGAAATGAATGGATGCCATATTTGATCTGGCATCCATAAATGCTTAACAGTGTTTAACAATGGCACAAATTTCACATCATACTAGATCACAATGGGCCTGAAAAGTTTGATTTCTGTAGGACTGAGTTCTAAAACCTGGACATTAGTTATTAGTTAGACCCTGTTCCTTGGTTCTGAAGTAATATATGTACATCCATTGTATTTCCATTCATTAAATATACTTTATGTACATATGAAGTAAAAGCACATATGTAATATAAATATATTATGAAAACGATTAGATATTGACTGAATAATTTCATATTGTAACATGTATGCCTAGACTATATTATTATTGGTTTATATATGTATATTTATGTATTTTACATGAATGTGTAATATATAATTAACACATAAATAAAGTCTGTGATTCACATTTATGTGATGTGTACATTTCATACTTACTGCACACATGATATGTGATATATAGACCATATACCACATATATAGACCATTGACATATGCTAATATTATATATGTTAATATAAAAGAAACATGTATGTTTGAAATCATGTACGTTGTACAGTTGTTTACAAACATATGATTATATGTTTGTTGGTTATAGATGATTTATGCATGTAATGTCATGTAAAAATTCATTATGTAGATGATTTCCACACCTATACATAACGCAAATTTAGCATGGCTATATGATATATCCAGTGGATGTATACATGGGATAATCAGCACTGTTTCTCTCTCTACCTGTCGTCTGTTTCTCCAGTCAATGGATTTCACTCAGGTGGGAGTCCCTTACATCATGTGGAGCATTCACACAACAGTCTGGTGAGGAAGAGCAGCACAGAGCCACAGGTAAACACTGTTACGCTGTCGTTCTGCCTGGTCCTCCCTGTGAGCATGAGCTGTGCCTGAAAGATCCCACTGAGCTGCATTAATATGATTCTGGAAACTTTAGGTGTTTAATCTTATTTAATAAACCTACAAAGCTGGTGAGTGATGCTTTCTCAGTCTGCATGAGAGTGTAATTCTGATGAAAATAATCAACCTACATAAACACTTAAAAATCAGTGTCCCCTCCTGATGTCATGGTCTGTCTCAACCCTCAGGACCTCCTCCCTCACACCTGTCGTCCCTCCAGGTTTCACACAAACACAAACACACACACACACACACACACACACACACACACACACACACACACACACACATACTGTACATCACATTCTCTCAGTCTGAGGTCACAGGGTGGTTGGACTCAGTCAGAGGACACCAGACAGTGTTTTTATGGCTGCACCTGAACTGAACTAAAATCAGAGCATCTCTCAGTGACCGTAGTCCAGAGCAGAGCAGCTTCTTAAAAAGAAACAAGTTCAGTTTTGTTCTGTGAACTTCAAATTTCAAAACTGTGGAATATCAATGTGAGAACTGATCGTGAGAAGTGTAAACATGTAGCAAACCAGCCTGTTTCCTGAGTCTCTTCACTTCCACTTAGTCTGATCATGTACTAAAACAATAAGTTAAAGGCCTCACACAGTATGAAGGCATATAGGCAAGTTCATGGTTGATGGTACAGCAGGTCTAGGATCTGTGTTTCTGCATTTTGAAAGTGCTCAGTCACAGAGTCAGTCAGAAGACAGGCTTCTCCAGTGGTCCAGAAAGAAGCCTGAGGAGGAAATGTAAAACTACACTGAGATGTTTTTTGGCTCTTAAAACTACAAGTATGTCTTCTTATGGATCAGCACTCCAAGTTAAACACAGGAGCATCAAGAATGAACCATAAATGGTTTAAATGGTGAGTTTCTTGTCAACATGTCATTCATAGTCGTAATATGGCAAATTAACTACCTACTTAATTACCATGACGTCAAGATGAGAAAACAACAATTCATTCACGAAAGCATTATATATTTATTTATTACATTCCAGACTCAACACTATATGTACAGGCCATCACTCATTTATAACATTTATCTATTCTTTATTTATTTGTGCATACTATTCTTTACATTATGTATATATATTTATTCAAAAATGTTTTCTACTGTGTTTTTTTTCTATTCTGCATTGTGTGATATATGACTCCTGGTGTAACACAGTAATTTCCCAGCCTGGGATCAATAAAGTAAATCATATCTAACTTTATTATCTTATCTTGCAACTGTTAGTTGCCATGTTTACTATAAAGTCATATCCATACAATGGCAGAAGTTCCAGTCTCTTCCTGGAAATGAGACCCTTCAACAGCTCTACCCATCATTCTTTCATTTAGGAGGTAATTCTCTGTAATTCTCGCACAGTCATTGGATCCATTGTTGATATTAAGATGTGGATTAGTGCAGTTTTATCTCAGCAACTCTTCTAGCATCATCATCATATTGTCACTGATATCATAATGATATATGATGATATGATGCAGTCTTTCCACATCTCATCCCCCCCCCCCCCCCCCCCCCCCCCCCCACACACACACACACACACACACACACACTCATTAATGGAGAGGTTGGTGGCAGTTAGAGCAGATTAATCCCTCCTACAGTATCTGCTCTCTTGATCATAATTAACCAGGCAGCCAAGGCACACTTACACTCAATCCACCCACCACTTATTCACTCTGTCTTCTCATTTCTGTGCTCTCATGCATGTTACACTCATACACACTCATACACACATAGCCACACTCATGCTACTGGCCCTGGGAGGTCAGTAGGTGTGGAATTCTCTATGTATTTAATTCTATTTTATATCTACTGTTTTCCCCATATCTCCCCCCCACACACACACAGAGGGAGGGAGAGAGCGTGAGAGAGAGACTGTAAATGCCTCTATTCTAAGCTTAAATGTTAAATATCACACACACAATACATCCACACTCACACAAAGAGAGAGAAAGCCGGCCATGCTTTGCTTTGCTCTGCAGAACTATCCTCCCTAGTCTGCACAGCAACACACACACACCAGCAGTAGCAGCAGCAGAGCGAACAACAGACAGACAGTGGCAGCGCTTGCCAGGAAAACAACTGTGTTTGTGTGTGCGAGTGACGGTGTGTGTGCGTGCATGTGGAGCAGTCATGTCTGACACAGAGGACAGAGTTTTTAACGGAGCGTCCTTCTCTCTGCAGAGCCCAGGATCAACATCGCCCACCAGGAAGCAGAACAAGGAGACCACGGTCACGGTGAGTGAGGGAACTCCGGGGAACTCATAACTAACTGTAAACTCCTGTCAGGTCTCTACAGGAGCCTGGAGGACTGGACCTACTACCAGCAGCGGAGGAGCAAATGATTGTTTCCCCCCAAGTTTTGAAATAATGATAAAGGGAAATACAAATTTCAATATAGCGTAGGTATTGGTGCGTCTCTCAGCTTCCATTGTGATGGAGCCTCACTTGATCGCAAATTAGGTCAGGACCTAAATGACCCTTCTCCATTGTCACGTGCAGTTTATGATGATAATGATGGCAGATTTACAGTTTGAAACAGTGAATCATAAAAGAAGCTTCTCATTTTCAGCTGTTGATTGTGCTCTTATCTGCAGACTTGACATAAACTCTTTTAGCTACGGCAACATTAATGCTTTGAGTTTACAGCGAAGGGACTCTTAAATGAGGATCTTGTAAAGGAGTCTTAAAATAATCTGTTTATGATATGACACTAAAAGCCTCAGGCTAATGCAACATTCATGGTAACTTTCATGATATCACAACATTTCCTGCCATTTGCAATATTTTTTTCATGATATTAACTTTTTGTCTTTTTACAGTGTTGCTCAATCAGATCCTCAGCCCACTGCTTCACTGTACCTGTGACATGTGACCAATAAAACTGCTGTTCTGCTGCAGCATCATTTATACCTGAAATACAAAAAAAATGAATGTAGTCATGTAGGTATTATTGAAATGCCCATCTTAGCGATATAGTATGTTGTAATATTAGGCTGTACTGAACTGAGGTATTCAGTCCAGAGTTGAGATATTCAGTTATGGATATGGATATTTGGATATATGAAAGAGCATCATTCTTGTGTTAAAGCACGCGTTAGCGTAGCCATAGCGTTGTAGCACATTATATGGAAAAGCACACTGGGACAAACAGCCCAGAGTTTACATTTATGTTTTTTTATTTTAAAATCCTGTGTTTGATTTTCACAGGAGCATTTTTGGCTGCTTGCACGACAGGTAGCCGATGACTTTTGCCAGAGCACCAGTTGCTGCAGCGTAAAATCAGACCAAGCTGCCAGACAGTGGAGGTTCCAGAGTAATGATGTTAGCTGATGACATGCTAAATATCTGCCTTGCCACAACAGTTTATGAAAAATACCTAAATATTTTTAGACCAGAAAATATTTTGCAGTCTTGTCTAAATTGCTTGCAACTTAAACCTTTCATGAGTAAAATCTGGTGATTCTAGTCCCTGTGACATTTGCGTCATCACTCTTGAAGTTACATCTGATTTTCACTTCAAAGCTCAGATTTGATTGTGAAGCTCAGATTGAAAACTCACTGTTTATATGACAGGTTTAATGAAAGGTTGTCTGTGGAGAACACTTACAGCCATGGATGCAAACAAACTAAGCCGATGTTGGAAGCAGCCCGTCCCTCCTCTTAACAACAACACTGTGCTTTGTCAACCTCTGGACCTCAGCAGTGATTAAACACAAATCCATTCCCTCAGACAAATTATAAGCTTCATAAACCAAGATAAGGTTGAATTGGAGGTAGTTTTCCTTCCCCCTCCCTCCATTTCAATCCGCAGTGTTGGCTCTGGAAAAGTCATCAGTGAAAGTGTGTTTGTCAGTTTGCTCTTTGGTATCAGACAGAGGTGCTCTCTGATGCTACCAATGTTTTTTTTTTTTGTTTGTTTTAAATAGAAACAGAGGATCCTGGCTGAAGGCTGTTTAACTCCTGAGGTTAATTAGAGTGAATGTGAGAGGAGATAAAGCTCCTCTTGTTTGCACTGGAGTCTCTGCTAAACCTGGAGTCTGTTTGTATCTGTTTATTGTGAAAATGTGTTGCTTCATGTGTGGTCAAGTCAATTCAGAGAAAGGGACTTTTCTGTCCCTTTCTTTGAATTGACTTATTTTTTTCACTGATAACCTAAGGTCCAGACATCTGATGACTAAAACCCTTCATGTAAAACATCTAAGGTGTAAAAGTTGATTCTTAAATGTGACATAAAACAGTGTGCACATGGAAGATATGATGTCACAGACAGATGACAAATAAAACTATTCTGATGATTAAAATCCTAACCCTAACCCATTTTTCAGATCTGAAGACTTATGAAAATATTAGATATAATGTATAAACTCAACTGAAAAAATACACAACATTGGTCCGGTTGATTTTAGACATTTACATGTGATAAAGTTATATATTATAACTTTAAAGAGAAATTGTAAAAGAGCATCATCTGACACAGGGAGTACTAGAGTGTCATGAACTCAGTCCTATTGAGTGAAACCCTGGAGCAGAACAATGCAGCTGATAGCAGGGAGTCCTGCAGGCAGCAGTCACATCACTGTGAGAACAAGGAGACAGTTAACTGCAGCAAGATAATTAAAGGCACCATGGAAGTCTGAAGCCCCTTTTACAGTGATCAGAATACCTGCTAACATTTAGTGTGACAGTATAGAACCAGGATCCACTCCTGTAGCCCTGGGGTTTATCAGCTCCACTTCTAATCCGCAGTGATGCAACAGTGAGCTGCAGCCTTGCAATAAGTTTTAAAAACACACAACCACTGACTGAAGCACTGACAGGAGCAACAACTGGAGGAAACATTCAGTTTAGTGATTGTTCTGAGACAGAGCAGAGAAGTCTCCAAGGTTGAGTATTTACAGCAGAGTCCCTAAGGAGATGTGAACTGGGGACTCTGAGCTGTTGGTTACCAAATGCTGTTGGTTACATTGAATACCAGAGCAAAAGTGTGCGTATTGTTTAGAAAAGTTGTCATTAAACTGGCCCTCTCTCTCCCTCTCTCTCTCTCAGATTAACTGTGTGACGTTTCCATCTCCTGCCTGCATGCCGGAGCAGCAGCTGCTCAAACCAGACGAATGGAGCTACTGTGATTACTTCTGGGTAAATATTCCTCAACGTTTCAGAGACTTTAAATTATGTTTCATGTTGCCCCACCACATAAACTCACAGTTTGACATCTACATTTCCTGCATGAACATTAGGTACGTCACCCTAAACACCCAAGGACACACCCCCTCCCTTTCCAGTGTTGTGTGTGATAGTGTTGTGTGTGTGGACAGCTGCTAAAACTTGATACGTGATGTTCTGAAGACACTGCATCAGATTTATTTGATTGCTGTCTGTCCATCAGTCACAGTGCAGATAGGAACATATGGTGGCTAGTGACTTTTATGACAACTCCCATAAATGCAGTGTGATGTAAACGTGCAAAGCATATCAAAAAATTAGTGCCAAAACAACAACCGAAAAACGAATGACAAGGAGTGACAAAGTGACAGAGGTGAAGCAGCTGTAGGAGGAGTGACTGGGCCAGAAACAGAAACTCTTCTTCTTAATGCAGCAGCTTCAAATCCATTCTGGGCCCAGTGCTGCATGCCATCCTCTCTCATTTTTTCTAGAGGCAAAATGTGACAGAAAACATATCTTCTGTGTTTTGATTCAGTGTTCTCCAAGTATAACACCATTACAACCCCGTTATGATCACTGATAGGCTGTTTTTGCACAGTCACAACCTTGTTTTCAGGTTGTCTGTCCATCCATTTCAGGCACACTGTCTCAGTAATGGCTTGAGTGAACTTCAAACAAGACATGAACATTCACTACGACTCAATGATGAACAGATCATAATCGTCAGTAGGCATGAGTATTGCTACTGATGCACTGAATCCATTCAATTCATTCAGAGATATATCAGTTTTAACCTCAAATTGACTTGGTTGTGAAAGAGAGTGTCACAGAACTAATGCTGCAAATTGTACAATGATGGAACTGTCTAACCTGATGCGTTTTTAAAAAATATTCATGTTGTAAATGTAAAAACTGTAAAAAACCCAAAAGCAGTTACATTAATGCACATAACCCACTCCAAAAGGAAACAGTGCAACTCTTGAGTGCAATCATGGCTGATAATTAAAGTAATGTGTACATTTCAGCTGTTTTTTTAAACCCAGCCCTAATTATCACCAATCATAACTTGTCATAGGCCAAAGGTCACAGTGATCTCACAAAACATGAACACAGTATCCCCATAAGGTCTTGTGAGAGTTTTTTTAACGATCCTGTGAAGTAATTGCAGATTTATTTAAAAAGCATCATGTTTATTACAGAACTAATCCTGAAAGTGTGTAATACAACACTAAACTCTGTGGTACTGAATTATGTGTGAATTAAGTGTGAAACTGAGTTTCGTCGATTCTGATTTGAGGATTTTTGGGCTGGTCCTAAAACAGGGTACTGGTGACGCACTCATCCCTCTCCTGACAATGTAACAGTACAGAAATATGGAACACACGAACATCAGTGGCTCCCCTGCTTGTTACTGTAGGTCAGACTGTCAAATCACCAGTCAGCTATTTCTCCAAAAACTACTGGGATCCACTAATAATTGGCTCCTGCTGAAGAACAGAGCTGAGTCTCCACCTGCATTATGCACCACAGGAAAATCTGGCCAGTCTATCTGATCTGGCAGACTGAGAAGAATGAGGTTATTGGTTTTCCTCTGTCTCAGAATATGACTCTGGCTCTGGTGGTACCAACATGTCAACTGGGCCTTCCAGAGAAACTGGGTATTTTTCACATCTTTGAAACCTTATTTTATATATTTGGCCATATTTTTGTTCATTCAAATTTGGCATGGTGTTTTATTTTCCTATGTTGAGACAAACTCAGAACTCACACATCACAGTTTTGACCTTGTGAACGTGATATCTCAAGAGCCCAAAAAGTATTTTTCCAGAAGTAGACAACTGCTAGGTGGAAAATGTAGCCATTCCAGCACTTTGCATAGTGACCAATGATGAAGAGGGAGGTTTACTGATTGGATGATTAAAGCCATGAAGGAGGAGATGGAGTAGAAGAAGATCTGACATGTCTGTTAAACAGTTGTTCTCTGTTGACTTTGCTGCTCTCTACAGTGAATCATTAGATTGAAATCCCTCCAAGTCCATGTGGACAAAAACAAAGCTGGACTCTTTTCATCTTTGAACATGACTCCATGTTTATCTCATATGAGCTGCGTTGCCCACTGAGCCCGCCACTCTGTTTGGAGTTCTCCCTCCCCTGCGGGGTAAGCTTTGGGGCTGACACACGGTAGAGGTGACAACACAGTGGGAGGAGAGAAACCTGGAACCAGACTGAGGGAGTGGGAGTTTATATGAAAACAAGCCAGTTTATGAACCAGCCTCTGAGTTCATGAAATGTAAAATCATAGTGTTGACGTTCACTTAAAGGGCCACTCTACTGTCAGGTTACTGCAGTCATCTGTTTTATAAAACAACTGGTACAGTTGCAGATGATAACCTGAGGTCAGGTCACACAAACTGCATCTTTATATATATATTAACTTTATATTAAGTGCAGTTTAGCTTGAGACTTCATTCTGGGTCAGTGATGATGTAATTAGACCCCATCATGATGCCATTATATTTGAAGGTCTGGTAATGGTGGTGGGAAGAAGAGGGTACTGGATGAGAGGTGGACAGCTGACAGCAGAATAGGTTTGATTGGCAAGGTCAGATTTGATTTGGTTACTGAAACCACCTCAAGTCAGCTGATTATAATAAGTAGGTGAGAGAGGGCGGAGAAAGAGACTTTGAATGAATAAGGCATGAAGAAGAAGATGGTCTTTTTAATCAAGCGCTTAGTTTCAACTTTGATATCTGTTACCTAGCAACTGTTGCCTCTTCTCTCATCTCATTTCACAGAGTTATTTTTGTAATTGAAACTTTTCCAAAAAAAATAAATAAACAAACACAAAATGCATCAAGCTGCACCACAACCAGGAGCCTGTGCACAGCTGGTCAGAGCTTATTGGCTGACTGCAGGATCACAGCCTGGAGAAGTCTGAGTCTGCTAATGAGTATGTGAAGAAATTCAGTCCTGCTGCAACACAATAGAAGTTTCACCAGTGGACACAGGTTAAGTGGTGGGAGGTGGGGGTTACATGGCCCTATATCATCCTCTCTCTCTTTCCCTGACTTGCTCCTTCTCTCTGTTTCATTTCCATTGTTACCACACTGTGTGGTAAATTGTGAAATTCCTGTGAGTTTCTCAGTTTTCAGGAAGTTTCTGTGTGCATTGTTGTTTTCTAATGAGAACATTTGTGCCACAATTTTTGATGCTCACCTTCATTGGAGTTGTTATATTGCACATATATTGTATTAATAATAAGCAGCCATGCATCATATCCATCCTATCAGAGGTGGACTAACTGTCTGATAAAGCCTCAGTAGCTGCAGGCCTGTCATGTTACCCCTCTGCAGGTGATGTCATCAGAGTTTGATGCTCTCTGTATTTGATGAGGTTGTTTCTTGTGTGCTGGCTGTTTATCTCACAGACAGATAAAAAAGATCCCCAAGGCAACGGCTGCATCACAGGATTTGAGGTGTTGCTGCAGAAACAGCTGAAGGGAAAACAGATGCAGAAGGAGATGGCCGAGTTCATACGAGAGAGGTATCAGCTTCTTCATCAGCTCTCTGTGTTTTTCATAGCAACCAACAGGTTACCATGAAAATCTGCCAATAACAGTGACCACTTCCTCATTTTTTTATGCTCATTCATGTACATCAGCAAGTTGCACAACTCAGCAAATGCACATGGAAACAGTCAGGGTTGCACAAAGGCTGTGTGGTAATGAAACTCTCCACTTCCTCCTCAGGATAAAGATAGAAGAGGAGTACGCCAAGAACCTCTCCAAGCTCTCACAGATCCCTCTTGCTGGCCAAGAGGAGGGGTGAGTGAGACAGACTGCTCTCATCACATACACACACACACACACACAGCTGCAAAATAAATAATAAAACCTATATGTCAAGCCGTTTTTCCACTGCAGCTGCAGAGGCTGTAACTGATGTGCTGTTGGGCCCCTTGCTCCACAGTGTGTTCTCTAATAATAATAATGATTTGGCTTTAGAGGACATTTTTCCTCGAGGAAGGTCAAAGGTCAGAGTCAGGTACAGATATGGAGCTGGTAGAATGTCAGAGAAGGTAAGTAAAATCTTTAAATGACCTAAAACACAGCTTTAAAATAATGTGACAGATGAGAGAGGGGCCAAAATAGTTAGAAAAAAAAAGAAAGAAAGAAAAAAAAGATGGAAGTGAAGTTATTTTTCTCTTTATTCTTGATATTTCAACCTGTGCCTGTATCTTTTATTTCAAAGTGAGCTGATTACCTGGTGCTAAATCAGAAGGACCATGTTAAATACACTGGTGTTGTGTAAATGCAGCACAACTAGAGATAAGGCATTGATAAACGCTGAGCTGATGATGAACTTCCTCAGGGCCCTCAAGGCAAAAATGTGTGATTTGGCCCCTGTTGACCTGTGGAATCAAACTTCGTAGTCACATGAATGGTCCATAAAATACAATGCAGTTATAATTCATGTTTCAGGTTTTGACACAAGTCTTTGACCTTTGGGGTAACTGAAAGTCTGCTGCCCCTGGCTGATTGATAATTGCACTTTGTATTGTCAGAGCCCTCCCCTCCTCATATTATTCTTGAGGAAGGAGGTGGGGTGTGTGTTCAGTTGTCCCTTCAGCCATGTGCTGCAAAAATAGAACATGATGTCATAGTGCTAAAGTTAGCTTGATTAGCTGCTGTCAGTCCACATTTGTCTTTTATCAGTCACATAGGCCAAGTCTGGTCTGAGTGTTTCTGCTGTGCTCTACATAAATGGTGGAGCACAGGAGGAGTGAAGATGGGGGCAGTAAAATCTGAGGGGACTGATATATAGGTGTGTGTGCTGGAGGTTCTAATGTTGGGGGGGGGTGTTCTGCTGAGAAATTGTCCATGATTCACCGAGGAGACACAGGAGCATGAAGCTGAGAGGGGAGGGGCCACAGGATCACTGGGTTATATTTCACCTTCTTATTCCACTGCATTACCACTGAGTACCCCCCAGTCATCGACACTTTATCTTTAACTCATACCTGCTTCATGTTGAATCATGACATGTAATTTAGTGGTTCCTTTTAACACTGGGTACAAGGCAGGAGTGTCAAGTCAGTCAATTATATTCTGATATACTTTGTGTACATAAACTGTGATCCAATGCAAATATTTTCATTTCCAAATGACAGATAGATCACATCCACAGCGTTGTGTTTACTGTCAGTCTCACCTGTTGACTCTGCCGGAGCTCACTGCTGTCTTCCTCCTCCACCTCCTCCTCCTCCACCGCCCCCTCATTTCTCTCGTCAGCAGCTTCTCTCCCTTCCTCATCCTCTCTTGCTGCCTCACCTGAAAAAACAGCTCTCTTTGAAACCTGAAAATGTTTGAAACAAATGCAGTGAGTATCTAGTTGCACTGGTCAGAGTGTTCAGCAAAGTCACCTGCAGAGGCCTGCAGAGTCTGAAGAAAAGTTTTTCAGTGTGAATCTGGATTGAGGGAGCAAACATTCAGAAGTGATATTCATCAGCAATGAACCTTCCTCCAGTGCATGATGGTGTGTAGGAAGACAGGCATTTCTTTTCCACCAAAATTATCATATATATACAAAATATAGGTGAACCTGTGAAGTGATTGTGTCCTATCTCCTTTGCTTCCTTTCACATTGCCAGCAGGTTGGTTTGTCTTCTCTTGTGTCATTAGTAAACAGTGTAAAGACCAGTGATTGGTTTTGAATGAATGAATGAGGTTTGTGGCTCATGTGACAGCAATGTATTAGAAAATGCAGAAAAGGCAGAAATCAGAGAGAGAGAAATGTGGAGATGGCGGCATTTAAGAAGGTGGTGCTTTGATTTGTTCAGCCTGATTGAGTCCATATTTTGACTCATCAGACATTTGATTTCTCCCCTGCTGTTATTTCCACAATGACAGCAGGGCCCTAAGTTCAATCAAATGACAACTTAACATGTGTTTTCAAACTTTTTAAAAAAATTTATAATGTTGTTTTTAAGCGTTGACTATATAGACTTTATGCAGCCCCCCAATGAACAAATTAAAAAAAAATGTTTCTTTCAAATATCAGTGGTTATGCTGCTAGCCATGTCCTGGTTTGACCTATAGTCTCTGTTGGCTAAAGCTAACTAAAGCAGACAAATTGAAGCAGTATTTATTGTTACTATATTGAATCAGCTCTCTGACATCATGGCTCTGTGTTCTCTCTTGACTCCTACTGTTGAGCAAATTTTAACTGTTTAAATGTTGTATTTACATCTGAGCAGAAGTGTGGGCAAACTGATGGGATGATGAGTTTAGCCAGGCTTACCCCCTCTGCATGTTGTACATAAAATAACCCCTCTTCATAATACCAATGGAGGACTGGAGTGGGATGTGACTGTCCTATATAGAATCCAGATTATGCCAGCCAGCTATGTCTGCCCACACCCAGAACAGTGCAGCACAATACGTCCATTATTCTCTCCCTCTGGCCGCTCTGTTGTCAGACCACACAAATGCTGTTTTGTTGGTCAGTTGCTACCATCCGACTGCTCGCATCCCAGAACCAGGCCATTATTTATCCCTGAATTTACCATTTGTTTGGTGGAGATGTGACTCCAGGGCATGTGACCACTCTACGTTACCACCAAGCATGCTCTTTATCAGTTCTGTTGAGTGGAGGGAGATTAATTTTTTCTTAGATACAATGTGTTGTTGGTGAGTGATTGTCTGTCACTGGGGGCTGTGAGACTACAGGAACATAACAGATGAAATTGAATGAGAGTGAGGAACATTTGGAATGGAGACATGAATAAAACCAGTTCCCTCTGGTGTTTTTAGAGTAAGAGAACAGAACAGACTGCACCTGTAAGCTCAGTCAGTCTGACCTGATGTTACCTTACCCTGTAGAAGTAGTGTGTCTGTGGGCACATGGCAGTCAGGGAAAATGTATCAGATCAAAAACATTCCTGCAGAGGAAACACTCTACACACACGACTGCACCCCTGCTTACAATGGAAACAACATCATAAAATTTGCTGATGACACTGTCGTGATAGGTCTTATCTCCAGAGCTGATGAAACCAACTACAGAAACAAGTTCCAGAAGCTGACTCTGTGGTGTTCAGCAAATAATCTGCTGCTGAATACCACAAAAACTAAAGAAATCATCTTTGACTTAAGTAAGAGTAGGCCTGACCTCTCACCCCTCAATATAAATGGCAACTGTGTGGAGAGAGTGAAATCATTCAATTACTTGGGCATCCACATCTCTGCTGACCTCTCCTAGTCTCCTAACACCACGGCAACCATCAAGAAGGCCCAGCAGCGGCTCCACTTCTTGAGAGTGCTCAAAAGAAACAGCCTGGACAGCAAGCTGCTGGAGACCTTCTACAAATCTTGCATCGAAAGTCTGATGACTTACTGCATTTCAGCATGGTATGGGAACTGCACTGCAGCAGACAAGAAAAGGCTGCATCCTCTCCCCACCCTAGACCACATCTATAACTCCCGCTGCCTCACCAGAGCTAGGAGCATCATCAAGGAGTTCACACCCCTGCCACCACCTTTCCAACCTGCTACCCTCTGGGAGGTGCTACAGGAGCATGAAATCTACAACCAACAGACTCAAGAAACAGTTTCATTCCCAGTGCCAATTCCCTGTTAAACGCAAACATGCAATAGTCCCCTCTAGTCCATCAATTTTAACTGGTGCTCCTGCAGTATATTTATATTTACTGTATTTTTTATATATATTATTATTTCCTAGTATTTATTATGTTTGATGTTTGAAATACACTCCTATTGCGGGTTATTTTACCTTAATCTCGTTGCACTGTGTGCAATGACAAATAAACGTTGAATAGGAATTGAATTGAATTGAATTGAAATACAAATGTTCAAGGCTGTGTCAGTTCCCTGTGATATCACTGTGGGGTGTGGTCAGAGCTGGCTCAAAGATCAATTCACGATAATAATGCACTAACCTGGTCACCCACAGATTCCTGAACAACAGTTTTAAAACTGCTGCATGAGCTGCTCCTCCTTCATTATCATCCAAAAATAGATGAAGAAGAAGGGTGGAGGTAGATCAGAGAAAGTTGCTTATGACACCTCCGTTAGCATCATTAGCACAGCTGGGCCTCTTTGCTCAAAGGCTAACCAAGGCTAATTCATGTGCTGGCTGATTAGCTAGTAAAAGAGCCAAGCTAACAAGCCAGGTGTAGTGTGCACAGACACTGATACCTGATAATTAGTGCTGCTAACATAGACATAAAATAATAGTAGAAGTTCACTCAAACAGCAGCGTAGACTCGTGTTCTTTAATCACTTAACCAAGAAGATTCAACACCACAAACACAGAGATGATGCATTCAGGGACTGAATTAGCTGAGGTGACACTAGAGGACCCACCTGTCACTCAAAAGGGCCATACCCATAAATTCATAATTTGAAGCCTCAATGAAATATAAACACATGAAATGTATAAAAGTTCTCCCCTGTACAATCATGAAGGAAGAAATTAGATGTAGAAACAAATACTGTTTCTGTACCAGGTGTTAGGGAAGAATTTCACTTCTCCACATAGTTTGTGTAGTTAAAGGTCAGTCCCTCTTCGTTTATAGGTGAAAGTTGAGAATTAGATGTTTTCTTTTAGATATATTGCTAGAGACAGTTTATCTGCCCTGCATTCTCTCCTAGGGCATGCCAAGGCCATGTTCATTCCTCTGGCGCTTTCGCCGGATAACACTCTGAGTGAGAGAGAGACCATTGTTGTTCTCGCGTCACCTAGATGGTGTGAGTCTTTATCTTAATGTTTATGCCCAATAGACAATGGAATGTTAGCACATCTCCCTTTGTGGGCTCGGTCCACCTTCCTAGTATATGAATCTGAACTGTGCAGTTTGGTCCTCAGAATTGAGGTGGCATCATGCACTCATGTTGAGTTGAGTTGAGAGTTGACTCCTTTGTTCTCCTTGATCAAGTCTGTTAAACTTCTTCAGTATAAGACATCGAAGATTCCTGTGCTTCTTCTTCCTGCATCACCACAGAATTTCTCCCTAATACCAGGCTGTAAACATGGTCATGTCTGCAGTTGGACATTTTATCATGGGAGTCTATGGGGATTGACTCACTGTTAGAGACTCAATCAAGTGGTGAGGAGAGGAACTGCAGGTTTTTGGTTCTTCACTGTTGACCGAATTGTTCACTGGTTTTTGGTTTTACCACTGAAACAATGTGTCATAAAGTAAGACAACATAAAACAGCACCACAGTATAAAGATTTGCGCACCAGGTTGATTCATCAAAATCACCCGTAGTTGTGAATGTGAGTATGTGAGGTTGTCCATCATGGTGAATACCACACCCTGAATTGGTCCCCCCCCCCCCCCCCACTGTATAGCCAATGGTTAGCTGGATGAACCAAATTATGCAGCATGTGACAGAGGTATAGGCCTCAGTAAAAAGAAAGGCAGAGAAGACTGATAGATAGACACAATGTAGGTTTCACACTATTAAAAAATGCCTTTGAAAATGTAAAGGGAGCCATATGAGGAGGGAAATACATTCATTACATTTATTAGACCCCAAGGATACACACCATGCGTTCAGGTGGGTAATTCACTTTAATGAACTGTCTGTAGGCGGAGCTGTTCATGTAGAAAAACTATGACATGAGAACACTGAAAAACATATTTGTTTAATTTCAACTGCTTTATACATATTTTGGAAAAGTTTTTTTTTGGCTTGTATTACAGATAACCTGTTTGTAAAATACAATTATTTCATCTAATTTGACTGTAAAACACTGGTTTTCAACGGGTACCTTTATCAGTAGATTTGACTTCATAGGTTAGTAGAATGTGATCGAGTGTTCACTGTCGGCCATTTCTTCCACTTATTACACTCATGTCTTTTTAAGCGTGAGGCTTTAAAGTGGACCTCTTGCCCAGAAAGACCGGTCAGTCCTGGAACAGGACTGTGTCATGGCTCGACTCCTCAGCCTGGGGAAACATGAAGAGACTGTCCATAATCACCCTCTTCAAATCAAAACAAACATCTGGCGTGTAGTAATTACGTAATGTGCACTGGCTAACTTAATTTAAGAGCTTATCTTTGAAACAACACAACCCCCCCTTTACTGAACTCAGAGCTGAGCTGTATCTTCTGTCCCATACATCCTAATCATCTGCTGAACTGACTATGGACCTCAGCCCAGCTCTCCGGATTTAATGACTTTATGTGAATCTGTGAACTTTTGCTCTGACTCCTGAGCTGAACCCCAGCTGTGTGTGTGTGTGTATGAGTATGTGCATGTGATCCTTTCTGCTCTTCCCTATACATATCTATACAAGTGTGTGTGGTCCTCGCTGGTGTAAGATATTAAACACACACTCTCTCTCCCTTCGTCTTATCTATTGTCAGGACTCTGGGGGAGGCCTGGGCCCAGCTAAAGAAGAGTCTAGCAGATGAAGCTGAAGTTCACTTGAAGTTCTCCTCAAAGGTATTCACCACTTTTCACTTCATATCTAATTACCTGAAACTCCCTTGATGCCTGTGAGGAACCAAACCTGGGGAATTCAGATTTCATTTTAGATTAATTTATAAAATAAACAAGCAGTAAATTTTGAGGCCTAAAAGAAGCTACTTGAGCGAAAGTGACCTCAAGATGTGATAAGAAGGTACAATTAGGGATTGTCATTGCAAATCTGTAAAAATTTGACAGAGCCTATGATCAGCTAGAATAACCCTGTCTTCCATATTGACCGTGGGCTCTGCAGCCTGCAGCACATGTGACTCAGTGCTGCCTTCAGATGTGATAACACACAGTAAAGACCTTAAAGCTGGGGTTGGTAATCCTGTTCAGAAACATGTTTTGTTATACTGGGTGAAATGGTCCTTCTACCTTCTGAGTAATCAATACATTATGTATTCAGGAAAAGGAACGAAAATAATCAGTCCTCTGTGGCAGCTGCAGGACTGACAAAACTCTGACCAATCCACGCTCCACGCTCCTCGGTGCAAAAACCAATCAGATGCCTTCATGTCTAGTTCTGTATTATATTATATATACATATTATTGTAATATTAGCATTAGACTAATACAAGTTACAAAAGTAGCTACGTTAGCAAAAGTTACACATTTCATAAAAATAACAAATCCTCCCCGAAGCAAAGCATATAATTACCTGTCCAACAGAAAGAGAGCAACCTCAGCATCACTTCAAGTCCCCCAGTTGTCTCCACAAAAGCAACACCGATGTTTACTCTGGTTTGATGTCTGGCTTTATCCAGAGCCTTTTTGTTAGCAGCCTTTTCAGCCTCCAGCTTTCTCTTCCTTGCCTTTTTCTCGGGGCGAGCCGTTACAAGTAACGCTGGAAGTAGTAACTGGGGCTGCATTTTCTCAGCCATTGCTCATAAATGAGCATGAAATCCGTTCTGCTGTAACTCTGTACGCTGATTTCTTCCAGCAACAGCGACATGTGAAGATTGTGCACACGCGTCAGAGACAGGGATAGAGGGGGGCGGATACAGAACTAGACATGAAGGCATCTGATTGGTTTTTGCTCCTCGCACCGAGGAGCGTGGATTGATCGGAGTTTTGTCAGTCCTGCAGCTGCCACAGCGGACTGATTATTTTCGTTCCTTTTTCTGAATACATAATGTATTGATTACTCAGAAGGTAGAAGGACCATTTCACCCAGTGTAACAAAACATGTTTCTGGACAGGATTACCAACCCCAGCTTTAAAACGGGTCAGTGACGCTAGTGTTATATATATATATATATATATATATATATATATATATATATATATATAGTACTTCTCCTGCCGCTTCTCATTTTCGTGCAGTACGCGTTCCAGTTTTTGGGGGCATGGCTTGGACGTACACACTGACGGGAGGGGGAGGAGGGGGGTGGAACTCAGAGGAGGTGCAATTTTCAAATCTTGCTAGCTCTCTTGCTAGCTCTCCAGGATTACCAATCCCAGCTTCAATGACAACTCTGTGGGTTGAAGCACAAACGCACATCACTGAGGCCTTGAGTCATTTACCACACTCCATCTTAATGGGAAACACTGGAGGTTCGATCCCAGTGTTTGTACAACTCATATGAAATGACGTGAATATAAACACAGTGCTCGCTGTGTGACTCAGTGTTGGGAGGGAAAAGGAAACACAGACGGCAGGATCACAGCTGGACTGATGGGGGGGAAATGGAGTCAGTGATGTGATCCTCCAGAGCTGCACAGATGTGCAGCTCCGCTCCAGGTTTTGAGAGGGGCAGGAAGGATTTAAGTGGAAATGAACTTTGAATGATGGTTTCCAATATGGCTGCAGGAGGGAGCTTTAGATCTGATACATCACTGGCAGTTGGGCCAGAAGGACCTCAGTGTTTTTTAGGATCATATAACCAAGGACACGCCTGAAATAATATGACATCAGTAAACTTTTATACTCTGTTGACGGCTGATGTTGGGGTTGTTGTTTGGCTTTATAACAACAAAGGTGAATCAGCAGCACAGGATGAGAGGATGAAGATATCAAACATCAGTTGTACATACCGTACAATGAACATAGATATCACATTATACAAACCTTTAAAAAACCTTGCTTTAAAA
Organism: Caranx melampygus; assembly: GCA_019059645.1. Taxonomy (NCBI): domain Eukaryota; kingdom Metazoa; phylum Chordata; class Actinopteri; order Carangiformes; family Carangidae; genus Caranx; species Caranx melampygus. The sequence goes on from JAFELL010001115.1 coordinate 111,317, forward strand.
GCAAAATAAGTACATGGGCTCAGTTATGTTGCACATCATGCATGTCATGATGTCGCAGGTGTTTAGAGAATTATTGCATGTGTACAGGAAATTGAACTTAATATAGCTTGCATAAAAACTTGGAATCTAGGAGTGCAAGTGTTTAAGAAATGTAAATTCCCTGCTGCATCAACACTGCTTCACATGCATGAAGATTTCCTTGCATCTGGATTCATGCTGTGATTCAAACCTTAAAGCTGCCCGACAGATGTATTCCCTTCAAAAGCTGCCCCAGTGAACACAATACGTCATGGCGAGGATCACATTTTCTCTCCATCTCCATCTCCATCTCGCAGCAGATTACAGTGGAGCTGAGTGAAAATGCCTTTCCTTTCTCTTCTTCTTCTATTCTTGTCCCGTTGCAAACTTCCTGTCCTCACATGATGCTGTGCAGCTGAATGTGAGAAACCAGACAACAGCTCTGGCCTACTTTATTTCAGCACACGTGTGAGTATGTCTCACAACAAGTCTCTCACCATGTCCTGCTGCTGTTGGTTGTTTTCAGCTCCAGAGCGAGGTGGAGAAGCCTCTGCTGACCTTCAGGGAGAACTTCAAGAAGGACATGAAGAGGTTCGACCACCACATCGCAGACCTGAGGAAGCAGCTGGTTGGACGCTATGCAGCAGTGGAGAAGGTACACGCAACAGAAACACAGAGATAACAACGCGGCCTAATGTAACACAGTCATGTCCTGGTGTTTGGCAGGAGCAGAAGTTCAGAATCATCCTACTCGGTGATTAAAATTCCACTTCTCCTCCATCAGCAGACGGCTGCTTCCTGTTTCCTGTGTTCTTTTTGTACATGCACAATGAGAAGCAGTTGGCTGAAACCTGAAATCTGTCTCCCATCATCTGTCGTCTCAGCAGCGTTCGCTCTCCTTGCTGATAAACTCATACGATGGAGAGCTGAGCTCTTGAAGAAGCAGCTTTTAACACATGCCGATAAGTGAACACCGAGAGAGTGCAGCAGACTGCAGCATCACTGTGATAAATATAATAGCTGAAAACTTGTATCACTTTAATTATAATGTTTGTTTCCAGAAATGTGGGAGCAGATGATTTATCAGAAGTGGTGTTGTTTTGAACGGGGCTGAGAGGAGGTGGGAGGTCTGAGTGTCTTTGTCTCCACCAGGCTCGGAAAGCTCTGGCTGACCGGCAGAAGGAGCTGGAGCTGAAGACCCAACAGCTAGAGATCAAACTCAGCAACAAGATCGAAGAAGACATCAAGAAGGCCCGCAGGAAATCCACGCAAGCAGGTGAGAGGCAGAGGTCGAGGGTCAAACCTGTGGGGTCATGTTGGTTTAAAGTGGAGGGAGGGTGGTTTGTGTATTAATGCAGGGAGCTCCCACATGTAGGTGGGTGTAAAAGAAACAGCTGCCTGTGAAATGAGCTGTTGTTGATTCTCATTTATTAGAAGCAAAGTTAGAATGTTCTGGCACAACTTGACCAGCTATGAAGATACACAGAGACAGGAAAAGATCTGAAGATGAAAACTGTAGTGAACAGAAAAACTTAATGAGACTTTTGTCCTTCATCAGGAAACATATATAGAGTAATATTTAAATAGGATTAGAATGAGAAAGAAAAAAAAGACAACTATTCATAAGGGTTTCTTCAAAGACTGGGCTACAGCTCCCTAGACCTTTAAACCACAGACCAAAAGTGACAGTTCAATTTAGTTTCTAGACAAAATGAGCAAAGAGGAACATTTTGGAATCTAATACTCTCCATAAATCAGATCTTTGTGTGAGCGCTGCCTTCAGCTCAGAGCCACTGACAGCAGAACTCAGACAGCTGGATCATGATCAGCATCAGGCCAAGGGTCCAGATGCTGTGTGAGTGTGTTAAATCTGGAGCTTCATCAGCACTTCAGCCTGTGAGAGGAGGGAGGAGGAGGTTCACACCAGACTGAGAGAGAGGTTGGGGCTTGGACTAAACTCCATAGCCCCTGGGAGCGCTACACACACACACACGGTACATGCAAATTAATCATATGACTGCAAAACATATCCATCCCACAGTCACTTCATCTCTAACAGAGGTTATTAGCATTAATCGACTAAGAGGATTAGAGTAATTCCAGTGTAGAGCTGCTTATGTCATGCTTAAATTAAACACTTACAGCGTTTGACTGGAGGAAGTGATTCCATGGTTAGTTTAGGTTTAGGTTTAGTTTAGGTTCACTTTATCCAGTTCACGTGTCAAACTTCAATTAGAGCAAATGAAACAAACGTGAACACAAAGCATAAGTAAGCGTGGCTACATGTTGTGCTGCTGTTAGCAACAATGGAAACACATGAGGGGAGGAAGATGGGGTGGAGCAACATCATCATTATCATCATTAGTTAGTGGTGGATTGTAAAATGTTGACCTGAGTAAAGTGACTGAAAGTAAACAGATGTGGACTATCTGCTGACGTGTGATGTCATGACTTAACCATGGTACAATCGCATGCTGCCACACACAAGAAGTCCTCACACACACGCACACACCCTGTGGTGCTTTTGTAGGAGGGGAGAAACAGCAGCAGTTGTTGATGGAGCTGGTGGCGTCTGGCTGCCAGTGATGGTGAGTGCAGTATTCACAGAGCAGAGAGGAGACTGATGCCAAAACAACTAAAGCTCAGCATCAGTCTGCTCATAACAAAGACTCATTATGGCTGCAACAGATTACACACAGCACCGGCTCATTTCAGGGATTTGCTCGTGTTTTCACAACCACCACCTGAGGATGCCATCAATTTTTTTTCTAATGGAGCTTACTACTTCTGCTGCTCGTGAGGTCGACATGAATCTGATCTGTAGCATGAACAGCAGCATTTCACTCACTTTCTATTTAAAAGGCTGTTGTCTATTTGGCTGAAAGTCATGCAACTGAGTTGAAGTTTCCTGATCTGCTGGTGGCCTTTTAAAATAATTGGGGCAAACTGTTTCTGTTAAGTAGAGATTGCAGACTCAAGTGTTGCCAATATGTCACATTTGAAGTGAAACTGTTACAACTTCAACTTCAGGGAGGTCAGGGTGAACACAAATTTCTCCATGTTCATTTCACCTTCTTGTAACCCATGTAATCTTTATGACATGTGATACACCTCCATACAGGTGGACAAATCACAGCCAATCAAATCAATAGTGCTAAATCAATACCTCATTGTTTAATGATCAGGTTCTTCTGATGGTTGAAAACTATTGTTGTGATGCTCATCCTCCATCACCATAAACTCAGCCATGTTGTGGTATAATAAGATAATAAATAATAAGATAAAACTAGAGGTACTTTAAGTTATTTGTTTGGTTGCTAAGGTTGTCTGTGCAAGGGATTTGTTAAGCATCAGACTAATGGTTAGCCTAACCCCTTGTACTTTTACTCAGAAATATGCGTCCTGGGAGAATGCAGCAGTGATGTGAATGTAAAATTACAGAGATATGTTACTGACAGACTCATCTGAAAAGCATTATGGGCATAATTTCCTCTCCTGTCTCATGTCACATGATCAGTGTTTGTGGTCAGGAGACACAAGGTGGTTACATTAATGAAGAGAGATCAGCCCTCTCTGTATGTGATGTCTGTGATCACCTGAATGAAAATAATAATAACGTGTTTAAGTGACACGTTTGGCAGTGAGGGAAGGGTTGGGTCGTAGCACCCCCTAATGGAGACAGTTTGTATCACACCTGCTCACCATGTTTTTCTTGTTTGTGACAGGAGATGATCTGATGCGCTGCGTGGACCTTTATAACCAGTCTCAGTCCAAGTGGTTTGAGGAGATGGTCACAACAAGCCTGGTGCGGAATCCTGTGTTTAAACACTGCTGACTTTTTTTCTCCTAATAACATGTTACAGTATTTTACAGCAGTTACAATTGCTGCAAAGTGTAAAACACATAATGCAAATATATCATCATGTAAATGTACAAACTCATTTCATGAACAGTGTTTGGCCCATTGTGATACAGATGTTCACTGAGTTGATTTTCAAGTTGTAAAATGACAATATTACAGGTTAATTAAAAGATTCAGAGCATGAGCATGATGTTTGTCCTTGAGCCTGTTACAGTGGAGAAACATCATTTTGACGTTGATATTTTAAATGTAAAAACCCTGAAGTACATGATGGGATAGTCAAAGCTTTAGGTTCATAGCTCACTTCAACTAAAGCAGTTTAATATACTGATAAATGGTAGATCACTGAGGTTTACCTATCACTGTGTCTGATCAGCATAAAAAGAAGCGAAGAGCTGATTTTTCTTTTCCTCCTCTCAGGAGCTGGAGCGTCTGGAGGTGGAGCGGGTGGAGATGATCAGACAGCACCTGAATCAGTACACCACGCTGCGGCATGAGACCGACATGTTCAACCAGAGTGTAAGTACAGCTTCAGCTGCTTCCTGCTCTGTGACGAGTGTTTGTTCAAATACCGTTTCAAAGTCATTTAAAACTATTTAAACCATTTAGAAACAAGCAGCTTCATCTTGAGAGTAATCAAACTTCATCCGCAGGTACTAGAAGAGACAACAGACGTAGAAAAGAAGTAGAGAATGTGTGTGTGTGTTAATGTTGTTCCTTGTGTGTCCAGACGATGGAGCCAGTGGACCAGCTCCTGCAGTGTGTGGATCCTGTGAGGGACAGGGAGCTGTGGGTGAGGGAGAATAAGACTGGAGAAGTTCGGCCCGTGGACATCGAGATCTGATTTTAGAGCTTTGTGAGGCACAGACACACCGACCTGAAGCCGACCTGCCTGAGGTGTGACTGTGCTAGGATCACCTCATTCCCCCCACACTGAGGGATGAGCCGCCCCCCCCCACCCCCACGGCTCCACCTGCTGAGGGCGACGAGGTCAGAGAGAGAGGGGTTGTGATTTTCTGATTTCCGAGCTGATGCTCAACTGTGAGACTGACCACACTCGGATGAAGAAGCAGCAACAAAGATCATGTAACATGTAGATGTTCCTGTGATGCAGCTGCAGCTCTTTGTGCTTCTGCTCTGTGATTCTTTGACTTGATTTAACAGATGCTGCTGAGCTACATGAGTGTTTTATGACTGTGTCAGAACAAGACTTAAGCATTTTAATATCATTATCAACCATGTGCAAGTATTGACCGTTTGCTAAGAAGCCCCGCCCACTCTGCTGCTGCTGTCACACCTGTCAGGCATCTGTCAGTCAGATCCAGAAGGTGAGACCAGGTTCTTCAACAGACCTTTCAATTGAACCAAAAAGGTTTTTATTGTCTGACAGAAGTAAACAAAAATATGTCCACATGGTTTATGTGGTTTGACTGCATTGAAAAAAATACTTGGAATCATTTTCTTTCTTTTTTGCCAGGATCTTTTTTCATCTTTGAATGTTTTCTTTTTTCCATAAATCAAATTTAGTTTGTTTGCTGCTTTGTTTGTTGTTGTAAAGTGCACCAGGCTAAATCTTAAGGCTCTTAACTGAAAGTTCAGATTAATTCCTTCTTATGGCATCAATGTATTTTAATCAGCTACTGTTTCCTACTAAAAACAGTTTAGGCAGTTGAGAAAAGTGTTACAGAAGAATGAACCACCAAGAAGCTGATGTGGTCCTGTTACAGTCACTTAACATAGAGGTTGCATCTCTCTCTCTCTCCTCACCAATGAAAAAAGTTAAATCTCAAATAAAATAAAATAATAATAATCTGTTGCCTTTCAGGGCTTCTTTATATCATATTGAAGCTGTTTAACGTTTACTATTTCTTAAGTGTGCAGACAGAAGGGTTTTGGATGAGAAGCAGTGAAGCAACATCCATTGGTTTTCTGTAGTGTGATCTCAACCGAACTAGCTAAAGAGCAGGAAGCAGCTGTTAGCTCTGGGACACTGGTGGATGTGTCGTCCGAAACATCTTAATTCACTTTAGTGAGCTAATAATAGGCCATTTACCAACTGAACTAATGTTTGAGTTCCAATGCTAGTTAGCAGGACATGCTAATCTTGATAGCACAGTGTTTTACACTCACTACTCATTCATTTAGCTACTGTGTTTCTGGTTTTGGAAAAACCAGAAACACAGCCCTCTGAACTTCATAGGTTGTTCAGTAATTAAGATGGGGCCTGGCAGGTGTGCAGCAGTGGGGATTCATGAACAGTCAGTTTCTGTGAGCTAACATCTGGCTACTGTTAGCATCTTGCACTTTATTCCCAAATGATTTTAATAAATTCACTGTAAGCCACTGTTCATATGAAAGAGAACTTAACCATTTTATTACTTATGGAAGTGTGACTAATGGAAGGAGTTCTATGTTCAGGGAGACCTGGTGTAAATATGTGAGATGTGTGATTTGCCATGAGAGGAGACAGTGGAGTGAAGTGTAAAATACATACAGATATATAATATACAGATATTTGGTACTGCTAATATATGAAATCTAAGTGTTTTATATGCAAGAGGAGAGATGACAGGTCTACTGTGATATCTGCTTGAGTTGGTTAAAATGTACAAACAGCTCCTTTACTATCAGGTCTTATCCAGTGTTACTGCTTAGTCTTATCTGACCACTGAGACACAAGGACTGAGATGTTTTTTGTACATTAACAGCTAAAGGTTGGAATTTTTCTTTAATAAAAGCGAAAATATGTATCATACATACTACCATATGCTTTGTGGTTCGTCTTTGTTTTTCATGTAACTGAAAAGGAGAGAAAATAATGAATGAGAAACAAATTTTATTTCTTCTAAAATACATTTTCACATTCACCAGTAAAATGACTGTTACAGGTACAGTGAGAATAATGAAATGGTAAATAGTTTAGACAAAGATACACTTTATCAAATAATTCAAATACACACTGAGACACTGTTTTGTATTACTCTCTCAAACCCACATGCTAATGGCACCGTGTTGAATATATTACATGGTAACACATATCAATAATAATAATGACTAGGGGTAAGTCATGTATCTTCTGTATATTAAATATCTGGATGTCAGTTCCATGGAATTTGTAGATGACGCCACATTGTCTTGTGAATGGAAATTTGAACCAGTTTGACTTTAAAGCATTTAGCATGTAGACAGGTACATTACAGCTTTAGCATTTCAGGCAATCTATAACATTCCTGCAAAAACACTCTCTCAGGCTTATTAACTTTGCAACACTGGGAGGTAGGTGTGATCATATATGCCTTTCGAGGCATCATAACATTCTGCAAAACACTTCAGATTATTCAACACTGGGAGGAGATACATCATATTGCCTCGAACTGATCAAACTGAAGTCAAGGACATATTTCCTCTTCTCTGAAATGTTGATCATAAGAAGAAACATACAAGATTTTAAGAATAAAAAAAAAAAATCAATGTTTTACATCATTTCAGACTCTCTGGAGGCTCAAGTAACATCGGGTCAGTGAACAAATCAAAGCCCTGAAGTGGTCAAAGACCCATCCAAAAAAAATGTCAGTTAGAGGACAAAAAAAAACTGCTCTGATTTTTGCACATGAAATCTTTCTATTGTGAACCAAATCTGTTTCAAACAGCAACTGAAACAGTATAATTTTATTTTTGATGAAAGCTGTTTAACAGTTATATAGCTCAGCAACTGTGACAGAATACATGTAAACAGTAACCACTCAGACTGTATCTGTGTGCTGCATGTGAGTTCTTTATTTTTTTCTTTTTTTAAAAATCTTGGTTGAATATTAAAATGTATGAACACATTATGGGACAATAGTTCACTGGCATTACATTGCTGTGGTATTCTTTCTGTACTGGTATCAAAAACTTGCACTGTGGTCATAATTGGTACGACAACTACTCAATCTGTTTTTACACACATGATTAAGTGGATATAGCAGGTGTGTTACAGAGGAAGGGAGGAAGGAGTGACCTGATGCTTCAGACTGCTCCATCTCTCCATGAGCAGGAGGACACAGAATCTAAAGTCACACTGAGCCGCCGTGACGTCACAGCTCTACTCAATCATCAGCTTCTTCAGAGAGTTGAGATAGGCCGGGATGAGTGAGCTGACCGACTCGTTGTCGTCATTGAGTATCTTCTCCCCTCTGCCCTCCGATCCCACTGAGCTTGGAGAGCGGACCAGCCCTGGGTATGGTGTGCTGTAACCCTGGAGGAGGAGTACAGACAACACTCAGATGAAAAAGAGCTATTTTGTGCTGTGGTTGGTCTAAATACTAAGAGTTATTTTCACAGGCTCAGAGATTAAAAAAAAAAAAAAAAGGCACCAGCAGCATTCAGCCATTTAGGAATTTGAAAATTACTGATTACTGGTTAAGAGCTAGGTTTCAAGCTTGAGCCATCGTCATGACAACAGTCAACACCCTGACCTGGACTGACGTTTGTCGGGTCTGAGGTGACTTACGGAAGAGTATCCTTTGCCAAAGCTGCCTCTGTTCTTGGTCCTGATTTTGGTGAGTGCTGACTCAGCAATGTCCGCCCGCTCCTCTGCATCATCCAGCTCGTGGACTGTCTTCCTGTACTTGGCCAAGTTCATGTTTGCTTGTTCCTCCTGTAAGGACATTGACAGCGATGTGATGGATTGATACAGTGGTGATATGTTTTGAGGTGAAAGGACTGGGTGACATACGGCCTCCTCCACTTGTCTCTTGTAGGCCCTCATCTTGTTCTGCAGCCTCTCCACCAGCTCTTGCATCCTCTGTTGGTTCTTCTGGTCCTCCTCTGACTGGAACAGCAGCTCCTTCAGCCGTCGCTCGTTCTTCCTCAGAGTCTTCACTGTCTCTGCGTGACGCTTCTGCTCCGAGTCCAGCTCTAGCTCCAGCTCCTTCACCTGCACACACACAGAGACCACTAACTGTGACATGTGACATATTGACGTAACTGCACTGCACTCTTTTACCTTATTCAGCCTTAGATTTTATAATACAATCTGGTAAATAAAAGAGCAGCAAATCAGACTGCAAAAAAAAAAAAAAAAGTTTGGTTGAGAAATACAGGAGGTTTCAAATACAGGAATACTAAAGTAGAAGTTTGGAAGCAGATCTACTTTTGGTAGATTGTGACAGATACTGTATATGAAACTCGGTCTTGATGGTGGTGTTGTGAGAACAATGACGTTTCCAGACATTACAGAAGTCTGATGATAGAACATCATGCTCTGATGTTGACACGTGTGTGACTTTGTACCTTTCCCTCCAGCTTCTGGATGATCTTCTTCCCTCCTTTCAGAGCCATCTGCTCGGCCTCCTCTAGCCTCCCGCTCATGTCCTTAATCTGAGCCTCCAGACCTTTCTTCACCCTCTCCAGGTGCAGCGTGTGCTCCTGCTCCAGACGCAGCTCCTCCCCAACCCGGGCCAACTGACGTCATGAAAAAGCTCATTAATGAGAACCATTTGTTAAACTGAACTGACACATCTTCGTAACCGTGTGCGTGTGTGTTTACCTCACAGCTGGCCTTCTTGATCTTGTCTGCAGATGCTCTCATCTCCCCCTGCAGCTCCTCGTGCTCCTGCTGCAGCGTCTGGAGATCCACCTCCAGCTTCCTCCGACCACTCAGAGCCAGCTGGAACTGAACACCCAGGGGAAAATATGAAGAGCATCATGAGATCAGATAAAACTGTCAGCATCTGCACAGCTCTAGAACAAAGGTGTTGCTCCTCACTTGGTTGTTGAGGTCGCCATACTTCTCATTGGCCTCCTGCAGCTCCGTCTCCAGGGTTTTGCGGACCCTCTCTGCGCACTCCAGGGCTGCGCGAGTCTCCTCCCCATCACTGACCAGCAGAGCACAGCGCCGCTCCACAGCTGCCTGCTCCTCCCGGCAGTCCTCATGGCTCCGCACCTCCTCCTCCAGCTGAGCCTGCAGCTCCTGGACAGAGGGGGACATTCACTCTGTGAGTCTCAGACTCTCTAAACCTCAGCTATAGAGGATTATCACATGATTCATTACTCCAGTCCTAGCCAACCTGCACTGGCTTCCCGTGTCATCCAGGATTGCCTTCAAAGTCCTTCTGCTTGTCTTGTCAAAGCCCTGAATGGGATGCCCCCCCCCATACCTCGCTGAACTTCTGACCCCCTACCAACCACAAAGACCTCTGAGATTCGCAACATCTGGCTGTCTGGTTGTCTCCATAGCAAACCACAAACAAAATGGCTGCTTTCTCTGTCTACGCATCCAAGCTCTGGAACACCCTACCTCTCTACATCAAACAAGCAACCTCCCTGAACATCTTCAAAAAGGACCTGAAAACACGCCTTTGCACCAAAGCCTTCTCGATTTATAATAACTGAATTTTATTCTTTATTTTATTGCCTTTACTGTCTCTAATTGTAAAGCATGTTGAGCTACATGGCAATGTATGAAAAGCACTATACAAATAAAAGCTATGATTATAAAAGTTATTATGGCAGTCACACCTTGATCTGCTGCTGCATCTTCTTGCTGCTCTTGGTGAGCTCGGCGTTGCTCTTGGTGAGCAGGTCCAGCTGCAGCTCCAGCTCATTGATGTCAGCCTCCAGCTTCTTCTTCAGCTTTAGCCCCTCTGCTCTACCTTTCACCTCCACATCCAGACTGGCCTGCAGGGACTCTAGCACCCTCTGGTGGCTTTTCCTGCCAGAGGAGACAGGGATTAATGATGGAGAAGAAGGTGTTAGAGAATGGTTCTTGTGTCATTGCAGAGAATGAAGCAGAGTTTACTGAACAATTTGAAGAAGCAGGTCTTACCTTCAATTATAAAGTAATGACTTTGTGCACAGTAAAGAGAGATAGAGGGAAGGTAAATCCAATTGTGTCGCACATTATCTCACACAGAGGTCATTGAACATTACAGAAATACAAGACGCACAGGAATAGAAGTAAAAGCACAAGAATATAATCAGCTTTGGAGGATATAAAAGCCTGAATCAGTCTCTCTGGGTCTTGGTTTGATGTCTTTGTTTTAAAGATGTTCAAACACAGATGTAGTTACAGCTCTGATATGGTCCCTAATACCAAAATCACCTAGACACTTACACTAGAGTGTAATCACAGATTACACTCTGGATTACTCTAGACAAGACCCTTCCGTCTTTATTTCCAAACAAATCTGTTATATTTTGTCTCATTTTAAGTAGAGAAAGTTTCAGTTCATTCACTTTTCCAAGGCACAAACACAGAGTCAATAGGATCATTAGGTGAAAGTGACTGGTTCTTGAGTCATGAGCACCAACAAAGACAAAGCAAGCCCCTTATAGGAACTGCACTGGGACCATTATGAAGAATAGTTACTGTAGCTTTAGTGCTGTGGATAAAGTAAGATGAGGTACCTCGCAGCTTCAGCTTCCTCCTCCTTCTCCTGCAGCCGTCGCTCCAGGTCTCCTTTAGCCTGAGACAGCTCCAGCTGCAGCCTCAGGACCTTGGTCTCCTCAGCCTGGAGACACAGGTGTGATTAGTGATTAGTGAGCAGTGTCTAAATCACTCATCCTCACCAAGGTGCCGGATTAAATGTTAGCACTGAAACTACCTCCTACAGGCTCTGAATGAGAACCAGCTAATTTCAGATACTGTTGATTTTTGGTAGCAAAGGTCAAAGGTCAATTTTGCGGCAGCCTCACAAAATGCAGTTTCAGCTACCTACAAGTGAAGGCGTGCAGACAATCACAGCTGAAACCTGCATTCTATGCCACTAAAATGCAACCCTGGAGCTGCAGCAGCAGCAAAACTCTCAAACTCCAAAACTCTCAGTTGTCAGAGCAGGAACACAGCAGAAGAGATGTGCGTTCAAAGAAAGACACAGTGGTGTGGACGTATACTCAGTGTGAAGCTGTGTACCTCCAGAGCCGCCTCAGACTCCTCCAGCGATGCCTGTAGCTCCTCTTTCTCCATTTCTATCTTCTTCTTTGCTTTCTGGAGCTCATGGACACTCTTCCCTCCATCTGACAGCTGGTCTGTGAGGTCAGTTACCTCCTCTGTCACAAAGAGCACACACATGGCTGAATCAAGCAATGGGTACTGATAGACACCATGAGTTACTAAGACATACAGTTAAGGTCAAAATTATGAGCCCCCCTCACGACATAATAAAATAAAACCCTTATTCTTCTAATGACGTGGGCCATAACCTTAAGTGTTTATAGTTTGTGTGTTCACAAGAACAAAGACAACACCTGCATAAAATCAAATGAAAATTTTTATTGGTTTGCCAAACTGAAACAAGAAAAAAGCAAAAAATGCAATGGTCAAAATTATTAGCCCTCTGACAACTAATAGTCAATAGTGTAGCCTTTCTGATCCAAAACTGAAACAACCTCTTCTGGTAGTTTCTATCTAAGTTGGCACGTGTCTCCTGAGGGATTTTAGCCCATTCTTCTTTGGCCAATTGTTCAAGATCATGCAAATTGCTTGGTCTCTGAGCATGGATCCGAACCTTGAGCTCCCTCCACAGATTCTCCATAGGATTGAGATCCGGGCTCTGAGAGGGCCACTCCAGAACCTTGAATTTGGTGTCTTGCAAAAAGTTTTTGACTAACTTTAATGTATGCTTTGGGTCACCGTCTTGTTGGAAGACCCAGCGACGACCTAACCCTAGAGTGGCAGCAGATTTCTTGATGTTATTCTTCAAAATATCCACATTGGAGATGTAATATAAAATATCCAGGTGGAGATGTACTATACTGCTGAAGGTCTCCATGAAGTTGTTGCTAGGATACAGACTAAACATCCTGAGGCACTTGACTTCAGTCATGTCTCCCTGATGGACTCACTGAGGATGTGGTGGAGAGATACACGTTGGTGGAAGCCATTCTGAACAACTCAGATCATCCTCTTCATAACACCTTGATGGACCAAGAAAAGAGCGGTGGTGGACGGCTCCTCTCTCTTCACTGCAGGATGGAGAAATATAGAAGATCCTTTGTACCTTCAGCCATCAAGCTCTTCTGCAAATGGTTGATGAGCTGACAGACAAATGAATTTCCCTTTGGGGATCAATAAAGTCATTTGTATTCGTATTCGTAATCCTCTTTTTTCATGGTCCCATGCACCCGAACAAGATTTCCTGTCCCTGAAGCCGCAAAACAGCCCCACAGCATTATGCTTCCACCACCATGCTTCACTGTGGGGACAGTATTTTTAGGGTTGAAGGCCTTACACTTCCTTTGCCAAACAAAAGCAGCATCCATATGCCTGAACAGTTCAAGTTTGGTTTCATCAGACCAAAGAACAGACTTCCAAAACTCACCCTTCTGCTTTAGATTGTCTCTGGCAAAGTTCAGTCGGGCTTTGATGTGCTGCAGTGAGAGCAATGGGGTTTTTCTTGGACGATGACCACAAGGTCCACCACGATGAAGAGCCCTCACAACAGTCTTGCGTGAAACATTAAGTCCAGAGGAAGCCAGTTCAGCAACAATCATCTTTGCAGAGGTCCGGGGATTCTTGTTGACATCTCTGATTATATTTCGCTGCAAAGTTTTGGAAATCTTGCGTTTCCGACCACGGCAAAGTTTATTTTTAAAAGACTTTTTGGTGCTTTGCGATGATGCAACACACAGGTATTCTAGAAACCATGAAACGCTTGGAAATGGCAGTATATCCTTCCCCCTGAAGATGAAGATCCACTATCTTCTGTCTGAGGCCCAGACTGATTTCTTTGCTTTTTGGCATGATGATATTGCTTCTTACAAAGATTATAGAGCAACCCTAGAGTATCCCCTTCATTCAAGTGGTCAAGTGATACTAACTCTGCTTCTTGGAGTCACTTAAATAAGGTTCATTGCTAATTGACTGCTCAGGTGTGGTTTCAAACCCAGTTAATTTATTTTGAAAGCACAAAATTACATGGGGGCTAATAATTTTGACTCAGTCAATGTGAGGGTCTAAGGGCAGAGGGTGTTGACATAATGCTGTGTAAAGCCCTTTGAGACAAACTGTTTGGAAACGGGCTATACGAATAAAATTGCCTTGCCATCTCAGTTTTCACCAGATTTTTCATAAAGAAATCTTGAATATTTATTTTACATTCCAAAGTGTACCAAAATGGGGCCATATCATTGATGAGTGATTTACTATAAGAAATTTTATGAATATTGCAAACATTTGGCAGTATTATAGAGAAATATTCAAAAGTTCCTAGGGGGATAATAATTTTGACCTTAAGTGTATGTAACTGTATGTATATAGGACATATGTAGCCTATGTAGCCCCATTGGCCAACACTCTAAATCAGCAGGTCATCAACACACACACACACACACACACACACACACACACACACAGAGTAATCCTGTTGTACCCTGGTAGGCCTTGTTCTCCCTGCGCAGAGACTCCAGCTGCTCCAGAGACTCCTCGTGTGCTGTCTTGAGCTTGAAGAGCTCGCTGGCGTGTTGCCTGCTCTCCTTCTGGCAGCCCTCCACCTCGGCCACCAGCTCCTCACACTTCTGCTTCCAGTCTCCGAGCTGCTTCTCCAGGACCCGCTGCTTCTTGTCCAGGGCCTGACCACAGCTGCTGGCCTGAGGCACAAGAATGGGAAAATGTTCAGGGATGACAATAAGCATGTTTGTGTCACTGCAACATTCAGACTGTGCGTCTCCTCCAACCTTCTCCAGGTCCATGCACAGCTCCTCCACCTCCCCTTGCAGCCTCTGTTTGGTTTTCTCCAGTGAGGAACATTTGGCCTGGGTGGCCTCCACAGCCTCCTCAGCCTCCTGGAGCCTGGTTGCCAGCTTCTTCCTATCACACACACATTCAGTCAGAGCAATGTGATCAATTCAACGAGTCATAGTGAGTAAAAGAGCCAGTGTTGACACCACATACTTTGTTTCCTCCAGCTCATCAGCGTGCTGGATGCTGTCAGACTCATGTTTGGTCTTCCAGTGCGTCACCTCACTGTTCAGCTTGGAGACCAGGCGCTGCAACTCCTGCTTGCTCTCCTGCTCCTCCTCCAGCTGCTCCTTCAGAACCTCGCACTCCTGCCGCGCTGAATTCAGGTTGCTGCTGACGGCCTGTTTATACTGGCAACAGAGACACCATGTGAATCCACGACTCTGGATGGAAAACACCAGAAATGATCATATTCATCATTGATGTTTCCACACGGCGCTGGAACACAGACCTTGACCTCCTCGTCCAGTTGCTTCTTCAGATCCTCTACTTGGGTTTGGAGCAGAGTTTTGGAGCGTGTCAGCTGAGTGACTCTGGTCTCCGCCTCCTCCATCTGCCGACTCACATCTGCATTATCAGCTGACAGAAGAGCACTGACTGTTAGCATACTGAAGCATGTCATTATCAAAACATCTCACACCACATGTGCAGAGGAAGCAGAGAGAACATAAACATAACTGTTCTGACTTTGGCAGAAGATGATGTGTGTGGATCATGAAGCCTTTAAGCGCAGACACGTGACACTGCAGCAACATCACAGTTTTTCCACCTTAGTGTTTATCCTGTGCTCTCCAAGGCCAAGATCTTCTACTCCACAGTAGTGTGCCCCCAGATTTCTTGACCTTGGATCATCTGGACAAATCTAACTGAGCGACCCTGCAGGTTGAGAGGGTCTGATGTCAGTATACCTGTGAGTCTGTTCTTGGCCAGGCTGAGCTCCGTGAGCGTCCTCTGCAGGTCGTCTCCCCTCCTGCTGGCCTCTGACAGCTGCTCCTCCATCTTCTTCATCTGGCTGTCTGAGGACATCTGCAGCACGACACAAACACTGACGTCACACTGGTTTATCACAGATAAAAACCTCTCTGAGACGTCAGACCTGGATCCTGACCTTGGCTTTCTGCAGATTGTCCAGTGATGTCGCCAGCTCGTCTACCTCCATCCTCAGGTTCTGCTTGTCCTTCTCCAGCTTGGCCCTGGCCCGCTGCAGAGCCTCACACTGTTCGCTCAGCTCCGCCATGGCATCGTTGTGTCGCTTCCTCAGAGACACAGCCAGAGCTTCGGACTGGACCGAGGACTCCTCCAGGTCCCTCCTCAGACGCTGCAGCTCAGCCTCTCGCCTCTTGTTGACCTCCATCTGTTCATCACACACACATACACACATAGATATATAGAGTCCAATTGGCACCACAGTGGAAAACCTGCATCAGCTCAAACTGAGGTTTCGAACACTCAGTTGTGTGGAATTCATTAGAATATTACAACACTGGACACAGCACTGGGATGGGTGTATTTAAGATTATTAACAGCATTACTACTTTCACCAATGCTGCTTATTGAGCTGGTACTCTCACTGTACTTTTTTTTATTTTGTAAGACAAAAACCACAATAACCATATGTTAACTTTCATGAGTAGCAAGTCCATTTCAGATTGAATTTTAGAACACACCCAGAACAATGATCTGGATAACAGTTATTTTTCATCATGAACATCATGCAGGTATAACTGAGTTAAACTAAACTGTTCTTATTCAAAACTCCAATTCACACAGAGTGCCTGGATGTCTGTTTCGTGGGATTGTACAACTGTCACTGAGATGACACTGACTTGTCTCTGATTTGGGAGCAGTAACAGAGTATTTGTCATATAACAAATAATAGAAGTAAAATCTTTATATCTGGGGAATAAATCCTCTTATGTCCTATTATAATAACATTTTGTGGATTATATTTGTGTAATCTATTAATATGGGCACCTAAGTGTGTGCTGTAGTTGCACTTGCTCACATCCTAACATGTAATTCCAGGCTGTCAGCAATAACACAACTGTGAGAATACACACACGTAAAGCAATCACTTATAATAACCACCCGCTGCCTCTTCACTCACCCCATGTCAAATAACATCAACTATACCTTTAAGATTATTCCCATTAGCTTCTTCTGTACTTTGTATTTAGTTCTAATTAGCAATTAGCTAGTGTGCCTGAAACAAATGTACATAGCCGTGGTTGATAGCCTGTGAGCTGGAGCCCACTGCTGGGTCATAAAGGTATTGCAAGTAGGCAGACAATCCATTGAAAAGATGTCCATCCATCCATCTTCCTCCGCTTATCCGGGGCCGGGTCGCGGGGGCAGCAGCCTGAGCAGGGACCCCCAGACTTCCCTCTCCCCAGACACTTCCTCTAGTTCTTCCGGAGGGACCCCAAGGCGTTCCCAGGCCAGCCGGGTGACATAGTCACTCCAGCGTGTCCTGGGTCCTCCTTCCGGTGGGACATGCCCGGAACACCTCCCGAGGGAGGCGCCCAGGGGGCATCCGGTACAGATGCCCGAGCCACCTCAACTGGCTCCTCTCGATGTGGAGGAGTAGCGGCTCTACTCCGAGCTCCTCCCGGGTGACAGAGCTTCTCACCCTATCTCTAAGGGAGCGCCCCGCCACCCTGCGGAGGAAACTCATTTCGGCCGCTTGTATCCGGGATCTCGTTCTCTCGGTCATGACCCAAAGTTCATGACCATAGGTGAGGGTAGGAACGTAGATTGACCGGTAAATTGAGAGCTTCGCCTTTCGGCTCAGCTCTCTCTTCACCACGACAGACCGATACAACGACCGCATTACTGCGGCCGCCGCACCGATCCGCCTGTCAATCTCACGCTCCATCCTTCCCTCACTCGTGAACCGGACCCCGAGATACTTCAACTCCTCCACTTGAGGCAGGAACTCTCCCCCGACCCGGAGAGGGCAAACCACCTTTTTCCGGTCGAGAACCATGGCCTCAGACTTGGAGGTGCTGATTCTCATCCCAGGTGCTTCACACTCAGCTGCGAACCGCCCCAGCGTATGCTGAAGGTCCTGGCTCGAGGGAGCCAACAAGACAACATCATCTGCAAAAAGGAGAGATGAAATCCGGTGACTCCCGAACCGGACCCCCTCCAGACCCTGGCTGTGCCTAGAAATTCTGTCCATAAAAATAATGAACAGAACCGGTGACAAAGGGCAGCCCTGCCGGAGGCCAACATGCACCGGGAACAAGTCCGACTTACTGCCGGCAATGCGAACCAAGCTCCTGCTCCGGTCGTACAGAGACCTTACAGCCCTCAGCAGAGGGCCTCCGACCCCATATTCTCGGAGCACCTCCCACAGAATGCCACGAGGGACACGGTCGAATGCCTTCTCCAAGTCCACAAAGCACATGTGGACTGGTTGGGCAAACTCCCATGAGCCCTCGAGCACCCTGCGGAGGGTATAGAGCTGATCCAGTGTTCCACGACCAGGACGAAAACCGCATTGTTCCTCCTGAATCTGGGGTTCGACTATCGGTCGAATTCTCCTCTCCAGCACCCTGGAATAGACTTTCCCCGGGAGGCTGAGGAGTGTGATCCCCCGGTAGTTGGAACACGTCCCCCTTTTAAAAAGAGGGACCACCACCCCGGTCTGCCAGTCCAGAGGCACTGTCCCAGACTGCCACGCGATGTTGCAGAGGCGTGTCAGCCAAGACAGCCCCACAACATCCAGAGACTTGAGATACTCAGGGCGAATCTCATCATTGAAAAGATGTGATAAAACATAAAACTACATGTTTTTTTTAAGATGCTTTGAAACGAGATGACAGGATGTGTAGCTCATTAAGATCAGGAGGAGGTAAAAGGACGAGTCAGGAGAATCAGCAAAGTGATCTCAGTCAAACAAGAAAGCCACTGCTCTCAGGTCCTGAAAGTTCATCAAAATAAACAGCGCTCTGAGGAGGCATCATCTGTATTGTACTGTGGTACTGTACTTCACCTGTGAAGCACTGACTCCTCCTGCTTCCTCCAGTCGGTCAGTGAGATCGTCCAGTTCTCTGGTCAGATCCGTTCTCTGCTTCTCCACCTGACAACACACACACACACACACAGTATGATGTAACACTGGGTCATCAGATTTATTTCTGTTTGACTGGCATATCTCTTGTGATTTTTAGGGATGCACTGATGCATCGGCTGAACATCGGTATCGGCCAATGTTCGCCTCGTTAACTGCCATCGGCCATCGGTAAATAAATATGACATTCACCAATGGCAGTGGCTGATGACTGTATGTTGATTTTCGCGTCGCATTAATTCTTTTTTTTTTTTTTTTTTGGAAATGTAACTCTGCCGAGGCAGAAGAGGTCGCCCGCGCAAAGAAGATGGCGGTCGTATGGCAATACTTTACAGTCTTGGAGAAAGATCCGCGTTATGCAGTTTGCTATACATGTTCCGTTGATATCTCAAGAGGGGGAACTGTAAAAAAGTCATTTAACACAACAAATCTCATTGGACATTTGAAAAACAGGCACAAGGCGGTGTACAGGGATTACGTGCAAGCTGACCAGAGAAGGAAAAATGAAGCCGCCAAAAAAGCGCAAACAGGCACCGGTAAGACTCAGACGTTAACTGACAAGGCGTTTGAGAAAGCCAAACAGCTGCCTACAGACAGCGCTAAAGCAAAACAAATAACCATAAGGTTGTTTTGTTTAATAAATTTGTCTGATTTAATTTGTGCTCATTCAAGGATAGTATGATGAAGAGCTGAAAAACTTTTGAAATAGTTCTGTAAAGTTTCCGTGGCACAACAGAGGGACTAAATAACAAAAAAAAACAAAACATCGGCATCGGCCATCGACCAAGTTGTTATTTTAAACATCGTTATCGGTATCGGCCCAGAATTTCACAATCGGTGCATCCCTAGTGATTTTCATGTTTCCTGTTTTATTCTGACATTTACTTTGACAAGTTCTGGCCTAATTATCTAGTAAGTCTCTCATTTAAAAAGGCTCCACCTGAAACAGCTGCAGCAGATAGAAAATAGAAAATACTTTATTGATCCCAAAGGGAAATTCATTTGTCTTTTAGCTCATCTCATCTTATTCTTGCATAAGAATTTAACAGTCTGATGGCTGTGGGTATGAAAGATCTTCGGTATCTTTCTGTCCTGCACCTAAGAGCTAGGAGCCGTCCACCACCGCTGCTTCTTTGATCCATCAAGGTGTTATGAAGTGGATGATCCGTGTTGTTCAGGATGGCCTCCACCATTCTCACTGAGTATCTCTCCACCACCTCCTCCAGAGAGCCTTCTTGACAAGCTTATCCAGCCTCTTTGCCTGCTTTTTTCCTAAACTTCCTCCCCAGCAGACTGCAGCATAAAATAAAACACTTGCCACCACAGACTGATAGAACATCTGCAGCATCTTACTACAGATGTTTAGAGATCTGAGCTTCCTTAGGAAAAAGAGGCGGCTCTGCCCTTTTTTGCAGAGTGCATCTGTGTTAACAGACCAGTCCAACCTGTTATCCAGGTGAACGCCTAGATATTTATAGGTTGTCACCACCTCGATGTCCACTCCACAAGTGTTCACTGGCTGAAGAGGGGGCTTGGACCTACGAAAATCCATGATCATTTCCTTTGTCTTTGAGGTGTTCAGCATGAGGCAGTTTTTGTAACTCCAGTCACTGAAGGCTTTTATCAAATCCCTATATTCAGATTCCTGTCCATTTCTGATACATGTCACAGTAACAGTGTCATCTGAGTATTTCTGGATGTGGCAGGACTCACAGTTGTATTTAAAGTCTGCTGTATACAATGTGAACACGAATGGAGCCAGGACAGTCCCCTGTGGAGCCCCCCTGCTGCTCAGGTAATCTGTGATCCAGGAGACAAAGGAAGAATCCACTCCCGTCTCTTTGAGCTTGTTTTTGAGTGTGTTGGGTTGGATGGTATTAAATGCACTTGAAAATTCAAAAACATGATTCTTACATAAGCGCCAGATTCCTCCAGATGAGAGAGGGCACGGTGGAGCATGTTGAGGACTGCTTCATTCACTCCAACCTGTTCTTTGTATGTAAACTGCAGGGGATCTAGTTTGTCTTTGACCTCAAGCCTCAGTAGGCGTAAAATCAGCTGCTCCAGGGTTTTCATGATGTGTGAAGTCAGGGCCACCGGTCTATGGTCATTTAGTTCAGCCGGACATTTTCTTTTTGGTACCGGCACTATACAGGATGTTTTCCACAGAGACAGCACCCGCCCCAGCTGTGGACTCAGGTTGAAGATCTTGTGGAGAGGTTGATACAGTTTTGCAGCGCAGTCTTTAAGCAGCCTTGGACACACAGCATCTGGGCCAGCTGCCTTCCCAGAGCAAAGTCTCCCAAGCTCCATCCTCACCCCTGTCTCTGTGACAAACAAGGGTGGAGGAACAGGTGTGACAAGGGGAGTAGCTGCAGCAGTGGAGATACCCAGGTGTAGGAGAAGGAGGCGGAGGAGGAGGAGGAGGAGGAGGAGACATGGTGGAGAAACACACTTGTGGAGAAGAGGAAGGAGCCATCGTGGAGATGTCCACATGTTGAAGAGGGGGAGAAGGAGGAGGAGAAGGAGGTGGATAAGGAATGGAATCAGATGTGACCTCAGTGTCGAATCTGTTGAAGAACTGATTGAGTTCATCAGCTCTTTCCACATCACCCACTATTGGCTGTCTTTTCTTTTTGTTGAAGCCAGAGATGGTGTTGATTCCTCTCCACACCTCATGGATGTTGTTGTGTTGTAAATTCTTCTCTATCTTCTTTTTGTATTCCAACTTGGCCATTTTCAATCTCTTCCTCATCTCATGTCGCACCTGTTTGAGCTGTTCTTTGTCACCATCTCTAAAAGCTTCCTTTTTTTGGTTGAGGACTGCTTTTATGTCACTTGTGATCCAGGGTTTGTTATTGGGGAAACAGCGTATAGTCTTTGTAGGTATGACTGTGTCTCTACAGAAGCTGATGTACTCTGTAAAACAGTCAACCTGTCTGTCAATGTCCATACTGTTCTTATCTGTTTCCAGCAGCACATCCCAATCTGTGCATTCAAAGCAGTCCCTTAGAGCCTCGCTAGCCTCAGGTGTCCATTTCCTTACTGTGAGTGTAGTTGCAGGTTCCCTCTGCACACAGGGTTTGTAACAGGTCTGCAGAAAAAACAAGCTATGATCTGACCTACCCAGTGGTGGTAAGGCAGTAGCTCTGTAAGCTTCTTTGACATTGGCATACAGCAGATCAAGGGTTTTGTTTTCTCTGGTAGCACAATTAACAAACTGTGTGAATCCAGTCAGGTGGGAGGAGAGAGAAACATGGTTCAAGTCTCCTGATATTATTGTAAGTGCTTCAGGGTGTTTAGTCTGTATCCTAGCAACAATATCATGTAAGCTGTGTCCCAATTCAGGGGCTGCATCCTTCGAAAGACGCATTTGAAGGCCGATTACGTCACAACGCTGTGCAAAGGCTGTCCCAATTCGTCCAAATTCGAAGGGTCCTCCAAATGCAGCCGACAAATGCATACTCCTTTTCCCTGTATTCGGAGGATGCACTGTTACTATCCTTCGCAGCCTCCCATATCCCAAGATGCTTTGCGCGCCGATTGATTTGTCAACAAGAATGGCGACTAACGGCAGCAGCACCGGCACCGGCACCGGCAGCAGTCCGGAATATACATTTCAATGTAAGTAACAGGTTTTTGCTTAACGCCAGGAGAAATAAAC
This sequence comes from Caranx melampygus, assembly GCA_019059645.1. Classification (NCBI taxonomy): domain Eukaryota; kingdom Metazoa; phylum Chordata; class Actinopteri; order Carangiformes; family Carangidae; genus Caranx; species Caranx melampygus. Next base: position 133,656 of record JAFELL010001115.1, read on the forward strand.
AAGCCGCCGGTGTCGCTGTCGCTGGAGCTGCCTCTCCTCTTCTTCCAACAAAAAATATATTTAAAAAAACAAAATCAAAATCTCTGGTTCCATGTCGTCTGTCGTTATGTTTTTGATCCGTACATTGTGTCGTCTGTCCGTTATGTTTCTGTCTGTCTGTCTGTTATATTTTTGTGTCTGTTTTTCCCAGGCTTGGGGGCCAGACGTTATGACATGGTGACGCAATCAGCAAATGCTCCGAAGGCTAGACCGTCCCATTTACCGACAGTTGATGCGGCCGTCAGAGGAGCCTCCGAAGCCGTTGCCTCCATAGGCTGGGTAGGCTGGGTCCTTCGAAGGATGCAGCCCCTGAATTGAGACACAGCTGTAGTATCTCCCATGGAACTTCAGCAGATGCCTTTGGAGGGATGTACACAAGTACTGTTATGATATGACTGAATTCTCTTGGTACATAGTATGGCCGCATTCCAACAGCCTTCTCTCAATGTCTGGACAACACATCTTCTCCTTGACAGTAATATGTGCAGGATTACACCATCTCTGGTTCACAAATAAGGCCAGTCCTCCTCCTTTTTTCTTGCCACTAGACTTAGCATCTCTGTCTGATCGTATGAGAGTGAAGCCAGGTACATCCATGATGGAGTCTGAGATGTTTTGATTCAACCAGGTTTCAGTAAAACACATCAGGCTGCACTCACGGTACACTTTCTGAGTCTTCACCAATATCTCCAGTTCATCACTTTTGTTGGGCAGAGAGTTAACGTTCACCATGATGACAAATGCTAGAACAGGCTTGTATCTCCATTTCCTGGCCTTCAACTTTGCACCAGCACGACAGCCACGAAAACACCTCCTTATCTCAGGTGGAAAAGGGTGACATACTCCAGATTTTCTCCGTTTCAGTGACAAAAGCTCTTCTCTTGAAAAAACTATTCTTCCAACAGAAGAATTCATCAGTAGTTGACAAAAATAACAAAAATAAAGCAAAGGTTGAGTAAAAAACTCAGAGCTACCAGACTTTGCTGCTACCCGTTGAAGTGCATGTTCTAGAAGAACGATGATGAAGATGAGCTAATGATGAACATTGTCTAGTGTAATAAACATCAGACTGAAAACTTCATCTATTCAAGCTAACAGTCCTTGCCTGTTGAACAGGATACTGAGCCATCCAGTGATCAATAGGAAGTGATCCTTCCTGAGGTCAGAGGTCAGGAGAGTGGCTGGTATTCAATCAGAGCGGTGAACAAACCAGATATTATCTGTGAGCTCCTGTGGATCTTACCCAAAGCTTTCCTCACTGCTGAATATATCATAATGTGAAGCTGCTTTCAGTCTGATGGTTCCTATATAGATTTATCAGAAGCAACCCTGGCCCTTCATGAAGGATGGAAAGACACTGGATGCATGAAGTGAGTGTGACGGCTGATGACACTGAGCAGTGCGTGTCCCTGCAGCTGTACCTCTGTACAGATTTACAGGCTGCTGGAATGTAGGATTACTATTGTTTATTTTTGAATTTTCTGATTCATGTTTGACAGGAGAAGTGTCAGTGGCTCCACATGCGGCTGGCTTAACGCCGGGATGCCGCGATGCCATTTCTCCATAGAGCTACTGTATCACAATCTGGCAACCCCTGAGCTCCGCCTGACGTGACATCAACGTACAAACGCTGTTGGCGCAGAGATCATTTCATGTCGACATTGCCAACGTAACCAGATGTAAATATTTATATATTTCGGACCCGTAAAAATTGATAAAACAATTATTTCTATTCTATATTTTATTTTTCTCAGGAAAATTAATACTTTTATTCTGCACTCCTCTAGACATTCTGTGGATGTATTATTTTTGAAAAATTAATTGTTTTGATGACCTTTGAGACCTTTAAGAAAAATCCATATATTTTCAACAGCTCTTTTTTGCTTGGCATGCATTTCTATTACAGCATGTGAACTGTTAACACAACATTGACATATTCAAGTTGTTGTTAAGAGCAGCTCTGGCTCAGGAAGAGGAGCGGATCATTGACTGATCACTGGTCCGCCACTCTGCAACACAAAGTGTACATGGGCAAGATACTGAGCAGTGAATTCTAAAGCAGCAACAATAGCAGCAGTGCAGTTACAGTCACCCACAATTGCTGCATATTATAGACATTTGAAGTCTTATGAACCAAATACTTCAGCAGAAATAAACCAAGGAAAAATATAAAATACAAACATTAAACGATCTGCTCTGGCTCCAACAGCACAGTAAACCTTATAATATAAAAGTCATCACAAAACCTATAATACATATTGCATATATAAAATCTATCATAAAACTTTACATCAAAAGGAACATAATATAATTTTTAGAGTTTTGCCAAAGATGTGCAAAACAAATAAAATGCAATATGGTTCAGTGCACATGGAGAGGATCTATACCTGAGGGCCGTTACAAGCACTGACACTCTGCAGTTGTTTTCTCTTCCAGCTGATCTGAGGACAGATGTAGCTGTTGTTGGGGCTGTTCTGTAAACACTAGTGTCAGGCCTCCCTGACAGCAGCAGAGAGACACAGCGATCAAACCGCCTCAGCCACAACGAGGGAGGACAGAGAAAACAGATGAGACTGGGGACCTCAGTGAGTGTCAAAGAGTGGGAGCATGTGAATACACACCAGCACGTCTGCATCACTTCATTCATGTAAGTTTAGTGTGAAGTGCAAAGTTTATCCTGGACCTTCTTTCTAAACATCTGAATCAAAAGGTGATGCAGCATGAAGTAGGTGGCTACCTTCAGTTAGAAATGTGAAACAAATAGCATCATCTTTATACTGAAACAAGGGATTTAATAGTTAAAGCTGGGGTTGGTAATCTTGGAGAGTTAGCAAGAGAGCTAGCAAGATTTGAAAATAGCACCTCCTCTGAGTTCCACCCCCCTCCTCCCCCTCCCGTCAATGTGTACGTCCAAGCCACGCCCCAAAAACTGGAACGCGTACCGCACGAAAATGAGAAGCGGCAGGAGGAGTACTGTATATATATGTATATACTATAATCTATTAAATACTAGCATCACCGACCTGTTTTAAACCCAATATTAGCATTAGGCTAATACAAGCTACAAAAGTAGCTACGTTAGCAAAAGTTACACATTTCATAAAAATAACTAATCCTCCCTGAAGCAAAACATATAATTACCTGTCCAACAGAAAGAGAGCAACCTCAGCATCACTTCAAATCCCTCTGTTGTCTCCACAAAAGCAACACTGATGTTTACTCTGGTTTGACGTCTGGCTTTATCCAGAGCCTTTTTGTTCGCAGCCTTTTCAGCCTCCTTTCTCTTCCTTGCCTTTTTCTCGGGGCGAGCCGTTACAAGTAACACTGGAAGTAGTAACTGGGGCTGCATTTTCTCAGCCATTGCTCATGAGCATGAAATCCGTTCTGCTGTAACTCTGTACGCTGATTTTTTCCGGCAACAGCGACACGTGAAGATTGTGCACACGCGTATGAGACAGGGATCGGGGGGGGGCGGATACAGAACTAGACATGAAGGCATCTGATTGGTTTTTGCTCTTCGGTGCGAAGAGCGTGGATTGGTCAGAGTTTTGTCAGTCCTGCAGCTGCCACAGAGGACTGATTATTTTCGTTCCTTTTTCTGAATACATACTGTACTGATTACTCAGAAGGTAGAAGGACCATTTCACCCAGTATAACAAAACATGTTTCTGAACAGGATTACCAACCCCAGCTTTAAAATGTTGGTTCAGTCAAATCACAATAATGACTCTATACAAAACCCCCACAGGAACCTGCAGAGGTAAAGACAGCAGAGGTCTCTGTGGTTAGTGAGGCTGGTGAACAGTGAGCTGGGGGTAATATGACAGCATGTTTGATATGGAGGGTATCAGCTGTGGCATGTTAAACACACCAAGCAGCACAGCACGAGTGTGTTACTATGTCTCAGGTTGTTCTGTTTGTTTTACTTTATCTCTCTCAACAAGTCCCATCTCCAGCAGCAGGAGGATGTGTTCAGTGAAAACACTTTGATAAATCCAGCAGACAGACACAGAGAGGCCTCACTGCTTTACACAGTGCTACATGGGAGAAGTCAAGAGGCAGACACTTTACTCAAGAGGCCAAAACACACAGAGGAAACATCCATCCATCCATCTACTCTATTTATCTATCCTTTTTTACAGCACACATTTCAAATATCATCATGTAGTATATCATATAATGGAGTTCATCTTTTTTTCATCCTTACATGAATGTAAATATAAAATAATATAAAAGTACAACACTGATATCTCTATGTGTGTGTGTGCCAGGAGGACTGAGGACTGCCTACTGTACAAACCTCTGTGCATGAACCTGGCTAACATTCCAGCAGGAGGAGGATCCTGTGGAAAACAGTGCTGTCTGTCAGCCTTTATCTTGCAGTGATCCCCCCCCCCCATGTGACCTGAGGAGCAGAGCCTAACAATAGGGAGCCTGTGTGCAGCCAAGGTATGTTTGATTCCAGCTCCTCTGAGGAGCAGATAAAGACCAGCATGTCTCTGCCTGCCTCTTCTTGGCTTTGGAGGCCAGGGGGGTAAAAGGGGGGGGGGGGGGGGGGGTTGGACCCAGCAAGCACCATTAGGAATACCACCCAGAGAGGGGAACAGAGTGTAAAGCATGCCCTCAGGCTCGCTGTCACTCCATTCAACACTCAGGATGAAATATGCCCTTTTTTACATTTCTGCCTTCACCTACTGTAACATGAGTTCTGACACTGGGTCTTAAGAGGGATGACCTGGTTCTGTGGCTTAAACACACATGCTTTGAGAGTGTCTCAAGTGAAACAACAAGTACCTAGAGCACCCACCTTGGTAGATTAGCTTCATGTGACCCAGGTGTGTTGTTGTGAAACCCCGTTAAGCTACAGAGACCGACTGGAATCAGTGAAAGAGAGAATGAAACAACAAGCAGTTCTTGTGATTTGCTTCTAGGAGCAAGATGAAGGGATTACTAGGACCAGAAGTTGGCCTGATGTTTGTGTGAGTGGAATGGAGAGAGAGAGTGAAGGAAATAAGAAATAATATGGAGGAAAGAGGAAATCGGGGTTCCTCCCCGCCTCTGGGGTTTCCCTGTATGTTAATCAGAAACACACGGCCTCTCCCACCAAGTTTATTATTACAGGTGCTGATGGTTTGCAGTGACCAGAGGCAAAGCACCAACACATGTACTTCACAGGCTACCAACACATCAGAGATCTCTTCAGACTGTTCCTGGATGTTCAGCTGATTCTAGAGCAGCTTGGCATCTTTTTACCAGCCAGATTTTGAGTTCATCTACTCTGTATTTCATTGTGCAGGAGGTTGGGGGGGGGGGATTATTACACGGCACCTTACAGCTGTGTGGATGTAACATACCTTGGCTCTCATGGCCCGCTCTGCCTCCAGCTCCTCTTCCAGCTCCTCGATGCGAGCCTGAAGAGAGATGCACAAAAACAGAAAGTCCACTTTCACTGAAATATCAAGTAGGAGCAGGATATCTAAAGCCGAGCAGCTCTGGTTTCACATATCTCTGACAGAGAACAACTGGGGCGTCAGCTCCGCACATTGTTTGCTATTTCAGGGCGACACTTGTGTGTGGTGAGGCCTCCGCTCGCTCCGGGGATTCAGCAGTGCCTCTGGCTTTTTCCTCAGGTAGCAATTTAGCGCAAGAATGTCTGTGGCCACCATCATTATCTGTGTTCTGACCCTGGGCTGGGTCTGCTATGTCCGCTCAGCACCACCAGAGAGACACTGTGCCATTTTCATGCCATTCAAGGAATCTGTGTAGTGTTTTTGCTTCCTCTTGGTTTCACAGTGCTGGATGGAAGTCACTGATGGTTTCTTTCCCAGAAACACAGGGACTGAGGGTAAAGTCTCACTGACTGTCGTCAGACCTGGTCCATCCAGTCTGGGCTACATAATCTGTCACTTATACAGACTGTGTATTTATGCTTTTATTTTGGAGGACAAACTGAAACGTTTCAATGTGAGGTCATGACCTTTTATATGTGGTTAACACCCAATTTGACAGCACAACATAGTGGGTTATAATATGGTATTAATATGGTACTCCTACAATGTACAGTACACACACAGTAAATCATAATAAAGTTTAGGAGTGCAAGTTGTTGTCAGATGACGTTGAATGCACGTTCTAAATGACTTTCGACTTGGATACAGGAAAAAGACAAGCGCGGTAGTAATGGACTCTGCTACGGGAGTCCCACAAAGAAGAAAACAAAAGTTTTATCAGCGGCATCTCGTCAATCAAAACGCAATTACCTGCAACAGCCGTTGTGTCAGCATTCAGTCTTATTTCTTTATCCTGCCCCAAGTCCCTTTAATCTACAGCCTGGGATACAGTAAGACTTATTACATGACTAAAAATAAATGCTTGGCTATAAAGTGAGGCTTCATGTGAAAAATATGAAATAAAGTTCATTTCATCAGTGCTCTAGTTTCTAGCTCTGTCCCATGGATCACTATCTTACAGCTGACTGACTCTCAGATACAAGCCGCACATGTGCCCAGCACACTCACTGCATTAATAATGAGCAATAATGAGCTACAGATCTGCATCTGGACAACCCAACTCCATGATGACTTCATGTTGAACTGGTTCATGAATGAATGTAACTTGCAGAGTTTATCTGGTTTCTAATTTCTGACAAATTCAGCCACAACTTTTACTATAACACGGACATGAAAAAAGAAAAGAAAGAAAAAAAAACTAAACCACTGTAACCATGGTTACAACTATATTTACTCAAACATAACTGACTTCCCCTTCACCATGGTGGCCGTCCTATCATCCAGCAAATCAAGATCTCACATGTAAAGCATAACTCACACCCAGGAACCATGCAAAACTGTGATCATGACATAATCCTATGTTATTTGTGATGGTGATACTGAACTGTAAGTCAAATTTAAATACAGCTCTTTACCGAACAATCAAACAATCAGAAACATAGATCAATAAATAAATAGCCAGGAGTCACATCTCTGCCCCACTAATCCTCTGCCACAGGTGCTAATAAACATTTATTGCTGATTCCCCTCACATGGCCGCATCCTTCTAAGTTGTGTCATGTTGCACACTATCTCCAACTCTATCTCTAAACCCCAGTGTCAGGAGGTGTCTGACACAGAGGCAGCAGCACCTGTACATGCTTATGTGGTAAAAGCCGCTACGCGCGCTCCTCGAACACGAAACCATCAGATGTTACAGAGCAAAAATAAACTCCAGGATGAGCAATTCTCCTGCATTGTGCCATGTTTGATTCATCGCAGTGTAATTACCATGCTTTAGAAAAGCTGAGCTCAGACATGCCAAAGTCTAATAAAAGTCACTCATCCTGCTCTGGTAACAGTGAAGCTGTAAGAGAAAAAGTGAAATGAGAAACTCACATGCCAGCGCAGGACGTCTGCAGAGAGAACAGCCATGGTGAGGCAGAAGCAGCCCAACTGACGGACTGACTGTCCCACACACATACACTGCTGTTGATCCCCTCCGGCATTTTACTGTCCACACCCCCTCATGCATGCACAGCCTCTCTCTGTCTCCCCACTCACAGATCTGTTTCTTGTTAAATTCCTACTTTCCACAGCCTCAGAGCAGCCTCAAAATAAATACTGTGGCTCTAATACAATTGTACAACACAATGTATTGACAGTGTGAAGATATCCAAGCCAGACTGCATGGATTAATGCAACTGGGACTGTATATGTCCGACAGACAGAGTTTGTACATTCATTTGTGAACTTATCCCACATCAGCGTTTCTGTTTTGAGACATTAACCCATCGCTGCTGGGAACGGCTGCAGTTAACCTCCATAATTGTTTGTAATAATTGTTTGTGCTTGAAGTTTTCTCTCTCTCTTTTTTTTCCTCTGCACTCTGGAGTTTTAATAATTGTCAGTAAATTGGAATCAGATGTGGCCTGATGGCTGAAGGAGTCTTCTCCCAGGCCTGGGTCTGTTGAAATGTACAGAGGCGTGTGTAGACACCCCCCACCATCACCCCCCTGTGAGTCACGGGAAAACTAGAGCCAAAAAACCTGGAAGCTGTGCCTCTACGCCACCTGCTGAGGAGTCCACCAGACTGCCCACCCATGCTCACACCACTCAGGTCCCTGCAGTGTCCTCTTTTAAACACCTTAAGATGGCAGTGTGCAGCTTCCAGCAGCAGAATTGTGCTTGTTTGAATGACCAGGTGATGAAGAGGTTGCTCGTACAGGACACAGTTGACACCAGTATCAGAAATGACTCACAACTGTACCTAGATCACAGACAGGATCTATTCAGTCAACAGCTTAATCAGATTTAAAATATAGACTTTCCTTTTTTTTCCCATGATTGTGTTTCTAACTTTCCAAAACTTTACCAGCTTCAGATGAGCAGGAAATGCTTCATTAAGATACACTCCCTGATTTTAATACAATACTTCATACTGTTTTCCAGTGGACAGAAGTCCCTCAACCCTTTGCTGTTTCTAAACTCAGCTGTCAACAGGGAGCTGAGAGGGAGGTAGCTCATGTGGGACCTGCTGAGCTGGACAGGGGGGGGGATAAGTACGCATGAACGCATTCAACATTTCGCTCAGTAAATATATTTCTAATGGGGCTATTTATGTGAAATTTTCACCAGATGTCGGGAACAACCCAAGTAATCCACACATACAAAGACATCCAAACATATATGCCCATAAATGAACTTACGTGTAATAAAGTGAAATGACACAGGGGATAAGTATTGAACACATGAAGAAAATGAGGAGGAGCAGAAAGGAAAGAAAGACAAGAAAGCAGCTGGAGTCTGTCAGTGTTTAGAAAGTCCTCTCGTCTTCTATCAGTGCTCATTAATATCAGCTGCTGTAGTCCTGATTGATGCCTATAAAAAGGTTTCTCATCACCAAGGTGTCACACAAGAAGCACCTCCTGATGGGACATTCACAACCTTATGTTGGTTGGTTTCTAATCTGAATGCACTGTTGGGGCTGGAAGTGAAAAGAACATAAAGTGGCCACGACCAGCTGCTCCTGCAAGATTTCTGACAGAGTCATAAGAAAACTCAGATGACTTGTCCAAGAGCCAAGGCGCACTCACAGAGAGCTCTAGACAGACCTGGAATCAGCAGGTAAACAATGAGTAATGCACTCAACCTCCATGGCCTCTATGCACGCTCACCATGCAACACTATTGACACCTTCAGTATTTATTTTCCCATGTAGCTTTTTTATGTTTTAAATTAAGGCTATTCTCCTGTTATGTTTGCAGAATTCTCCCTCAGAGTCCAGTCCTGTGTGAACTGAAACTGAATTATCTAGTGCAACATTTTGGAGAATTCTCTGATTCCCTCCACTGATGCAAAGCAATTTTATTTGTATAGCCCAGTTTTACAAACAGTTTGTCTCAAAGGGCTTTACACAGCATTATGACAACATCCTCTGCCCTTAGACCCTCACATCAACTGAGGAAGAACTCCCAAGAAAACCCTGTTAACAGGGAAAAATGGAGAAACCTCAGGGTGAGCAACAGAGGAGGGATCCCTCACCCAGGATGGGCAGACGTGCAATAGATGTTGTATACAGACAAGAAAACTATTTACAACATGGAATATGGAAACATGGAAATGGAATCAGTCAGTTAATGAAAAATGATGAAGTCAGCTCCTGGTGGGCAGGGAGGGAAGGCCAGCTTAATGGGACTACTGGACAGCAGACAGGGTCGTGAGCAGGGAGTGTAGACCGGTTTAAGAGCAGGAGAAAGGAGGTGATGGAGGCGGCGGTTCGTTGGTTGGTGCAGGGGGATGGAGCTCTGAAGAGATCTGTGGAAATACAGAGGTAGTGCGAGACACCAAGGCCAGACTACAAAGTGCAACAGTTAATGACAGTTCAAAATGTGTGAGAGGAGAGGAGAGGAGAGGAAGGATAGGGCTCTGTGTGGCCTGATGTGTCCCCCAGCAGTCTAAGCCTATAGCAGCGTAGCTATAAAATGGATCAGGACTACCTGACACCCCATGACACATTGGGGGTAAGTGTGGGTTCAGTGTCTTGCTCAGTGACACTTCATGACATGCAAACCGGTGGAGCCGGGAATTGAACAACCAACCTCCCAGTTATGAACAACCCACTCTGTCAGAGCTGCTTAATTTTTAGATTAAGTTCTTATTTGGGCATTTTCATACCTTTATCTGATAGCAACACTGAAAAAATCCTGGGTAAGAGATCGGCAGTCACATGCAGGGACATGCTGCTCACAGGTTTTTGTGTGTTATGCACCCTAATGACCGATCTGACACTTTTTTTATCCTTTTTTTTTGTCCTCATAAATAAGAACCTATAAGAACCTGCATGACTTGACACTGACGTGATCAACAGCACAGTGACTACGCATCTCAGGGGAACATCTGGTATAAATCAAACAGACCTCAGGGCAGGACTGAGCTCCCTCTCCTCAGATTGTGATGACCCTTCGGAGCAGTGATTATACATGTTTAACGATCAGGTAATAAACCACTCAGAAACGAGGACCATGGGCCTGTGACCACCATTACTCCACCTTTGAGCTAACTGTTTAAATGATTACACTCTATATACAGGGAGGACATGTCATCATGACACATAGACAAAGCTATCTCTTTCATTCTGCTCCAGTCAGTGGATATATTCATGTGACCTTTACGTCAAAACCAGACTGAGTGGGCCGTCCACTCAGCTGGCCAGCCGCCTGCATCCTTACACACATACTACACACTACATAATAGCCTCATTGTAAGATAGGGAGAATTCCAATGCTACAATAAACGTGAAAATGGCCAACCCCAAAGTGCCTTTAACTCCGCAAAGACACTTGTTATTCTGTCCCTGACGAAGCTCTGGACCAAACATCAGGCTCCCAGAGGTATCGGCACCTGAACTTTGAAATCACCCCCTCTTAATGTCTCTCTCCCTCAGTCCCACTCTCCCTCACTGACTCCGTTGAAGGGACAGATACAGACAAAACACATTATCTCCAGCATGCTCCAGTGACACAGATAAATGCTCTTAGACTGGCCTGATTGTATCAGGATGGCACAGAAAGATTCACATGAAAAGCCTCAGAATAAACCACTGACTTCTCTACAGAGGAAGACTAAACACCAGAGGAACACAGCACAGTACATTATGCTACTGCATTATAATTATACAATCATCATGTGCTACATGGACCTTGTAGAATTGTGATGCTGACGAATGCTGGCATGTTAAAATTTAAACAAAGTACAGCTGAGGCTGATCAACCTCATTGATTTCTCATCAACTGAAGTAGTGGACTCCAAAATCAAACAGCATCTAGGAGGTCACATAAGAATCATCAAAGTAAGCTGGCTGACCCAGAATTCAAAGTTGGGCCACTCCCAGCTGGGACCTCACACAGCCACAAAACTCCACCCAGAAAAGATCTGCTGGCAGGTTTAAACACAAAACACTTTCACATGTGTGATGGGACATTTCTAACTCTCCAGCTCAGATGTCACAGTTCCTGTAGGTGTAATTCCCCAGTGTTTCATGCTGCATGATGGTAGAAAGGCCAGGTGGTTAGTATCATCAGTTAAACTCTAATTATGACCAACTGTGGTTGATTACTGTAGTGAATTATTTGATTCATTTGACTATGCTGCTGCTGCTGGTTGGTCCCATACAGAACATGTTTTTTATGTGTGTGTGTGTGTGTGTCTGTGTGTGTGTGTGTGTGTGCATAGTGTGATTTTAGCATGGCTGTTACTAACATTTGTTACATATCACTGTGCAAAGATACATCTTTTTTGCTTGTAATGTTTACATTTTAAAATGATGCGTCCCTAGGATGGATGGACTGGTCTTTACTTGTTCCACAACTCCCCAATTCAGTAATTAGTGTGACTGGTGAGGGGGGCAGTGAGGCCCCAGTCCAAGCACTCAGTGAGATTCTGCCAGTTTAAGTTAATGGTTGTGTGTTACATTTTTCCAACCTTTTATTTCTTGTCGCAGGGGCATATGGTTCAGTTTGAACAATTCATTTTGGTTTGAAGAAATGTGAACACTGAAATATTTAGCTGTTTTTTTAATGGGGTCCCTGACCTCAGCATCCCATTTCCTTGCAGGCAGAATGTGAGTTGATTATGGGGTGATTTTCTTCCTCGTCATTGGAGTAGCCAGAAACCTAACTGCAGCTTCTGATCAGAATATGCACTGAAGGAAGTGGGTATCATCAGTGTATAAGCTGATTTGGTGGTGAAGGTATTTTGATTGGATTGTTGTGGTGTAGATGCATTTTCTGATGCTACCAGGGGTTCAAAGAAAAGCATAAACAGGAGTGATAATAACGGGCATCCTTGTTTAGGGCTTCTTTGGATGGAAATAGTTTTGATATGACTCCATTAGTTATAATGAAGTGAATGAAATGCAGTACATTAAACTATTTTTGATTAAGTTGGTAAAATATGGCTGAAATCCAAAGTGATTTATGGAAGTGGAGAAAAAAGACCAGTCCACTTTGTCAGCATCCAGGGTTGCCATGACCAGGGGTGGGAAGTTTGTGGAGGTGATGTTCTTGTAGAAATCAATCAGATGTAATAATCTTTAAGCATTTTCTGAGGGATTTCTGCAGCCGTAATTAACAAGCCATCTGTTCGACAATTAGCAGAGAGGAAATCTTTGAAATTGAATATCTAAAACATAGAAACTAAACAGAATAATTAAACATATTCATTCCTGTGTCCTTCCAAAGGAATCTTTCATGTTAAAAAGAGAGTGAGTTGTTGCTGACTTGAACCACCCCCAACTGCTCATCGAGACATCATGAGGGGGAAACAGGAGATGGTTATCAGATTGGATGTAGCTGTGTGTTTTAACCCTCTCCTGACAGGTATGGAGCTGTGAAATGACTCCTCCAATCTCAGAGTAGAGCCCAGAAGCTCTGTTGAAAGGCAGGAATGCATCTCTAAGCTACAGCTGAACTTACTGTGTGTCCTTTCAGGAAACTGATCTCAAACCTTTTGGTCATCATTCCGAACAAAGTAGTTTCAACTGATTATTAACACTTGAGAGTTAATCTTTGTTTTTCCTGTTGACCTTGAATAGATGCTCAGATGTTCAGTGTATTCTGCTGATGAAACACTAATGCTAACTAATTCTCTTTATGATCAGTCTTGAACTCACCAACAGGCTGAGTTAAAAAGTGTGCACTCTGCAACCATATCGTTTAATTACACTGGGTCTCCAATGACATCTTTCAAGTCTACTATAAATTAAAACATTCCTCTATCCTCTCACTCAAACCCAGTGTAATGGTAACCTGGTAAACCTGTAACATTAACGTTACGTGGTCAACAATGAACCTGTAACATTAACCTGCCTTTAAGCCGACAGTATAACTGTGTACCCATGTTACCCAACTTTTTTTTTTTTTTTAACCAATGTTAATGCCACTCCATGCAAACAAGTGTGACAAGCAAACTAACATTCATTCATCTATTAAAATATTCAGTTAGAAAGCTGGTAGCTGAGCTAAACATCTTTGCTAACCGTCGATATGTGCTAATGTGACTGACCTATCCGGGTGAGTTTTCAGGTGCCTGATAAAATTTGATGTGGTTGATCCAGCGTCCTTTATCTTGGTATTGCAGACTTTGCAGTCAGCGCTTCTTTTGTTGGTGTCATCCTGTTTGAAGTTTTTATAACCAAACGTAATTACAAAGGGTGTGTCGGTCGCCATAGTGTCACCTGAGGTACTAGTGCGTGAGGCCACAAGGCACGCACCCGAGGCACATGGTTACCATGTCAAAAAGGAAGGAATGATATTAAGCTCATCAGACATTTCAGAGTTTCCCCAATGTTAATACCCCCCAAAAAAAGAAAAGAAAAAAGAAAACATAATGATTGTTCACGAGTCCCAAAATGCGAGTCCGAGTCGAGTCTGAAGTCTTTTGAGCACGAGTCCAAGTCGAGTCTGAAGTCTCTGTGTGCGCGACTTAAGTGCGACTCGAGTCCGAGTTGCAAACTCAAGTCCCCATCTCTGCATACAGTTAATGAATACTATGCACACTGACCTGTAGATCCTTGGTCTTCCTCTGTAATCCAGTGTTGAGAGCCTCCTCTGCATCCAGATTGGAGCTGATGCTGCTAATTTCCAGATCCTTCCTGCAGACAGAATGAGAGATTAATTGATGAGATCCAGTCAGTTCAAAAACTCAAGTCTTAGGAGGGAATTAAGTAACCAAGAGACAAGATAATGTGACTACTAATATAAAAACTTCTTTTTCATTTTTAGCTAAAATCTTTATCTTTTTTCCCTCATTTTCGCTTTCACAAAGCTGTACAGGTGATGTGATATCAGCACAAGCATGGTAAACAGTATTTAACCAGCTAAAACTGGCCTTTTAGAACAATACTGAGGTGAAGCCTCTCTTGTATTTGTGATCTCAGAACAGGTTTCTGTCCCATAAAGGATCTGGTGCTCATTTGCATTCTGCTCTTTTATGGTGGTAGCAATGTTTGAAGGCTAGCATGACTTCCAGCTGTTGTATGTTGTATGCTCTTGTCATTTTTCATGGGAGCAGCACATGTGCATTCAAGAAATTTATCAAGGTGTCCTTGTTCAGTGACCAGTTAGGATATTGGACCATTATACACATGTCAGAAATCATAATCGGAAATCCTTGTTCATTGTATATGCAGACATGCCAGCTAAACTCACACATTAACTGGTAAGAGAAAAGTACAGTGAGAAGTACAGTAATAAATGCTTTGGCTACTCAAGACCCAAGCTCCCATATCTGCCCTGTGCTTAAACTCCAGTCTGATTCTTAGTGATGGAAGGGAAAAGAAATAAATGGTGAATTATAAAAGTGAGTTTCAGAAATTTTTGTTTGAATGTTAGGAATGTTTACTGTCAGTTCCAAGGGATAACCCTAAAAGCAGTGCAGAAAGCTGAGGATATCTAGATGTTTGATTCTACTTAGCCATCCTATGCTACTGGACCATTCAGCACCTTTCTCTAACAGGGATGAGTTTTTGAGTTTTATGTATAGGTATTCATGACTGAAATATTCCATGTGACTTTTAGAGAAAGTGCCACAATGCTTGTGCAGTGTTGCTTATGCGTGAGAAGTAACAGTTCCTGTGTTTGGACATCAGTGCTGCATCACTGATTTGAAATGAAAAGACCAAGAAAAGAAAAACATTTGTGTCTTTTTTGCATTAGTCTGAGTTCAGGCTTGTTACATTTACAAAGTGATGTGGAAATGTTACACTTGAGATCACATTCACGATATTGACTCAATCACATTTTTGTGAAGATGAGTTTCTCATATAAGTGCCAATCAGAAAGCAAAACATACTAAATGACAATAAGTATGTTTGATAAGTAAGTGACTGTTTGAAAAGCTGTATCCTAGCAACAAGGTGTGTGCTCACTTTATTAATGTTGAAGAGGGTCATGCTGTCATGGAGAACAAGTTCTTAGCTGAGCTGATATTGTTCCTCCCTGCATACTGTAGGTGTGTGTGTGTATGTGTGTGTGTTTGTGTGTGTGTTCTCTGACAGTAGATTCTTACATTCTTTGATTGTTGCTGCAAGGTAAAGAAAACAGATCAGAACAGTCCTGATTCCAGGATAGAGAGCAGCAGGGTGGGGTATAACTGGACTGAGGATCATATATATTACATATTACTATTATTTTTGATGCTCTTCAATTTCTCTTTCTTGGAGTTGACAGGTGCAAGCTTTAACATCACAGAGAGAAACGCTGCAGTACCCACAGAGTAGCACTTAGTGACAAGGTGGAGGAAAACTCTTTATATGGCAGACCTGATTGTATGTAATGTAACTCTGTGCCCTGCCACATTGAGAAATACCCAGATAACACAGCTATTGTGGAGTGTATCAGGAACAGGCAGGAAGAGAAATACAGGCATCTGACAGTAGTCTTCAGTGAATGCAGTGAGGATGTTGGCCCTGAATATTATTGTTATTACAATGAGCTGCTGAACAGATTTGTTTCTCCTGGGGCATAAATGATCTCTCCATCTACCTTTACACAAAGCTAGATGTTTTGTCAAAAACCAATGTATAAATGGTAATTTTAAGGTTTTAAGATGAAATCTTGGACACCGGGTCTGTCTCCTGATCTTGCAACGTTGGTTTTTGGCCAAGAGACACTAGGTGGAGCTAGGTTTAGGTAGGTTGAGCTATTTTATCTAATTCAATAGGTTTTATCCTCTGGGGACCAGGAATGTCTAAACGAACGAACAGCAGAACATCTAATATCTGTCAAGGCAGAGCACAGGCATGGATGTTCTCTGTTGCTGAGTTTTCCACACATTGTAAAATAAGCATGTTGTTTGACTTACCTTTTGATGAGGTCCTCCAGACCAGTCCTCATCCTCTCCATCTCTCCCAGACTATCATGAGTGGACCTGGGGTTACTGTCCAGCCTCCTCCTGCTCTTCTCCAGCTCATTGCGCTGAAGCCGCTCCAGCTGGTACTCTAACTGCAGCGTACACAAGAGAGAAAACAACAACATCGTCATGAAGCTGCAGGAAATACGAGTCAAAGTAGGTTTCAACGACCTCCCAGTATTCTTTAGCTGCAATTTCCAGTAGTTAAAATATTAAGTGTCAGTAATCAATGATATGGTTGGCCAGTTTTAAGCATGAAAATTACATGTGCTCAGTGTACCTACTGGCTAACAGGGTTACAATTAAGTCAAATAACCTGAAGTTTCCACTCCTCATATTACTGTCAAACATTTGCCTCATAACATAATGTTACTACAGCATGTGTGTCTCTGTGGATGCAGATACACTGGTACACTGACCTGACCTTAAAAGGCAATCAACAGTTCCATGTTATAAAGGTAGACGTCCATGTGTAGTGTGACTATAAAGCAGCTCTAGGTTCTATATTAATACTGTTAAAGTATCAAAGCCTCAGTCCACAGAGAAATGCACACAGCCTGTATATGGGGCTTTAAAACACGGAGTGGGGTTTTCTGTAAATTTGTAATGTCACAACAATGATGCCATCAACCTCAGCCACAGCCCAGGCCCCACCTTCCTAAGCACCTTAACGAAGCACCAATTAAGTCCTCATTTTATTATTTCCACAGGTAACACACCTATCATTTAGTAGTTTAAATATATGAGAAGACTGACATCACCATGTACTTACATCCTCAGCCTGCATCTGGAGCTTGGTTTTCTCTTTGGTCAGTATGTTCACCTTCTCCTCCTCACTCTGCAAGTCCTCGATGGCCTGCTGTCAGGGTGACACAAAATGTCTGAGCCTGGGCTGCACGTGTCCCTCTACCACTGATTCTCCACTGCACTGCCCCACAGCCAGCTGTCTGCCACATTGAAGTTGTTTGGTTGCAAAGAAAAATGTCAGAAGTCATCTTCAGTTTGATCTGATGGATCAGAGGGCTTCCATCAAAAGCATCAGAATGCCATGCTCAGTGACTCCAAGCCTTAACACTCTGGAACAGCTGCCTCCATCATGCTAGGATCATCCATGTTCTGTTTGTGCTTACAACTGTCGTTAAATATTCCAGGCTACATCTCTAAGGTGAGGCATGTTAAACAAACAGTGGGGAGATAATGAGCTTTGATGCTGAACTGCTCCCACAGCAAAACTGCTACTGATGGTCAAAGCATCTGGGAGGGATTAGTGGACAGGACCTTTTAGAGGAGGGTGAACTCTGTATCAATTTCTGTAGATTTCAGAGCATCTGCTATTGAGAGAACAGTGTGTATGTGTGTGTATATGTGCCTTTGGCAGGTCCTCAGGTTACATCGTTCTCTTTCAGTCTCAGTTAGTGAGGAATCTGTGGCTGAAGGTTTGTTGATGAAGACACAATCACCAATAGAGTTGAGCAGCAGGGCAGGTGTAAGTAGGAGTGTGAATTACACAGGTTACACTTGGCCTGACATCAATTTTATTATAACTGTGGTAAAGTACATTGTTCATTCAAGTTTCCAGCTACATCTCATGGTTTTCATCAGTGGATGGAGTTTGTTCTGTTGGTCCTTCTTATCTAAGGAGGGAGCATGAACTGAAATATTTCCAAGATATCTGAGCCTGGGCCGCACATGTGTGAGATCTCTCTGCTGAGAAGAGCACAGCTGTGTTCCCAGTTCTTCAAACGCATCGTTCAGTGGCTGCATTTGAACACTGGTTGCATCACAGTAGTGTGATTAGACTGCATCATGTCAAAGGATCCTTCTCATGTGACCTTTTCCTGGGCCACGATGGATCCAAAAAGTGGATCCTTTGAAGCCATGTGTGTTTTCAATGTGGCCTATAAATAGGGTTGGGTATCGAGTATCGAGTATCGATTGGAACCGGGACTAGCTTTCCGATTCTCCCGGAATCATTCAAATTTTTAGATTTCGATTCCTAGTTTCGATACCCAGTCCACCGACCAGAAGAAGAAGCCGCCGAACACCAACGAAGAAGAAGCCACCAGGAAGTGTTTGAAAACCGCGCGAATATGGAGAATGTACGTCGGCGGTCAAAAGTATGGCTACACTTTTCCAAAAAAAGTGAATTCTCCGCAAAATGCAACAGCTGTCACAAGATGATTTCGTGTATCGGAGGGTGCACGACAAACATGCGAAAGCATGTCCGACTTCACGGCATAGAAATAAATGAGTGCCCCGTCTTCGACACGCTGCGCCGGCCTTCCTCCTCTGCCTCGTCGTCCTCAACTGCGTCTTCCTCCGGCTCCGGCTCCGACCCTCAGTCATCCAGAAAGACCGCTGGTTAGCAACATGTAAACTTTTTTGACCCCTACCTCTTTAAAAGAATCGGAATGGAGAATCGTTAGGAATCGGAATCGAAACAAGGAATCGGAATCGTTCAAATTCAAACGATACCCAACCCTACCTATAAACCTATAAATATCCACAGTCGTGTCATCAGGCTTATCTCTTACCTTGGAGACTAACATTGTAGCCTTGATTACAAATTATTAGAGGCATAGACTTGCATTATGGGAAGTGCTCATGTTTTGGCAGTTGTTTTTTAATCTGTCCAAAGACTGCTAAATTCATTGAAGTGCACAGCCATATTTGACCCCTCCACTTTCCATCACTCACCTGGCTCAGCTCCACCAGATGTTCTTTCTCCTTCTGGAGCTTCTGCACCACCTCATCTTTCTGAAGCAGCTGCTCCAACAGCCTCCTCACCTCACTGTCTGAAGACTGGAAAGACAGAGATTGTTAGATAATCTGCAAAAAAAAAAGTTTATTATGCACATCAGCACTTCCTGAGCTTGCTCTGATAGAGCTATTCCTGGGCATGCAGCCATGATGTGCTGGTGAATATCCACACCATAAAACCTTTTTCTAAACATCACAGCTTTGTGTCTGCATGTGGACCTTTTTGCAGATATTAAATGAAGACATAACCAGATGTGTGATAGCTCAGAATCTGCCTTTCACAACAGACAGCTGAGCGTTTGTTCCTGTGGATCAGACACATCATGTCCAGCCTTAATAACTGTTATGACAACGCATGACAAATATTAGACAGGGTCATTTTTTTTCAAAGCCCTGTGTAAACCTTGTTCTCAGATAGGTCCATTCTTGCGGGAGTTCTCTCACATGTCTCTCCTACAGTATCTGCACCAATTAGCCAAGAGAACCTTCCTAGAACCAGAGGATCAAGATCTTCTCTTTATGGCCCAGATCAAATTATTCAATGTGAACTTTCTGAGGCTGAAACTTTGCATCAGTTGTGCCAATTAACACTCTTTTTCGGGAATGGTCACGTGATCCGGATCAAGATGGACGCTTGAGACTTTTCTCCGCTCTAGGCTCTAGATAAATCCTTACCTTTCTCCAAATAAACTCATTACTACTACCAGAACTGTACTTGGGAGATGCCTATAAAGAGAAGCGCTAAGAATTCTCCCACCTCTGCACCGCCGGCTTCTGTCATTAAGAAGAAAATTGCTCAACGAGCGGCCACACGTGCACCGAGCGAGGCTAAATAAGGTGATGCTAACACTGTTAAGCTAGCGCTAACTGACCAAGCAATCATGGAGCAGATCCTAGCCGAAATTAAGTCTGTGGCCTCCCGGGTAAATGACATGGATGAATCAGTCGGCGCCCGTCTAGATACCATCGACGGTGCACTAAAGGAAATAAAGGTATCTGTCGCCTCGGTGGAGGGCTGCTTATCGGCTCTCTCTAACCGAGTGACAGACCCGGAAAAGCGCATGGAAGAGGCTGAAGAGAGGATCTCCCTACAGAGGACAACCACGGTAGGGCTGGACGATTATGGCAAAAATAATAATCACGATTATTTTTGATTGATATTGAAATCACGATTAATAAACACGATTATTCATTGATTTCAAAACCTGTATATTTATTGAGCCACCTACACTCAACTTTAAATATAACAAAAACAACCAGAAATAAATTATTATATTAAGTAAAAAAAAAAAAGAGGAAAATATATAATAATAATAATAGCAATAAAAAAAAACCTAGAGTCGCCTGGGTTGCTAACTGTGCTGAGAGGACTCATGTCCTTAGCTATCATAAATGTCACAGCCTCTATGGGGCATTCACACCGAACGCGATAGACGCGAATGGAGCGGCAGCTCTACATTGAAAATCAATGTAAATGACGCGACGACACACGATTCAGGCGGCGGCGGCGGCGCGAATGGAGCGTCTGGAGCGCTGTTGCCGGAAACCGGCGGCATTGTAATGGAGGACTGTGTTGCGGTGGCTGAGGCTGATGCGCTTGCACTTTTTTGGGTTTTTTGCTCCTTCAGTACTTGGTCGTAAACCACTTTATGTCTGAACTTTAAATGGTTAAATAAATTGGTCGTGTTGCCTTGGGGGGCAGACACGACGGCGTGACAAACTTTGCAAACAATCTCCTTCTGTTCCACATCCGACGATTTGAAGCCCAAATGTCTCCAAATGACCGAAGTTGTCCTACCTTTCTTCTCACTAAAGGCTGTCTTTCTGCCATGTTGTCGATGCTCAAACACGTCACGTTACACGCTTGCTGCAGCCGCACACAACAGAGGTGCGTTCACGGTGCTTACAGCGCAGGAACTTGCATACACGCCGCGCCACGCCGGCACATTAATCGTTTTTCTTCGATTACAGTGTTTTTATGATCGTGAGGGACCAAAATCGAAATCGAGATCAAAATTCGATTAATCGTCCAGCCCTAAACCACGGTGTGTACGGCACTTCCATTGCCGCCATGAAAGAACAGTGAAGCAGCTGCAACTGAAAATCGACAACTTAGAAAACCGTGGCCGACGTAAAAATCTGAAAATTATCAACCTCCCAGAGAAAGCAGGGGGCAACGCTTCTCTCGCGGACTTTCTCCAGAAATTATTGCCGACTTTGGTCGGCTTGCCCGCTGATTACCCCTCTCTGGAGATTGAACGCGCTCACCGGGCCCTGGCCCCTGCCCCGGCTCCAAACAAACCCCCGAGAAGCGTCTTGGTTAGGTTTCTACGATATTCCCAAAGAGAAGCTGTGCTTAGAGCAGCGATGAAGAAACGCGACATCAACCATGGTGGCTCTCAGCTACGGTTCTACCCTGATCTGTCCGCGGAGATCCTGAGACGGCGACGAGAGTTTGACACCGTGGGGAAAGCGCTGGCCCGTCACAATAAATATCGTGGATTTGCTTACCCAGCGCGCCTCCGGTGTCTCCATGAAGGGCAAATCCACCTTTTTGACACTCCTGAGTCTGCCACTGCATTCCTGGATACTCTTAAATGAGGTATTTTCTCATCTCCAATGTTATCATTTATATTGGAGAAGGACAAAACCTTGTGTACACTGAGCCCCCACTGAACACTGCGCATACTTATGTGACCACCATAAAGACTTCAATAGAATAATTTATGCAACGGTGCTGACTGAATGTAGCTGTTTTTAATTTTAACAGTATATTTACCTTTGTATAAATCTTGTGGGTCGTCAATATTTAAAGTACACTTTGCTTAAATATTGTGGTCCTAGCATAACTTGGAAACCCATCAATCTGGGGTGCTTCTCAGTGGTATTAATCATATAGCCTGGAGTATGGACACTGTTTCGGGTGTCTTAGTTGTTACTGTGATCCAACTGTTAGTTAGGTTTTGGACTATGCATAGAATGCCCTGTGACTTCTACTGGGTTTTTCTTTTCCTGTCGTTTGGGGACAGGATGGGGGGGTAAGCGTTGCCGTCCAGTTATTTTGTGTTTTATTTTTGTTTTCCATGTGTTAAACGACCAGAGTCTAGTATGTAACTGCTTGTACATTGAATAATTCCTCCCTACTCAGTACCTGCCACCCAACTTTGTCCGGCTTTATGGATCTCATGTCTGGTTCACTTAAACTCACTACTTGGAATGTCCAGGGATTGGGCCATGTAATCAAAAGGAAGAAGATTTTAACATATTTGAAAAAACAAAAATCGGATATAGCAACAAAGCTATCTGATACAGAACATCTGAAACTTAAGAGAGACTGGGTAGGCAAGGTCTACTTCTCCTCCCATTCACAGAACAAGAAAGGCACAGCTATTCTTATTAATTTCATTTCGGAACATGAAGAAAAAGATTCGGAAGGGAGATTTATTTTGATCAGGGGCTCGATCCTTGAACAACACATAACTATTCTCAATATTTATGCCCCAAATAATGATACACCCCAGTTTATGTCTCAGATGATTTTGATGTTTAACCATCATTGCAATGGCCTGGGCTTCTTAGCCGGTGATTTTAATTGTATAATGAATGCTTCCCTGGATAAATCCTCCTCTGCAAATATATCTAACCCAAGGTCATCTGCTGTCCTTAAAAATGTATATATTGATACCGGATTGATAGATATATGGCGACACTTAAATCTTAAAGTGAGAGACTATACGTTTTATTCACACCCCCATAATTCGTATTCCAGACTAGATTATTTCTTTATTCCGAAGAACTTTTTACATTCTGTTCAGACCTGTAGTATAGACTCTATTGTTTTAGCGGACCATGCCCCGGTACATCTGTACATTAACCCACTATTTCACATCCCTAAAACCCCTATTTGGAGATTTAATACATCTTTTTTAAATAGCGACTCTTTTTGTAGCTTTGTCTGGAACAACCTATCACAATTTTGGCTTGATAATAAAAATTCCCCGGTGTCCTCTGCTACAATTTGGGACGCAGCTAAAGCCACCTTGCGTGGACACCTTATTTCCTATAGCTCTTACCAGAAAAAAGCCTTAGAAGCAAACAGAAAAAACCTTGAACAAGAAATGTCCAGGTTGGAGCAAATACATAAACAGTCACCTACACCAGCAAACTTAAAGGCACTAGTGGCTGTTAAGACTGAACTTAATATGGATCACATTCGCCATGTCCATAAATTATTACTTTACACTAAACAGAAATATTATGAATTTGGTAACAAGTCCAGTCGTTTGCTTGCCCACCAATTGAAAAATCAAAATAATGATCGCTCAATTAGCATGATAAGAACACAGAATGGGGATGTTACA
The DNA here is from genome assembly GCA_019059645.1 of Caranx melampygus. Lineage (NCBI taxonomy): Eukaryota > Metazoa > Chordata > Actinopteri > Carangiformes > Carangidae > Caranx > Caranx melampygus. The sequence continues at coordinate 157,216 of JAFELL010001115.1, forward strand.
TGCGACCCATTGATTGTCAATAGCACATTCCAGGACTTTTATAAATCCCTGTATAGCGCTGACACTGCTTCTATCGCTTCCTACCTGAACGGTATCCCTTTACCTACTATTGCGGAGGAGGATCGCTCCAGCTTAGATGCTGCATTCATGCTGGAGGAGGTCTGGGCTGCAATTCAATCTAAACCAAATGGAAAGTGTCCAGGCCCAGATGGGTTTTAACTGGAATTTTTTAAGAAATTTTGGGCAGAGATCCAACCAATATTTATGCCTGCTATCAATGGTATTTTAAAAGATGGTATCCCCCCCTCTTGGAGACACACTTCTATTAGTCTACTTTTAAAAAAAGATAAAAACCTTTTGGATTGTTCATCATTTAGGCCCATTAGTCTCCTTAACGTGGACTACAAAATTGTTGCTAAGGTACTGGCCCGGAGATTGGAAACCATCCTTCCGAAAATAATAAATCCAGATCAGGCAGGATTTGTTAAATCCAGACATGGCACAGACAATGTGCGTCGTGCTCTTAATGTTGTTCACTACCTTAACACTTACAAAAATCCTGCACTGATAGTCTCCCTTGATGCCGAAAAGGCCTTTGACCGAGTGGAGTGTTCTTTTCTGTTTTTGGTATTAGAAAAATTCGGTCTGGGCCCTAACTTTATTAACATAATTAAGACATTTTATTCAGACCCAGTAGCCACAATCAATACTAATGGCCTGATGTCCAATGGCTTCCCGGTACACAGGGGCTGCAGACAGGGGTGCCCCTTGTCACCTCTGTTATTTATATTGTTTATTGAACCTTTGGCTGAGGCCATCAGAATTAACCCTGACATGGAGTTAGAGTAGGCGATGAAAACCACATCATTTCTTTATTTGCAGATGATGTTCTCTTATATCTGAATAAACCTGAGAAGTCAATTCCAGCAGTTTTGACATCTGTAGCCACATTTGGTGCCTTATCAGGCTATAAGATTAACCTGGGGAAATCTGTTGCTACACCTTTCAATATCCCTCAGGATATGTTAATACAATCTCCCTTTCAAGTGTCTAGGAGGGGTTTCAAATATTTGGGTATTTTTATCATCCCTGATTTAAATAATCTGTTTGAAACTAATTACTCACCTCTAATCCAAAATCTTATAAATGATTTAACAAAATGGGCTTCCCTCCCAACTTCTCTCCTTGGGAGAATCAACACTATAAAAATGAATATTCTTCCACGATTGAACTATTTATTTCAAAATCTCCCGTGCTATTTGACCCCTGCCTTTTTTAAATCCCTGAACTCCCATATATCTCGCTATATTTGGAATAACAAACACCCAAGAGTCAAGTTCTCTTTGCTTACCAAACCAAAAGGTCTTGGAGGCCTGTCCCTGCCCAATTTACAATTATATTATTGGTCAGCACAATTTAAAACAATGTCAAATTGGCTTATAAATAGCAAAGATTCCCTATGGTTGAGTTTTGAATCCCTATTTTGCCATCCCAGTAAGCTTAACTCCCTTCCCTTCATCAATAATATAGATCAGTTAAATCACCTCAAGAATAACATAATTGTCTATAACATATTACTGGTTTGGCGAGATGTGAGGAAATACCTAAATATTGCTCCTGTCTTTTCTCTCCATTCTCCCCTAGCCCTGAATCCAGATTTACCAGCACAGATTAGGAGTATTGGTTTGGTGGAGTGGACCTCTAAGGGCCTATCAAGTTTTGCACACCTGTTGGTCTCTGATTCGGTTAAGTCATTTGAGCAAATTAGGGCCGATTTTGACATCTCCCACAGAGACTTCTATAAGTATCTCCAAATTCGTCACTTTGCAGGGTCTCTCTTGAAGACAGGCAAGATCCGTATAAGACTGTCAGAGTTAGAAAACACTATACTTCAGACAAAATCTCTCAAAGGACTGATTTCCAAGATTTACTATTCACTACTTTATTCTGATTCTTCAGGCTATGACTCTCTGAAGTTGTTGTGGGAGTGTGACCTGGAGGTGACATTTACTCCTGTGGACTGGGACATGATCTGCAGTGGAATTTTTCCCAAATGTACCTCAATCTCTATACACGAACAGAATTTTAAATTCTTTCAGAGAACTTATTACACTCCTGTTCGCCTCCAGAAAATGTTCCCTGACACTTCCACCCTTTGTTATAAATGTAATACATATAAAGGTACATATATCCATTTGTTTTGGTCATGTGACCGCATCCAGGCTTTCTGGAAGGGCGTTCACTCTGTAATCCAGGAAGTCATTGGTAAACAGTTCTTTCTGACTCCTTCCTTTTATCTACTTAACCATGCTCTGGCCAACTTCTTGGACACTGACACTAAATCTCTTGTAATTATTCTTTTGTTTTTGGCTAAAAAATGTATCTTGCTGCGGTGGTCAACTCCCCAGGTTCCCACAGTTGGCATGTGGATATCCCAGATTTCCGCTCTTATCCCTCTCGAGAAACTCACTCATGACCTTAATCATAGGTCGGACAGGTTCAGGAGGATCTGGGAACCTTTACAATCTTTCTTGCAGAGACTCTGACTTCTTGTCTATTCCTGGAGGATTGGTACTGTTTGCCCTTTCATTTATTTTATTTCTTATATGTGCTTTTTACTTTCTTGTCCCTTGTTGCTTTTTTTTTTTTTTTTAAATGTATACGTATTGCGCAGCGCTTACGGTTGTTTTGGGGTGGGACTTATTTTACTTTTTGTTATCTGTTTTCTAATGTATGTACTTATAAAACTAAAAAACCAATAAAGAAAATTAAAAAAAAAAAAAAAACTCTTTTTCCATCCCACCTACAGTTTAGACAGTGCAATACACTCCTGTGACATTCCTGAGCTGAGATAGCATCTTAATCCTTTAATACACCTCAGTGAGACAGATAAAGGGCTTTAGTGTGGGGCTGTAGTGCAGATGTCAGAGTGGCCTCTGCTTACTGTCTATGATGAGGAGACGCTCCTTCATAACAAACAACTGTTTGTGTGTTGTTTACCACTTTCCTAATTCAGAATTAAACTGAACTGCAGCAGTAAGATGGCAGAGACTCATCTGTCCATCACGCTCTCTGTGACTAAGTGAAGCTGCTTTTAGTCCAGTTGAAACAATAGGAAACACAGTCTGTGTTACATGACAAAGACATGAGAAGAGGATCAAAACTGTGATATAAACTGTGCTATTTTCCCCATCAGACAGTGACAGAACCTGGGGATGATCATTTAATCTATTGCTAGTTCAGGACAGGGTTGATGGTTATGGAGAGTTATGTAGCCTAAAGAACCTTTAAAACACACTAAAACCAGTGGTGATCCTGGAGCCCAGTGGGAGAAGAGAGACAACATCATTAAGACCCTTAAAGGCTTGATTTTAGCAACTCGGTGGTTTTCTCACTATCACATAACATCTCCTCTCCTCTGATAGGCCAATCACCAATCCCCACTGTTTTTACTCGAAGTGAGTCAACTCTATTACAGTATCTCATTCTGTTGAGTTAACAATAGTGGAGTTATTGCAGTTCAAGAGCCTGTAGTCACAGTCTGAGTGACAGCCTGCACAAAACTGTTTCAATACTGGAGAGTTAAATTTAGACTCACATGAACAAACATTTAAATGAACTGAATTTGAAAATGTAATTAACTTAGTTTGTCTTCTTTAGCTTTAGATTTGTATTAATCTAGTGGTGTGTATGTGCAGTGAAACTGTTGCCACTCTGCTTCTTGTCATTGTCATTCCTACCGGAACTTTCTTTGTAAACTGTCCCTCGGTTGTTTGTGGGGGAGGGAGCTGCATTTTGAGACACTACTGTGGAATAAAGTTTGCAGCCCCCTGACAGCTTGGGGGCCCAAGCAGTTCCCCTGGTTTGCCTGCATCTCAGCTTAAAACCTAATGACTCTACATGGAAAATGGTATTTGGAATAACTCAAGATCAAGATCTCCTTCAATTTGTGGCATTTAATCGACTTTTCGACATCACCATGAGAAACAGTCATCTGTATCAAAGGTGTTGTCAGTCCTGAGGTGAAGATCTCATCGTGTCCTACCTGTTTGTCCTGCTCAGCCACAGTCAGGGCACCCTCCAGCTCCTCCAGGTCTTGTCTGAGGCTGCTGCACTCAGCCTCCAGCCTGTCCCTGTGGAGGACCAGCTGGGCCGAGCAGGCCTCCTCCTCCTCTAGGCGCCCCAACAGACCTGACAGCTGTTGCTCCAGGTCGCGCCGGACCTTCTCCAGCTGGACACAGCGCTGCTCAGACACCTGGCCGTTCTCCTGCTCCTGTAGATTCACAAACACAAATTTAATTGATCTTCTGTTGTCACAGTGGTGACCCTAACCCCGTTTTTTTTTTTTATTTTACACCATGCATTGCTGCTGTGTTTTACAAACCTGCTGCAGGTCAAGGCTTTTCTACACTTCTATCACACTTTACTCACTGCTTTTATGCTTTGTGAAGCTGAACAATAATTGTTTGATTACCTTGAAATGTCTCTATGCAATGCCATATGCAGCAACAACTTTTGGAACAAGTGAAGTCACATGAAATTGGGAAAAAAAAACAACATTTAAGGAACAACTATGAGAAAAAAAATGTTAATATGAAGTGATCAGTAGAATATAAGGAACTGGGGGGGCATCGTGGTGCAGTGGGTTAAGTGGGCGCCCCATATGTAGAGGCTATGGTCCTCGCTGCAGTCAGCCCTGGTTCGAATCCTGCATCGGGCGCCATTTGCTGCATGTCATTCCCCCTCTCTCTGCCTCCCCATTTCCTGTCACTCTACACTGTGCTATCCAATAAAGGCAAAAATGCCCAAAAAATATACAAAGAACATATACAAGAAAAGTGTCCTCCCCGAGTCAGAAGAGACCTTTATTAGTCTGCTGTTGTCCTAATATATCAGCTCTGAACACGGTGATGCAACCTGATAGGTAAGTTCTACCAAAAACCAGATCACTTCATCAACGATCATCCATAATAGGAACCAAAGGACCTGACTTCGAGAGCCTGTTGTGGTTATTTCTGTTTCTTCGGAGCCAGTCATGGGCAAAGCATTTAGAACAAGCTAATAACATATCTATATATCTGGGCATCTGTGAAATGATCAGGCAACCACATTTCCATCTGTGTGTATTTCCATAAAAGTACTTAGCTGGAGTTTGCACCCTGCAGGTTTTGAAGTGCTCAGTTTTCAACACTTTCCCTAAGTCAGAACTGAACAAGACAATATCAGTCACAACACACAGAGCAAAAGTCTGTACACACTAGTTGATGCTGCACAAACACTTATACTGTGTTTGCACAGAATGAAGAATGTGAGTAGAGTGTGAGCAGCGTGTTAGCAGATGTGCAGCAGCAGTGTTGAATACATGTCAATTTCATATTAGCAGGGCTCTGATCACTGTAGGTAAAACTGAGGAAAAATATTGGACACTTCATGTTGCAGCTGTGGGTGTGTGGCGTGCAAAAAACACAAGCTGCTACATGACTGGAACTGTGTAAACAGCTGGACTGATTTATTCCTTTAAAGTTTGAATCAAACCTTCTAATGTGTCATGGAGCAACAGATAAGATTTTGTTGTCCAAAGGTTAAGACCATGACAAAAGTGCCTAATGAAAACAATATCTCCACAATTCCTAAAAGAAGCAGTCTAATCATCAGTCCGAAAGAATTGACTGATTAGACTGTGATTGTCAGAGGTCAAATGTCAGGGTCATGGTGACCTTAGAAAACACTTACTCAATACTTCATACCACAATAAGATTTATGCACAGATTATTTATGATGTCACCAAAAGAATATCAACATGATTTATCATTCTTAGCCTGTTTGCTAATGCTATCCTATATAGGGCCAAACGTCACATGCAGTTGCTGTACGCAGAGCTGGAGGGTGTCCTGAATACAGCATGACCAAAACATCTCTCTTTTTGCTTTCATACACATTTTAGGGGCCGTGTCCACCAAACGTGTTTTTTGTGCTAACTTTGTCTATCTTCATTACAGATCCTATGAAGTTTGGTGTTCATAGCACTCAGAATCCTTAGCAGAAAAAACACTCTTGGCAGTGACCATTTTTTGTCGCAGTGCTCAGAAGACTTGCGCAGTAAAATCCAAGAAGGGGCAGGACATGTGTTACCAACAACAACGACAACCAGAGACATGGTGGCAGTGATGGTCAGAGTTAGGTCTTAATTAAGCTTGGCGATCAGGCAAACTCACCCAGCTGCTTCCTGGCTTGGTTTTTTATCATTACCCCACACTCATTTTGATAGGCCTACCACAGGGTCCATGTTGAAAGCTGCTGCTAATGCTATTATGTATTTTTTATGCTCCATTTTATGCAAAATCAATGTAATGTAGACCAGCCTGGTCTGTAACATCAGCATTCAGACAGGAGAAAGAGAGCCCCCTAAAAGTAAGGTCAAGGGCACTGTCAGCACAAAGAGCACATTTGGTGGACATAGCCCCATCAGTTTTGATTTATTGATGTGGCTGCTTTGGTTTTGGTTGAAGATGCCTTTGATTAAGTATCACTGTTTAGTTTCTTCTTCTTCTTCTTCTTCCTCTTCTTCTTCTTCTTCTTCTTCTTCATGATTTTGTTATACTGACTGATCACAAATCACAATCACAATCACAGATCACAAAATTGTAGGTATCCCGAACATAGAGACAAATTAACATCAGTTTCAAACTAAGATGATGCAGGCTAGTGTGTGGTATATTAATATAAACTGTTATTGTGGACACACACACACACAGACAGGCAGTGATTTGGAGCTGATGATGGATGGTAGAAGAAGGTTCTACTGACAAAGAACAAAAGGCTATTTAAGGAAAAAAAAATGACCTAGTTCATTTACAGCTCTATCACCTGAATTTACAAGTTCTTTTTAAGTGTGTCCTAGCACAGCACTGATCAACACACACTGCTTGTGTTTGACAACAAGACAGAAGGGTAATCAGGTTTTGATTTTAGGGTACAATCACACATGCAGCGTTCACAAAACAGCAAGAGTTACCCACAGCTGCTGATCTGTGCTCCAGTGTGGTGCTATAACTATCCCAGTCCAGGTCTTCAGGTTCTGGTTCTGGTCCAAATTCTCCCTGGTTCCCACCGGCTTCCTCAGAGTCATCAGACACAGAGCAGCAACGCTGACGGTACCTTAGAGACATCATGCTGATGATAATCCTCTGTTCACTCTCTCGCTCTCTGTGCAGACTTCACCTGTGTGGCACTGCAGCGACTTGCCTGTCTGCTCTGACAGAGTGAAGAGGCTCAATCACTTCTCTTTCTCTCCCTTCACTCGGTGCACGGCTGTTCTGGTTGATCCAGGTGGGTTTCAACAGGAGGATCAGACCAAAGATCCTCTTTCTCACAACACATCTTCAGCTATTCCCACCCTTTCTTTGACTTCCTGATCTTCAGCCGTGTTTTTTTTCTTTTTGTCCCTTCTCTCTCTCCTTCCTTCCTCTCAATCAACCATTCATCTTTTCACTTTAATGTGAACCGGTACACGACTGAAATCCAAGCATTCCTGTGTCCCTGGCTCCAGCTGCCTCCTACTAACCCTGTGCAGGTACCCAGTGCTCAGTCCACTCTTCAACTTTGCTATCTTCTGCTCCCCTCCACAGAAACAGGTGGCTCTCCAGAGTTTCAGGGGGATCCAAAGGTTTCCCACGGGACGGTGGTTGGTGTAGGATATCAGGTCAGGAGAGTATCCTGTAATGTCGTGCCATTCTGCCGCAGAAATGCAGCTCTTGGACGGACCATGAAAACCACACCGCAAAAAGACAAGAAAATAAAGGCTCTGTTCCAGAGTCAAGATGCCTTTTCTCCTCACAATGTAATTGACATGAATGTCTTATGCGCCCACGCCCACATGGTCCTCCATAATGCCACAGCATTCATCTCCCCATGAAACAACAGGGCGTATGATGATTTACATTCATGTGTGGACGTTTTTCTTGAATGAAAACCCACGATGACAAGACTGAGCACATCCACAGATAACACAGACAATGACAATCTCTGTAGAAATCAGCTTATAGTGAAGAAAAGCAGACTGTTCAAAAATTCACAACCAACTGTCACTTTAAAATCTATCTCAAATAAAGGAAATATAAAATTACAAAACTTAATTCCAATAGTAATTAGCAGTAATGATGATGGAATCCTGGAAAGTGCAGTTTAACAGAAAACAAAGTAACTTCGAACTGAAGACCACAAGGGGCAGCTGAAAGCTCCAGAGAGAGATGTAAGCAAGTAAACAAGTGAGTAAGTACTGTGTGAAGGGCTCACAGAGCTATAGCACTGCTGTGAGTTATACATACGAAACATGTGGAAATCATATGCGATAAATAACTACAAAGTATTGGAATAAATAAGACTGATGGGTCCTCAGAGGCCCATACAGTGTCCTGACATACTGTAGATGTGGATTTAAAACTGTAGACCTTTAAGCTATATGCACGTCATGTTACACACAGAATATACAGATCTGAGGGTCCATCTGTGACTGAAATGACATTTGACCAGGTTTGGTTTATATCTGATATTGTGATATTAAAACTGTTGTGCTTTATGTTCCAGGTGTAACCAATTCTGTCTGAAACTGCAGAACTAAACAGAAAAAAAGGGTAAAATATTGGATATGGCAGGAAATGTCACAATATTGAATATTTTGAAACATGACAGAATGTCAGTCCAAGTCTTCAATCAACATAAAAGAGCACTGACACAAATACAATGAAAAAGAACTACACCAATGTTTATATATGTTTTTACCTACACCACCATGACCACTTCCAGCACATTCATTGTGAGTCTCACTAAAATTTGTGGAGATATAACCCTTCTAAATTTCACAAAGTTAGAATAACATGGACTCTAAAACAGCCCCGAAGTGTCCACATTACCGAGGATAAGCACTGCTCCAATGCCACTGAGCCATGGAGGACGTCCAGCCACCAAAAACACATGAAAACACGGGGATTTCTGAGAATTCAGATGTTTTATTTTGACAATGTGGTCTGAGTTCTTGTGCAGAGAGGCCGCATAGCGAGATCTCTTTCTCTCACTCCCACTTGACATGGAGAAGCCAGAGACACTGAGCTTGCCCAGCTGCCCTCTCCAGACACCACTCATGTCCAACACCAACACATTCATATCTGAGAAGCAAGCTGCCAGTGAATCAGATATGCAGCTAATTTTAACATATACGAGATTCAACCCATACCAACTCTGACATCCAGACTGAGGGGCACTGTAGAGGAGGGACAGTGTCCAGTAGTCCCATTAAGCTGGCCTTCCCTTCCTGCCCACCAGGAGCTTCCTTCATCATTTTTCGTTAACTGACTGATTCCATTTCCATGTTTCCCATGTTCCGTGTTGTAAATTGTCTTCTTGTCTGTAAACAACATCTATTGCACATCTGCCCGTCCTGGGTGAGGGATCCTTCCTCTGTTGCTCACCCTGAGGTTTCTCCATTTTTTCCCTGTTAAAAGGGTTTTCTTGGGAGTTTTTCCTCAGTCGATGTGAGGGTCTAAGGGCAGAGGATGTTGTCATAATGCTATGTAAAGCCCTTTGAGACAAGCTGTTTGTAAAAACGGGCTATACAAATAAAACTGCCTTGCCTATGCATCAAAGACAAAACAATGTCCAGAAAGCCTCACTGTTACAATGAAGACCTTTGACTCCTTCATGTCAAATGAAAGTTTTTTTCTGAAAATCTCAGGGTTGAAAAAGTTTCTTCAGGAGGTATACACTGTAGATCCCTCCTTGCTTCTGAAAGGCAAGATGAGTGATAGTACTGAGAGTAGAGGAAGTGTCTTTAACCTCAGATATGTATCTATCTTGGCTACAGCATGCCCACAATGACTATGTTATCATTTAGTTTTAGTAAGAACCATTTAACTATGCACTACAGACATCTTTGGAATAATAAATGATACCTGAGTCATAAATCTATTTTAATGATCAATTCGTATTTATTTTAAAGACAAGTTCAAAATGTTAGAATCTAGATTTTCTCTTCTGGTACTCCCACTGGGCTCCCTCAGTTCACACCCTCCTCCCCTCTCTCCCTCTCAGACAGACACAACAACAACAACAACAATGTAACTTCCAAATGAAGAGTCTATTCAACAATCTGGAACTAGCTGAGTTTTGCAGTTGTTAAGGAGCATGACCGAATAATTCCAACATCTCAAACAAAGGCAGCAGCCAAGATACACAAGAGACACTAGAGTATGCAAACACTCACTTACAAGCAGCCAACAGTAGCAGGATCATTTCCCCCTGCACTGTCGATGACAAGAAAGGGAAAAGGTAGAAAGCTACTACTGCTGCAGTGGAAAATCAATGACCCCCCCCCCCAGAGAAAACATGCACTTATTAATTGATTTATTTTTTTGTTCAACTCCAGAAGGAAAATTCTGTTTGCCTTTGTTAAGTTTTATTTATCAAAGTAAACAATTTATTTGCCTCTGTAGTTTTCATTTAGGGTTGAAAGGAAAACTCCTAAATCAAGTTTGCTGTGGAAAACTCCATTAACTCATAACTGTTCTTTATTTTAGGCCATACTCCCCCTCCCTGCAAGGACTATCCTTAAGCCTGGTTTATGTTTCCGTGTCAACTCCATGGCGTAACCACAATGGTGCCCCGACACCGTCGTGCACATTTTAAAGTTCTGTGCAATTCACCAGCATAACACTATTCATTTCATTTGCAAAACTTTGTTCATCTTTCTGCTTCCTTCTTCCGGGCACAGCGCACCATGGCTCTACCAAAGAATGTTTTTGGAGTTGGAGATGATTGATGTAAAACTACAAATGCTACGAACACTTGAAAATGATGGTATACTTAATTTACCATCATACTTACATTGATTTGAATTGTGCATCATATAATCAGTTAGTGTCCAAGTAGTGCATGACCTGAGCAGCTGCTTGTTGAGGGTGTAAATGCTGAAATCAAGTTGCTTGGTTCAGCGGATTTGATTTAGGCCCTCACAGGCACTTAGGCATGTTAGCAGATTATCAATAGCTGATCAGCATCAAACACAAAGTCCAGTGTTGGCAGACAGATATGTATCTGGGAATAAAGTAAAAGACAAAGATGCACATGATGATAGCACTTCATTTTTACAGTTTGTCCAGCTGGGACTGTGAATGATGGATTTCCATCTGAGTGCTGATGTATTTCGACAAACAACAAAACAGTCAACCTTATGGTGGTACTGGATGAAAAATTAAGGGGACTGGTAGTATTATTATGTTTCTATTAAGTTTCTATTCAGTGTTTGTTTCTGTTTCAATGGGATCTGTTTTTCAGTCTCAGAGTAAAAACCCAAAAAGCAAATGACTGACAATGAAGAGTTTGAATCCTCATAGCTTACTTTCACCCATACAGTCCCTCTTAGAGTGCCTGTCATGATTTGTTGGCCTAGACTTTCATCTCAAAGTTGATCTCTCCTCACCAGTTTGTTCATATATCCATTTGCATTTCAACATTAAGTTAATCTTCCATTCCCCAGTCTCTCCTCACCATCCTCCCCTCTCCACCCTCATCCATCTCTCCCTGCCAGTCTTTTGTCCCACAGTTTGCCTTGGGCCCCAAAAACTTCAGAGCCAGTCCAGAATGAAAGTTTTTCCAGATGCAAGGCAGGGGCATCTGGATAGCTCTGCAGGAACACTCCACATTTATTTCCCATTAACAGCAATTGAGGGGTAAACAGTGGGCTGATCTCTGTTTGTACATTTGGTTTGTAGCAGAGATGGCTGGAGCAGCAGTAGAATCAGAGAAAAAAAAACTTTTCTTGCAGTGGTAATCCACAAAATCCTCATTTGGATTTATTGGTTGCATTTACTGTTGTTTGTGTGAATATGACTAGTTGATCACACACTGGGTGATGCTGTCCTATATTCTTTCTTTTTGGTGGCACCCTTAGCCAAAGTATTGGCATGGCAGTGGATGGCAGGATCTGCTGGTCAGTCCATCTCTCAACTGAAACTGACAACTGAAATATTTCTACAACTATAGGCATCACAATTACTCCAAAGCTGTTTAAAGTGACTATGAGAAGTTTCGGAAAGCGGAAGTGTGTCACATTACATTTCCCATGAGCCTCCGTGCACACAGTCGCAAACTGGTCCCAAATGAGCGAGCTAGCTGGATCGGGCCATGGGAGTGTTGAAGACCAAACCAGAGAGCTTTGACCGAATGATGGCCACCGACGAATCAATTACACAGACAAGTTGTACTTAGTAAGGTTTAGTAATGTTTTTACAATCTATGATTTGGGCGGAGTCGGTTGCCGAGACTCTTTTACAACCAAAAGCAAACTTCACCGGGTTTGTTTAACTAAGGTAAAAATATAGCATAGCTATGGCAAAGATCCTGCATAGTTCCTCTTTAAACTTCTAGCCATCAGGATATTAGCACTGTCCCAGAAATAATGTTAACATTAAGCTGAAACCACAGGCTCACAGAGGTGCCAACCATGAGCTGTTTCTGTGATGTTTCTGAAGCTCAGTAAGCTGCTTCACTGTCACCACCTTGGCAGTGCCTGACTCCTCCCCTCAACCACAGATATAATTAACTGTAAGCCTTAAGGCCTCCACATAGTCAGGTGAGTGGAGCGAACCATCTCGTACCATTTCTCTACATTTCTCGTGCCAATTTCCTATATTTCCCACAATCCTTGCACGCTTTCTGTCATGGAGTCATCCACGGATAAGGAGGGTACACATACGTGGAGTTGGAGCGGTTGTAAAAAATTAGCTTCACACGGACTTCCAACTTGAGTACACTTTTACCCCTTTTCCACCAAACTGGCTCCAGTGCTCTTTTGTAGCCAGTGCCTGACTTAGCACCGGTTCTTTGCTTTTCCAACACCTAAGCAAAGGCTCCTGGCTCTCAAAAGTGGCTCCAAGCAAGCACCAACTCCTTGCTGGTCTAGAGCTAAGAGCCGGTTCCTCCAGGGCTGGGGGCAGGGTTACCTGGCCAACAGGACCAGCGCTATGAGAGATGTTATAAATACTGTATTAAGTTTGTTTATCTACTATGTAATCAATGTAAAGCTAAGTAGCCGAGGTACAGGCAGTGGCTAATGACAGCTAATGTTCATATCAAAACATAGTTGACAATTACAATGAAGACGGCTTCCTTTTTTTTTGGCCGGGTTCGGGCTGAGAATTAACACTAGTTAGATGGACCACGTCAGGTCCGGGCTCCTGACCAATGGAAAAGCAAACTGGTTGTTTGAAGGCACGAGAGTCAAACCAGTTAAGCACCGGCACTAGCACCAGGTTCTTTTTGGTGGAAAAGGGATATTTGAGTCTGCTCAGATGTCCGCAGAGTCCACTGCAAATATGTTCCGTCAGACTATGTGGGGGCCTTTACATGTGAGTAACTGTGTTGTATAAAAAATTACATCCATACTGCTGAGGCAGGAAATTATCTGTGGAGACCAAAAGTGTTTTTTGTATTATTTAAACATGTTTATATCTGCTGTAAAATTGAACAATTTAACATGGAAGTCCATGGGGATTGACTACCTGTTGGAGCCAGTGGTCATTTGTGGAACTGCAGCTTTTGACACTGCAGCGTTGACTTGATTTTCCACCAGGAGGTTGATAACATGAGAAGTGCTACTTTCTCTTATTCCCAAGTTACTTAAACCAGGCTTTAGAAGTCAGAATAATTTGTGTGTTGTGCTTTTTGGATGAAACACACTTGCCCCAGCACCTCATGGATTAAGGATCTGTGTCTGAATATTTCTGTAACTTTTCAAAACCAGCTATTCAACATACTCTTTGTTTCAACTCTAGCTCTCCTTTACACAGCTATTTGTGACACTCTTCATGTGACAAATTGAACGCAGAATCATTAATGTCTTCCTGATGAGAATCTGGAAATGTGTGATAGCAGTTTTTGAGTTTGGCCACTCAGCTCAGTGCTAAACACTTCTGCTGTCTTTTGACCTAGTTATAATAGATTGCAGCCTGGTGCTTATAAAAGACTTCCAGTGAACTAGGAAAGTGTAATATCAGTCAGAGGCGGGGATTTATGAGTGGAAAATATTTTCTGTCTTTTTCTTTTTTTGGAGAATATAAATTTTCAAGAATTTAAATATTAATTGATTGAGAAGCAGGATTTCATCATACGCCTAAAGGCAGATGTGTAAGGTGTCCCTGCAGTTACCAAATGATGGCAACAAGGAACACCAAGTTTCCCTGGAAAACTGGAAAGCTTCCTACAGGCAACAGCACTAAATAGCTCTGACAAGGGGGTCACACTTCGATAAATTTCATTATTTATGGTAGTCTGATTCAAGCAGTGAAGAGAAGACGAAGTTTGAGCCAGAGCACACCTGGTGATTTCAATAAATTTTGGTCTGCAGAAGGGTAGTAAAAGGGAAAGGACTATAGACCAAACACTTTTTTCCCTGAAATTAAAGACTGTGGGTTGTTGAGGAGAAACAGAGCTGCAGTTATCTTAACCCACTTTAACCCGCTTTTTAGTTTAATCAGTAACTTTACAGTTTTCCACACAGCATCAAGATGATCTTTGACTGCTGAATGGTCAACCTTATTCAAAGGCACTTGCAGACAGAGATCAACACTGACAAATGAAGTAGTCACATATCCAGACAGCAGGAGACCTCAGTGACAGGAGCTGCAGTCAGACTCCTTGAACTACTTTATGATGTGTTCCACTGAAGCCATCTGAAGAGTCTGCTAAGGCACTCAGCACCAGTAATGACCAAATCCATTGGGCCATCCTTGAGAGCTTTCCACAAACACTGGCAGCCTCAACACTGCTCAGTGTTCTCACACTGAATCCTTGAGGGGACCAGGAGACGACTACACGAACAAAATGATTTCTATTATCAATATTGATGTGAAGCATTGAAGTGAGTGTCTGGATAAAATACCTACTCTGCTTCACTTTGCTCTGTTTTTAATTTGTGTTAGGACTGTTAATGTGTATATACAAAACCAAAGAATTTAATGAGCAAAATTTGGACATTTAACTGCAAGAACAGACAGATAATTTAACACAGAGCGTTACTTTGATGGAATAATTCAACTTGAGGGATAAAGGTCATATTATTCTAACAGAATTTTGTATCCAACCTCAGTCTTAATATTTATGCAATAAAACGATAAAACAATTCATGATCAAAGGTCCATTTATCAGTTTGCAGAGCAGGCTTCTGGAGCTGACCAAAGTTGTCGTCTTAGCAGTACCTGCCTCCACCTCCTTAAAGCCCCTACAAGGAACTTTCATTCTGGGTTGATTTTGCCGACCCCTGTGGACAAAAGCAGTAGGTTTGTGGATCCTGTCCCAATATCAGCCATTACGGAAATAGAGCACTGAAATTGATTTCGGTTTTTACTTGCTAACGTAGCAACAACTCAATGCTAATTTATGGTCTTGTCAAATGTGCTGTCTCCTCTGGTCTGAGTGCCATACACATTTTGTCATTGGTGGACCGACCCGTCCACTGCCTCCTGAAGGTAAAGAGTTACACTATTTAGAAATAGCTTATCTTCCCACTGATGGCTTCATTTGCTGTTGTAGGTCACACAGAGACATCAGCAGAAATGAGAGACTTTTGCATATCCAGTTAAATGTTCCTTGTAGTGGCTTTAACTCAAAGCCAATCAAAAATGAACAAAGAAGTGGGAGATGCATGTGGGGAGTTGGTTTAATAACAGTGGGAAACATGCAGTCCTGTTAGCAACCCCAAGGCTAATGCTGTGGAGCAAGGCCTCCCTCAGGTGAAACAGGCAGGCAGCCTTCTATACTCTGCTACATGTAAGCTTTAATAACTGTTAGACTAATCTAGGCAATTTATTCCTGTGTTAGATAGTGACATTGTAGATGGACAGGAAGTACAATGGGGGATTACCTGTAGGGCGCAGTGTGATTGGAGCCTAAACAAGCTATAAATGCAATAATGAAATTTTATGACCTCATTAGATTGTAGTGAATCTAGAGGACATGAAATACATGCATTAACAGTAATTCTGTGCTTGTGGACACCAGGCAAATTTAGCTCTGATTCAGCCTACAACAACTCCAGAGGAAAACATCTAGCTCCTCAGGTGCAGGTGCTGCTGCTACAGGGCAGACTGAGGACAGTGGGTTCACAAAAACCTTGTCCAAACCTGACTGGAGCTAGAACCAAAATCAATTAGAGTAGTGAAAGTGAGTCACAAAGGTAAAACAACAAACTGGAAACCACAGAGGTGGGTCATAAATCTCCCCACATATCACAACCAGTGTTTGTATTGTTTTTTGCAGCCTCAGTCTTTGATCTTCTCGGGAGTCATATGAAATGTCCTGTATTTACAGACTGAATTCTACCAACAGGACTGTCAGTATTTCTCACAGTCAGTAACTGCACAGTAACACCACCTCCTTGCAGAAAGATGCACCACTCACAAACTCCTTGCAGTAAATGCAACCAGGCCAGGAAACAGCACGGTGCCTCACAGAAGTATGAGAGCAGGCCGAGCAAAAAACTCTCTGCTTGGTTTCAATAAAATGATCAGCTGGAAAATGGTCAACACAGCAGTAAAAACCCGCAGCATTAAAACAACCTAGAACACAGCGTGTCTGCATCTCTCTACTGCCTCTGCAAGGGTATCATTATCCACTTCATTTCATTTACTCAGGGGATGGTATAATGACCATGTTCAAAATCCCTTATCTAGCAGAAAGTCTGACTTAATCACAAATCATGACTACTAAAGTATCAAGTAAGTGAAACAAGCGAGGAAAGATTCTCTTAAAGGGGAAAAAGTGAAGCAAAGAGAGAGGAGACTTACAGCTCGGTACTTGGAGGACACTTCATTCTTCTCCTTGTGGAGCTGAGAGTTCTGCTCCTCCAGCTCCCGGACCATGGACAGGAGCCGGTCACTTTGTTCTATGGCTTTCCTCAACTCCTCTCTCTCCCTCATCCCTGCCTCCTGTGTGTGAATGTTGCTTTTGCAACGACAGAGACGCAACCTGGAGCAACACACGCATGCACACACATACAGTGAGCAGCTTGGGTGTATGACTCTCTCACTTTCGTTCTCTTCTGTCTGGAGTCTGCACCCCACCTCTCTCTTCCTTCTGTCCACACACGCACACACACACACACACATACACACACGCTGTCTGCACAAAGAGTTTTCCCTCTAAAAGACATCTGCATGTTTGTTTGAACACATGCACATGTGTCCACATTTCCTCTCCTCACTCTCCACACAGGACTTCTTTCACAAACAATATGATATGTTCTCTCTGGGCTGATGCTCTGTGAAGGAAAACCAAATTTTCTGTCTTTACACACTAACTCTGAAGCGGTGGTGAGCCATGGCCCCAGTCTCTGGGCCTTCAGTAGGTCCATGGGAACCACATGTGGTATTAAACAATCAATCAAAGCAATAAAAACAACAGCCACATGGAAGTTCAGCATATTAAAAGTTTTTTTCTGTATGAAATTTAACCATATACTGACCCATGTGCCTGAACACAGAAATACCCAACATAAATTCAAATAAATTAAGACAGAGAATTGAACAGAGGTCAACCTAAAATTACTTACAATGAAACCAGCAAAGCTAAAAACCAGCAGCTTGTGCCCATGAAGCTGTCAACAAAGACACTCTGCCTTCTCATTGCAGGTGAAGCAAAGATAGAGAGTTTCTGTTCATCTTTTGTCAGAAACAATGACATTAGCTGACCTACCTCGGCTAGCTAACACTCTTTGGTCAACTTCTCTGTCCAAAGTTCTTTAAGGGATTTAGAGTTGAAGACCACATGGATTGTGCTGGTTTGGAGACATAGAGGTGGTTTGGAGACATAAAGGTTTGGAGACATAAAGCTCCACTGGGATCCATGGTGGATATATTTCAGACGGGCTATGTGGAGACAGAGATACTGTTCCAGTGATGCATCAGACAGGTGGAAGTGAAGTTGCAGGAGTTTGGCATCTGTGTGTTGGAGTACTGCTGTCGATACATTTACAGGGAAGGACAGGACAGTCCAGGCAGCACAGTCCATACAAACAGCTGATTAATCCATGCTGTTGCTGGTGAAAGTCCAGAGGAAGCTCCAGCAGGTGAGAAGCGGAGGTCTGCACACAACAGGTAGACTGAAGATAGTCCAAACACACACACCAGACAATCTGATAATTTGGCAGTCTGGTCATTGCAAAAAATTGTAATGAGATAGAGATCGGATTGCAGAGGCATGGAAATTGGTTAAAAACAGCAGTAGGGACCGGAGAGCAGCAGCTAATCGCTCCAGTGTTCACTCAACCAGCAATAATGATAAAGTGAGTGAAGGGACTGTTATGACCATGAGAGGTGACTGTTGGTCACTTAGCTGCAGATCAATACGTGTGTCTCCAAAGGTTTTCAGAGACAGTGGCAGTAGATGTCTGGAAGTGGACTGATTTTTCAGATCTGCATTAGTTAAACAACTCAGATGACTGAATCCTGTGCTGGACCAAGGCCCCTTATGAGGAGCAATCCCAGCTGTACAGCTTGTTGGTGTGCAGGGTGCCCGTTAGCCACAGATAGCAGCTATAGCTGGTAGCTTGAAATGCCATAAACTGGTAGCTCAGGCCAATTTGTACTAATTGTCGTCCAACCTTTCTAGATATTTTCAAGTTTTTCTCCAAAAGGGAAAAAGTTTCAGTTAAACCAGTAATCACATTTCTTCACCAATTTCTGCCTTTTCTCTTTGTTGTCATTCATACTTTTTGGATTTGGTCTGTTTTCTCCTTGTTCACTCACTCACTGACAACTTCCACCAAGTATTCGCCAGTACATGGAAGATGCTGCAAAATGAGTCCGTCCACAATTTGAAATAAAAAAATATTATTGGCTAAGACGGCTGTCAATATGAAATTCCAGATACCATCAGGAGAAAAACTGTGATTGGTCCATTAACCCACTGTTTGCCAACACAGGTTTATAACAATAATCAATAAATTATTACTTTTATTATTAAAGAAATAAAAATATTAAAAAAAAACAAAACAAACAGTGAATACATCAAATGAACCTGCTAAATGAAACTGCTGCTACAGGAGTAAATGTGAACATCAACTTACTGTCATCTTTTGACATGACAGCAGAGGGGAGCTGTGAGATTTCACAGAGAAAGGCTTTGTTCTGACTGGATGGAAAGCACAAAAGGAGGAGAGCAGATTAAAATATTCCAGATTACAGCAACCATGAAGCCTGGACCGAGGTTAAACCCACTGGAATATAAATAATTTGTTTATGATACAGTCATACATAAATGTAAAGTGTAAACATTTTATATCCAAAAGTCAGCTGTGGCCATTATTCAGCTGAGGAGGTCTCTGTTGCAGCGGTGCGGGTCAGGCTACTGTACTGACAAAGACAGGCTGAATGATGTTACAGTATGGTTTATATTGCCGACTTTACATAGAGCCCAGCTGACTACGGTATGCTACATAGGACAAACACTGCTTTCAGTGTATAAGTCAATTGAATTTATATATATATATATATATATATATATATATATATACATATTTTTATTAAACCATTCAAACATCTCCTTATATTACTCCTCCACAGCCACCTCCTCCACTCTGGTATCTCCACCACACTAGTATATCCACCCAGTTAAAACAAACACAACTGCGGTCTGATCACTACATGGAACAGAGGTCAAAGGTCAAAGGTTCAGACAGCAGTGTTTAGCTGATCAGAGACAGACCATGATGTAAAAATGTCAGTGGTATGTAGACTTCAGTGTACGGCAGAGGGAGAACTGGTCCAAGACCTGTACTCAGCAGCACCTCACCAGACCACCAGACCACATCAGACCAGATTAACAGGCTAAATAAACATCTGTAAAGATCAGTGACACAAACTACAGGAATCCAGCTGAGCATAACATTGCATTAACTGATGCATGAAAGGCTGATGCGTGGAATTTCATGCATCAGCCTACAATGGAAAAAAGTTGAATCTGATAAAATACAGTAAAAATGTCAAATTTAACTAGTTTTGTTCGAAATCAAATGCTGAAATGCTATACAGAATGCATGTTTATATGGTGTTTTAGCAGTGAGATTGGATCAAGGTCAAAAATGTGGTTTATAATCATGCTCAAACTCAAGTCAGTGGGGCTTTGTTTGCCATTATTGTACTAAATCTTAAACTGTGCAAAAACTACAAATGCAATGAAATCAATGTTATTGCTAATCTTTGACATGTCCAAGCCTCTAATCACCTGCAATGCCCCAACCCCCTGCTATTCATTTTATTTAAAATATCTAATTTTATATATTTTTTAACACAGATGCACCATGTATTCAAACTGGCATTTAAAGGGTTAAAATTCTGAAAATTATTGATTATTTAGTATTTTTTTTATAAACATGTATTTATTGATTTTCAACGGTTCACAAAAGTACACAGAAGTGTATTTCAATACACCGACATGGTGTACAAACTGTCAAACTATAAAAGAATCCGCTCCCCCTGCCCCAAAAAGAAACAAATAACCAGAGAAAAAGGCAACAACATCAAAAAAGAACCAAGAACAAAACAAAACATAAAACTGAGCGACAATACACAAATTCACAGCTTAATATCACATTATCAGGCAATAACTGCCAGGAACATACCACCTTCAAGTCACAGCTTCTTCAATTTCACAGTTCTTTAAAAATGCAAGAAAGGGATTGAAGATCTCTTTTGGCTGATTTCTTTTCCATTATGTATGTTAATTTTTCAAGGACAAAGCATGCTGATAGCTCTTTCAGCCAGCGACCAATCATAGGGCTTTTGAGATTATTCAGTATTTTTGAGCAGAGCTGAAGTGGTTTAAGAGATCTGTGCAAAAAAAGTAGAAAAAAATATTGATATATGATGATTTTATAGCAGTTTTTAGGTGCGTGGCCACAAAAGGCCCGAGGATAACGAAAAGAGTAAAAAAGTCGACAGGCTATATATAATAGACCTGTGAGAGTAAATGATACTAGATTCAAAAATATGTCAAAAAAGAAACCTTCTTACAGGAAATCATGCCTGAGGCCCTAACACAGCCAAAATAATGGCCAAATGAAAAAAAAAAGACAAAATGGCCACAAAAGGCTCGAGGAGGACCTGAGGGCTAATCATTTTTGTACAATAATGTCAATAATAAATAAATAAATAATATCACTCTCAGCTCTAGTAACCCTGGCTCTGAGCCTCTCTTTGGTGGTGGGACTTGAGGAGTAACTGTGACATCACAAAGTTACAGTACAGAAGTCCTGCTGGCTGTTTTTAAAGCTCAGTTCCTGGTCCTTGAAGACTGTGTGCATTTCTCTGTGGACTGAAAATTTGAGACTTTGACAGTGTTAATATTGAACCTACAGCTGCTTCATAAACCTTCATACTGTATGGGATGTTTAAACCTTATAGAGGTCATCAAAGTCAGAGTCAGTCAACTTTAATTTTTCTCTCCACACCCAACAAGATCCTACAAGTCATTTTGTCTTTTTATTTGCTAAGCACGAGAACATGTAGTTTCCTTCTCTGGAAAAACAGATGTGAGCTAATTTTCCACTGTGAGATTTCAAGCCGAAGAAGCAGTTTAAAAGGGAAAACTCAGTTATAGACACACACACACACACACAGAAAGAGAGAGAGAGAGAAACCTGTTGCTGCTTGAACGCCGGTATCTGTGCCATTGGAAAAGAGCTGTCATTAGCTCAGCTCTCTGAACCCTGACAGTGAGTTTACCTCTCAGCCCTGAAAAACTCTTGGAAATGAGTCAGGGAAATGTGGTATCATCTTTCCTAAGTGTGCTTTGCTAATTGCCATGTTGTCCAAATAAGATTTAGGAGAAGTGTGTTTTAACCACCATGAGAATCTTCCTGCTGACACACCTGAACTTCCTCTGCCCAGTTAGTTTAAACACACAACATCTTTACCCGTCAGAGCAGGATTTACCAGTGCACTCAACATCACTCTGCAGGATGATGAATGTGACACATCAATGATTCACCTTTAGCATGATCACAGGGCTCAGCCTCTTAAACCAGCGCCATTGTTGAGAATTAAAAAAAAATCAGTTGCTTTGTTGCTGCTCAGTCTTTCTCTGTATGATGAATACGAGTTACACTTAAGAAAAGTTTTCATGTTTTGACTTGAAGCTGAGAGACTTTTGTCTTATCAAACCTGCAGAGCAAAAACAGACAACAAACACTTTCTAGCAATATATAAGTAAGTGCCCCCACCTCTGATTCCTGGACAAACTGGGGTTTTAATCCTGTGCTCTCCATTCCTTTCCGTTATTTAACAGCTGTTCCTGAAATCAGCTGCCATTCACACCTGCAAGTGGTTCAAATGCATTTTTTCTTCTTCTAATTGATGATATTCTTGGAAGACAACTGACTTACGGTATCACTATTGATACTTCACACAGTATTAGCTTTAGTCAACAAAAATGATGCATGAAATGAAACAAAAAATGCATTTACCATATTGTTGCCTGCAAGTAGTGCATGATTCAGACTTGAACACTTTCTACTTATTACACATTACCTTGTCTTCATCAGGAGTAGACAGCTGCTTTCATTTGTCTTTGCCTATTTGCCCATTTGTGCAGCAGGTCGGACTGTAGCTGCAGGGTTAGATGTTTCAGTTCAGTATCTGCTCTGCACTCTATGTAGTGTAAAACTAAAAAAGTCCAGACTGCTCTCCGGTGAGTGGACTGCAGGCTGAAGCCTGGCATCTGGCTGAACTCTTGTCCAGATCACGTAGGAACGCTCGGTTAGCCTTTGATCACTGGAGCACCTCACAGCTCATTTACACAGTGGTCGACTGGCTGCAGGTCAGGTACAATAACAGCAGCTCATAAATCATACAATAATGTGGCTGTTGTCAGGCAATTACACTAAGGAGATGACTGTTGACATTAGAAACACAGCGGAGGGGTTTCAATGCCAGTCATTGTTCAGATTGGGCAGATTGAAATAGCTGACATAGCTGGGGCTCAGTACCAGCATATTACACACAACATTAACTAAGCAGACCTAACACTGTGTTATCAGAAGATCACCAGGATTCCTTCAAATTCACCACCTTTCAAATGTATCCCAAGACGAAACACACATGAAACACACAAAGTGTAATGATGACCCACATGTAAATTCATCAAAGGTGCAGACCCAGCTGTGCATGAGTGCATATGTGTGTATCACCGCCACAGGTTGTATTAACAGGTGTATCTAACCTGTTTGTCAAGACTTTGTCATTGTCCAAATCACAAGGAAACACTAGATTCTTCAAATGCTCAGAGCTGAAATCCTCAGAGTTCATATAATTCTGCAAAAATGAATACGTCTGTTTCTAATAACAAGTATGTTGCTAGCTGTTGGCATAAAGTATAAAGTGTCATAAATGTATGATATTGGTGTTGTCAGCAGGCTCTCCATAGTTTCTCCTGCTGACTGCCAGTTATATCAGTACCTTAAAGCTGGGGTTG
The DNA here is from genome assembly GCA_019059645.1 of Caranx melampygus. Taxonomy (NCBI): domain Eukaryota; kingdom Metazoa; phylum Chordata; class Actinopteri; order Carangiformes; family Carangidae; genus Caranx; species Caranx melampygus. The sequence goes on from JAFELL010001115.1 coordinate 180,733, forward strand.
GTAATCCTGGAGAGCTAGCAAGACTTGAAAATTGCACCTCCTCTGAGTTCCACCCCCCTCCTCCCCCTCCCGTCAGTGTGTACGTCCAAGCCACGCCCCCACAAACTGGAACGCGCACAGCACAAAAATGAGAAGCAGCAGGAGGAGTACTATATATATATATACACTATAATCTGTTCAATACTAGCGTCACTGACCTGTTTTAAACTCACAGAGAAGCTAATATTAGCATTAGGCTAATACAAGCTACAAAAGTAGCTACGTTAGCAAAAGTTACACATTTCATAAAAATAACAAATCCTCCCCGAAGCAAAGCATATAATTACCTGTCCAACAGAAAGAGAGCAACCTCAGCATCACTTCAAATCCCTCAGTTGTCTCCACCGCTAAAAAGCAACACCAATGTTTACTCTGGTTTGACTTCTGGCTTCATCCAGAGCCTTTTTGTTAGCAGCCTTTTCAGCCTCCGGCTTTCTCTTCCTTGCCTTTTTCTTGGGGTGAGCCGTTACAAGTAACGCTGGAAGTAGTAACTGGGGCTGCATTTTCTCAGCCATTGCTCATAAATGAGCATGAAATCCGTTCTGCTGTAACTCTGTACGCAGATTTCTTCCGGCAACAGCGACACGTGAAGATTGTGCGCACGCGTAGGAGATAGGGATCGAGGGGGCGGATACAGAACTAGACATGAAGGCATCTGATTGGTTTTTGCTCTTCGCACCGAAGAGCATGGATTGGTCGGAGTTTTTTCAGTTTATTTTCGTTCCTTTTTCTGAATACATAATGTATTGATTACTCAGAAGGTAGAAGGACCATTTCACCCAGTATAACAAAACATGTTTCTGAACAGGATTACCAACCCCAGCTTCAACGCTTATTCCATAACTGACAACTGTACATTGAGATTGCTTGGATCCAGCAGACCAGATGAATACACATCGATTGCTTCAGCAACCACTTTCTGACAAGATGAGGCAAGATTCTCTGGTTCACTGGGACTGAGAAGATTTGAGTTTCACCTGTGTGTTTATTAGGAGCTGAACTGGTACAGACTCCACCTCCACCTGTCCCTCCAACACCAATAGTAGAGGGTAGACAGAAACAGTGAGGAGAGTCTAGGTGAGTAAAAACTCTGGAATTCACTTTCACAAGTGACACAAAGCAGCTGGGATGAGGATCAACACCTCCAAATCTGAGGCCATGGTTCTCAGCAGGAAACTGTTGGACTGCCTACTCTGGGTAGGAAATGAGTCTTTGCCCCAAGTGAAGGAGGTAAAGTATACTGGGGCCTTGTTTGAGAGTGAAGGGAGCGTGACTGACTGGAGAATTGGCACAGCAGGAGCAGTATTGCAATCACTGTATGGCAGGGATGGATGGATGGATGGAAGTGACACAAGGAGACTGAAACTGGAACCTTTGCTCCAGAAGCAGCAGGTCCTGGATCTGCTACTTCCCCTCAGCTCTCAGACCCACAGTGTACAGTTGATTCATAATAATTATCATTACAGTTATACAACTGCCTGTACTGGCTATGTGTTCTACAGTAACTCTATATTTACTATATGTTGTTCATTGGTCATTCAGACTGTTACTAGGGTTCACATTGTATCTATCTCAGCATATTCCTTATCAATAACATATTGGATTATAGCTTACTGATATTCGTCCTCATTATTTAGACACAACAGGCCTAACATGTTTTGATGTTGAATATAAAGAACTAGTATGGTTAAAACAAATTGTCCCATCACATATTTATCTGTATCAGAACCAGAATTCCAGTCCAGTCGTCCCACTGATGGACCAGCACCTGCTTGCATCTGACCTCATCAATCAACAATCACATTACAGTAAGAGCTTAAACTTTCATCACCACACTTCAAACCCACCTGACAATAAACCCTATTTGTGATAATCATTTCATCATTCCCTTCCTCATGAATTATAGCCATGTTTTCTTCAGAGATACCAATATCAAACATAAATGCACATATAGACAATAAAGGAGCACGTGAAAATATCAGTTTGATTAACTGGGTGGGGAGCTGTCCCTTCTGAATGTGGAGCAACCCTCTTCATATATACACTATACAACCACCTGCTGTTGTGTGCTTTCAAAACTAGTAAGTAGCTTACCTTGTTCTTCTATTTCTATTAAACTACTCCATCCAGCTACTCAATTCATAGGTTAAGAGAGACGTTTTGCATTGTTATTGTTATTTAGTGTGTGTTTTAAGCCTGTTTACTTTATACCTTACATGGATGTAGTTTTTTCTTATCAGCCGTACCTAAAATTGTCTGCTGCTTTACTGTTAGCATCTGATGGTTGTCTATGTTTGCATTCTTCTGTAGTCTGTGTGCATTTGTGTTAGAGAGAGAGAGAGAGCAGAGAGAGAGAGAGAGAGAGAGAGAGAGAGAGAAAGAGAGAGAGAGAGAGAGAGAGTCGACAGCTGCAACAATCTCCAGAAACACTGAAAACTGACAGAAGAAAGAAGCAAAACTAAAAACACCCATGCTGCGCACACAGTAACCACATGCCAATGATCTCACACACTCTAACGCCCCCTGTTGGAAGAAGAGCTCCTCTTTTACAGAGGTGTGGGCCTGTAGTGAGGGAGGGGGGCATGATCCTTACAGTAATGCAACATGGTGACAGACAGAGAACAGGCTTGGAGAATGAATGAGAGGTGAAAGCAGAGCTAAACAATAAAGATGAAGAGGAGTAACAGCAAGAACAGAGCAAGAAAGAAAAGGGCTAGAAGGAGAGATGCGGGTTCCTTACATGTGCCAGGGTTCTGCTGGTGGGTCTGTACTGGTGGAAGTCAGTCTGGATCACACACACTCTCTTCTCCATCCTCACAGCCCTCAGAGGCCCATGCTGTCTTCACCCAAGCAGATTCTAGGGAGGAAGTGAAGCATGCGTGTATGTGTGTACTGTCTTGAGGCTGTGGGAGTGTGTGTGTGTGTATGTGTCTAAGTGTGTAGTCTGAGAGGGAGAGAGAGAGGGAAAAGAGAGAGAGAGAGAAAGGGAGGGTGTGCAAGTGTATGTGAAAGTGTGTCACGCCTGCTACCTGACTGTGAGATGAGCAGGAGGGAGGCAGAGAGGGAGGTGACGAGCAAAAGGAAAACACGAACAAGCCTGAACAATGATACACACACAAACACACACCCATGTACACACATGCACGCACACACATCTCTCTCATTTAGCTGCAGGCAGACAGATAAGATGGGTGTGTTCAATCTTGTACATTTATCGTTAATATCATTCCTAACTAATCTCAGCTCCTTACCATAACCTAAAGCTTACTTCCTGTCTACATGTCTGAAAGAATCCTATGATATGACCTGTTGTGATTTCAGTCTCTCAAGTTAATTCCAGTCCAGGTTAAGCGGGCGCCCCATATGCAGAGGCTATAGTCCTCGCTGCAGTCAGCCCTGGTTCGAATCCTGCGTCGGGCGCCATTTGCTGCATGTCATTCCCCCTCTCTCTGCCTCCCCATTTCCTGTCACTCTACACTGTGCTATCCAATAAAGGCAAAAATGCCCAAAAATATACTTGCACTTGCTCCTGGTGGGATCGGCTGAGTCTCTCTTATGAGGAGAAAATGTACACCATCTCTATCTGTAAAGTGCTTTGAGATAACAATTGGCTCTGTATATGGTCTTTGTGTGTGGTGGTTAATTTGGTCTTTTAAGTTTTACATGTTTGCTTCTGGAACTGCCATGTAGACAGCATTTGCTTTCATTCAGGAAAAATAATTGTATCAGCAGTAGTTGGAAGTAACTGTCAGTATGAGAGCACACAGACAGACTGACTCTTAAAGTTGAAGGGGGTTTATTATCAAAGTCTCCAATGCCAGGATCAGACGACAAAAATTCAGGCTGATTTTCACACGATTTTGTTGTGACTCAAATCAAATCAAATTTTATTTGTATGGCACTTTTCATACATAAAAGCAACAGAAAGTGCCTCACAGAGGCTAAAAACAACAGAACCCAAAACCTGAGGCAAGGAGAAAGCCACCTTTGGGGGCTGTCCACACTAGGAGGGCTCAAGGCCCACGACTAACAAATTTCTAGCATCGGGCCTGATTATGAACATCAGGAATTGCATCTAGGACGCTCTATGACGCCCCGATGGAAAGTCTAGCATGTTAGAAGTTTTTGCATTTCACCACCAAGTTTGAATCTCCTACAATGTGAACCTTGACATTGACCAACAGGATGACAGGGCACTCTGACACATTGTTTACACACAGTGAAGGTACGTTAGCTCGCTTCATGTACGTAATGTAAGTGAATGGTTTTGAGGTGAACACATTCATTAACGTGCCTCATGTTCTTTCTGAAGGACAGACGGTCAAACTGTCCTCTTCACCAGACCCAGGAACAGCTCCACGATCATTTCTTCTTCCTTTTCTTTTCATGTCCGAGCTAAAGACTACTAGCATCACACACAGAGCTATGGTAGCCTAGCCATGATTGACAGTTTCTTGTTATGCCTCCCCAAAGACCGGGGTCATGGTCATACCTTTAGAGTGGCCAGTCTCCTAGCCAAGACATGCTTAAAACACCTTGTAGGTTTCACAAGCAAATGAAATCTGCTCGGGCAATATTTTCTTAAACCCTGCAAAATCAAATTATTCATGTGGAATTAGTGGATTCCTCCAATAACGACCTGCTCCTGCCACAGAGCTTTTCATTTCCCTGCCTGTCAGCCTGCATGTGTCAGTGTGTCAGTCAGTTATCTGTGGCCTCCAGTGACAGTCAGGCACAAAATGATACGTTTACCTTGCAAAAGACAGTAAACGACCTCACGGGGTCATTTATCTTGTTTCATCTCGGAGGTATGAGGGGAACAGGTTGTTTAAATTTGTAATCAGGCTGGCAGTGGAAACGTGGGATCTTTACAGGATTACTGTCTCTGACAGGGGATCAGATAACAGACGATTTCTGGCTTGTGTTTCACAGAGCAACAAGACGAGCAGATGTCAGTGTGTGTGCAGAGCTCAAGAATTTGACCCCATGTTTATGAAAAATGTACTGTATGTCAAAGTCAATTTATTTTTCATGTGTGTGTATGTATGGAGTCTTACCAGTCGGTGCCACACCACTGCTAACCTTATTTAGATTTTAATGTTAAGCCATTTCCCGAGCTCTGAACTAATCAATACTTTCATGTTAAGAATGGCTCAGAATGAAATACGAACCAGGTGGTTTCTATGGATGAGATGAACAACGAAGTGTTACCAACTTTCAGTTCATAGTTCTTACCTTACAGTCCACAGTTTATTTAACTGACATGGCCTTGTGATGGGAAACACTGATAAACACCAGATGAATCTCTCAAGGGTCAACAGGGATTTATTAAACTTGCAAATAAAAAAACTCAAACCACCTACATTGATCTCTCTGCTACTCCTCCAAATGTAGTCCCCTGAAAAAATGTACTGACCTCAGTGTACTGGAACTTCACTGTCATGGTTACAACTGTCGGCGGTCTTGGTTAGGTTCAGGCACAAGAGCTACTTGGGTATGTTTAGGAAAACATCAGAGTTTGGGAGCTTGTGATGAGGGGAAATGATGATCTAACCCTTAGAGTTCGGGTACTAATATGTCAGAAATGTGACTTCTTGGGTCATTTACGGCTGAGTACAGCTAACATTAACTGTATAGTTTTTCAGGAGCCTTTTGGTCCTGATAGGAATGCAGGTTTTCTGATGTAAATATTGTTGAGAGGCAAAAAAAAAAAAAAAAGGTTCAAACTGTTTACTTTTTTGTCAGATATCCTGTCATTGTAAGAGCTTTGATGAGTTTGTCATCTCTGATTACACACTATACAATCTCTCAAGCATCAGTGATGGAGAAAAACAGTTGGACTGAAAAAGTTACATGGACTAACAGCTGTCAGGTTCCGTGGTGCCCTGCTCAAACAGACCCTTAAGTTCCTCTGATGATAGAGCTATTATCAATCAACCGTTCTTTCCAAACCCTCTCAGAGAGTTATTACAGAGGTTGATTTGTAGTATATCTACCTGCTGCTGAGAGACGGATGTCTACAGAGTTGGCTTTGGCTCAGCTTAAATGGAGAACAGATAGTGAAGAAAAAAAGGTCTGATTCTGATCTGGAATCAGATCTTCAAGAGGTTATCTCAGATCAGTTTCTCTTGCTCTGGCTTGTCTGTGGCAGGTTGTCTGCCTGCGTATGACATATGTTTATGGAATTTGATTAATTAAAGGTTCGAGCTGGCAGCTAAATCTTGACAGAAAGATAACAACTTTGTCAAAAAAAAGAGCCACCACCTCCCATGTATGTGTATCAAGTGACATTTCACACATGTTGTGGTTTAGAATTCAAAAAGGCGTTAGAGTGATCACACCAGAGCAACATCAAGCAGGGATGAAGTTCTCTGGTGTGGGTAAAGGAATACTACACTGTGGGTGTTCAATGCAAAGTTACAGTGGTGAAAACTCCTACAGATATTTGACTGACGTGTTGAAGCTTGTTGATCATGGTCAGGATGAAGGACCCTGTTGAAGTTGGTGAAGTTGTGCCAGAACTTTGAATTCTCTTCAAAAGCTCCAGCCTGCAGGTTAGCCTAGCATAAAGACGAGAAAAAAAGGGGGAAAACACCTAAGTATTTAATCTTTGGATCCAGAACTTAAACAAACACTAAAACCTGAGACAAAGACTTGGAGAGAGATATCAGATGTGACCCCCAAAGTAGGAGAGAGTGGTTCCTGTTACCATGGGGACGACTTTTGCCTCTTTTTTTCAGCCCTTGATATTTCTCAACTTCCAGGCCTTGGTTTCTCTCATTAAGTGCACTGAAGGTTTCAAGAAATGTCTTTCAGCACATTTGAAAAGCTGTAACAGGCTGAAAGAATTTTCACAAGTAGCAGGCTGCCCTCTAGGGGATAAACATCACCTTCATGTCTATTTAGTTACGGCTCAGGTGCTTTTGATCATTTCAACTCAACTCAACCTATTGAAACTTGAAAAAAGAGAGAGAGAGAGAGACAAAAACATACTCAATTTAAATCCATTATGTTTGTTTAACCCTAAACTTGTATGGCCTCTGGTGAGTCTTTTTACAAATACGAATACGAATACGAATTACTTTATTGATCCCCAAAGGGAAATTTGTCTGTCAGCTCATCAACCATTTGCAGAAGAATTAAAAGCCTCACGTCTGAAGGTACAAAGGATCTTCTATATTTCTCCGTCCTGCAGTGAAGTGCAGATCATCCTCTTCATAAAACCTTGATGGACCAAGAAAAGAGCGTGGTGGACAGCTCCTGAGTTGTTCAGAATGGCCTCCACCAGTGTGTATCTCTGATCTCTCTGAAGTCAAGTGCCTCAGGATGTTTAGTCTGTATCCTAGCAACGCCTTCATGGAGAACTTCACATGGAACTTCATTAGCCGTTGGTGGGATGTACACATGTATTGTCATGTATTGTTTTGATTTGAAAAAATGTCTACTTGGTGAGTCTTCATCTATATCTCCAGCTCCTCATCACTTTCACTGGGCAGAGAGTTGATATTTTGCATGATGACTGACAGCAGAAAGGACCTACAGTACATCTCCACTTCCAAGCCTTCAACCTTTGCACCTCCAGCACAGCAACCACAAAAGCACCTCCTCATCCCAGCTGGAACAGGGTGGCATCCTCCAGATTTGCTCTTTTTTAATGACAGAAGCTCCACTCCTGAAGAATCTCCTCTCCCCACAGAAGTGTCCATCAGTAGTTGACAAAATACGACAAAAACATACAGAAACACAACAAAAATAAAGCAAAGGTTGAGTAAAAACTCAGAGCTACCAGACTTTGCTGCTCCCAGTTAAAGTGCATGTTCTGGAACATCTCTATATCAAATGTATGCACATGAAATAGGAGGAATAGGAGGTACAGTAATCCACTGGAGTTTGCTGAGATATATTAGAATGGGAGATAAGTTACATTACTTGACATGAAAACAGAACCATCCATTTACTGGATTTGGAACTGCAGAACAAGTCATTCAATATGTCAGCACAGTCAGCTTTAGACATGGACAGTGCTACCGTAAACATGATTCTGAGAAGAATTCAATCAGAGTTGAAATTATATTTATGAGAGTTTAATCAAATACTTCAAAACTTCTGATGGCAAAATTATTGTGAAAAAAACAATTCTTTGACAAAGAAGAGAAGATGGAATGATTATTTGAATGAAATTATATGAACAATATTAAATGGAAACCTCACAAAAAATCAAAGGAGAATGTAATAAACAGTTGTACAGTATATGTAGAACATGATTTTTTGTGTGTGTTTTGTTTTGTTTTTGTCAAGGATTCTTCCAAATGTTAAAAAAAAAAAAAAAAAAAAATAAAATAAAAAAACAAATCAAACAGCTCTTTGGTTATAATCCATAGACAAATTTACAGGAGGCAACCAGATATAGCTTTAAGGGGTCCCTGGCCACAAAGATTGTCAATTAAAGATACCACAATAACACTGAATATTTGAAACTGCTACAAAAACACAAGTCTCTAAAGTGCAGGAGTATCAACATCAAGCTTAAAATACTGTCTACTTCCATCAGTGGAACTAACCTGATTCTACATTCACCTGAAACAGAGCAGTATTTACAGTGGCACTTGTACACAACCAGGAGACAGGATGTGGAGGCCGTGACCTCTACTCTCCTCGATATGTGATAATGTTCTTGTCTGTCTCATGGATTTTAATCTCATAAAGCAGGTTGGGTGGGAGGACCTTCATCATGTTGTCCCAAATGTAAACAGCCACGTTTTCAGTTGTGCTGATGGAGAGAGATGAAGAAATATGTAATCACAACTCAAACACACAGACACATACCCACACATACACTGTAATACTGTTGTTGAAAGCAACTAAAAAAAATTGACAACCACCTGACAATGTTGGCAAAGTAAGGGACATCTTTATCCAGGTTTTTATGGTCCAGTGGAGTCATAATGACGTCCTGCAGGTAAGGTTGATCAGTCAGCTGGTTAGCAGGCTCTTATTGGTCCTCATTTATCAAACGTGCATACAACAAAAAATGGGTGCACACTAAATCTCCCGCAAGGATTGACATTTATCAATCTGAATGTGAGTGTAGGGTAGGCTACGCAAAAATCTCACACCAGGTCTGACCAGGCATACACACATTTGAACCAGCGTAGAACATGCAGGAGTCAGGACAGAGGCTGTGTCAGATCATTATTAATAGATCATACTGATGCAGACCTCATGTTGTTGTTGTTCTTATACAGCCTCAAGTTCATCAAGTCTGTGCTGAAAACTTAACTTGACCATTTTTTGAGCAACTGAGGAGGATTCGAGGTCACGAGAAGACAGACAGATGTACTGTAAAGAGTGATAGGACAGATGCTCATTAATCAGCTGTGTAAACAGAAACAGTCCTGACGGACCTATAGTTAGAGCAGTAGCTACAAATCACAGACAGAAACCTCCTCCAGGTAGAAGATCTCAACACTGAAGACACTGATGTTCAGCAACAAGATCCCTGGGTTTCCTCATGTGGTCGGTGCATCTTGTTGCCTCCATCCACCACTGATTACGCTTTCATCAGTCACAAAAACTATAATTCTATTAATGTTCAGATAATTTATGATGCTGCTCTCTCCCTGTTGAATGTGGCAATGTCAGTAAAGTCCCTCTTCTTGGCCGTCTTCTGTGTCTCCATGTCGTAAAGTGGGCAGGACGAGGCCTCTAAAGCAGAAATATATCAGGGCGCGCCATTTAAATTATGATAATTTTCAGCTGCTAGATTTATCAATGCCACACTAGTTTTACACTGAAATCAGGAATACGCACTTTTCGTAAATCGCACATGCTGTTTTACACCAGAATCTACACCAGATCCTACGCACGTTTGATAAATGAGGGCCAATGTGTGAGGCATGAGAGTGATAGAAAATGAGGACGGAAGTTGCTGAGAACAGTTTTCAACCACAGACCTGAAACTTACTGGAATGACTGACTGAAACCCAGTGAGGAGAAGACAGAGTTGTTGAGGAGATCTTACCTCAATGCACCTCTTCAAGTCCGTCAGGTTCATCACCATTCCAGTGACAGGATCAATCTATGTGGACATACGGGGTGATGGTGAGTTGGACGGTGACGTAACTGGGCTCTGTCATAACCTTCAAAGATCATTTTTCTTCTTTTAAATGCAGTAGAATGTGGAGAAATGATGGTGGGAAATTCAGATACAGCTCCTATAATATTAGCATCAACTTAAAACATCCTCAACTGTGTGTAAAGTAAATCTCAGATCATAAAAACCTAAATTCCAGTTGAGTGCATGAACTCTCCACTTCTCTGTCTGGTGCAGGTACTCACCTTTCCACGCACTGTCACCTCCACTGTGGGCAGAAATGAGAGCAGTGAATCAACTGGAAACATAGAAACAGCAGTATTTCACTCTGTGATGTAAGTATGGCCAAATCAAACCTTTGTAGTTGTGTCCGTGTCCATAGGGATTGTTGCATTTTCCATATACTTCTTTGTTCTCTTCATCACTCAGGCCAACACTACGACAGACACCAGCTGTGTGAGTTAATGTGCAGCACTGACTGTGTTTGTGTTGTTGATCCATCATTTCACAAGTCAAACAAATGAAAATGTGCCAAGAGTTTATTGACACGTGCTGCCTTCAGGTACATCAGGTACTCCTGAGTTCCTACTGTTGGAATTATCAAATTGTAAAAATTTATGAGCATGACAGCATTTGTTTTTTTGGTTTTTTTTACCTACCCTAAAAACAGAATGTAAGTACAACGTAAAATACAACAATATAGTAATATATAATATATGGCGTGGATTGAGATATTTTCATTTCTGGATATACCAGACCTAGTTGTTTTCATTGACTACTATCAGCTTGACAGCACAGATGGTGTACCCTTTGACATTAGCCACTAAAAAATTAGTAGTGACACATACTGATTGCTGGCCCATATTTCCTCTGAATCTGCTTGGCCAGTGACAAACACATACGGCTCACTCATTTATACCATTTCTCTTTACGACAGCACTTGAACGCAGCACCGGTGCTCTTGAAACGACTCTCAGAAAAACTACAAATCCCATGATAATGATGCTAATCCTACAGTTGATGTTCTCCTGAACGATCCAGTAGTGAACAGAAACGGCTGTCGGTTTCTGTTACACACACGCGCGCACACGAACACTGCTGCAACCTGTTAGGCTACCTGTTGGACCATGCAACCCCACCACCCACCCCCCAACAACTGGCTGCTGCTCGTTTTCCTCGGCTTCGACATTATCAGACGTTGTAAACAGCGGACGGTCGGTACCTGTGAAGCCGGTGAGAAGCGCTGAAGTTCTGGATACGGGTGAGATATCCGATACGCTCCGAGCTAGATCCGGCCATGGTCACTGCCCGAGAGGCGGACAGGGAACACCGTGCTGCTGAGACCCAGGGAAGACGGAGGGGATAAGAGGGCTGCTGCCAAAGCTCCAGCCCCCGTGAGTCACGCTGCGCTGCCATTGGCTCAAATCAGGGCGTGAGTGTACCGCACGTCACAGATGGTTTTCAAGAGCCCTCAGGCTAAACCGCTTCATGTGAGGGGTGGACCACTGTCCAACTTCCACCCAGAGCCCAGATCAGAGACCCGAGATCACAAGACCAGCTAGTTAGCTACCAGCTAATGTGATAACAGCCATGTAAAAAGTGAGATTCTGAGGTCGATATGCTCTGTAACATTACAACGTCAGTTTTTTACTTCCTGTTTGTACAGATGTGTTGTAGAAAAAAAAAAAAAAAAACACACTTCATCTGTGACGTTCTGTGAGCTTCAGGAGACTTGTACCAGCAGGTGAAACTAATGGTGAAAAAGTGATGATTTTCCTGTTGTGCTGAGCCTTTTGAAATTTACTGGATGCTCTGTGCGTGCGTGTGACGTCCTGTTTGGGATAGTCTAATGTACGTGGACACACCGTTGCGTAAACACAAGACTTAGAGCTTCAGTTGGAAACAGTTGTTTAATCATATTTGCAGGAACTGTCACTATGTTCTGATAGTAGCACATTTGGGGGGGGCAGGAGTAGCCAATCACAGCTCGTACACGCGCTACAGACAGGTACTGGTCATCTCTGAGAATAATGGGTGTGTATTGATGATGCAATTGACTCTTCAGATTCACAGCTGGGTGGCACAGTTGTTTCAAATTAGGCATTTTGAAGTGAGTAATATGCATGAGGAGGACACTCCATTAGCATACACTGCACACCTGTTACCCATGAGCAGGGTGAGCTGATGATGAAGTTCAGATGTGTTGATTGAGTCAAGTGAAGCATTAGAGTACAGCCTCAGGAGGTGGTTAAGAGAAATCCATAAATGCATTCTATCTTACTACCTGGTTACCTGGATGTGTGCATTCATTCATTCACTCTTCTCCTCATATAGACCTGATATTGAGTGTGATTTATGCTGTGATTTACGCTCTTGAGTGCAAAGGAGATGAATGCTCCTGGCACACTAGTGTGTCAGCCTCTACAACAAAGAGGCTGACACACAAAACACAATCAATTGAGAAAAACAATGGAAGCATTCTAGCTGCAAGGATCAATCTGGAATCACTGGTATACAGAGGGTGGGCGACTGATGTCTGGGTTCTGGCTGCTGTGTAACCACTGAAGCAGCACTGTTTCAAAATGGATGTAAATTGGGTTTTGTGCTGGAAGCAAAGTAATTAAGACCTATAGTTGTTAAATGTCAATTATCTTGACACACAGTATTTCAAGATTTAGTGGGGGCTACAGGCATGCATTTCTACTTATACTTAGATCTATAGAAATACATGTGATAGAGTCAAATGCAATACAATGCAAATACAGGGTCAAGTGTTACATTTGCAACAACTTTAGGAAAAGTTAGAAAAAGTAGGAAAATAAATTTTTGCCCCTGTCACCCACTGTTTACACTACTGCCAGAGATATTTACAAGGACATCAAGTAACTTCCTTGCAGTTGTCTGCCATAGCTTCTCAAACTAATTTCAGGTTACATCCCTGACTACCCAGAGTCATTTAAGACATTAACCATTTTTAACCCACTAGAGTCACTAGTGAATGCTTTTTGTCAAATTTGAAGAAATCCTATCTAGGTATTATTAAAGGGACTTGGGGCAGCACCAAGAAAAAAGACTCAATACTGACACGACAGCAGTTGTGGGTAATTGTAAAAACTTTTGTTTTCTTCTTTGTGGGACTTTTCAGTGGACTTTGTGTGGTGGTGGGTCGTTTGTTTACCATAGCAGAGTCCATTACTAACTGTGCTTGTCTTCTTCTCGAGTCCAAGTTGAAAGCCATCGAGAACGTGCATTCAGCATCATCTGACGTCACATCCACAGAACTGCGCGGGAAATTCGGACTCTGAATTGCAGTGCATTATGCAGCACACAGCCTGTTCAAGGCAATGGAGAGATATGTGGGTGGGTTACTAAAGTGCTGCGTGTGCTCTGATGTGTTGTTAAGAATGGGGTAACTAACACTGTGTGGTTGTTTGCAGCTGCATTTCATAAGACCAACTACACTTGATCTTCTCAGAGTTTGTGTCTTCCTGCTTAACGCACTAAACTTCAGAGAGAAGGTGTGGTCAAAAAGCTGGTGAAAAAGTGGGATGATGATTTGGCTGAGGAACTATGTTGCTGCTTTGAAAGTACAGACTGGGAGGTGTTAACTCAGGGGAGCAGCCTTGAGGAAGGAGTGACTAGCTATATCGCCTTCTGTGAGGCTATGATCATTCCTTCAAAATCAAAGTATAAAACTTGGATCAAAAAATCCCTGAAAACAACTCTAAATGAAAAGAAATACCATTCAAACCAGGAAACACAACTAAATCCAAACTCATTCAAAACAGACTAAAAAAAGAAATAAAAGCAGCAAAGAGAAGTTTAAAGGAGAGAGTCAAGAAACGCTTTTGGGAAGGCAAAGCTAGAGATGCCTGGCGTGTTGTTAACGGGACAGTTCAGTTTTTTTGAAGTGGTGTTGTATCAGGTCCAAATGGCCACTAAGTATAATATCTGCAGTAGAAAGCTCTCTGCCCTCCCCCCACTGAGAAGTACTGCTGCAGCAAGACACAGGCAGTGTCTTGTCTTACGAATTATTATTTATTGATCCCCGAAGGGAAATTCATTTGTCTGTCAGTTCATCAACCATTTGCAGAAGAATGAAGAAGCCTGATGGCTGAAGGTACAAAGGATCTTCTATATTTCTCCGTCCTGCAGTGAAGAGAGAGGAGCCGTCCACCACCGCTCTTCTCTTGGTCCATCAAGGTGTTATGAAGAGGATGATCTGAGTTGTTCAGAATGGCCTCCACCAGCGTGTATCTCTCCACCACATCCTCAGTGAGTCCAGCAGAGACATGACTGAAGTCAAGTGCCTCAGGATGTTTAGTCTAGTATCCCAGCAACGACTTCATGGAGAACTTCACATGGAACTTCAGCAGTAGTCGTTGGTGGGATGTAAACAAGTATTGTTTTGATTTGAAAAAATGTCTACTTCCTGAGTCTTCATCTATATCTCCAGCTCCTCATCACTCTTGTTGAGCAGAGAGTTGATATTTTGCATGATGACTGACAGCAGAAAGGACCTACAGTGCATCTCCACTTCCAAGCCTTTAACCTCTGCACCACCAGCACAGCAACTTGTGGATAATGCTGTGAATGGGGGACGATTTAACAACGTATTTTCGCTGCCTACGAGAAGTCCCGTCTCAAAATAATACACCGGTTGAAGAGTACAATATAAAGTGCAAATTTACAATGCATCAGCTGGTCAGAAACAAGTTAGTTTTTTTCTGGAACTAAACAACTTACTCAGCATTCCTCCGCGCAGGCAGGCTCCGCGATGCTAGTGGTTCAAACCGATCATTCTCCACGGATCGGTACGCAAGTGTACGCAAGAATAAACGGGCAATCTAAAAAAGTCTGCTCGTATATTTGACGCTGCAGCTCTATGTGGCACACAACAATAACAAAATTATTTGTTATTTGCTTCGAAAATGAGCTGATCCGTGACCCCCGAACCGCGGTCTGGACCGATCTGTGACGTTTCTGATCCGTTGCACCCCTACTCGATGCGCTGGATCAATTCGTCAATCAGCTGTTTCGGTATTCCTCCGCGCATGCAAGCCGAAGACAGGTGCTTAGCGTAGTAGTTTAACTGCTCATTTATTTGTGCACATACACTTTTGTGGGGTTACATGTACAGCTATGCAGTAGAACATTTGATGGGTTCAAGCTTCATAAGAGTAAAAAAAAATATATATATGTAAAACCTGCTGCACATACTGTAGCATTGTTATTCACATTCAGACCACAAATACACTGTATTCATTATAAATTTCAGTTCAGATGTTTCAGACCAGATATTGTATTCTGTGACCTTAATTTATCCATAAAAGGGAGATTTTTCTTGGCAAATAAAAATGTCCCCCCTGAGTTACACTGTCTGTCTCCTATAAGAATGTACACTACCAAGAGATCTCATTCTCTAAATATAGAGCTGTGTACATGCTCAGCTAAAACAAATGTTGCTATTATTTTTAGTGGAAAACGCTTTAATTGTCAGTTTTTAATTCAGATAATTAGGTGAATCTGTGTAAACCTTTTATCTACCTTATTATCAGTCTGGTTCCTGAACAAATGAATATAAAATACACCCTGGGAAATTCATTTGCCAGATGTTCTCACACTAAATTCCCAGAGAAGAGGGCAGGGGTGCAGGGCAAAAAGCTGTCACTGGGCCCCTCTTGACCCCTTTCTTTCATCTCCATCTCCCCTCTCTCCGTGCACTGTGTATGTTAAAGCTGGGGTTGGTAATCCTGGAGAGCTAGCAAGATTTGAAAATTGCACCTCCTCTGAGTTCCACCCCCTCCCGTCAGTGTGTACGTCCAAGCCACGCCCCCACAAACTGGAACGCGCACCGCACGAAAATGAGAAGCGGCAGGAGGAGTACTACATATATAGCAGCAACAGCGACACGTGAAGATTGTGCACACGCGTCGGAGACAGGGATCGAGGGGGGCGGATACAGAACTAGACATGAAGGCATCTGATTTGCACCAAAGAGCGTGGATTGGTCAGAGTTTTGGCAGTCCTGCAGCT
Source organism: Caranx melampygus (assembly GCA_019059645.1). Lineage (NCBI taxonomy): Eukaryota > Metazoa > Chordata > Actinopteri > Carangiformes > Carangidae > Caranx > Caranx melampygus. Next base: position 196,901 of record JAFELL010001115.1, read on the forward strand.
TCCATAGAGAACTGATTATTTTCGTTCCTTTTTCTGAATACATAATGTATTGATTACTCAGAAGGTAGAAGGACCATTTCACCCAGTGTAACAAAACATGTTTCTGAACAGGATTACCAACCCCAGCTTTAAACTGTTGTCTCACAATAAAGGGGACATTCAGTGTCTTGGACAAACCCTGTTAACCTATTGGAAAAAACTGTGCAACAGTGGTGACCTAAAATTTCTAATTAAAAAAAAAACCATCATAGGAAACTGCCTTTGTCATCATAAGACCCAAAATTCATTATTTGTTGGAATGGTTCACAGGAAATTCATATAACATCAACAGTGGACTACACATAACGACTTTAGCTCTAGCACAGGCCTGAAGGCTTCAGCATTAAAATCAGAAATCATTTTGCAGAATGAGCCAGGTTCATTAGAGTCACCACTGTCAGTTTATTCACTGAAGTAAATGTGGACTATGTCATGTAACCTTTTGGTACTGACAGTACCACTCACTGGACCTTGAGGGAACCAGAGAATCCAAAATGGAGGAATTAATGGGCAGTTCTGCAATTAACCACATCCCATTAATAGATGCTGTGTTAGCAAGCTAGCTACCTCAGGGATTTCTCCTGACTGGGGGAGTAAGCAGGCAGTGAGCATGTTAATTCTCAGCCTGATAGCTTGAGAAATTCCAGTGAGCCTTGCATTATGCTGTGCCTGTTTTCTGGGGACAGTCCAAGTGGCGGCCTGTCCGTGGCTGGAGCTGTCCCTGAAATTGTTGCTGTTTTGAGCAGTGAATTATAAAGAAACTGGAACAATAGCACGACTCAAGGGAGCAAGACATCTCCAACTAGGGGTTAAACTGTGCTTGTGTAAATCATTCAGACCAGTGGGGGGAAAGTTGCTGCTGTTTAGTGCATTCATTTCCATGCTGCTTCTCTTGCACCATGCACATGCAAGCAATACAATAATGGTGATTTATGGTGATGCTGTCTGTCTCTCTGAAACTTTTACATGATGCAATTACATGTTTTGGTTAGAATGCCATCCCAAAATAAATGTGATTGTCTCAATGCAGAAATATAGTGATATAATTTCACATTTTTGGTGAATATAATTACACAAAGAGGAAATTGTCTGAACATCAAATCACACCTATCTGCTTTAGCCCTGGATCTGAGATGTTATAGGTTAAATTGATCTGCTTTTAATTATGATTAGTCATTCCTATATAATTACAATAATTATAATTACAACTACAGCAGTGGTGGGGTAGCTGCTATCAGAACTTGTCAGCAAAATAACCAGGTGACAGAAAGTTTTTTGTTATCACTTAGTTACAGTTGTTAGAGTGAAGATAAACATTCAAAGTGTTGAAAATAACAACCCTCAAGTTTAGCATTGTTTAACCAGGTTTAATCATCCAGATCACTCTGTGATGTGTCATGAGGTTATTTCTTTTAAAGCAGGTGTTTGTCTTGTTTATGAGTTAAGATTGTTTGATTGGCTGAAACCCACTACCACTTTAGATAAATTACATTTTCATAAACCATCTTCTAATCATCACTTCCTGTCCTGAACCACTCACAAACCTTTGTTGATGCATTCCTTGTTTTCACAGCACCTTAGTTTTACTAATCTAGATTTGTGCAGGGGGCTGTTATTGAACTTAATCTATCGGAGGAGCCACAACACTTCTATGTGCGGCTCTCTGCATTGTTCTATAATCTGTTTAGGATAAATTTTAACATATTATTGTCTCTTCTTATAGCATTGAATGGATAAACTCCTACCAACATCTCTGAATCTCTGGCCTTCTAACACCCAACAGGCGCATCAGGTCATCAGACCTGGGCCTCCACACTGCTGGAGGGTCCAGACTTACTCAGCCTTGGCCCTCATGGACCAGCATACCTGTATCTATTAGATCTTCCCAGTAGATCACCACACATCTGTCCAAGTGGGATGGGATCTTTATAAGAGTCCCCCTACCTCTGTAGGTAAAGGCCCCTCATCAGAAGTCCCAATTTCACCTTTGTTTCCAACCAGTACTACAGTTACCATGGTAAAATATTAAAATGGGACTGTCCCTACTTTTTTATCTTATAGATAAAAATATTAGATATATTTATTGGTCGCTGAACTGGAGATATCCCTTGTTTTCATTTCAGAAATCTGGTCCCCTTAGACTTCAATCTCCAGTAAGCAGAAGGCCTTAACCTGGGAATACACACCCATCTGTCATGTTTGCATGACTATAATCCAGCTGTGGAATAATGTCTTTCCTGCAGCTGTCTATGTCAGGTTGTAAAGTACCAGGAGATGAACTGGGCTCAGAACTCGCTCTCCTCCAGAATCTCCTCCATGGTCTCCCCCAGTGTCATCTCTCCATCACTACTGGACAGGCTCTTCCTGGTGAAAAGATCAAGACCTGTTGCATCATAGCCCTTAAGTCCCTTGCCTTTACCCCCTCCTAGTCCAACCACTCCGCTCCCTCCATTTACAGCCACCTGAAGTAGGTGTGGGTTAACCATGGAGGCTCCTCCTTCATCGTAGGAGTCACTCTGTCGCGAACATCGGGGGCGACGCCCTCTAGTGCACTTCCACAGTTGCTTGAGTGGTGCACCCCGAAAACAGCCCCTGATCTGGAGGTGGTTGGTGAACAGGAAAAGCTGCCAGCGCTTCTTCAGTTCAGCTTGGACCTCAATACAAATACAGCAGCATATTAATATTGATATTTAATAGCCTATATTAGCTAATATTGTTGATATCCTTGTCATGATAATAACAGAGTAGCTGCTGCCAAGTCACAACAATGGTAGACAATAAAATGACAAGTCATTTTCTGATACTCAGTCGTACCAGATCAGTTTGGTTGGCACCCAGCTCGCATAACACAACATACAGTATGTATACTGTATCTATAACTTGTTATACTATTGCTCTATAGCTTTTGTTAGCAGTAGTTTATTTAACCCAGACCTGATACCTAAGCCATCCTCTAAAACCTCAGCACTGTTTGAAGACTACACTCTAAAACCTGGTGTTTTGTGAAGAAACCACATGATCTTACATGAGCTTTAGCTAACACTGGCCCTGGTTCCTCCCTCTCCTCCACATCTGACATGTCCCTCACCCTAAACCTTGCTGTAGAGTGGCAGGTTGAAGCCAGTTTTTAAGTCATTTTTGTTGTTTTCATCCGGCTAACTGCTCAACTCTGTTTTAGTTACACTGCCCTTGTTCAGGTTGTCAGCCACTGTCCTACAGCTAAAACTGTCAAGCCTAATGTCATGATGTCAATGCTAATGTTAGCTATGCAGCAACAGCAAAAATTGGAAATAGATTGGAAATAGCTCTCAGATATGGTGCACATGTTGGCAAACAGTTGCCTAATCACACATGTAACAGGGATTCATTTGAAGTTTTCAGGCCATACTGTATGATAAATAATCCAATCACCATTTTCCTCTTTGGTCATGTTTGGTCTTCACCACCTCTTGTGAGAAACATCTTGCTCTTTATAGCTACTGTGTTAATCAGGTCCTTGTCAAGTCTGATTGTTAGATACGGGTAATCTAAGACAGACATCTGTGAATGTAAAATAACTGCTGGAAACAAGCTCATGACTGTTACTAAGACCAAAGCAATTAGGTAGGAGGGGCTAAAACTCTATACAAAAATAGACCATCCATAAAAATCACAATACACAGAAGACACATACCTCTCCATTAGCAAAACAGTACAGCACAGCAACCAAGAACCCCTAAAAAAGATCACACATCACAAATGAGGGCTAAAGTTCATCTAGGGCAGAAACAAAGTTTTGCCAGGCCGCCTGTGTAATTAACTTTACCGGTGTTACCTGGAAGGAGCTGAGAGTCAGGTTGATGAAGTTCCTGGCGTAGCGACTGCTGCCCTCCACACATTCATCTATCAGTACAGTAAAGACTACCTCATGGATTCCAAGCAGAGGAATCAGGACCAGTGTGGCTCTGGCCAAGCTGAGGAACATCAACAAACACATACAGTGATGCATCATTACTGTTTGGATGCACAAAGCCAGAATAAGTGTTAATATTTTTATTTTGGCACATGATTCAAAGAGCAGAGGACAAACCAGAGGGGAAAGTGATAAGCTCTGTAAATGTATGCATGAGCTTCCCTCCTGTGGTGACATTTATGGTCGGGTAAAGAGGCCAGGCATTATGGGAATGACATTTTATACTGTGCTGTATGTGGCAGTGATTAACATTTAAATGCTGCTCTACAATGTAAAGATACCTCTTAGGAGACTCTAAGCTCTTGAGGTCAGATTGTGTTTCCTGACATTTGGATTTTGAGTGAGACTGCGAGCGAAGGCAGAGGGAAATACCTGTATCTGTAGTCTGTGAATTTCACAAGGTCTGCTTTCAGTTTGGACAGCAGCAGCATCAGGATCTTGATGAATATGCAGAAAATCACCTGCCAAGAGAAAAAAGGGTGACTTTAAAAGACTGATCAGATTAAAATCACATGAAAACATACAAGGCTCAGTCACGATGCGATGTGTGGGACTGCCTTCTCTGCTGCTCAATATCACATGTTCTCACAAGACAGGAGTGTGAAATCAGAGTAATCTTAGATAGTTTAGAGAGCTGGCGTTGTGTTTTCCAAATGAAAGGATCATGTTTAACCTGAAGGGAAAACCTGGTCAGTTCCATGAGATTTGGGGTGATTTCCTAACATTGGTGATTTCCAAAACAAAAAATATTGTTTTGGCTGAAGCTCTGTTTTCATGTGGACAAGGCCTTACTCACTTGGCAGTAATGAATGCCCACGATGACCTTCTGGACGTCATCGATGTTCCCACCCCGATGAAAGTCTTTATTAGAAAGACAACTCAGATGAGGTCCACTTTTGGCAATATGTGAATGGTATATTATGATTTGATGTTATAATTTTTTTTTCTTGATATGTTCAAAAATAATTCATTCATTCATTCATTATATGCACATCTGATTTGAGCACATCCATGAACACGAGTGTTGACATGAGCCAAAGTAGGCCTAATGCGTAGTTTTGTTTTTTTTTTCATTTGGCTGTGTGGTCTAGGTTACTTATTTTTGACATGCTGTATGAGGCTGTATGGAACAGCCAAACCTTATTCACTGTTTTGTCCCATTGCGTTGCTGCTGAAACTGATCTGTCTCATAAAGGTAGGCTATCTTATCAAATCAGAAATGCAATGTTTCAGAAGAGGCAATTCCATGTGATCACAATAACAAGCAGTCTTTTTGTTAATTATTTGTCTGAACTGCGCTTTAGACTAGCCTTACTATTATTCCTTGATCATGTTTAGCCTAGGCCTATATGTAGGATATCAAGGCCTGCTTTGTTAACAAGGTCTGTTTCTTTCTTTTTGGTAAAGAGCCTATTTTGTTTCTGTCTGGCTATTCTATGTGCATTTTACCATCCAAACTAGGGGTGCACCGATCCACATTTTTTCACTTCTGATCCGATCCCGATACCCGAATTTTTGTATCTGCCGATAACGATACCGATACCAGAGCTCTATTTACTTTAATATTATATTATCAATGTTTTTGAAACAACTCCAAAAGTGATTCCTGTCGGCTACTTTCATCATTCTGCCTCGCGGCTAAAAAGTCCTGGTGCTCTGTAATGTGATGCTTTTTTAAATGCTTAATTAAGTTCGTTGTATTGTAGGTCACGACGGTGCTTCCTCCTCGGTACAGCGGCTTTACAAACGCTGCACGTAGCAGTCTTGCCTTTTGGTGTTTCCATCGTGAAATATTTCCACACCGCGGACATGTTGTGTTTCGAAGTAACCGCAGTGCTGCTCAATGCCCACCTGTCTAGCTGCAAACTGTGGAATGGACTTCCTGAATGGACGTGCAAGCATTACTCCGCCTCTGAGTGAGACACACTTTCATTCAGGAAATCCACTCCACATTTTGTAGCCTGGTAGCAGAGCAGCCAGCATTTTCAGCAGGCAACAGGCAGGCAAGCACAGACATGCTCATGGATCGGAAATCTCCGGAGGATGTATCGGAAATTTCCGATCCGTGAATTACGTTGGTATCGGAGCCCGATACCGATACTGGATCGGATCGGGCCCATCCCTAATCCAAACACACATAGTTTTATAATAATAGTCCAGTTGATTTAGTTCCCACATGCCTGCACAAATGCCTTGTTTGGTGTAGGCCATTGGTGTAGGCCATTGGGAGAGGAGCTTTCTGGTGGTCCTAAAATGTCAAAAAAAAAACAAACAAGCTATTTACTAGTCAGTGAAAAATCAAAAATCTTTGAAGAAAATTGGGCCTAAATGTCCAACCTCTAAGGTGGGGGCACAGAAATGTACAGCACCCCCCCAAAAAATAGTTCCAGTGTGCCTGCTGTCATGTGTGCTGTGATGTGTGGTCGCAGGAACTGATTTGCATAGGCTACTCCTGACTGGTCGAAATCTCATGCTACTTGAGACAAGTGCAATGTAAAGAAGTAGCCGCACTGCTTGAATACAAAATTAAAGTTTTTGAAGGAAAAGATAAGTAAAATCACTCTGATGACACAATTTTTTATGTGAAATGTGTATATTTACCCCCTAATTGTCATGGTAAAGGAAAAACTGTTGTTGTTTTTTTAAACTTGAAATCTATTTTATTGGCTTCCTTTACCCCAAAAATGTACACTTTGACACCAAATTTGTCATTATAGCTATAACAGAAGCAAAGATATGGGCTCTAGAGTATTTTCGGCACATTGGCGGACATTTTTGGAAAAAAAATTGTTTCTTTCCGATACAATGTGTGATCTCACTTGTGTCTTATGATAAATTTATTTGTATGACCCTAAGGTAATTCCATACCAAAGGGGACCATTGCATCATGACTTGCCTTTTCGGCTTAACCTCTCTACTACTTTGTTCATTGTCTTGGTCTGCTCTTTTACTGTAACATAATGGATACACAGGGGCGGTCATCCATTCCCTCATTTCATCCATCCATCCATGATCAAACTTCACACCTGGTATCAGAGGAAGTATGTGTTTGTTACTAACTGCACCATGACTTCACTCACAAGCACTGATAAAGTGATCGGGCCCCTGATGATCCACCAGAACCATCTGTTCACAATTGACCAGCACCTGTGGAATGAAAAAGACTGACAGAGTCAAGTTATTTGATTTAACCTGAATTCATTCATTAATTTTAAAGCAGAATGTGGAATGAAAGACTCACTCTGTGTTTTCATATAGAATCTTGACCACAGTCCACGGAGTCACAAACAGGACTGGAGTCCCTGAGAAGACAAAGCACAGCTTAGTTCTCATGAAATTGTGTTAAATTATTATAGAAAGTTTGTGAAAAGTTTTCAACTTTTCTCCACTCTCACAAAGACTGATGTCAACATGGCTTATGTCAGGAACACAGTGGTTATAGCAATGCAGCTGTCACACTGACACCATGCCGACAGTGTAATCCCAGTGTAACACTGCAGCTTCAGATGCTGGCCACAACTAGAAACAACTGTTCTAAAGGCAGAACAAAAGACTTGGTTGTAACTGGCCTCAGTATTAAATTATTAAAGGATGAAATCTGCATTAATTCAGTTTATGTTTTGAAAAGTGTTTACAACTGTGTTAATAACCTGTTCATGATGAATCTTTATAAAGGGAGTGGTCCTGGGTTATTTGTCTTTATTATTTGAACCTGAACATGTACTGTACACACACACACACACACACACACACACACACACACTGCTTACAGCTCACCCCATCCTAACAGCATGTATTTCTTCAGCAGGCGCCTCTTGGTTAGGACAGCAGTAAAGAGCAGTGTGTGGAGGAAGATGGCCTCCACCAGGAGCCAGAAGTAGTTACAGGCCACAAAGTACTCCATGCACACCTTGGAGAATTTACACATCAGTGCTACCTGTTGAGAAACCATCAATCCATCCATCCATCCATCCATGGAGATAAATTGGGATAAATTAGTCCAGCAAATCCTTTGACATAAGCTGTAAACACCAATGTAAATAATGAGGCAGTGATGTAAACACCGCAGAGGTTGAGTAGGAGTTCCATCCAGGGTCGTCCTTGGGGAGGTTGGAGTACATGATGTATAATATGATTTCCTTGGAGATGACAGCCACAGCTCTCAGGATGAATGACACAAACAGGTTCATGTGGATGTAGTTCCTGGTGCAGTGGAGCTTCCTGGTAAACAGATACCAGAACAGCTGAAGGAAGGCATTGATCTACAGTTCCTGTGCAGCTGTAAAAGCATTACTGAAGATGTGGGTCAGGATGTAATAATCAATGTTGTGTGTGCATGCTGCATGGATTTTATAATGTTATTTACACTGATCGCTCACCACGCCCAGCCTCCTCCTCAACATTATCTGCCTGCCCTCCTGGAATGTATGATATCCCAGTATGCACAGCTACAAACATGAGATCAAAGTTTTATCACAAGACACTAACCTCAACATGCCCATTAGTAGAGTGGCCAGTGTAAGGGAGGTCAGCGACAGGGAGTAGCCAATGACCGAGATGAGCCTGAGGGCTGTCTGACGAAGCATCTCATCTTCCTGGACACACATACACAAGAAAATGGATGGATGGATCACCGCATCTCTTCAAATCTCACTAAGAAAAGTAGAGGTGCTCTGTGTGTTTGACAGCGTCCTCATCACCTTGTCTTTAAAGTACTGGTCCTCTTGACACTCTGACTCATCTCTCCAGGGCTCAGAGGAGTTCCCTCTCTGTCGCCACTTTCCATTTTCTAAACACTCTCTGTGAGCCCTCCTAGAGCCATCTGCAGGGAAACCAACATAGTCATCATTATTCTACAGTCAAAACCTGAACTAGATTATTTTTGTGTTCTCTGGCAGGACGCAGAATTCCTTGGCCCTTGAATTCATCCTGAGGAAGATGAGATTTCACACTAATAATTCAACTCCAGTCATCTCACAGTGTCACTAGATAAAAACTGATGGGATCATCATAGTCACTACAATCCAATCCATAGCTGTTTAGATGAAGACTTTCAGTAAAGAACCACAGTAGTGGATCATGTAGCTTGTGTGACAAAAACCCTTTAGAGACGCACAGCAGACAAAGCTGTCAAACAACTGATTCTCATTAAAACCATGACAGATTTTATTAAATGTTGAACTCCTGACCACATGACTTCACTGCAGCCTGTCCTGTGATTCACTCAGTTACTGATTCACTTGAATGCAGTGACAAAGAGCATCCAACTGGCATTGTAGACACAAACTGTGCCTGAAGTGTTGAAACAGGACATTACCCTCGCTGATCCACGGCAGGTATAAGGGACAGGGCACTGACACATTTCCAGGAGACGAGTGGGGCCAACACACGAAAGAGTCAAATGTTCCTCGACAGTAATTTCCTGCAATGAAAAGTCACGTCTGAGGATTTCGACAGTGGATTTCAACAGAGGGAGATGAAACGCTAGGCTGGGGCTCACCAGTTTTTGAGGGTGCACCACTTGTCAGAGTTCTGTTGCAGGTCTCCCAGTACTCAGTCCGTTTGGCTATCAGACTTTCCAGCACTGAGCTGGTCACCTTCCACATGGAGCCACAAAGAGAGGAAAAGCCATTATTGAGGAATTATAGTCCACAGACCAAAGTCAACCAGTCAAGAAAACAATCAAGCAATTTGATTAATATATAGCGTGAATAATTCAGTCTTAATGTGTGATTATAATTGCATATATACATCCTCTGGATATACTGAGATATGTGTGACGAATATGAGATACCAGTTTTAAAATTTCTAATATACAATACTATGCAATGTGTATAAGATAGATCTACGTAACAAAAATTCAATGCACATATGTATGTTTATTAAACATGTAACGATTCTTCATGTTTAAATCTCACTTATTCATTTACAATCATTAACAATATACATATACTACAATATATACAACATATTTACATAAGCATAGATATCTGCAGGCTAGACATATATGTCAGTATAACAAGTTGTTGCCATTTCTAATCAGTTACATATGTCTATTTTGTTCATGTAATTTCCGTTTGAGTTTTAATTTTACATGCACATACACATTTGTGTCATCAGACAGTACTACACCTGTAATAATGATAATAATAAAAGAAGAAGAAGAAGAAGAAAAGTATTTTAAATCATCATCATATCATATTACATCTGAATCTGAAAGGATGAACTCATGACCTGAGAGCAACAATATAAAGTAAATGACAACAATCAGTTTTTTCACTTGCCTTAGTGTGTTTGATCTGCAGACCCTGCGGCCTATGGACACTGCAGTGTCTGTGTGAACCCACTTGGTGGGAGTGTTTAACTAGACCACCTTGTGTTGTCGGGGAAACATGATCACTTGTATGTAATTTGTCATTGATGTAGGTGATTTATTATGTGGGCTCAGTGCATCAGTATCAGTCCGGCAGAAATGTAAACACACATCTCTGTTTATTCTAAGGATGTAACTGAAGGTGACTGCATTTGACAACTGTCTTATTAATTAATGCTCAGTTCTAAATGATCATTCTGCTCTAATGTGCTCTCATTAGTGAGACAAATTACTGTTGTCTTTGTTTGAGGATCTCTGCTGACCACAGCTGCCTCCTCTGCTCTTTATGATTCAGTGTCAGAGATGAAGCCAGAAACTTTGCAGTCTTCACAGTCCAGTGAGGACGCAGCTGAAGTCGCCAGCCTCTTTGTGTTTGTTCGGCCGCCTGGTGGCTCAGCAGCCATCTGGGCCACAGAGATCCCTGCTGGCTGACAGACGTCTCAACTCACTGGGGCTCATCTTCTCAAGATGAGTCCAGGGTGTTATCGCGGCTCAGGCAGAGACAAGAGCTGCTGTCTCAATGTTGTCTTTGTTGTCTCCCATGGGACCAAACCTGCTTCACATCCAGTGGCAGGGTCCTGAATAATTTCACGTATTGTAATCTTGAAGATGAAAGTGACAATTGTACAATATAAAGTGGTCTTATTTGTTTTTCATACATATGAATAAAGTTTTCTCTGCTTTTTTTCTTTAATCCCTGGAGATTTCATTTCTCATTTGATTTCCAGCACAGATAGAGAGAGGGTCATTTTTCCAGCCTGTCACTAAACTGGTGGAAGAGGATGTGCAGACAATGCATATAAGCAGGGGGACCTCATGTTACCCTAAACCCAAAAAGAAACATTAAAACATGAGAAGGATGTTTGCTACCAGAAATTCTGCCTGATGAAGGTCTAGCACCAACTTTGCAATTAAATGACTTCCTTGCAAGTTTAACGGAAATTAGACAATAATCCTTCTGTGAAGGATTTACTGAATCTTTATCACAACAACATGATAAAGATTCACTTACCTGGTGGCTGCAGATAATGAGGAGGACTGTGGTCCAGGTCCTCTTGTGCCAGCTTAGCAGCAGCAGGGTTGGCATGGTGCTGTGTATTTTACATTGAGAGTATTTCCCAGGTTCACCTTGTCATACCTCACTCCTCGACCCTCCAGGCCTCACACTCATCCCCTTTTTTGGCTCCTTCAGCTTGACTATCCTCAGCTCAACACCTCCTCCAGAAAGGTTTACTCAGACTTTAATGGAGGAACCTGTGGTAGCTGAAGAGTCTTCAGGTTTGGATCCCACAGTTTCCCCTTATTTTCCTTGCACGTTCTCAAAATTTTCCTGATCACTCCCAACAATTTTCAGCTACTTCCTCTTGAACTTTAACCTCTCAAAAAGTTGTCTCTTTTAAAGTATTATCCTGAAGAAATCCTCAAGTGGAGCACCAGTCCTTTTGTCCAGGAAGACCCCTCGGGCGGTTCAGGAGATGGATCTGTGTGCTCCCTACAGACACAGCACAGTTGAGAGCGTCTGTGGATCCTCAGCTGCAGATTGCCTCTCCCACCTCGTCCTTCCCCAACCAATCAAGATAAGGCCTGGGAAGAGCTGGCCGCAGAGCTGGATTAACTGTGTTGTGAAGGAAACTTGTCACACAGGAGCAAACAGGCACTAATGTACCATGTGGACACATGCACAGAAAAAAATCAAAATGCACACATTACACACACACACACACACACACACCAGCTAAAATCACCTGTAGTGTTGCCAGTGAGGGAGACCCTGACTCCTCCCGTCTGTTTATCTCTGTCACACTAACTAGACATCACCCAGCATCTCTGACCCTAATGGGGATGATGTGGATCTAGTGTAAACTTACAGCATCGAGGACAAACACGGGCAAGCAAATGGGACAAGGTTGTCTGCACCAGCCTCATGCTCCACATCAGCCCATCTCACTACACTTTTCAAGTAAACACTCTTCATTTAAAAGTATCTCAGCAGTATTCTGTTGTTGTAATTAATCCAAATGTAAAGAAATGGTATATTTAATTGTGTAAATGATTTCTTGGCCTGAAAGAGGCAGCAGAGCAAAGAAACCTGAGTATGACCTTCCATTTCATCAGTGTTTATTTGGCTAACAAAACAACAATGTATGAACAATGTGAAGATCTCCACAGAGCAGCAGAGATGAGAAAATGACTTTTTAGGTTCACAGCTGAATTTGATTCTATTCATGAGGCTGCAAAGCAAATTAAATGTAAGAGGTCAAGATCCCACACTTCCAATAATCAGATAAAAATGCACCTGTATTAGACAGAGGGTGGGGGGCTGTCATCATGTATGAAACTCCTTTGCTGTGATTAATATTTAGTTTAACTTTCTCACTGAGCCTGAAGCAGACACACCAGGGTGGTTAGCACAGTTAGAACTTTTTATTTGTTTATGCTATTTGTTAGCTCCTAATTGGCAGTTTACTTAACCCTCAGCTTAGTATGAAACTCTGGCTGTGTGAATCTGTGCTTATGAAACTGCCATTGGTTCACTGGAATGGTGTGTAGTGGTGCTGATGATCATTGCATTCATCATATGTCTCAGATCTATCTATCTATCTATCTATCTATCTATCTATCTATCTATCTATCTATCTATCTATCTATCCCCATATAACCATCATCTATATATAAATCATTAGCTGATTCATCGTTAATATAAAAATTCTGATTGATTCACTAAATTAAGTATCTTGAATTCCACATTAATCCTCAGCATCCTTGCCCTCTATTTTCAAACATGTAGAATTGATTGTGTTTCTTTTTTCTGTCTCATGTCCCTCTGGTTCAGATGTGACAGAATCCACTGCAGAATATAAAACATATGAAGTATTGTTATGTTTCAGGACCTCATCCTGCACTTGCTGTGCCATCTTCTGTGCATCTGCCTGTATGAAGAGACAGTGAAATTCAATTGTTCCAGCTCCATAAGCACGATGATATAGAGCTGTGGCAGGGCCATACGTCCACATAACTACCTGACAGCTGGAATGAGGTTTAGAGCAGAGGAAAGACACATAGATCTAACAATTTCACTGTGATTTAAGAAGATTCAAATGGCATTAAACCAGTTTGAGGCAGGCATGGCCCCGGGGTGCCAGTACAGAGGGATTCTGAAAAAGGAAGCTGAAAAAGGGAGGTAACATTAGACTTAGAGTGTTCCCATTTGAAACCCACTGAATGGTTTTTAATGGCCCAAGCCTCACCCTGGTTCAAGCTCTGTTAGGAAAGATTATATCTGTCAGAGCTGGAACAAATGTAAACAAAGGCCTGGAGCTCCATCTTAGCACTGTTTCAGATTTACAAAGGACTGAAGGGGTCCTGATAATTATCACCTGCATGTAGACAAATAATAAAAACAAATGACATGGTCAAAGTTGTCCTTTTGACATATTGATTGATCTCCAACGTTAGTATTCATCTTAAGTCCCAGTGGCTAATATTGTTTGGGCTCTACTTTCATCTTGATCTGTTAATACACTTCTTGAAATAGGTGCTGTTTGCTAATGTTGTCTCAGCTGTGTATCTGGAGACAACAGGATAAAAGTGTTCGATGACCAAACATCCATCTGTGCAGTTTTACATCTCCTCGGGCTTCTTGATGGAACTGTGGTAACAACATTTCTGTGTCAGCCAATGAGAACAGAGGAGACTCACAGCCTCTTGTCTGATTGGCTGCCTGAGTGATCCAATAAAAATATGGTAAATTTCAGGTAAAACACCCAGAGAAACCAACTCCTGTAAATCTGGAAGGTAGGTCCAGGTTGGCGTGGCTTGGGGCTTGGCAATTGAGGGCAATGACATTATGAAGTTATAGAAGTCCCAGCGGCTGATTCTACTCAGCTCCTGAGTTCAGGCTGTCTGTGCACATCTCCCTTATGGGACCTTTATATTTAATTATTTCATTTATATGTGGGTCAGTGATAAATAAAAAGGTTGGCAAGATAATAAATTCAGAAATATCTTTTAAAATTTGTCAGCAGCACAGACAGCATCAGATTTGTTGAAATGTACATTATATCATGTCATTTAAAATGACATTTTCATCTTCTCTTTACCACTGAATGCCTGATGAATTATTTTATGCAACTACACTGGGTTTATACTTATACAGAGTATAATTAATTTCTTTCTGAAAATATTACATTGAAGCAGATTTTTGCTGCGTTTAACACTGAGCAGGACATATCCTAAAACCACTGACTTTCTTCTAAATAATGTGACAAATCATGTCAAATTTGTTAAGATACATAGTGTTGCATTGCAAAGTGAATTGCATTTATTTCACATTTGAATCCAAATTTATTTTCCTGTCTATAGTCAATTTTTGTATATATATATATATATATATATATATATATATATATACATATATATACTGGTTACACCACTTGACATTAGGTTGCATCACTTCACTGACCCATATATATTTAAGGATGTTGTACTAGTTTTGTTCTATATATATGTTCTGATCTGTTTCTACTACTACTTTTATTTCTGGTTGTTTATTTCATTTCTTTCTTTGTTTCCTTCTACTTCTGGTTTTACTGTCTTCATTACATCTCCTCCCATCTGCTTACTATTTCACCATTCTGTCCTAATCTTTGTTTTTCAGTCTTTCCTTGATAGTAACTTATGGGACTCATGATTCAAGTGTTCCCAGGGGCATGTGTTATTGATTTTAATCTGTAAAGCACTTTGTGTTGCATTGTTTAAAGTGCTAGACAAATAAAGTATGATTGACTGAGACAATGGTACTGAGCAAGGCGAGGTCTAAGAGTTGGGTAATAATTCTCTTCCTTAAACTTTACTCATGGACATCTCATACACAATGAACTACATTCCACAGTCCATCACTAAATTTCCTTCCTGAAAATATGTATTGGGGGGTCTCCACTGTATGACTGTATGCATGTACAGAAGATTTAAATGGAGATTCCACTGTCAAAGAAGTTTTCTTCTGGATCACACACACACACACACACCTCATCTACTTTGAATAATGTTTTCCCAGAAAGTCTTTGACAGCTCCCACAGGAAGCTTACAAACATGTTGGTTGAATTATAAATGGACACATGAGCTCATAAATAACTCGGTCCCTAGCTCACATGACTGCACTTTCTGGTCCTCTGGGAGACTTTCAGTTATGTTTTTTTTTCTTTACTGGTGGGTAGAATATAATAGGATTTTACTTTGTAAGGTCAGATTAAACTGACCTTTAAATGCCAGCTGAAAATGTTGAAATAATTATGTAACAGCCACTCATCAATCTGACCACCTGTTATGAACATGACGTAACATAAATTCCAGATCAGCCCACACAAACAGCCATAAATCCAGGGGGTCAACCTGAAGTGAGAGTTGAAAGAGGTCGGACATATTAACATGCCTTCATGTATCTCCTCACTGGACCCCACCTTGGTGCAGATCAGCCCTCAGCTAACATGGGTGGGAGTGGGGGTGAGGCTCAGGCAGATAAGGTAAACACAGCACGGCAGATGTTTATGATTTGATGCAAAATGGGTCAGAAAGTGTTTAGTGAATGAGACAGGTGTTATGTGGAAGGTTAAACAGGTTGCAGCACTGGTGTATAAACTGTTTGGCTGTGTGGTGCCTGCAGTGCTGCCCCTCCACCATTTTTCAGGTGAAGAGTACAAACATTTCTTTGTAAAGAGGCTCCTGGTGTGAAGATGCTGTGAAGGACTCGTTATGTTGTGATAAACAGCCACGGTGCATGAGGATACAGGATCCCCCATCATTTTTTATACATTAGCTCTTGTGTCATGCAAACTGTGCAGTGTAGTACATTTGTTTGTACATGTACAAAAGTATATACAGCACATATGTGTGCGTGTGTTTACATTCTTGCCGAGGCACAGTGACGGCTGTGGAGAATGGAGGGAGGGGAGTGGGGATGGATTAGGGAATGGTAGCTCTCAGCTGGAAAAACAAACAGGCTGAGGGCCGCAGAGAGAGAGCAAGAGAGCCCAGGGTCCAGGCACACTCAGGAACATCCTGTCCACCGCTCTGCCTGGGTCAACAGCAGACACACCTCCAGGCACCACATCGCTCTGTCGCCAGATAACAGCATCAGAACCAGGAGCTAGTGAACGATCCAGAGGGCCACGGTTATGCCAGAGGGGCATTGATGTTTTCTTCCTGGTTCTACAAACACATTGAAGTTCAGTGACCTGTAATGAACATTTCACTGAGGCTTTGTGCTGCTTCTTTAAGCCTTGCTCACCACTCAGGTCAATTGTTTCTTCCATCTGTTCTCAACTGGTTTGACTCACTGGTCTGAGTCACCGGAAACATTTACATTTCAGATTTAGTTTCGTGTCACCAAAATAAACCATTTCGTTATCATTTGAGTCAAACTAGTTAAAATCAATGGCTATGATGTGGGACCTGTGGATTCTTTGAAAACCAACATTAAGACTATCAAAGAAACATCTAGTAAGTCAGTGCTCCAACATCCACAAGCAGCTACTGCCATCACAACTAGAGACTGATGAGGTAAAACATGAATGCCATGGCAAGGGGGAGGCAGGACCACAGGTCGGGGGGAGACTGGGTACTAAGCCTCAGTACATTTACATGACAGTTGAAAAAACTGAATTATGACCTTAATCCACCTATAACCAGAAAGAGTTACGTATCTGAAACAACACATATCGCCACCTATGTTGAGGAGGCAGACACTGTCAGTTATTTAAACTGGGACAAGGACTGAAATCCGACGAGACGCCCAAACCAAGCTATGAGTATAGCCTGACTTAGCTGTGCATGTAAACGTACTGACTATTTGTACTACATTTATGAATAGAGTTTAAACTGATTTGACCGAAAATACTGAAGCAGTGCATGACTATATTAAAGTGAGTGAGATGTCAGTCAGTTCCATCTGATGACATTGTTTTCATGAGTTGTCAGTCAGATGAGAAACACATCCACATCATGTGAAAACGCCTTGAGTCATGAAAAGTGAGGATAAGAGATGCTCAGCTGAACTGTAGAACAGAGCTGCATCAGAGTGACTGCAAAAACTGTGAGCAGTAGAACAATAAGACACATGGGTGGTCCTTGGCTCAAATTCCTTATTCATTGTTGAACAGAATATACAATAGAATAAACAAAGTATTCACAAACCAGTACCAGTTCATTAAATAAGTGAGTGAAGCCACACAATGAAAGATTTAAGCTAGTAACTAGTCTGGTTAAGAAGGGCAACTGTCTGCTACCTGTGTCGTAAATACTGTATGAACATCCTTAACAATCACAGTGGCCTGCATGAATTTGTTGACGGAGATGTGCCAAGCAAAGGGAGTCTTGAGTGTGGCCGGAGCTCTGGAGGGGAAGCTGGCTAGCTGTGCAGCCCAGCATAGGGTGCTCGTGTGCGGGTGAGAGGTCCTGGGCGTGAGCTTGAACAAACTCCGACTCTTCAAGGCTTTATTGAATCTTCGTTTTTTTTTAAATGTAAGCCATAATCGTTACAATGGAAAGAAATAAAGACATGAAATATTTCAGTCTGTGTGTAATGAATCTATATGATGTTTGAACTGAACTTTTGAAATAAATGAACTTTTCCAAGAAAATACAATAAATTCTTGTGTTGGAGCGCCTCCATAGGCAGAGAGTGCAAACACTATTGATTAGAGGATGTGAAGGAGGAAGGTCATAGTATTGACACTATATGTTATGTGCAGAATCAGAAGACAAAGCAGGTGCTGGTCCATCATTAGGATAACTGGGCTAGAATTGTGGTTCTGATGCGGACAAGGATTTGCTTATTCCATACAAGAAGAATTTCTAAGTGCTGACATGAAATCATGTTTCCAGCTAAATATAGAGACACACACAGACTGAGCCTGTGGATTTCAGAGGAATGAGCTGATGGAGATGAAAGACTGAGCAAACAGAGAAATCCTTGACTTGTGTAGTCATGACGCCAAACTTCCTGGTCTGACTCATTAACGATACAGGAGTGAATACAAAGCATGCTGAAAGAACTGTAGGAGGAACAAGGAAGGTCTAAATATACGCCTTGTATCAGTCAGTACTTTTCCTGCACTGCCATCACCTTTCGGAGCCACACTAGTCATTTGGGTGTGATAACGGCCGGAAGTGTCTCTGCTTTAAGTGATTTTTCTCCAGCTGTTTTTCTAAGACAAACCAACTAGCTGAGGGCGCTTTTCTAATATATCTCAGCTTCTGTGGTGACACATTACAGCAGCCATTGAGGAGGTTAACAGGGCTGTGACACAAGACTCAACCCTCTAATTCCCTTTCAGCAGCTCTATGTCCTCAGGCAGCCATGAGGCAGAGTGAGAAATGTTTCCAATCCTGCACCCCGCCCCCTTTTATTTCAGATATCAAGCTCTATTTTTCTATTCAATTACATTAAAAAAAAGTAAAAAGTTGCATCTGTATAATATGAAGTCACATTTTTGTGGGAGGGAGCCCCACGAGGGCAGATACACAGATTAGTCCAAGTATAGGAAAACAGAGACAGAGAGGTTTGTCAGCCTAGCTCACCAAAGATTTATCATCCATTTACATTCTCCCAAACACTTAGCACCACAGTCTAAACACAGGCCAGAGACTCCTAAATAACCTTATATGGTCACATCCACAAAAACAACCTTTTCAGTGTTGTTTTTAATTGACATAGTGTCACACACGTGAAGTTCAGAACCAAGTAGACAATGTTGTTTTTCTTGAGTTTTTTTTTTTTTTTTTTTTTTTTCACAGCCCAAAAAACCATTAATGATAATTTATTAGCATTGTCAGTGATTGTAATTAAATGTGTTTATCCATCAGGGTAGTTTATATTTAGGAGAGGGGTCATGAAAAGTTGCTGCCATGTTTTTTTTGACAAGAGATAACTGAGATATGTTGAAGCAGGTGAGAGGTTTCATTTGGATCAGGCTTGAGGCAATTCAAATATTCTACATACTTTAACACACAGATTTATTCATTAAGCAACACCTTTCAAATCATATATGTGATTTATAGTCTGATCTGTTGCTTTGTGTGTTGGCAGTTCGGCTGCAGTGTGTCCTGTCTCTGTGAACATGCTTTTGAACTTTTAGCCTGAGCTTGTTTTGCTCTTTCCGGCAGATAACCATCAAATAATTAATATTTCAAACGTTTATCTGCTGTCCGTGGCAGCTCTGTATACACACTCGGCAGTGCCAGACATTTTTTGGCTGCTGTTTCATCACAGGCAGTTTGCTCTGTTTTGTTTGTTCTTTAAGAAATAACAACACTTACAGGAGAGTCAGTACACAGTGTGATGCAGCGGCAGGAGGTGGCCATCACACACACTGGGCAAACAAGACATTAAGTTATCATTAATTATAAGGCTGCAAGGTCACCAGGGTGCATCATTGGCCAAATGAAAAATTATGTTCTTTATTTAATGTTCAGTGAGCACAGGTGTTAATCTGCTCTGGGCCTCATCAAAAGCTGAGGGAAACAGACAACAATATACTGTGGGCCCCCAGGGGGCACCCAGTAGCATGTTTTATTTTATCTATCTCTTTATTCATTTATTTTTGAAGCCAACGCAACATGTCAGATATACATCACCAGCGTTACATTACATGAGGTATATACTGTATTGTGAAGCATTGATCACATGCACGGCATCCTCTGCTCAGTTAGGTCAAGATAAGGTGAGATCATGACCCCCATCTTAAAGGTCCATACAGTACTAACTGCAATTTGAAGAATATGAAATTTGAAGATTTCAAGCGCCATAAACTTTCCCAGTGTAGTTTTACATCACCAGGCTTCTCTTATTTTCTCTTCTCAGTGAGCCTCTCTTCTGATTGGCTGATTGCTTTCTGAGTGGTCCCATAACCCTAAAGCAGATTTCAGGTAAAATACAGCTGCTGACACAGGCTATGGGTATTTCTCTGTGGACTCTATAGCACTTTCACAATGTTAATTGACAGACCTTAGACCTGACACATGGACATCTAACATTACATGACATGGGGCCAACCCACACAGAATTATTCCCAACTGTGCAGGTCCTCTCAGCTTCAACTCTCTGTCAAGCTCTGCAGCACTAAATGGCAGAGCTGGTGAACACAGTGGAGCATGTAGCAGCTAAAGAGTCAGCTCCAGTGGGCCTCTTTAATCCATAGGTCTTAACATTTCAGGATATAATGAGCTTTCATAGTGTTGTAATTATGGTATTAACAAACAAATTTAGATTCAGTTTAATTAACACACTCTCCTGTAAGAGCCCGGAGGCTCGATTCTAAGTTATTCATTGCCCATTTACATCAGGGGTTGAAGGAGCAGAGCCCTGTAAAGTGCAACCAGCACATTTCATATCCTCATGTTTCAGATTAAGTGTAGTTGAATGGGGCCTTTAGATGAAGTCATATTAGTCCCCTTGAGAGCTCATCCCCTGCATATGTAGGAGTAGGAGTAGGAGGATAATCAAAACTAATTCAGGCTCCACTGGTCAATTTCAGTGGCCTAGTGACAATGGAGTAGCTAAGATGGAGTGATGCAGGAGCAACAGTGATGGTGGAGGAATGGTGAACTGCTCGTGGAGTGATGGCAGAGCCATAGTAAAGCCATGGTGGCATACTGGTGGAGTGATGGTGAAAAGATGATGGAGCAATGGTGGCATGTTGGTGGAGTGATTATGGAATTCTTGTGAAGTGATGATGGCAATGGTGTGCACAGACATTTTGGGGGGCAGGTGCTCAGTGAAAAATAAGGGCACTTTGTGCGGCATGTGGAACTGCCGGTTACCTTTTTATAGTAGTGTGAGATTTAAAAAAAAAAAACAAAAAAAAAAACATCACAGGCACATGTTGAATGTGAACATATTTGTTTATGTCAATATGATAAGAAAAACACTTGGCCTTTCAATTAGACTATAGCACTGGACAAAAGATAGCACTGGACAAAAGAAGTGTACAAAGTCTCATTTTGAATTGAGTGAAGAGTGCAGCATTACCGCTCTCTGAAGCACCACCCTCCTCAGTGCCATGATGACCTCAGTGTGATTTATCTGGATGTCTTTCTCTATGGCAAGCAGGAGAAGGTCAGAGAGCCGTTCTGCCTAATGTAAAACTACACAACACTAAATATTCAGCTCAAATATACTGACAGATTCACATGCTGTAATGACAAACTCTACCGACATTAGTGGTGGTCATCACATCACGTCATATTGATTTGGACTAGTGTCTAGCTTGTTAAACCGGTGGGCAGTTGGCAAATTGATGCTCAGCTGTGTGGCGCTGTACGAGACAGGCTACTGCATGACAGAGAGTATAAAATGCAAGTTATTGTTTGGCAACTGAGGTTTAAGGGGCAAATAAAACTCGACTCGATTCATTTATGTGTGTTACCTGGCTGTTGGGGCAGGGGAGGAGGTGTGTGTGGGCAGCGTGTCGCGTCTCTGTTTCTGTGGAGACGCGCTGTGTGTGTGTGTGCTTGGGGGATTTTTGGCGCATTATTAGACGCTTTTAATCGTCAAGTATTTATAGATGATTGTGTTGGGATGGGCCACGTACACTCTTAATAAAAAAAAAAAAAAAAAAACTTTCAAAAGGGTTCTTGCTTGGTCCAGAGGGCAAGGGGCAGGTGCTAGAGCACCACCTAGTGTCTACCTGTGCACGCCACTGGATGATGGATCGGTGGTTAGCAGCTGTGGATCACCGGTGGGGCACTGGCAGAGCAACTGTGGGGTGATGTTGAAGTGATGGGGGAGTTCCTGGAGCCACTATAGCTGGGCTTCTGTCAAACAGGAATCCTGCTCTGGCTGCAGCAGCGGTACAGTTCATCCTATTAACCATTTTTCTACCTCTTGAATGAGTTTAGAAACATTATTTTGAGGTCAAGAAACTACATAGTGTTGCTTTAAAGGTAGGGATGGAGATCCTGAAAAAACAGTTTGAGCAGGCTGCATTTTGAAAATACACAATTCAAAAGAGCAGTATGCGCAGAGGGGGGAGGGAGAAGCAGATAGCACTTTGATTGATGTATCATGATCCAATGAATTTGTTTATGGTTTTAGAAATTACTGTATGGTGGGGTGTCGTGTGGTGTGGTGGGTAGAGCAGGTGTCCCATACGCAGACGCTACAGTCCTCACTACGCTACAGTCGGCCCAGTTCAAATCCCGCATTGGGTGGCCCTTTACTGGATGTCATTCCCCCTCTCTCTGCCTCCCCGTTTTCCTGTCTCTCTCATACTGTGCTGTCAAATAAGTGCGAAAAAGCCCAAAAATATATATTAAAAAAAAAGAGTGTATGGTGTTTTTACAGGATTGTCTGTTCCACATTTTTGTGAAAAAGAATTTAAGGAATTGGTTGCAGTCAGGGTGTGAAGAGGATTTTCAGGTTGTTTTGAGTGGACAAATGGTTTTATTGAAATGTAAAAAAACATTAAGCTTCGTATTTCAGTCACTTTAATTATCCATTTAAAGAAGTTGCACTTACATTTCACTTGTCTGCTATATTCTGACCTTCTCAAAGTGTTAGTTGGTTGATGTGTTGGTGGAGGAGGTGACTCTTCAAAAGCTTCAAGTGATTTGGAGAAACATTACACACACATGTGATTTAAAATGAGTGTAGAAACATATTACAGATAATTAATGTAATTATTAATTTAATTGGAATATCAAAGGTAGAGTCTGGAGGTTTTTGCTCAAAAATAAACGTGGCATCCACATCAAAATACACAACACTAGACTTATACAAATGAAATCCGTCTTAATCATCACCTATGGGTTTCTAGTCCTGTGGTGGTGACTGTGTCTGCAGAGCCCCCTCCCCCTGCCTGTATTTTGGTCTTTTGCTTTGTTTTGTTGTGCACAGGGACGTTTCTGGGTGGAGAATCTGTGTTTTCTCTCCAGCCAAGCATCACGAGTAGCACGAGTAGGAGGGCTGCTAGCCCCGCTAGCTGTCCCTGATGCTAGCGAATGCTTGTGGTGGATGCTATCCACCCCGGCTAACACTCGCTAGCTCGATGCAAACTTCTGCTAGCGGTAGTGGCTAGCATCCACCGCTAGCACCCGCTTCCCAGCTCACCACAACGACCCTCCTACTCGTCACAGCATAGCCCTCGAGCCTCCCTTTACCAGTGATGGACAGGTATCGGCCTCCAGGCTCCACGATCCACTCGGACTATATTTTCTTTTCTTTCCAGTCCTGACAACTGCTGCTGCTGCTGCTGTCAGGGGCAGGACTTGAGCCAAGAGGAAGGGCCCAGTTTAAATGTTTTGTTTACAAATTGCAATGAAAAAAACCTCTAGACTCTACCTTGTTGAAATGTTTCCACCAACGACTTACATGCTGAGAGGTTATTATTATTGGCAGTGTTTTTGAAAACTGTGACTAAGCTGTGCAGTGTCAAAACAAACTGGTATTGTTAACCGCTACTAGCCGTTAGCTTTAGCCTCCATATAAATGTATACAGCTAATTCAAGCTATCGCTAAATCGGCCTAAAACAGCCTGTGGTCTTGGAATTTAGCTTGTGTATCTAATTCAGGAGTGAAAGACAATCGATGTTACATCGATGTTGTATCGATTGTATTGATGTTTTAAATATAAATGAACTTATATTTAATAATTATATTAATAATACAAATATTAATAATATTTAAAATGGGCACCATTTCTGTTAAATATTAATTTTCTCACTGAACCCAAGTGATTTCTTTCTTTTTTTTTTTTTTTTTTTCTTTTTATTTTGGACTTAAAAAATACAATATGAATATTCACATTTCAAGTTTTATTGTGTGGTCTTTCATTCAAATAATTCATTTTTATTCATAAGCTTAAAAAGGGAATATCATACACGACCCAGGCCCCGTCCCATATGTACATGAGACGAGTGTTACATACTTTCCAGACCTCTCATCAATGAAGGACAATTGTTTATTATATCATTATTGATAAACACTGTCAAACAGTCAGTCAGCCTCAGGCAGGTGTTTCTGCACACACGAGAAAAGTGAGACTGAGCTTCAAGTGCTGTGATCACCACAAACAAGAATCCAGTCACATCCATCAAACCACATCAGATTTATAATAGATGCTGGTTTTAGTGATCTTTAGACCTAATTTGCATCTAAAGCTAGATCTTGACAATCATTTGGCCACAGTGTCAGTGTTTCATGTTCTCCTTTGATTAGCTCCAGCTCTGTCTCTGTCTGGAGAGATGGATGCAACACTAGGGGGAAAAGGTTGATAGAAATCAACACACATCCTGTGTTCCCTCAGAATTCCTGTGCACTGAATTCCTCAACATAAACACTATCAATTGTCCCTCTGTCTCTGGGCTGGGGGCCAAACCCTACAGTCTCCCTCTGTTTGTGTCGTTTCCCCCATCCTGCTTAGAAACAAACTGGAGAACCCTTCATCCCTCTTACTACCCTCTGTTTGTCCCAGAACATGACCTCAGCCACAGACATGACTAAGGACGTGTCTTCTTGCATGAGTCCCTCCATTTAGACTGGAAGGTGCAGCCGGGCTCCAGCCGAGTTCACATTCCTGCTCCTAGAAGGATTATAGACTGAGGATCCAGTGAAGGGCTTTTTTCCCATTACATAATGGTGGAAGATAAGATCCCACGCTCACAGAGACGATGTGCAGACCTGTGATGGTGTCAGATGTCAGCAGCCAACCCTCCCAAACAGTCCCTCGGTGCTGCTTTGCATCAGCCACCATCACCACCTCGCCAATTTGGCTAAGAGCAGTGCGGTGGGTCCCTGCTTCTGCTTTGTTTTTCATTCTTGCTCAAGTGGAAAATCACTGATTACAAGCAAAATAAAAAAACTTTACAAGAAGCTAAGTGAGAAGATTTTCCCATGGCATCAGTTAAAGATCAGTCAGATCTCGTATTCACTGAGAGCATGGCGTCCATCTAAGACATATCAGGAGACACAGCACCATCTACTGTCCTCTGGACCAGGTCTGGAACTCAGGGATGAGTCACGATGGATAAATAAACTGATGAAAAATGCTTTGAAGTTTTGCAGAATGATGCCGAACTTAAGGAATGTGTGTTTCTGATATTTCAGCATCGTGTGTTTAATGATGAGCCTTCTCAAGTGGAGAGGAGTTCAAATATTTAAATGCTTGTTTAGCACTTTAGGTTTTCCAGCCAACTCAGGAGAGATGTTTAAAAAAGCAAACCAGCTCTTGTGTTTAATCAGAGCCGAGTATATAAGCAACAGCAATTTCATACCAGATGCAATAACTTGTAAACACTCAAGAGAGATATTGTTTGATTGTGTGTTTGAGGCACAGTGGTGATTTCAACAAGACTGTGAAGCCAAATAAACACTTATGAAAAATAAACTATTATTATTCAAAATCTGAATTTCACCCTGGTGACAGTAAACTCACTCGATATATCTGTACTCTATATCACAGTATATACATGCACGTGTGTGTGCCCTGTGAGCTGATGTAGAGCTGTGGCCTGTGGGGGGCACTGTTGCACCTGATGTCATGAGACGTGTGTGGAGTTGGAGGACATACAAAGGTTTGGTGTCAAACTGTCACTTAACCAAACTTCAAAGAATAAAACCATAACTTCTTCTGTCCCTCATGTGTGATATTCAAATTACCAGAATTAGATTATGTTCTAATTAACCAGCTTAATGAGTAATTATACACTAATTCAAAAAGTTATCAAAGCAATGCCCTCCGCCCCCTGATGCCGCCTAAGCCCTCTATACCCATCCATGCACACAGTATGCGGTAAAGCTTGCCATTCACTCGAAGAACCGAGCAGTGTGTGTACAGTGTGTGTAGTCATTTAGTGATTCTATAGAGTCATGTACTTGATAAAAGGCTGAAGGTTGGTACTTGATGAATAAAACGCGCGAGCTGCTGTGCAGGTGTGGGTGTATTTTGATGTAATGTTTTCATCAGATCGTCTGAGCTTCTTTGTCTCCTCATGTTACCATAGTGATTTCAACCGTGGTGTATTCATCATTAATATACAGAAACAATACCTTTTTCACTTGAAGACAGACATTAAAATTCAAGCACCAGAGCTTCTCAGTTAAACTTGAACTTGAACTGAGGAAAAGTCATGATCAAAGTTGGAAAAGCATTTAAAAAGTTGAGCTTCATCACTATATTAGTCAGCTTAATTTGTCATAGACCTTATTAGAGACACAAGTAAACCTGCTTATTCATGCAGTAATCCAATCGGCCAATCATGTGGCAGCAGTGCATAATGTCCTGCTGATCCCATGGATTTTGTCAGTACCAGGCTAGACAAGCACTCCCTGCTTGGACAGCTGAAGCTTAAAATAAACATCAATTAGAACGACACTGAAGTGAAGTGATATCTCTCTTTACTGTACACCAGATCTCAGAACAACCAGACCTCAGCCCCAGAAAGTAATTTACTGCCCTCTCTATGTCCAGCAGGACATTGTCTCTTATATTGTGAAAGCTATCTTTACTACCAGCTCTCATCATCATCATTTGTGTTATTTCAATGTGCGTGACTGTGTCCCAATGAAAAAGCATGGAGCACATCAGTCGCAAGTGAATGAGCAAGCTGGTCTTAATTATCATTTCTGTCTGAGATCAGATCTATTCTGTCAGGGTGAGACAGAGGAAGAGAGAGAGAGAGAGAGAGAGAGAGAGAGAGAGAGAGAGACTAGTGACCCGAGCACAGAGTTAGTTTTAGATCATAGTTAGCAGGGTAGCTAATGTACAGTTTGTGCATTTTAGGTTGACCTATGACCCCTGTACACTGAAAAATGCAAAGCAAACAACACAGTCTATTATATTATTTATAGATAGTCTAAAGGTCTTTTATTCAACTGGTTCATCATATGTTGTTGTTGCCATTTTTTACCTCCTCCCCATCTGAAAATGTTACAAAGTAATGTTCACTCATTTTAACTGACTGCCTTTGTACTTGTATCTGTGAAGTCATTTTACTTGTTTGTGAGTATAATTTGACAGTAGGAACTAGAAAAAGACATATCACAAACTGATCTCAACTCAGTTACATACGAGATTGTATTCATGTTTGAAATGAATGGAACAAGAACTGAGCATCGGCGGAAGGTTCCAGGATCTCACAAACACCGCTTTATTTATTTATTTATTTATTTTTATCATAGAATAAACACCTCTGGCATTTTACATACCTGCATGATTTCTCATTGTAATCAGTTGCCAAAAGAAATAAATTAACAAGTTAAACTCACTGACATGATTTGCCCGTGGCAGCTGGAGTGATATCAACATACAATAGTCTAAGATACCCCAGAAACACAAAACACAGATGGGAGGAATAAATCCTGTCACAAATTAATTTCCTGCCCTTGAAATCACTCCTGATCACAGGTGTCTCCTCCATTATCCTTTCAATCACTATGCACAATGAGAGAGGCTGGAAATGAAATCAGACCACATTGTGCTGTATAGGTAGAAATACAATCAGGAAACTCTGATTCACTGGGGGTTGAGCTGGAAAATGGGTCATTCATTTGTCATCCAGAAAATTCATACACAAACCTATCTTTGCAATCATTTTCACCCCCTCCCCCCAGCCGCTTGACTGACAGCTGAAAGTTGATGAATAAGACAGGATGAGTCTGAACTGTCTCTGTGACTGTTACCACTCTTGGTATTCAAAACAGGAAAAAGACATGTTTAGCGATACTTAACAGGAGGAAATGATTTATGTCATGCGTGGTCTTTGAATATGAGATGTTATGTCGATGGGAGATGGCATCCCCTGAGCTTCTGACCCCCCCCCAATATTGCATCATTCATGGATGTGTTTGCTTTATAAGCTTCAATGCAGAGAGTCTGAATTATGAAGCAAGAGTTCAGCCCCAACATTTGTCAGTGTTTATGAACCTCATGCTCCCTTCTCTTTATTAGATATTATTACTTTTGCATCTTGACAGTGTCACAGGCTTGGTGGAGGTGGTCGTACATTATTGCCAAGATGGCAAATGAAGCAACTTTTATAAGAGAGGAGCTGCTCCTCATTAAAATGAGGGGGACTATTTGAAATTGCCTCATCAAATGTTAATCCTCTTCATATGGAGGCAGTTTGTGTTCATCATTGACATTTACACTAATTATCTGAGTAGAAAAGCTCCTGACTCTGTGGTTTAAATTAGAATTAATTGCTGATGGCAGCTCTGACCAATTAGCCAGTGAACACCCCTGTGTTCTTTTCTTATCCATTTAAAACTCTTAAATGTCTCTTCATCAGAGACAAGGCAGGATTCAAATAGGAAAATCTGTAATTGAAATTCTGATTCTTCTTCTTCTTCTTCTGATTCTTAAAGGAGAAGTGTCGTATTTTATTACTAATATATGGTCATTTACTCACCTATATAACTAGTCCTTCAGATGATATTTAGATCCATTCGAGAGCCGCGTATATCCATATAGTGGGAGTGATCGGGGCATCGAGAATGCAGCCTCTAAATAATAAGCCTGTGGAAGCTGAACTTCATCCAGCTGGTCATTTTGTTGGGACAATGTGGAAATACACAAAAACAAATCATGGTGTATTAGCAGTAGCAAATTCCAGGTAAAAAAGCGGCACTCAGAGATGACATCATCATCCAGTTCAGAGGTTGGTAGGTCAATCTACAGCCCCTGGATGATGATAACAGGCATCTCCAGACTCAAAGGGGAATAGCACTAGTGAATTGCATTATCGATAATGCATTATTAGAAGCTGCATTCTTGGTTCTCCGATCACTCCCACTATGTACATATACGCAGCTCTCGATTGGATCTTCTTTTCTTCTTTAAACAGTAACTGACCATTAGAGTGAGTCTCCAGCAGTAAGTCAGACCTCATAGACTCCCATGTTACACATGTTTATGGCCTGGTACAGGAACAGTTTGGTCTCCACAGATCAACTTACGGTTTTCATACCACACTTTTAAATTTTATTGGGACTAAACAGAGAGACTGAGAGTATGGCCACAAACCATTATGCTTCAGGTCCACAACTGACCCACCTATTCACTTATTTGATTTAGGCATGGAGCTGAACACTGCCAAGATGGCAACAGTGGAGCAGCTCAGTCAAAAACTACTCTTCAGAAACCTGTGGGTGATTATTAAGACAGGATCGTTATCTGTTTTTTATTTTCTGTTGATGGCCAAAACATGTAAAATCCTCCATGACCCTCCCTGAACAATAAGAGACAACACTGACGTTGCATTGAGACTGTGATGAACTAGTGATAAAGTGATAAAAAATTACACAAGAGCAGCATGAGAAAAAAAATTATAGGACTGCACTTCTGGACCATTTTTTCCACCATTGGACCATTGGAATCGTTAAACCTACCACTGCTAACATGTCCCCACCAGTTGGCTTATTAGCTGTAGTAATTCACCAACCATCCCAGTGAGTAACTATTAAATCAAATCATCTGGCTATTTCATGAGGATGTGTGGAGTGTGGATGACCTTCACTGTTCCACTTCCTGAAACCTGACAGAAGACTCTTGAATTAGATTTAAGACTTTAGAATATATTCCAAAACCTCTACCTTCAAGAAAACATGTCCCACTATTAATTTACAATGTTATACAGTTCATATCACGAACCAGAGTCAGAGTGGACCAGAGAGCAGAAGGGAGAAAAAACGTAACGAGATGAGTGGAGAGCACTAATATGAAACAAAATGGGAGGGGCAGCAGAAACTCTTGCACACATCTTCATTAACATCATTTATCATACTGAGTAAAACTCTGCACCAAGGCTCTGGTCCAGAGAAATAATCTACACTGTGGCTCTGAGCTTTCCTCTGAGAGAATCACTGAGGTGAGACCTTAACCATACAAACAGCCTCTCTAGGTTGTCTCTGCATCACCTGGAGGTGTGAATTTATATATGGATGGTTGTGTCTCTCTATGTCAACCAGGTGATGGACTCATCCATTCATTTCAGAGGTGTGAACTGGATGTAATTTACAGGATTGCCTCACACCTCACACCTCAGCTCTCTGTCATCAGAAGAGGCCCATTTAAACTCCTCAGATGAGATGAATTAAATATTGATCTGTGGTTATTCATCCCTATCAAGGACATAACACAAACCATGTGAGTTGGAATATGCTGTCAATATGTCTCATGATGTCTGCATGCTCCCAAAGCTACATGTGATACAGATGCATGTCTTAATGTGGTTGTTCTCCTTGGAGGGTGGCTGCAGGCCTTTAACAAGCTGTTAGCTAACAGGAAGTGCTCCATGTTCTGTTTATACCTGTGGCTTGAAGAAGATAAATGGATTTCTGTTTGTTTTACCTTGGAAGAGCTCAGGGCCCATTACTATTCTGAAGATGTCTGTCCCCAAGGTAAGGAACATCATTTTCCAGAGATGATAATGGAACTGCAGATGTTACTTAGTTAAGTGGCAGAAAACTGAGCTCATAGGAAGACAGATGTTAGTTCAAACCCTGATAAGCTGCATGAATATGGGTCTGACGTATGCCCCACACTAAGATCTAGTATTAACATCTATCTCTGGTGATCAAATCAAATCAAATCACTGAAGGACAGCTCTAAGTTGAGCAATAAATGCACCCAAGATGCACTGAGGATTAATCTGAGATCCACATTCAGAGGGCTGGAACAAATTTCATCATGCACCAAAGATATTTTACTTTTTCAAATGGGTTAAAACTGGCTTCAATAGAGGTTTCAGCAGCACAAAGATTTGCTCAATGCCTCCGTATACCTATACTTAAGAAGCATGAGAGGGTACCTGCTAGTTGTACAGTACAGCAGAACACCGCAGTCCCTCCATGCTGTGAAATGATCTGCAAAGTTGTTTTGATCCCCCCTGTAATTAAAGCAGCTACAGCGGTTGCACTGAACCAGAGATAGAGGGAACTGCAGTTGCACACACGCTGCCTGAAAATGGATTATCTGTTGCATGCATTATCAACCCTGCACATGGCCTCATGGTGCATCATGCAGGTATGTCATTAGGACAGTTTACCCCAGTGTCTGATGCTGAGATAAAAGAGGACTCTTCAGGCTCTGATTGCAGTCACTGTGAAAGATGCACACCCTTTTCTTCATACTGACAGCACCTTGGATGCTGTCTGAGGCTCATCAGTGTTCAGCACTGTGTATCTTTCATTAGAGGGGCATTTCCACTGCAGGAACTTTGGGGTAATTTTACAGGGGTTGGGGCCATTGGTGTGTGTCTCCTTCTGGTTAAAGCTGTTCCTGCTGCAGGGTTGGAACTCCAAGCAGCATCGAAAATTCCCAGGGTGGGATGTGACGCCAACAGAAAGTGCAAAAATAAGCATCATTTAAAACTCAACAGAAGAGAACCATTGGTAGGTTCTACACAGCTGGAAAAACAACAACAAACACAATAAAAGAAGACAAGATGTATGATAAGTGGACAGAGACTATGCACTTACATGATTACACAGTGATCGAAACTATAATGATCATGTCGCCTCAAGAGTCCAGTGGTTCTACTCTGCAGTGGAGACACAGCAGCCAAGAGGGCCAAGTGAGAAGACGCTCCTGTAAAGTTCCTCCTCCCTTCCTTTACCAGGAACTTCCTCAGTGGAAACGTGGCTCAGGTTACTGGCAAGTGCAGCTTGAGGAGCAGGACAAAGAAAAGACAGCTTCCACCACTGGTGGGGACCTTACCATTTTCATGTTATGCCTATGACCTGGTAAATGCATTGCCCTCTTTGCAACATATTAGGCCGCCAGTGTTACAAGATCAACTTGCAGTACCTGGTATATCTTGATGACATTATTGTCTATAGCCAAAGCTTCTCCGCCCACCTCCAGCATATGAAAGAAGCGTCTCAGAGCTGCTAACCTGAAACTCAAACCCTGAAACTGCAGCTTTGAACAGCAGGAACAGGCCCTCTCGTGGGACATGCTGTCTCAGCTGCAGGACTAAAACCTGACCCAAAAAAACACTGAAAATGTGAGAGGTGCTTCATTTACCAGTTTGCTGAAATGTCTGAGCCCCTGCATGCCCAGAAATGAGACATTTCTGTGGACTGAGGTTGAACAAATGGTTTTTGAAAACCTCCGTCATCCTCTGTGTAACACACCCATCCTCTCCTACCCAGACTCTCACATTAGTTTCTGCTCTTCACTGCTGCATCGAACTCAGCCATTTGATGTGTGCTGTCACAGATGAATGCATCAAAACAATGTCATTGCTTATGGCAGCTAAAAATTTAGAAAGCAAATAGAAAGCATTTTGTTAGTATTTAACAAGCCAATGACAATTGATGCAAAAAATCCCTCTGGATATAAGTACATATATATTATGTATGACATTCCTCCTGTTATCATTCTTTCAGTACACATGACGAAAAACATCAATACCATTTAAAGGTCTCTGCGCCAACAGCGTTAGTACGTTGATGTCGTGTGAGGCGGAGCTCAGGGGTTGCCAGATTGTGATACAGTAGCTCTGTGGAGAAATGGCATCGTCCCGGCGTTATATTTCTCAAATTCAAGCAGACCAAAAACGAAGCAGGACTACAGTGAACATCGGCCAAGCTTTTGAGTGTTAGTGCCAACTTATGGAAGCAAAGGGGCTCAAAAGCCATGCGGAGGTTGCCAATTTCCTTCTGGACAGGTATGCTAAATGCTTGCTTATGCTAACTAAGGGTCAGCCGGTACTGTAACGTTTCCAGTGCAGGCGTGATGCTGCGGGTTTGTCGGGTCTGTTTGCAGGTGTGTTAGTGTGAAATGATTCAGATGTGTTTTCAGTCTGCTGTCAACACCAGAGCTTTACCTACCTGGCAACCAGTACAATTGAAGGTTGGAGCGAGAGTGGGTGAGTGTGAGTTCGACACCTACTGACCGGGACGAATTAAACCTGTAGCTAACATCTTCAAACTTCAATCTTGATTGAGTTCAAACTGGAAAGAGAGAGACTCTGGTGAGGTCTCTGCTCTTTGTGTGAGCTGCTGAATAACTGATACCAACGTGAGTAAAATCCATTTCTGGTGAGACCTCAGCGAGCTTTGTGAAAATCCTTGTGTTGTCAGAGAGAATCAGTTTGTGCTGTTTTGAATTATTGTTTTCATGGCTCCACATGCGAGTGGATTTACCAGGCTCTGTGGTGCTGCAGGAGGCAGGAGCCTATAGGGGATTAGTGTTCAGAGTCACCGTTTCCCTCAGATCAAATAGAAAATGAATGTGAATTGGTAAGCAATCAGGAGTAAAGTCTATGTTGGGAGACAGAGTTGCAGACACAGCCGTGTGAACACACATGCTTCTCCACAGCAGCTCAGTGATGTCAGCTGCCACACTCGCTCTCTTTTCCTCAAGTTATCTGCGTGTGATCCTAACTGCTGCATTGTCTGTGAAGTTAACACCTAACCACCAGACCAAGCTTGTGACTCCTCAGTGCACCTTTCTGGGTCAGAAAGTCTGAAGAAGGTTGAGTTGAAAGAGAACCTGCGACATGCAGAATCCTAGCAGCTCGGAGCTGTGCAGAGGGACGTGTTCATTACAGTACGCGCACAAGGACACGACTTCCCTTTGTGGTGGGAATGTGAATACTTTCTTCTGAAGCTGCCTCGCTGAGCTCCATGTTTGAACCAGCACAAGTCATTCTCTACATGCCCAGAGGGGCTCGCTGGCTTTAAGCTTCACTTCCACAGTGGAATTCACACAAATATGCAGAAAGGAAGAATTTAATGAAGCCAAAACATAATATGAGTGACCTAATTTACAGTCCTGATAAGAGACATTATTAAAACGTTAAAGCACCATCGACAGAGAAGCAGACTGTCTGCAAACACCACCAGATTTCATCATGTTCAGCTGAGAGGACATGACAAGTTCTTCATCCAATTTAACATGCTGTGCTGTGCAGAGCTACCAGTCATCAGTATCAGACCGTATAAAGACACATCTCACCTGTCAGACACAGAATGTGACACTGATTCACACACTGGTAAAATGTGGGGTTCCTCAGAATCAAACGTAATCCAACACACAATATCTGTAGCAAGATAACATTGCATCTCATGAAAGGCAGGTGGGAGTGAGGGCTAAATGGACCAACCACTGCAGAGACTAATTATTTTGAATTGTTGTTCTTCATTTTCACATAAAAGAAATGAAAACAAATTTCAGTAATATAAGTTCCAAGAGAATGTGAAGGAGAGATGCTGAAAGAGCCTTCCAGGGTCTGAGGTGGCATTCTCCATGCAGTATATTCCAGGATATGATTACAGTGTTTTATATCCAATTTGTAAGCCTTAAAAACATTTTACACATAATCAAAACATACAAACATAATTTGACCAATGACAGTGCATTTCAAGAACCCAGTAATTACTCATTGTGGGACGCATTCGCTCACACATAAAGCACACTTAAAGCCCTATCTATAGCTCAGCAACAGAGCAGACAAGAGCATATACCGGTGACATAGTTAGATGTTAAAGTTCATATAAGATCAGAATATTGTGTCAAGTGTTGGTTGTATAGGAGTGACTTCAGTACTCTCTTAAACTGCTGTGAAGATAAATTAAAAATATATATAGGCAATGAACTCCATATTCTGGCAGAGTACATAAAAACTGAGATTGAGAGGTACATGAATGAGAGAGTCTAAACTGAAAAGAGCTACATGTGGAATAATTGAAAATTGAAAATATCTTATGAAAAAAAAGAGTTTTTTTTTTTGTTTGTTGTTTTTTTTTTTTTCAAATCAAAGTTTGGCGCCGAGAGCTGGGTGAAGTCATGTCCGTTCCCAGCAGCAGGTGAATCAGGCTGCTTCTCCTGTGCGTGACAGTGGAGCTGTTCTCAGATCAGTACAGACTGCAGCGCTGGGAGTCACCTCCACTTCCTCTGATTCATCTGGTAGTCACTGAAGATCAGGAAGCTTTGGCTGGTTACACCTCCACCTCTACCTACACACAGAGGAGAGGTGATGAATGACAGACTCTTGAGTCAGTGATGCAGCAGCGACTTCAGTCCTGTTCAGACCAGATGTGGCAGATGTTGTTAGTCAGTAGTTGAGTGACTGGACATTGGCCTGTAGTGAGAGTGCTGCCATTTCCTGTAACATTGTGTAGAGAGGGGAGGTGGAATCAGCTGGAGCTTCAGCTGCACACCTTCACACCTTTTCACACTATATTCATATCAATGTGCAGCAACTGTGTAGAAACATGAACAAAGACTGAAATGACACTGAACTCAAGTGAAATGTGCAGCATTTACTGCAGCAATACTACTCCAACATTTCAGTGAGGGATTTCGTCCTGTTACCTGTCAGCTTAAACATATCAAGTGCCTGTGGGACCACAGCATCTGATTGGCTGTTGAGATTTCACAGAG
This sequence comes from Caranx melampygus, assembly GCA_019059645.1. Taxonomy (NCBI): domain Eukaryota; kingdom Metazoa; phylum Chordata; class Actinopteri; order Carangiformes; family Carangidae; genus Caranx; species Caranx melampygus. The sequence continues at coordinate 232,651 of JAFELL010001115.1, forward strand.
AAACCATTCTATTGATCATTTCCACTAGAGTTGATCCACTGCATCTGCTGGACGACTAGGTCCTACTTTCTGGTTTTGGCCTAACACCACAACACCTTTACCTAATACTGGAACATTTAGGACTCTGTTTGGCCAGCCTCCACACTCTGTTGGTTTTGGTTTTTGTCTATAATGACTTGTTTAATTGAATTTTAGCTATGACATCCTGTCTATATGTCAATGTCTATATGTCAAAATGTCTTGTATTGGATCTAAGTTACATGATGAAAAAAAAAAAAAAAACCCAGAAACCAGTTAAACTGCCCAGAAACACTTTCCTTCATGAGTTGACTGATCTGGAGGGAAACAGCTACAGATTAGATTGACCTCAGAGTCTCCAGTCTACAGTCTGGACTCCTCTGGAGATCATGCAGATCCTTCAGGTCTGTATACTGCAGGTTGCTGCAGGTCCAGGTGTCTCAGGTGGGAGGGGTTGGACTTTAGAGCTGAGCCCAGAGAAGAACAGCTGATCTTTGACAAACTGCAGCCCTCCAATCTGAATAAAGAATAAAAGAACAACATTCATACACCTTTTCATGTCAAAAGTGATTGATCATTGCTGCTGACCTCAGGACAGTCTGTCAATATAGAATCAATATCTGATTAGACATGATGGATTAAACACTGACTCCAACACTTTGATTCAGGACTGAACTGGATCTGTTAAGGACCAGGTTGGTGGACTCTAAAGGCAGAGGGAGGAGGCTGATGGCAGTTAAAGGGAGTTTATTGTAAATGGAAGGGCAGAGGATGGTGGCAGGTGAAAGGCTGAAGCAAGCAAGCAGGCAGGCAGGCAGGCAGGCAGGCAGGCAGGCAGGCAGACAGGGCTGGATCTCTGGCTGGGTTTAAGAGCTGGTATTCCTGGGTAAAACAACAGGCAAGGTCAGTGGTATGACTTAAAGTGCTAACAAGATCTAAATTCAAGAGTTGGAGATGGAACTAACTGAGTAGTTTAGTCTACAATCCAGCGTTGACTGAAGGGAGCAAGGAGCTTAAAGTAGACTGAGGCTGATGATGCCAATCAGCAACACCTGGGCAGCAGAGACCAACTCTAGCACAACAGACTGGCATCAGTAACCAAGCCATGACCTGCAGTGAAAGGGAAAGGAGCACACGAGGAGGAAGAGGGCGTGACAGGATCAAAGTATAAAGGTCCAGTCCTGATCCAGGACTAAGGTCTTTCCTGGTCCTGGTCTCAGGAAACTAGAACTACACGCATTCAACTGAACACACACCTGCTGACAAACCCCACCCACCCACATTTTATTTGATGGCTTCAAAGCAGTCAGTCTTTATTTGAGTCAAACACTCTGACTTAAATAAAGACTATAATAAAAATAAATGATTTGAATCTGATCTTAGAGTCAAACACTCTGACTTTAAGATCAGATTCAAATCATTTATGTGAACAAAATGAAGACTGGCTTAACACTACAGAGCAGTCTAACATGTCTTTGTGACATACATATATGCAGAGAGATTGGGAATGACGTACAGAGACACCTCGCTACTTCGCGCTTCGGTTATCGCTGGTTCACTGCTTCGCGAGTCAAAAATATTCAATTAAAATAAAAATATTTAAAATATTAAATCAAAAAAAATCCAACGGATGCTTCCCGCACCACCGAGGAACGTTTCAGACAGCCAAGATTCAAGCCGATTGGCCAGCACCCCTTGAGATCTCGGATGCCGATTGCCCAATTCATATCGCCCAAGCATCTTTCATACCCCCGCTCTGCGTTCCTCTCTGCATCTCTGCAGTCTGTGTATAGATCGCGGTGAGAAGTTTGTGTCTCGCGGTGTGTTCTCGCGGTGTGTTTCAAGTTCCAACCCCTTGGGGGCTTTATGAAGGGCGTCGCTACTTCGCGGATTTTCACGTTTCGCGGGTTCTGCCCCCATTAACCGCGATAACCGAGGTAATACTGTATAGTAAAAGGCCACCAGGGAATCAAGCTGGGCCAGCTGCAGCAGGAGATGTTGCCTCTGCATATGGGGTGCCTGCTCAGTCCAGTGAGCCAAACAGTGCCCTGAGCTAAATGGTGCCCCAAACTAAGAAAAATAAGAATCAATGAAAACTGCATTTACCTGAACTTGACTAAACTAATGATCTGATCCACTGATCAGTAATTATAATGATCATGTCTGGACTCACTCAGCCTTTCTGCAGTTCCTCACAGCTGGGATCAGCCGCCGTCGTCCCTCCTCTGATGTGTTGTACTTCTTCAGGTCCAACCGGTCCAGAGCCTGCTCTGATATCTGCAGCATGTAGGCCAGAGCTGAGCACTGGATCTCAGAGAGTTCCTTCTCTGATCTGTTCTCTGACTTCAGGAACTGTTGGATCTCCTGATGAACTGACTGGACTGTTATCTCTCTGACCCAGCAGACCTCCTAACAGCCTGTGGTTGGACTCCAGAGAGAGGCCATGAAGGAAGTGAACAAACAGGTCCAGGTGACCATTTTGACTTCTGAGGGATTTCTCCATGGCTCTCCTCAGAAAGTCATCCAGGGGGTGACAACTGTGCACAGTTGATCCAAAAATCTTGGGAATCAAAGACTTTAGGTTGGAATCTGTCTTTATGTAGTCTTTTCCCAGGAAGTTTTCGAGCACCTGTGTGTTCCTGTTGGTGTAACAGAGGAACATGTAGACTGCAGACAGAAACTCCTGAACACTCAGATGAACAAAGCAGTAGACTGTTTTGTGAAAGATCACACTCTCTCTTTTGGCCTCTGCAACAACAAGACCACACTGCTCCAGGTCTTGGTAGAACATGATGTTTCCTTTCTCCAGCTGTTCAAACGCCAGCCAGAACTTCTCTGTCTGCCTCCATCAGCTCCTCTCATGTTCCTCACTAGAGGTTGATGGATAGTAGATTTTCTGTTTGGTGCATGAAGAAGCAGATTGTGACGGGATGGAGGAACTGAACCCAAAAGCAGCCAGACAGGGAAACGGTTGAACATCTTTATTATAAAACAAAGAGCAGGAATGAAGGTAGTGCAGAGGCCAGGGTGAAAACTAAAAGGTGCGAGAGAGTGCTGATCTGTGGGCTGGTGTGAGGCACGGAGGGAGACACTGGAAGAAACAGACAAACAGGAGGATTAGAGCCAAGGTAGGTATACAAATAATCTTTCTTTCCAAAATACTTATTCAGCTGGAGGTCGAGCCGTGCACCACTACGTTGAAGCGACAGTAGATGGTTGATTTATCAGCTGTTCACCTACAAAGAAAAATGACATTGTTTTAAACAAACAAGTTGGAGATATTTTTTGTTTTGGCAGCTGATGATCACAAACTTAGAACTTTATCACAAACTCATTTTGCTTTTCCAGGGGTTATTTCTTAATGAAAGAAAAAACAAGCAACAATCAAATCAATGTTGATATGTTTTATATCTAGTTGTCTTGATGTGTTTGCTGTGCAGCATGTCTATAGAAGCAGTAGTATTGCTATATTTATTTCATGTTATTTAAAGAAAAGATATCAGTGCTTCTCTGTAATATGACAGAATGTATTTCTTTAAGACCTGCAGTGAGAGGGATGAAGCAGCAGACCTCTGTGTCTATAAAATGTCCTATCCACCTCTATCACTCACCATACTTGTTCTTCTTCCTCTTTGTCTGGACCAGCAGGAAGTGTGAGAACAGGTCAGTCATGGTCTTGGGCAGCTCTCCTCTCTGCTCTGTGGTCAACATGTGCTCCAGAACTGTCAACACATGTAGTAGGGATCTAATTGGCTGCTGCAGGTCTGGAGGTGATCCAGACCAGAGCCCAGGGAAGCAGATTCCCCTTGATGAGGTTTGTCAGCAGCACGTTGACTGATGACGTCTGTGTGACATCAGACACAATCTCCCTTTTGTTGAAGTCCAGTCACAGTCACAGTCACAGCTTTCGTCCAGGTTGTCAAAGATGAAGAGAAGTTTACAGACAGCCAGCTGCTCTGCTGTGACCTTCTGCAATGTTGGATGGAAAACATGGAGCAGCCTGAGAAGACTCAACTGCTGATCTCTGATCAGGTTCAGCTCCCTGAACGAAAGCAGAACCAGCAGACTGACGTCCTGGTTCTCCAAGCCTTCTGCCCAGTCCAGAGTGAACTTCTGTACCAAGAAGCTTTTTCCAATGCCAGCGATGCTGTTGGTCAGAACTACTCCGATGGGTCTCTGTTGGACAGGTGAGGCTTTAGAGACATTGTCTCTCTGTCGGACAGGTGAGACTTTAGAGATATTGTCTCTCTGTTGGACAGGTGAGACTTTCGAAATGTTGTTTCTCTGTTGGACAGGTGAGACTTTAGAGACATTGTCTCTCTGTTGGACAGGTGAGACTTTAGAGAGATTTTCTATCTGTTGGACAGGGAAGTCCTTAAAGATGTTGTTGCACTTTATTGGAGTGTCATGGAGGGTGTTCTTCTTCTTGGACGTTGTCTCCAGCTGTCTCACCTCATGTTGGGTATTAACCTCTTCACTTTGTCCCTCTGTGATGTAGAGCTCAGTGTAGACCCTGTTGAGGAGGGTTCCACTTCCTGTTCCACCAGTTCCTTCAGTCACTCGTTCACATCTGCTCCTCAGATTGATCTTATGTTGATCTAAAACCTCTTGCAGACCACCATCTGCTGAGGGAGAGGAGACAGTCAGACTGAAGACAGAGAGTCTGACAATCTGATGGCATTATTTTCATCAGCTACAGAAAAACTACAGACAACAAAGAAAAGCTTTGAATGTTGTGCTGTTGATCATCATCTTAAATGTCAGTGCTGTGTGATCGAACAATGACTCTGTAGAAAACAACAGGTCCTGCTTTCAGAAATGACCACATCAGGAGACAGATGTTCAGTCTCACTTTGTACACAGCTGATCTGCTTGGCTGGCTGCAGGTCACCTGTGGTTCTGGGTCTTTGTCCACACTGGGGACAGGAGGGGTCTCCTGAAGAACCAGACTGGTCCCAGTATATGGTAAAGCACTGTCTGCAGAATCAGTGTCCACAGGTGGTGGCGACTGGATCCTTCAGGACGTCCTGACAGAGACCACACCAGGACAGCTGCTTGTCCACAGAAACACCACTCCTCTTCTCTCTGTCAAGACATTTCTGTGTCAGTAACATGTTACAGTCACAGGTCCACATCTTTGCTCTGATGGGTTGCCCACCTTGAGAGGGTGGGGCTTCAGGAACCAGAGTAGCAGAGAGAGAGAGCATAGGAAAACAAGTGGAGAGAGGTGAGCTGAATGAAGACCTGGTCCTGAAGTGGTCTGGTTTCTGTCTCGCTTTATTAGTTGACCTAAAATGTTTACTGTAGCACCTGAGGCTGAGCTTAAAGCCACTGAGGGGCTACTATAGGGGCTAATAGCTGACTGTAGTGTCTAATGAGTTTGTCAACCATAATTAGCCAGCAAATGAAATAGTCTTGGGTTAGCAAGACACCCAGCTGTAAAAACTATGCTAAAGGGAGAGTATGATGCCACAGTTATCAAACTGACTCCACCTATGCCCCAGTTATTTGTCTATTTTTTGATTACCTTGGATATAGGGGTGGAGTCAGGCACAGATAAGATTATGTGGTGGTGCAGCTCAATCTGAGATTCAAAACCACCTTTCAGAAATGCTGGTGATGTCACAGAGGCTTTGTTTATCATTCAGCGTATAAAGTCCACCTTACAGACAGAAGGCCTTATCACACAATCGCTGCTTGCATGGAATCCCCCTTACTGATCACTTCCCTCTGAGAAATGATCCCCAATTTCAAAACTCTGGATAAAGTGGCATTAATAATCCGAAAAAAATAAAAATAATATATTAAAAAAAAAAAATAATAAAAATAATAATTTGAAAAAAATGTCTGCTTCCTGAGTCCTCATCTATATCTCCAGCTCCTCATCACTCTTGTTGGGCAGACAGTTGATATTTTGCATGATGACTGACGGCAGAAAGGACCTACAGTACATCTCCACTTCCAAGCCTTTAACCTCTGCACCACCAGCACAGCAACCATGAAAGCACCTCCTCATCCAGCTGGAACAGGGTGATATCCTCCAGACTTGCTCCATTTTCAGTGACAGAAGCTCCTCTCCTGAAGAATCTCCTCTCCCCACAGAAGTATCCATCAGTAGTTGACAAAATACAACAAAAACATACAAAACACAACAAAAATAAAGCAAAGGTTGAGTAAAAACTCAGAGCTACCAGACTTTGCTGCTCCCAGCTGAAGCGCATGTTCTGGAATTGTAGTGCTTAGACTCCACACACACAATTACTGAATTACTGTGCAACTTTACAGCAGGAATAAATAGGTTTCCAGCTTGGTACAAAAACAGCCAATTTCCTCCTTCATGACAGATTGGATATTCCTTACCATAAAACTCTTCTACTTCTGATACACCTCCTCTGTTTGTTCTTCTGTCACTTGTCAGCACTGTTATGAATAAGCTATGATTTGACACTATATGTAGTAATGTTACGATTAACTGTGATTTGACACTGTTCTGTTACAATTAGATGATCTGACACTGTGTGCTCTGTCCTGTGCTTGAACTCACATAAACTGATGAGTGTCCTTACGACACCAGGTAGCGGTGACTCTCACCTGATAAGCAAGGACAAGATGTAACTGCAGTGTCTTCTCTTTGTCAGCTAGGTCTGTTACAATAGATACATGCCTGACTCACATCAGATTCACACATACGAATGCGAATTACTTTGTTGATCTCCAAAGGGAAATTAATTTGTCTGTCAGCTTATCAACCATTTGCAGAAGAATTAAAAGCCTGATGGCTGACGGTACAAAGGATCTTCTATATTTCTCTGTCCTGCAGTGAAGAGAGATGAGCCGTCCACCACCGCTCTTTTCTTGGTCCATCAAGGTGTTATGAAGAGGATGATCTGAGTTGTTCAGAATGGCCTCCACCAGCGTGTATCTCTGATCTCTCTGAAGTCAAGTGCCTCAGGATGTTTAGTCTGTATCCTAGCAATGACTTCATGGAGAACTTCAAATGGAACTTCAGCCGTAGCCGTTGATGTCGGGATGTACACAAGTATTGTTTTGATTTGAAAAAAATGTCTACTTCCTGAATCTTCATCTATATCTAAGACCTAAGGTCGTCACTCAACCTAAGGTTGAGTAAAAACTCAGAGCTACCAGACTTTGCTGCTCCCAGTTGAAGCGCATGCTCTGGAATATAACATTACAATAATGAGCAAAGTCGGCTCAAAGAATAAACAGATGGATTTAAGAGGTTTTTACTTACTTTGACAGGTTGTTTCAGGACATCCATGTCAGTAAGTGGATAAGATACGGCTGACAAACAATTGGTGCACTGCTCCTGGAAGTTCGGCTATAAGCAGAGGTGGGCCTTTAAAGGCATGAGAGAATTGAGCTATAATTACCAGGTTTAGACAGAGGCTGTGTAATAGACCATTTGAGATAAATTAGAACTTCTTTTGGACTTGTGAATCATAAAAGTATAGAGGTGGAAATGAGCAGAATAGCCCCCCCTACTGATTTTTACATTTACAGTCTAAAACAATACAACAGTCAAAGACAAAGTCTCAGTAATTCATAGACTATAAAGCAGTAAAATGCAGCCCTAGGAACATCAGAATTCCCTTGCAGAAAGCACATAAACTGTTCTTATTTAGTACAGCCACACCAAAACTCTGCCAGCACTAAGCACTAAACATCAGGGCTTTTTCCAGTGAAACCAAACTGCTCTGGAAACAGTTTCCAAACAGACAGAATAACTTCTCAGTTTTCTCTAACCTTCTTTCAAACAGCGAGGGCTCCCCAGACAAATGCAAGAACTTCTGACGCATACCAAATATGGATCCACCAGCAGCTTCTTGTGTTCTCTCGTCCTCTCCCCGGCTGTCTGTGACATTTTGACGCTCATTAGGATGCCCAGGCAGCAAAGGCTGAGACAGTACACTCCAGAGGTGCTCCAGGTCGGATTAAGACACAACAAAGCGTCCTGTCTCGCCTGTAACCTACTTCCTTTGATTTATTTTTGTGGTTATGATTCAGTATGTACACTGGCTTCTGACTGCAGCCGGGCTGGCACAATTACTTATTAATATACAAGTGTTCTTAAGGCCAGCTGAGCCCTAATCCCCTTAACAACAATGGAAGGCTTTCCAAAGAGGAAGTGACAGCAGGCTAATCCATAAAGCGTCAGTACACACTGGCCTTAAGGGGGAGTTTACCCATGCAATTAATATGGCCCAGCAGATCTCTTTGATCCAGTCAATTTCCTTCTGACTGCTCGATGACAAATTGCCACATGTTGAGACTAATCTATTGACCAGTTTAAAACCAACCCCTGCCCTGATTTCTGTGACTTTACATTTGAGTGTTTTAAAATGATGAAAACATTATTTATTAATGGTGGATTACCCAACATTTTAAGCATGCAACACAGCAAGCATGTGAAATGAAAGGAATTTTCAGACATGCACTAAATGTCCCATATTTTCCTCCTCTGCTGTGTTGATCCATAAGAGGATATATTGACTGTATGAAGCAAAATACCAACAGGTCAGTGGGCCAATCAGAGATGAGGAAGCTCTGAACCTCTCTTTGATTCCAAACCAAATCTTGCAAGGCTGGATGGTCCTGGATCAGTTTCGCTAAGGGTGGTGACTACCATGTTGTGACATCACAAAGTCACAGAAGTCCTGACAACTGGTTTTAAGGCTCAGTTTCTGAATACATGCTGTGAGCATTTCTCTGTGGACTGAGGCTTTGGTACTTTTCACACAGCGTTAAGTTAGACCTGCTTGACAAACAAACTAGACTCATCTTCTCTGCCTGCACCACTCAGATTAGCTTCAGACAGGATTTCAGCTCTGGGTGGGACAAAGTAATGTTGGCCTTGTACTGTATAGAAGCTAATACTGTCAGTGCTCCCTTCACTTTCATTACAACAAATACTGTACAACTGACATCCTGCAATGTAGGGAAGCTGTCTGTTTCTCCCTGTAGGAGGTGGTGGGTTTGCTTTTAAATATGGTCACAATTTCACCATAGTTTATGTGAGATGTCAGATGTCATTTGGGATGGGCCAACTGTTCAAGACATTGGGCTCTGGACCTATAGGCCCACCCACAATGCCATGCCTGTTTTAAGGTTTGTTCCATGTTGATCAAGATTCATATAAAATACCAACAACTTCTGTGAAATTTTACCATACCAGCTGTGTGAAGTCTAATGACTTCATCCTTGAGTCCAAGTTCTTTGAAGTTGTTACTGAGATATTGTGACCACAAGAATGGGACAGACCCCTATGATTGATGACATAAAATTAAAAACATATATCTTTATACTAAATGGACATTTATTAAGGTTGTGATGAAGGCTTTTCTTTCTCATCTCTCATGAGCTGGCTGCGATTGTTGTGTGTGTGATAAACAGAGTCTACGTTAATCACATATATAAAAAGAAACTCAATTTAAGTCCTTGAAAAATCCTTATATATATGTATTTAATTACTGTCTATCATGACTCTTGGCAGTTAAAGGAAACACTTCTGAAGAACACACAGTTAATCTGTTCTTTGCATGAAATCAAACACACACACTCTTAATCCTGATAAAACTCTCCCTCCCCAGCAGTGGGCCCTCTCCTCATCCGCTAACACTCTTCCACAAATGGTATACGCCGGGTGATCCCTCATTAAATCTGGTATGTGAAGCCAGAGCAGCATGGAGGTTGATTTATTGGTGATACTGACACAAGGTTCAGTCAGGAAGACTATCTGTTCGAGCATGCTGAGTCAATTTTCCCGCCGTGTCTCTCGCTCAACCTCTCCCTACTTGTTTTCATCCAATCACAGTCAGCCACCAGTCTTTCGTCCACCAATCAGTCATTAGCTGTCAAACTTAAAAAGTGTCCTCTCTCTCTGCTCTCATCCAGCTGTCATTTCAGCCAAGAATTCTGCACTGAGTTGCACATACCTTTATGGAGTTTGCTCTTTTGCTGTTCTTGTGCTGCCTCTTGCTTCCCTGCTTCCGGGATGTTGGATTTCGATTCGGTTGATTAATCTGAGCGGCAAGCTCTTGCTCCAGGCAGCGCAGTCTCCTACTGCTCACCATCGCAGAAGTGCTTGTATCGCTTCCACTCAATCTGAGTACCAGTCCTTGCTGTCCCATTTAAGGGCTCAAGGAGTCTCTCCGGCCCTGGGCTCCACCTGTCCCAGCTGCAGTCACTGGCAAGCCTAATCGACAGTACTGATTCTCCCGGGGATTCTCCAGTTCCTGCTGAGGAGCCAGCACCCGCAGAGACCCAGTGCGGTAGGAAAAGGTCCAAGAAACAAGATGCTCCTGGTCCAAAAAGGAGAGCGGCTCCTCTCCAGCTTTCCTCCTCTTCCACCCGTGGTGCTCCTGCTGTTGCAGCTACTGCTCCGCTCACGGTCTCTTTTTCTGCTGCTGCTGCTGCCACTAACGCCACTGCTGCTCATCCTCCAGCCTCCGTCTCCGCTGCTCCTGCTGCTAACGTGCTCTTCCTCTGATTGGGACTGTAGATGACAGACCAGTGGAGAGCGAAGGCAAGCACATTGAGGGGAAGTCAACTGCACTGTGAAAAGGAGAGGTGAGGAAAAGCTAGAGAGCAGAGGGTCAGAAGAAGTGCAATGGTCATCTGAAGATCTGCGTTAACATCAGTGGACCAGGATGTAAACTGACTGTACTGTAAATTTGGACCCTTGACTGAGGAAAAACTCCTAAGAAAACCCTTTTTAACAGGGAAAAAATGGAGAAACCTCAGGGTGAGCAACAGAGGAGGGATCCCTCACCCAGGACGGGCAGACCTGCAATAGATGTATACAGACAAGAAAACAATTTACAGCATGGAATATGGAATCAGTCAGTTAGCGAAAAATGATGACGGAGGCCAGCTTAATGGGACTACTGGATGGCAGACTGGGTTGTGAGCGGGGACTGCAGATCGGTTTAACAGCAGGAGAAAGGAGGTGATGGAGGCGGCGGTTGGTTGGTTGGTGCAGGGGGATGGAGCTCTGAAGAGATCTGTGGAAATACAGAGAGAGTGCGAGACACCAAGGCCAGACTACAAAGTGCATCAGTTAATGACAGTTCAAAATGTGTGAGGGGAGAGGAGAGGAGAGGAGAGAAAGGATAGGGCTCCGTGTAGCCTGATGTGTCCCCCAGCAGTTTAAGCCTATAGCGGCGTAGCTATAAAATGGATCAGGGCTACCTGAGCCAGCCCTAACTAAAAGCTCTGTCGTAGAGGAAGGTCTTAAGCCTAGACTTAAATGTAGAAAGAGTGTCTGCCTCTCTGACCCATGGAGAGAGCTGGTTCTATAGTAGAGGAGCCCGGTAACTGAAGGCTCTACCTCCCAATCTGTTTTTCGAGATACTGAGGGTCACTAACAGACCTGCATTCTGGAAGCGAAGTGCTCTGATAGGACAGTATGGGATAATGAGGTCTTTCAGATAAAATGGAGCTTTGTCATTAAGAGCCTTGTAAGTAAGTGGAAGGATCTTGAAGTCTATTCTATGTCCTACAGGAAGCCAATGGAGAGAAGTGAGAATGGAAGAGATGTGCTCTCTCTTACTAACTCTTGTCAGTGCCCTCGCTACAGCGTTCTGGACCAGTTGGAGACTCTTTAGAGAGTTTTTTGGACATCCTGACAAGAGAGAGTTACAGTAGTCTAGCCTAGAAGTAATAAATGCGTGGACCAGTTTCTCCACATCACTCTGAGAGAGGATATTCCTGATCTTAGCTATACTGCGCAGGTGAAAGAAGGCAGTCCTAGTCACATGCTTTATGTGAGAGCTGAAGGAAAGATCCTCGTCAAAAATGACTCCAAGGTTCCTCACTGTTGCACCAGAGTTCAGGGTGATGCCATCCAGAGTAGCTGTAGTAGTCCAATCTGATTGGAGAATGTATGATGCTTAGGTCCAAACACAGTAACCTCTGTTTTTTCAGAGTTCAGTAGTAGGAAGTTAGAAGACATCCAGGATTTGATGTCTTTCAAGCAATCTTGCAGATTGATGAGGCAGCTTCTATCATCTGGCTCTATCGATAAGTAGAGCTGAGTATCATCAGTGTAACAATGGAAATTGATGGAGTACTTCCAGATTAATAATAAATAATAATAATAATACATTTTATTTATAAAGCGCTTTTCAAAATACTCAAAGTCGCTTTACAGAATTAAACAACAATATTAGAAACACTTAGAAACACATAAGTACAATGCAGAGATTTATCAAAACATAAGATGTCCAAAACAATCAGAACAGAGAAGAACACAGTTGGATAAAGGTTTGAGTGAAGTGGATGGACCAGACGGATCATAACAGTGCAGGTAAAGTTAGAATGCTAGATATGAAAAGCAGAGTGGAACAGGTGCGTTTTGAGAAGTGACTTGAAAGTCTTGAGGTCTGTGGTTTCCCGGATGTGTTTGGGAAGGGAGTTCCAGAGGGTGGGGGCAGCAACAGAGAAAGCTCTATCTCCCCAGGTTCTGTGCTTGGTCTTGGGGACAGTGAGGAGAATGGCATCAGAAATTATATCAGAGATTATATCCCCTAACGGAAGCATGTAAAGTGTGAAGAGAACTGGCCCTAAAACTGAACCCTGTGGCACACCACACGTAACTCTGCTGTACTCCGAGTGGTCATTATTAACATTAACGAATTGAAAGCTGTCAGATAGGTATGAGTCAAACCATTTTAGAGCAGATCTATTCTCTGCAGCAAGATGCTGTGATCGATGGTATCAAATGCAGCACTGAGGTCCAGAAGTACAAGTACAGAGACAAGACCTCTGTTGGAAGCTATAAGAAGATCGTTGGAGACTTTGACCAGTGCTGTTTCAGTGCTGTGGTGTTCTCTAACTCCAGATTGGAAAGCTTCAAAAAGCTCGTTACTGTGCAGATGTTCATGTAGCTGCACTAGGACAACCTTCTCAAGGATCTTAGAGACGTAGGGAAGGTTTGATGTAGGCCTATAGTTGGCTAATGCATCTGGATCAAGAGAGGGTTTTTTAAGTAGAGGATTAATGACAGCCACCTTAAAGGCCTGTGGCACATGGCCTGTGACTAAGGAAAGGTTGATCTGGTTCAGTATAGTGTAGTGGATGTGAAAATAGCCACATATATAGTTTTTCATTTTAATATTCGAACCTTTTATTTTTTACCTTTTGTAATAACCGTTTGCACCAGTAGAGGGTGCTCCAACACCAGTGGATCCAAGCGTTCTCTGCTCTGCTTGCTCTGCGCGGGCGCAGACAATAAAGGCGCTTAGCGGAAGCAACAGGAGCTAACGAGGGACCGTGTCCTATGTTTGGATCCACAGGTTGGTGAAGTGTATGGTTGATACAGTTTTGTTAAGTTGAAATGAGTAACAGCATGTGTCAAAGCACTGAAGTTAAGATGAATGCTTTAAGTCGTGAAACACTTACTATATTGTCGTGGTTTCTTATCGGGCGTTCACGTCCCCATGAGGTCGGTTGAACAAGAATGTGTGTGTGTGTGTGTGTGTGACTAGCTAAATTCCAACTGTAAACGTTACTCGCTTTGTGTTATTTTTTTTGTAATATTATCTTGAGAGTACTGGTAGTTGGTACGGTATGTTTTAATGTTGATTATATGGAATGTGAACTTTGAAGAGCGTGTGCAGACAATAAAGGCGCTTAGCGGAAGCAACAGGAGCTAACGAGGGGCCGTGTCCTATGTTTGGATCCACAGGTTGCTCAGTCACACCGTAGCTCAACCGCTCAGTGCCCGCCGCCTGAGTGGTTTATGCTGCTGGCCAGGGACCCCTAGCTCTGGCGCCGGTAACAGTAGCAGTGGTACAGGTTTTACTGTTATCTGCTTCAGAGGATCCACTTTCATGAAGCCAAAACCACATGATGTTGTTGCCTTGGAAATGTGCATGTGCTCTGAATAAGACAACGGTTTAATATAGACATTAGTGGAGCTTACTCTAATGTTGGTTATAGGCCTAATGCAGGTGATTAAGAAGAGATTAACTAGATACTACGCTATTCCAAAGTTAACTGACAGAAATTGCATTACTGAGCTGCATTTGATCAGATCAGTGGATTACACTCCTAAACCCATGACAGATTACGTTGTGGCTGAAATTCTTCCCAAACATCACCCACCAGAAATGAGCTGCTTACCGCCAATGGTGTCATCAGAAATACAGGCTGAGGTCGTCATCTTCCTCCACTGAGGCATTTTGATCTCCAAGATCCTCATTACGCTGAGGACTTCCAGCTTTTCAAAGTCCCTCCCTTTTTACTTTTATCCATATTTCATCAGAGTTTATGATTATCAATTTTCTTGCCAAACAACTGAGGACTCCTTGGAAGACGAGTGGATGAGTTTCTCCAGTCTATATTTCACCACTGGCAGCCAATGAAATTCAATGGATCCAAGTTCCACCAGTGTGGAGTTCTTTTTTAATGGTTTATTTTGCATCATGTGTTTTTTTATATATAATGTATAAACAGAAGTGTGTGAGCACACGCCGGCTGGTAACTGTCAGGTAGGTTTAATCACAGCAGAGAAACAACTGATTACTTTTGGTTGACAGCCTGTAATTGCCTGGATTTCACAGCAATCAATCAGGGAGGGGTTTTTCTGTTAAGTTGTCATGGGGGAAATCATAAAAACACAACCCCCCACCCCACAACACCACCACTACTACCACCCCTTCCCCCATCAGAGGGACCTGAATCAGCAGAAAGAAGCAGTTTGGTCCTCAGACTGAAACATGTCACCCCTACTCCCCCCAACACAGCCATTTTAACAAACCTCTAGGAGCATCCCATGTTCCTGATGGATGGTAACATGAGCTCTGACACAGCAGCTGTGTCGGTGAACCAGACTCTGCATCTACAGAATACTTCATCATGGGACTGGACACAGGAAATTAAAACTATTCTTATGTTCTCATCTTCACTAATCTTGATCTAACATGTAGATCATCTCAGTGTTAACCAGTGTGGTAATTTTTAAATTTGTTAAAGGGGCTGTCCACCGACTCTTTAAAGATCAGGGTGTTATATTCAAGAAAGTGGGTTTGGTGAAAACTGAGGGGAAACTGTTCCATAGACTGTGATCACTTTATCGCAGTTATTTTTTTTTTTAAATCTGTGAAGAGCTCAGATGAAGATCTGTCCATCTTTATTACGGTCACTCAGTTCCTCCTTGCTGACACATTGACTTAACTTTAATCACTGTAAATAAAAGAGGTTTGTGTGAAGCTACAAAAATAGATTCTGATGAATGAAAAATCATTTCTCATGTTCTTACTGGTCACAGCTGTGTCACTTATACTGTAGGATAATCTGAGTGCAGCTGAAGTACAGGACATTTCTGTCTGAATGTTGCATAGTCTACTGTGGCATCTGAAGACTGTCCTCTTTGGGGAAAAAAAAGGTTATAATGACCCATAGTTACATCTTGTTGCTAGGTGATGTTTATAGTGGTCTGAGTAACTATGAGAAAGTTGGAAAATGACCTGGATTTTCAGTTTGGAGGACTCCTGTGGTTGGACCATAAACATGGAGAGGACAGTTTAACAGGATGGACTTGCATGCATACCCTACCAGACAAGCTACCAAACCTTAAGATTACAACACAAAGGGACAGTGGCTTCTCTAGCACGCTAGAGGGAAGGGACAGGAATTGCAGAATGCTCCTGGATGGCAGCTACAGCAGCTCACTTGAGGAGGTTTGGAGAAAGAGTGAGGATAATTCTGCCACCTGTGGAAGTGAATGTGCAGACAAAGGACAGAGAGAGACCAGGGGGAAAGGACTGGTAGCAGGGGAAGAAGGAGGAAAAACCCCAAACTAAAGGGTGGAAGTCTTCATCACATGTAAGTCTGGCAGATGAGAAACCCAGCCTGTAATGCTAAAACAACCAAGAGGAGGTCAAAATAAGGAGAATGATTTGCAGTGACCTCTCATTACACTTTAAGGCCCTCTGCAGACTGAATGTGTCCAGGTCCTCATGTGAGACGTGAGCTGTTGGAGAGAAAAGGATCCTCAGTCTGAATAAAAGCAGGTTTGATTAACTTTTTTACCTTTTGGCCACAGACAACAATAAACAGGATTCATTTTTGGTGACACTCCACACCCTCCGTGTTTAGCTGCCCACCACCACGACCACCACTCATTCACACGCATTCATCCATCATTAAAACTATACCTACTCCTTTTATTTGAATCACCTTGATGATGGTGATGATTGTTATGAATAAGTTATAATTTGACACTATATTTAAGCTATGATTTGATACTATATGCATTATTTAGTAATGTTTCAATTGACTGTGATTTGACATCATGTATGCACTGTTCTGTTACAAATAGATGATCTGACACTGTGTGCTCTGTCCTGTGCTTGAACGCACATAAACTGATGAGTGTCCCTACGACACCAGATAGCAGTGACTCTCACCTGATAAGCAAATACAAGATGTAACTGTAGTGTCTTCTCCCTCTGTCAGCTAGGTCTATTGCAATAGATACACGCCTGACTCACAGCAGATTCACACACATACTTAATACATATTCTGCACACACATCATAAACCAAGAGTGGACAGCATCATCTGACTCATCATACTCTATCATAAAGTCCAACCTCTGCATCGGGCAGGACCAGCCCAAGAAGATACTGTGAATTATAAATATGAATTGTTTTCTCAAAGCTGTGTTCGTTTTGGCTGAGATCCTGACTGAGCTCTGTCACTACGCACCCAGCGCTGCTGTACTTTACCTGTGACGTGAATAAATTCTTCGTCTGGGAACTGAAGATTTCTCCGGTTTGTTCTTGGGCTTCCAATAAAAGAACCGATTCTTACAATTTTGGTGCCGTGCTGATGATTATTATTATTATTTCTGTTCTGTTGAATTTCCAATTTCCACGACTCAGAGTGACATATATACGTTTTTTTGGAGCAGGAGCAGATTAGTGTCTGTCTGGCGCCCATTACCTTTTTTCAAATATAATGTCAAGCTTTAAGTCACACCACAGAAATACTACACTTCGCTCTCTGCTCAGGCTGCTATTACACCACTATATCTCTGCACAGAAAACAGCTTTTACAGCTATGTTGTTGTTTACAGAACCTTTAATTACTGAAAAAAACAAAAGAAAAGACACCTTTAAAGTCGACAAAATGAAGTTGGTGCGAAATTTTGGAAGGCAGTGAATGAGCAACAGAATGAGTCTCCACAGGGCACTGATCAAGAGCTCGAGCAGCATTAGCATTCCACACCAACACCGAGGCATTACTGAACGTCTAAGCCAGAGCCAATTGATTTTTTCTGCCATTCTCTTATTTCGTCCTCACAGGTGAAATATGCAGCTCTAATGCATTCATCCGTCTGCTGAGTATAAGCTGCTGATGAGCGCGGTCGAGTCATAGGAACAGAACCCTGACCAAGAGGTGATGAGAATTGGAAACGCACGTCTTACAGCATCACATTAAAGTGAGTGACAATACCGTGTTGATTTTCATTTTGTTCTGATGGTATTATCTCATTTTTTTCCATTACCATGAGCACACTCTTCTAATTTCCAGGCAGAGGGGATAGGTGAGGGCCTAGATATGTGCGTCTCTATGTGGTGAGCCAACAGAAGCTGGGTAAATAAGAGCATCAAAGCAATCTGCTTCTGGGCGCCAAGAGCACAGGCTCATTATAGTGGGGCCGGCTGGGGAGTAGCTGGGAAGACATGCCAAGTTAGACTCCCGTTGTGACAGACAGTGCTCTTTGGCTATTAATCAACAGGCTGAGAAATTGAAAGGATAGCGAGTCGCTAATGGAACAATTTGTCTCCCAGTGAGGGATTGAATTTCCCTGCACCGAGGCTCCCAGCAGCATTTCATACACGGCCTCCGGTCATTGTGTCAACTCATATTTCCTTTAAGAACAGACTACAATGATACCCTAGAGTTTGGTATAAGGCTTATTAAACCGAGCAGTGTTTTATTGTACTATCAGTCAATAACCAGCGTCTACACTGCATTTTAATTCATGTGCTACAAGGTCACATTTCATTACATTTAGTCTGACAACAATAAGTGCACTGCTGTACTTGATCTCAGCCTCATCTCAACTCTGACTGTGTATGCTGGCCTCTACTGCATGGCATCATTCACTCATTGATTTTCAAAAAAGACAAAAAGGTAAGTGTTTGGAGGAGCTGTGAAAGGAATTAATGGAGTTTATTTAGAGAGCATTTTCTAAACCACCAGTCCAAAGTGCTTCACATGAGGCAACAGGAAGCTCTTAGAAATTAATTGTGATAGTGACAAGCTAATAATCCAAATGAAAGTGTCACAGACTGATAAGAAAAATTAAGTCAAATCAGGAAAATATCTTTTAGTAAAAGTTTGTGATTCTGATGACCTGGTCTCCTCTCTCTGAAATCACCTTCAGCCCTCAGCTGCAGCTCATGCCCTGACTCATATGGGACAAAGAGAGTCGAATAGGGAGATGTTATCAACAGCTGCCAGAGGGGCATTGAGTATAATGATATCAAAGATTGTGAATGATGCCTGAATGATTGTGTGAACTGTACCACTACTGACTGAATGGAGAAGAAAACACCAGGTCCAGTCTATCACCACACTGCACTGCAGCATTCATCCCAAAACTCCATGTTTGTTGTGTGTGTTGAGTCCTTTAACTTTAAACCCAGGACTCGCGTGTTCGTTTGATGAAGTATGCATGACACAAAGTTAAAGTTAAAATCACATCATAATTTATTAAATGAATACAGCAGAGAATCAAAGTTTGAGATTGCTTACAGAGCTCTGGACCACAATGCTTCCACCGCCTCTTCCTAAGCAAAGTGTGAATCTTCCCCGTTTACACAGATAATTTTGTACAGAATTCCACCCCACCCCTTGACCTAGAGATCCCTTCCCCAATCTACTTCTCTGCAGGCTGCGGCGACCTGTCTTCTCTACACTCACTGTCCTTGTACATAATCTCCTCTCCCTCAGCCCTGCACTACATTCCTTGTCTAATCAATACAGTCATAGCACAATACCAAGGATACTTATATGTCAAAGATGATTACTTAAAGGATAGCATAGGAAGATTAAAACACATAGCAAAAGCAAAACATATCCTTCATGTGACAAGTGGCGACCCCTTGTGAGTTCACCCTTTTGTTTGTGAGCTGCTTGTTTGAAGCCAGGAATTTGTGATTTGGCCATCACCATTGTGTTCTTTTGTTTTCTTTCTTTAAATGAACAGATAACACATTTGGAGGAGGGGTGGAGCCAGGGAGGAGTGTGGGGGCAGGATTGACCCCTGTACGTGTGAGTCATTTGACTGACCAGTTATGGGCTGAAGCATTTTATACTGAAAATCTGTTTTAGAGACAGGAACTTCCTGTACAGTAATTGTCAAAGCTTAATAGATCATATTGAATTTTTCTGAAGTTTTAATTGAGAATCCAGCACAACATCTAGATATAGATGAGTCATTTACTTTCTGTATTTCCTTATGATCAGTATGTAAAATCATAACATGTGATTAGCTTATGTAGCAGGATTTCTCTAGGTAGGTATAACTAAAGCTGGGCTAATGTCAGAAGACTGTAAGCACGACTACGGAGCCTAAAGAAGTCAGCAGAGAACAGATGACACACAAAACAGGTGAGTTTGGGAAATATATTATACAAAAAACAATTACTCACATTCCCTGCCTATCTAAGCCGGCTTCCTAAGTGCACAGGCGCACATTACAGGGATCCCAAAATAAAATTTCAAAAAAATAAAAAAATAAAATTCTCTTGTGAGGTTCTGCTTGGACTAAGGGAAATAAAGTTGATTCATTGTCTCTATCCTGTGGTGTGTGTGTGTGTGTGTATTCTTGAAATATGTCTTGAAATAATTCTTCTACTACCCGGGTAGGTTGACGTATTATCTTATCTGTGTCTCAAAGGAAGGAGAGTGATGATGATGATGATGGTTCCAAAGATGCCACGGCTGGCCACACCGAGCTCTTGGTCCATTCTCTGTCCACTTCTGTGGTTGGCTCGCCACTGACCGCCAGGGTCAGGTTCAGATGATCTTTCTCTCTCTCGTCAAAAAAACAATCTATACATAGAGTACAGAATGCATTAATTACTATTGTCTTACTTCACTTTAAATCTAATCACTTTATCTCCATTCAAATGTCAAATCAAGTGTAACCAGTTATAAAGGATATAAATGCTATACTCTAATCATTATGCAAATGAATAGATACAATCATGTACTTCCATCTCACGACACAGAAATAAAATAAAATCATGACATTTCTGTAAACAGATATTTATGGTCTTAACCCTTTAAATCTGTTAATGCTTTTTTAACTGCATTTTAAATTCAACATTCTTTTAATCAGACTTGTGTCCTTTAAACATACTTTTTTAATAAAACATACATCCTTAATATATTCACTCTTTTGTTGACCTAAAATGAACTGTATTGCACTTAATATCAAATGCATTTTAACCATTAACAACATAAATCAATCATATCTGATCAGTAAACAAGGCAAGTGCTCCCTCAATGAAATAAATTTTAAATCAAACAATTAAGTATAGGTACCTTTACAGTGTAAACTATCAGTAGTCTGCTACAGTGGTAACTAGCTTAGCTGAGCTAGCCACAGAGCTAAGACAAGTTCACATTCAAATGCTAGCGATTAGCATGCTGCTAGCGCGATTAGCTCGCAGCCAGCACGATTAACGATCTTTTATAAATGTCTTCAACAACATAAAACAACCCAAATCTGTCTCTACACGGTTTCAAACACCCAGTATCAGGGTCACAACTCCGATTGTTTTTAAAAGAACGGTGTTTCATGACAAAATGAAACTAGACAGTTAGCATAACGGTCGTAACGGCATTCTTACCGGAGGAATC
The DNA here is from genome assembly GCA_019059645.1 of Caranx melampygus. Taxonomy (NCBI): domain Eukaryota; kingdom Metazoa; phylum Chordata; class Actinopteri; order Carangiformes; family Carangidae; genus Caranx; species Caranx melampygus. Next base: position 253,572 of record JAFELL010001115.1, read on the forward strand.
TTGAGGAGCTCGCAGACTCATGCGGCTCAACTCTTTCTCTCTTGAAGGATATGTTTTGCTGTTTCTATGTGTTTTAATCTTCCTATGCTATCCTTGCAGTCATCATCGTTGACGTATAAGTATTCTTGGTATTGTGGTATGACTGTGTTGATTAAGACAGGGAATGTAGTGCAGGGCTGAGGGAGAGGAGATTATGTACAAGGACAGTGAGTGTAGAGAAGACAGGTCGCCGCCACCTGCAGAGAAGTAGATTGGGGAAAGTATCTCTAGGTCAAGGGGTGGGGTGGAACTGTACAAAATGATCTGTGTAAACGGGGAAGACACACACTTTGCTCAGGAAGAGGCGGTGGAAGCATTGTGGTCCAGAGCTCTGTAGGCAATCTCAAACTTTGATTCTCTGCTGTATTCATTTAATAAATTAGATTTAAATTTAACTTTAACTTTGTGTCCTGCATACTTCATCAAACGAACACGCGAGTCCTGGGTTTATAAGTTAAAGGACTCAACACTCTCTCTCTCAACTTTCAACCTAACGGACACATTAGGACTCAATAAGCCTTCCTTCACAAGATATTTCCATACCGGGGTCTCAGTGGGATGATTGTGTGCTCTCGGCAACGTCTCGATCCAAAGAGAGTAAATACAGGCTTAAGTTTTTTTCTTCTACGCGCCACCCTCTGGTGGAACAGGGGATTGCAGTAGCTCACGAAAGCTCTGTAACCTGATGTAGGTTACACTTACAGATCAGCACATGGAAACAACCTTTGCAGAGTTAAAGGGATACTTCACCCATCGAAAAACCATTAGTCGAAAATGGGTGAATTATGGGTGAATTATCAATTTTGGGTGAAGTATACCTTTAAGTCATTTCTTTAGCCATTCTTATAAACATAAAATAAATATAGTTAATAGTATAGAAAATGTTAGTATTGATTTACGAACTTCATAAATTGTTTGGTATTGGTGACATGAGATCAATAAAACATCTTCCACTGTCTCAGCACTGCCTGCTCAACATGAGCCTTATAGAAAGCATATTAAACAGCTGACTTGTCAGACAGAGACTTGACACAGGGGTCATAGTGTTGGTGCTGAGTGTGACCTTGGCTCACAGTGTTAGAAAATGCTATAGGAACTGTATGTGTACATTTCAAGTCTCGTTGTCATTGCAATACTGAACAATGTTATAAGACTACAGACTTTCCTTGTAGGACTAAGGATATGTGCTACGGTCATAATCAATTCAGAATCATGGCTGCTTAATATTCTCAGCTCTCCTCCCTGCTAACTGATCCTGTCATGCTGTTGACAGGAGATATTCTTTGACATTGAGCCCATTTGGCTGATAAAAGTGTGCTATTTTTTCCAGCTGTCAGTCTGATATTAATGATGTGTGATGAGAGTATAAGAGCCAAGGTTGTAACTCTCCTGCCCCACATTTTTCTTGATCCTCTTACATTTGTTTTCACTTCTCCTTCCCTCCACCCCTCTGCTCACTCTCCACCTGTCAAAAGGGGCCGATTATTGATCCATGTTTTTTCCTAAAATGCAGAGTGGCATCATTATCTGGTATCAGCGGCTGTGGCTGGCTGTCAGGCATACAAACAGTGCCCTACCATTATGGGTCTCATATGAAGTGGCAGCCTTAGGCTTCCTGGAAATACCATCAACACACCACTGGTGGACAATCTAGTCCAAATGACGATCATTAGTGAGGTAAGGAGACAGTTGGGAGAATGGGATGACTTTCACTGTCACATCAATGGACTGATCCAGACAGACTGAGGCTGAGGAAGGGACCGAGGGTCTTGAAAGATTACACATTACACACCACACACATACCAATTATCTGCACCTACATCCATGGATATAGTTGGTCCTGACAGACAAGGGACGAGCACATGCTGAGTAAGAGAATACACAAGTCAACACACTGGACCACACATTTACACAACATTTTCCTTAGGAAGTCTTCAGTGAGAATGTTACAATCAATGTTAAACAGTTCACCAATGAGTTCTATGGTCTCCATTGCTATAGTCTCAAGTCTTCCTCAGTACAACATGAAGTCTGTTTGCTCACATATAAAGGAAAACAGATGATAAAGCAGGGTGTGCCTTAGGTTACTGTGTGACGAGCAGATCACAGCACACATGGTGAACTCCCTGTCAATCAAGACGGGAGGGACGCATCACAGCTATAACATCTAGTGCCCTGAAAATGTCTTGTTTAGTGTTTGGCTATACTATTTTATACTGGAATTTAGTCAGCTGTGTACCTTTGGGTAGGTACATTTTCTTAGAAACCTATTTTTGTGCAGCATGAAGTTGTACAAAGACACACACTCTGAGGAGTCTTCTGTTTCTAGTGATCACATTTAGTTTGACACCTGTTGAGCTGGTCAGCTGTTAACCTTAAGTCAAATGTGTAGGCTGTAGTCAAAGCCTTTTCCTTTGACACCACATTTTCAATACTGTTGAGCTAGTGTATTATATGTAGTGTTGTCCCAATACCAAAATTATGGCTTTGATATGATCCTACTGGCCAAAATACCTTGATACTGATACTAAAACAATACCGCAGAAAAGCCACACAATTTGGCTCACAATAGGAAGATTTTTGTTACAGAATGAGGATTTGTAAAATCAGACCACTTTTTCCTCGTTATTCTCTTTGACTTATTTTCTGGACCATTCTTTGGCCACTTCATGGTCCAGGGAGTTGTGAGGGATATGTCAAGTGTCTGCTGCCTCCTCACTGGCTAGAACTAGTGGGGCTAATGCTAACACTAAGGTTAACACGTCTTTCTTAGGTCAGGAAACATAAAACTGATGCTCTAAACCAGCGGTTTTCAAAGTGTGAGGCGCGCCTCCCCTGGGGGGCGCCAGAGGGATTCAGGGGAGGCGCAGCGAGAGAAAAAAATAAACCTGAAAAGACAGAAAAAGAGTGTAAAAGGGCAAAATGGATCGATTTTTAGTATCTCAAGTGAAAATGAGAGAGGGCACAGAGTCTGGGGCGAGGAGAAAACGGAGGAAGTATGACCCTGATTATTTAAAGTTTGGCTTTTCGTGTATTGGTCCTGACGATGCTCCGCTGCCACGGTGTGTTATCTGCAAAGAGGTGCTAGCTAACGACAGTATGCGACCATGTAAACTCCGGCGTCATATTGAAACCAAGCACCAAAGTTTAACGACCAAGCCGCGGGAGTTTTTTGATCGGAAACTTAATGAATTGCGGTCACAGAAGAAAGTCATCGAGGCGTTTGGCACTGTGACTACCAAGGCAACCGAAGCATCGTACCAACATTGGTGAGACATTGCTCCTCCCTGCTGCTAAAGATATGTGTTCGGCACTACTGCTGCCAAGCTGGATGTCATCCGGATGTCTGACAACACCATCCAGCGCCGCATCTCTGACATGGCAGCTGATGTGAAAGAACAGGTGCTGGGCGCTATCCGTGAGAGCCCTTTCTTCTCCATTCAACTGGACGAGTCCACTGATGTTGCTAACTGTGCACAGCTAATGGTGTATGTACGCTTTATTAAAGAGCTTGGTGTCCAGGAGGAGTTTCTATTTTGCCATCCTCTGCCGGCTCGCACTACAGACGCAGAAATCTTCAAGGCTTTGAATGACTTCATTCAGGAAAATCAGATTGACTGGAGCCGCTGTTGTGGAGTATGTACTGATGGCGCAAGGGCAATGACAGGCCGCCACAGTGGTCTGGTGAAACAGGTGCAAGCGGTTGCGCCCACCACTGTTTGGTTGCACTGTATCATCCATCGCCAGGCTTTGGCGGCCAAGAAGATGCCCAAAGAGCTGCGCGCGGTCCTGGATGAGGCAGTAAAAATTGTCAACCTAATTAAATCACGCGCCATGAATGCCCGTCTCTTCTCCACCCTCTGCAATGAGATGGGTGCTCACTTCCATCAGCTGCTCCTGCACTCCGAGGTCCGGTGGCTGTCGCAGGGCAAGGTCCTCACCCGCTTGTGTGATCTGCGCGAGGAAGTCCTCATGTTCCTCGCCGAAATCAACTCCCCACTGGTGAAGCATATGGAGGACGCAAAGTGGGTTGCAATGCTGGCCTATCTGTCTGATGTCTTCGACCAGATAAACACACTAAACACCTCTCTGCAAGGCAAAGAGTGCCATGTCTTTTTGGCACATGGTCAAGTCTCTGCATTCAGGAAAAAGTTGGATCTGTGGTGTGCTCGTGTTGAACGGGGCTCGGTGGAAATGTTCCCCACCTCGGAGAATGTTGTGGAGAAGACAGGACTGCAACTGGACTGTGTGCAACAAGTGGTCATTGAACATTTGAAGGGGTTGCGTGAGCAGTTTGGAGACTATTTTGGGGAGGAGACCTTGGCAAATCAGTGGGTGAGAAATCCGTTTTCTTTCCCAGTGACACCCCGTGATGGACTGACCTTGCAAGAGGAGGAGGCCCTTGTCGAGCTGAACTCTAATATGGACTTGAAACAAAAGATGAGTGAGGTGTCACTTGCACACTTCTGGCTGTCTGTGGAGACGGAGTTCCCCCACCTCACCAAAAAGGCTGTAAAGGTGTTCATCCCCTTCACCTCCACTTGTGTGAGTGCGGGTTTTCTGCATTGACAACCATTAAAAGCAAGTACCGGTCACAGCTGCGGTTAGAGGATGATCTGCGTTTATTCTTTTCCACAGTGAATCCGCGCATCAACTGCCTGTGCGCATCAAAAACACAGACTCATTGTTCCCACTAAAACAGAGGCGAGCAAAATAAGGTGGCAAGATTGGTTTATTGCCATCATGGAAAGGATTTACGGATGATGTTGAGACCGCGATATGAAAAGCAGCGCTGTATATGGTGCGCAGTGATGGTAAAAATCTCTGACGTTGATCTGTTTATTATTTGATTTGAGGAATTGCACAAAGAGGCCATAAAATGAATGTATTCAAAAAGCTGATAAAAAAACAGGTGTTAAAATGTGTTTTAAAAATGTGTTGAGAACATACAGATGTTAAAAGGGGGGACGGCATGCTTTTGAGTTCTCTCAGGGGAGGCTCACTATCCCACACTTTGAAAACCCCTGTTCTAAACATATTCATTCTGAAGTCCAGCTTCAGAGCCGCTGACCACTGTCCAGACTCTGGTCTGTTGCGGCTCTTGACCTGTGAAGGAAATACTCAACTGTGTCAGATTGTACACATAAAATGATCGAAGCCTTTATGACCATGCTGTGATATCTTTGTGGTGTCTCTTTATCAGCTGGAGGGTTAAAGAGCTCTGCAGCCTCCCTCCATCTGTGACTCTCTCTCACAGTGAATCTTTCCATTAAGGTCCCAGCATGTTTCAGAATGGAGCAGGGCCGACAGGCTCGGGGCTGTCACATATCCTCCATGACAACCAGTGATCGATGACGAATGACGGCACGCTCTAATGAAACCAGGCAAACGGATTAAAAACAACTCTCCATAACTTGCCAGGCTGTTAATACGTTCCCCAGTCGCCTTCCCTCACTGCATTTCTCTCCACTGCCTCATTCTTCAATTTCTGTTGTTTTATTTACTGTCTGCCTTCACACTGAATGTTTTTTATGTTCCACTGAGGCATGAATTTGAGGGAGGCTATTTCTTTGCACTTAGCTCACTGAGAAAGTGAGTACAGTTGAACAGAAAAGCTCATTTCAGAGACACTGCCAAAGCAAGCTGCAAGCTAATTATGCAAATCAGCTGAGAGCCCATAATGTTGGTCTCTGACGTCACAAATGGTCTTTGTAGAGCATATTTCCTCTTAGATGTGAGTTTAATTTGGAGTCACCAGGGCTCACTGTGTGCTGCATGGGAGCAGCCCTTCAAACTTTTTGATCACTGAGTATAACACCACTATTAGGCCGATTATGATTGAATTTTTGGTTAAGTATTGCACATTATTTCTAGTTGTGGTGTCAACTTTCATGTCTGGCTCAGGGCAGCACACAGCCCAACACAGTAAATTGAGTCAAAATGGCCATTCAGACTAAATACCCTAGAACATGTGTATCAAAGTCTGGTTAAAAAAAAAATGCTAGAATTCAATGATATAGTTGGTTTAGAGGTGGATATTATGGTTATTATGGTCATATTCACTGCGGAATTGCAGCTAAACTCAGTTACAGTTAGAATGTAGGTAAACATGAATGTAGCCTTAATGATGTCTCCTTCAGGTTTCTGAAGATCAGAATGATCTGCTTCTCTAACTTCACTATTAGTGAAGCTTTGATATTCTCTTTCATTAATACTGTAGCACAGGGTTGACAACTTTTGGTCTCTGGGTGGAGTGAGATTCTGTTGGGGGGGGGTCACTAAAGCTGTCTTAACTTTTCCTTAATAATAATACTGTTTAATGTATTTTCTGTGTCTGTGTGTGTGAAAGAGAAAGACACACACACACACACACACACACCATACCTGCACACTCATTTATTATTATTAAATTATAGTTATTATAGTTATTTGAGAGCCTACACCATTCGACATATAAAGAGTAGATGCCGCACCAACTGCTCCACTCAGTGTAATCTGTTTGGCAGGCGCAATGAACGCGTTTTTTTTTTTTTTTTGCTGCAAATGTCATACATGTAGCTATGATACAGGACACATGGTTCGGCGTACTTTAATATTCATAGTGGGGTTAACAGTAATAGAATATTCTGATATAATATATGTGATGTATGATAGGTATTTTGCAAATACCAGTGTTGGGAAAGTCCACTTTCTACATGAACTAGTTCAGACATTTTAAAATGAACTAGTTCAGTTCATAGTTCATAATAATGAACTAAGTTCACAGTTCCAAAAATGAATTAGTTCATAGTTCTTTTTTTTCCAATATGTTGCTGCAAGCTATTACTTTTAAAATTATTGCCACAGCCCATATAGTTCATCTGATGGATGTGACACTTGTCAGATGTAGGACTCTAGGACATGCAGTGTTGAATTTGGTGCCAACTGGATACGCACTAGGGTTAGGGTTAGGATGCACATTTTGAAGTTTTTCCTGACCGATAACTGACGCTCGTTAATTGATTAATAACCATTATCTGATAAGATCAAAATACTCTATTAAACGAGTGACAGTTGTTTTTAAAGCACACACACTGCTACAGTTTGGGGAGTGCCACATTCACTGTGCACTGGCTCAGCTGATCTGTGCCATGCACAAATGCCAAAATGAATGCATTCACAATAACATTCATCAAGTGGAAATACAATACGTTCAGTTCACGTTTGCCCAAAATATGAATGAGTTCATGAGCGATTGTTCATTGAACATGTTCAAGCACAACACTGGCAAACACTATACATATAAACACAACAATAGAAATCATATAGAGTATTAATATAGTTAATATATTATATATATATAATAGATAAATTTATATATCAGAGAAAATGAAAATATATATAAATCATATATAGAGTATCAATATAATCCATATCAGGTCAGAGAGAGAGAGAGAGAGAGAGAGACTTTTCCGAGGCTGTTCTATACCAGGCAGATACGCATTCACATCAAAACAGCAGGAAATGTACCTATTCCAGCATTAACAGCAAATATAGCATAGCAAACCAAAAAGTTTCACAACAGAATACAAAAGAGTGACAAGCATGAGTGACTAGAACAAAACCTGGATAAGAAATGGGGAGGGGAAGGAAGTGGAAATGCTGCTACATGCTCTTATCTTGCTTTTCAGACTTGTATAACAAAGCAGAGAGAATAAAATATAATGTAAATGTAAATTCTCAAGTTAACACACGAACATGACACATCCGATGATGGTCCGCCAATTAGAACAGGAATATGCTGCAAAGTGCTCCGGCATCTTGTTCTTTCTGCTGCTCAACTAGGAGTAGAATGACCGGCTCAAGATGGCGGCCGCATTTCTTGCGCCCCACCAGCTGATGCGGCATCTACTCTTTAAATGTCTATGGCCTACATGAGGAGCACTGCAGCATTTTCTTTTGGTGTGAGAATTGTTTGAGTGGCATGACAGCATGAGACAGAACGTGAAAGTGTGTGTCACGCGCCAGATGCATGAGAGTTGGCAATCCTGAGTAACATCAGGAGCATGAGGCCTGGGTCACAGAATATTTAACACATTACCAACTAATAAACCTGCTTTAGAGCAGTTGCCCTACACAGTGTAACACTGGCACTGACATTTATAACCTGCTAATTCTTTGCCTATGCAATATTTTTTACCTTAAAGGTAGAGTCTGGAGTTTTTGCCCAAAAATAAACGCTAGACTTATACAAATGAAATCCATCTTAATTATCACCTATGGACTTCTAGTCCTGTGTGGTGGTGACTGTCTCTGCAGAGCCCCCTCCCCCGCCTGTATTTTGGTCTTTTGCTTTGTTTTGTTGTGAATGTAGACATTTCTGGGTGGAGAGTCTGAGTTTTCTCTCCAGCCAATGACAGAGCAGGTGAAGTTCCATGCAGCACAAGTAGGAGGGCTGCTAGCCTCGCTAGCTCTCCTGGATGTAAGCAAGTGGTAGCGACAGAGGCTATCCACCACGTCTAACACCGGCTAGCTTGACACTAACTTCTGCTAGCAGTAGCGGCTAGCATCTGCCAGTCGCACCCACTTCCCAGCTCTTGCTTATCACAAATAAGACGACACAAATATACACATTGTAATGCCTATATGATAAATAGCATTATCCACCACTCCATGAATTGTTTTCTTCGTTGAAAACAAATGCACATCTCCAGGAGGAGTGTTAGCAAAACAGTGGAAAAGGGACCGGACTTGCATAGTTCCTGTGAGTACGGAAGAAAAAAAAGAGAGTGGAAAAATAAACTTAATTCAAATGTGGGTGGAGAACAAGAGGCAAGGGTGGGGATTAAAGCTGGGGTTGGTAATCCCGTTCAGAAACATGTTTTGTTATACTGAGTGAAATGGTCCTTCTACCTTCTGAGCAATCAATACATTATGTATTCAGAAAAAGGAACGAAAATCATCAGTCCCCTGTGGCAGCTGCAGGACTGACAAAACTCCAACCAATCCACGCTCTTCACACCGAAGAGCAAAAACCAATCAGATGCCTTCATGTCTAGTTCTGTATCTGCCCCGCTCTATCCCTGCCTCCTATGCGTGTGCACAATTTTCACGTGTCATTGTTGCCGGAAGAAATCAGTGTACAGAGTTACAGCAGAACGGATTTCATGCTCATTTATGAGCAATGGCTGAGAAAATGCAGTCCCAATTACTACTTCCAGCGTTACTTGATCTCAGGATCATTCTTCATCTCATGTTCTGAGCATGCGTGAGAGGTGAGACTGTGTGTGAGATCGCCGACTCCAACAAACAGTTTGTTTAAACCACCTCTTTTATTCAGAAGGGATCTATCCCTGCTCCCTGCCTTTTAAACAGTTCCTCTTTTAACCTGGCTGCAGTTTTTAACCATCGGACAAACCGATCCTCCCGGATTTGACCGACCTGCTTCCCGGCTGTTTGGCTAGCTCCACCAGTGTGTTTTTAGCACCTGAAGCTAACCTCACCTGCCCCGCTTACCGGACGCCTAATATCCTCACCGGTTGCAGGTATGCTGGCGGTGTGCGAGTCCTGCCTCCCCACTCTTTCAAAACTGAGGGAGAGCGTCTCTGGCCTGAAGGCTGACCTCAAGGAGAGGGACAAAATCCTTATGGAGTTCTCCACTGTCGCCACGAACCAGGCGAAACTCATTAGCCACCTGAAGACATCCGGCGCTGGTGACCAGAGCATGACGGCCATGGACAATACCACCTTGCCGTGGACCGGCTCTATCACCACCGGAACTCCAGCACCAGCACTGGCCGAGTCCCGCTGGCACCGCCTGGGAGCCAAGCCCAAGACATCGGCACCCTCCGGCCGGACCTTCTCCACCTCTTGTTTACGTCCCGCGGAGTCGCTGTGCTACATCCGGGAGGAGGGAGCGGAGGCTCCGATGAGCTCAACTCCACTCAAGCCTAGGGAACCCTGGTCAGTGGTGCACAGGGGCGCTGGGGCTCGTCCATCTCCTCCTCCTCCACCTCCGGACCTGCCACTGGACAACAGGTATAACATCCTAAGCCTGCAGGACTTCCCTCCCATGGGTACGCAGTCCAGCTCGCCCCCGGGTCTTGTCCATCCAGCTGGTCGTGGCCCTCATCAGTCCAGGATCCGGGGTCCACCCGTACAGCACGACCACCCCCCCCCATCTCGGCCAGGAGCAACCGCGGCCCGGCATCACCAAGCCGAACTTCAGGCCCCATCCCGTCTCAGCCGCACCTCCAGGCAGCCAGTGGAGCGGCGCACCCCCTCTGTGCTGGTTGTCGGGACCTCCATGGTCAGGCACGTGGCGGTGCACGGCGGGCGGACCTTCTGCCACCCTGGAGCCCGTGTCACAGAGATCACATCTTCTGCCCTCCAGCTGAGTGCACAGCACAACTCGGCCTCCACGCTGGTTCTGGAGGCTGGCATCAACGACCTCAAACATCACCAGTCGGAGGTCCTCAAACGGGATTTCGTCTCCCTGGTGGATCGCCTGCTGGACACGGGGAGGCGGCTAATTATCTCCAGCCCGCTTCCACCACCTCGGTATGGTGACGTCACCACCAGCCGCCTTCGTCAGCTGCACCTGTGGCTGAAGGGATACTGCTTGGGAAAGAGTATCCCGTTTGTGGACAACTTTGCAGCTTTTTTAAACAGGCCCCACCTTTTTAAACGGGACGGCCTCCACCCGAATCAGGAGGGTTCACGGCTTTTATCAGTTAACATCAACCTGACTATCCGGTCCTGCACCACAGCCACTTCCTGACTCACTGTTAAATGTGCACACAGACCCTCTACTCCTCACTCACCCCCACCCTCCCCCACTACACATTACACCCACACCACACACACCTCTCCCGTAGGCCTTTCTCTGCCACCACAATCTCAGGACATTCACACCATCAAAACCATCATTACACATAGACAGTTGAAACCCAGAAGTGTTTTTAGACCTAGCAGTGTTTTTAACATTCCCATTAAATGCCATGATGAGCGCACGTTCAGCACAGACATCAAAATGGCTGTACTGAATGTGCGCTCTCTTTTAAATAAGTCTTTTATCATAAATGATCTAATTTTAGACAAAACACTTGACTGTATTCTCCTTACAGAGACATGGCTTGGCACCGATGCACCTGTTGTTCTCACCGAGGCTTCCCCACCAAATTTTAACTTTCTGTTTTCTACTAGGGGGGCAAAAAAGGGGGAGGAACTGCATCCATAGCAAGAACCATAATGTCCTCAAATGCAGTTCCTTTTAACAGCTACTCATCATTTGAGCATCATGCCTTTGTTTTAGCAGCCCTCCTACTCTTTGCATAACGGTCTACAGACCACCCCAGTACTCCTCTTCTTTTATCAGTGAATTCTCTGAATTTCTATCAATCATTCACACCACCTACAACAGGATTTTAATAACTGGTGATTTTAATCTACATGTCGACAACACCTCGGACCCAGTGTCCAGAGAATTTTTAAACCTTTTAAACTGTTTAAATTTTAAACAGCATATCACACAGCCGACCCACAACAGGGGGCACACCCTGGACCTGGTCATAACTCATGGCCTGTCCATTGGTGTTCCCTCTGTTGTGGACTTGGCTGTGTCTGACCACTATTGTGTGTTTTTTAACATCACCAGTTTTAACCAGCGGGAGGCCCCGGTGACAACGGTGAGGAAACGCTACCTTACTCCTGAAGTGGCTGCAGATTTTATCCAGATTTTACAGAGCACTCCTGCAGTGATATTACCGGCACCTTGTGATTTTATTGTTGAAAATTTTAACAACACCCTTAAATCAACGCTGGACTTGTTGGCTCCTCTTTTATCCAAAACAATTAAAGCAAGACCTACACCCCCGTGGAGAAATGAGGAGATTAAGAGACTAAAAAGAGACTGCAGGAGTGCCGAGAGGAGATGGAGAAAGTCCAAACTTACTATTCACCATGACATTTTATGTCAACGACTCAAAATCTACAATAATGCAATCAAACAGGCGAGAACTCTACACTTCAAAAAACTAATCTCTGACAATAAAAATAACCCCAGATTCCTCTTCTCTACCATTGATCGTTTAACAAACAGTAATTTTAACAGATCCCATACAATAGCAACAGATACCCACTGTGAGGACTTTGCAGACCACTTCAGAGGTAAAATTGACAACATAAGATCCAGTCTTTTATCTCGACAGGTTTTAACTATCCCCACACCTGGATCACTGCTTTTACCCAAGGAAACACTGGAGAGTTTTGCCCTGGTTGATGCAAGGACACTTGGTCGAGTTTTCTCCCAGGTAACCCCTACAACCTGCCTTTTAGATCCAATTCCCACAAGGTTTTTTAAAACATTTTATGGATTCTTTGAGGAACAGCTTCTAAATATTGTGAATTGCTCCCTTCAGACAGGTGTCTTCCCCGCCTCCTTTAAAACGGCGGTAGTGAGGCCCCTTCTGAAGAAGAGCAATTTAGACCCCAACACTTTTAATAATTACCGGCCTGTATCCAACTTACCATTCTTAAGTAAAATTTTAGAAAAACTGGTTTTTAACCAAGTAAATGATTTTTTAAATGTGAACAACATTTTAGAGAGGTGTCAGTCTGGTTTTAGGAAGAACCACAGTACAGAGACAGCCCTTTTAAAGATCTTAACTGATATCAGGTGCAACTTAGATAAACACAAACTCACAGTCCTGGTTCTACTGGATCTAACTGCCGCCTTTGATACAGTAGACCATCACATTTTATTAAACAGACTGAAGAACCTGGTCGGCCTCTCTGGTACTGTTTTTAATTGGTTCGTCTCCTACCTCACAGATCGACACTTCTTTGTAAGTATGGATACATGTTCCTCGGAAACCCATGAGATCAAGTGTGGGGTTCCCCAAGGTTCAATCTTAGGTCCAATCCTTTTTAATCTTTACATGATTCCCCTTGGGGACGTCATTAGGAGGCACGGCATCAGCTTTCATAGTTATGCTGATGATACGCAACTGTACATTGCCGTGTCTCCTGATGACACAGGGCCTATTGATGCCCTTTTTAACTGCATTTCAGATATCAAGTCATGGATGGCAGCAAACTTCCTACAGCTCAACCAGGACAAAACAGAGGTTTTAGTCATTGGTCCTGAAGCCCAGAGAGAGAAACTTTTAACAAAACTACAAGATCTTAAACCATCACAAACTGTAAAAAATCTGGGCGTGATTTTCGACTCTGAGCTTAGTTTTATCCCACATATCAAAAATATAACAAAGACTGGTTTCTACCATCTTAAAAATATAGCCAGAGTCCGCCCGTTTCTCTCTCAGGCCAGCACGGAGGTATTGATGCATGCTTTTATCTCTTGCCGTTTAGATTACTGTAATGCCCTGCTCTCTGGCCTTCCCAAAAAGAGCATCTCTAATCTTCAGCTACTGCAGAATTCAGCTGCACGAGTGCTGATGAGGACCAGAGGGCGGGAGCACATTACACCGATTTTAAAATCGCTGCATTGGCTCCCTGTGCGTTTCAGGATCGATTTTAAGGTTCTTCTACTTGTTTTTAAGTGTCTTAACGGTCTTGGGCCCTCTTATTTATGCGACTTACTTTTACCATATCAACCCTCGAGGCCCATGAGGTCTTCCGGCACTGGCCCTTTAACCATGCCACATGTTAGATCGAAGACACACGGGGAGGCGGCTTTTAGTTATTATGGCCCCCGATTGTGGAACAGCCTGCCGGAGAACCTCAGGGGCTCAGAGACTGTTGAAGTTTTTAAAAAGAGGCTCAAGACTCACCTTTTCAGTCAGGCTTTTAATTGATTTCTTTTATTGTTCTTAATTAGACCTTTTATCACATTTAATCTGTATTCAATACCACTTTTAATCAGGCTTTTAATCAATTTTATTAAGTTCTTTTATTGACCTTATTATTCTTCTCATATTTAATTTTATTCTTTACTATCTTAGTTTTAGTTATATGTTTGACTACATGTTTTAATTCCATGCGTTGGAAAGCATTTTATCTATTTGGTTTATTCTTATCTTATCTTACAGTTTTAGTCCCCCAGTTTTTAGCTCCAGTGTTTCCTCCTGGGGGGCTGCCACACTGGGAGTCTCTTCTGGTCTACTGGCGGGGATGCTGTCCTGTAGGCGGCTCTAGCCCGGGTGGCTGGAGGACGCTGCACTCCTGTGTGGGGCTTCCTGTCCGCCCGGGTCGGGGCTGACCTTATAGCGGCACTCCCTGCTGTTGTGGCCAGGGCCCCTCTCAGTGTGGTTGGCCCCCAGGGTGGCTTTTTCCTTGCTCCAGGTCTCGGTGCCCGCCATGTTTCTTGCTAGTGTGTGCAGTGGGGGTGAGCTTGTATGTATATGTGCGTGTGTGTGTCTGTGTGTGCATGTGTCTGTCTCTGTGTTTTTTACAATAGAGGGAGGGTTGGGCTTTGTTTGTTGTTTTTAGCCTCTGTGAGGCACTTTGTATTGCTTTTATGTATGAAAAGTGCCATATAAATAAATTTTGATTTGATTTGATTTGATTTGTAACGGCTCGCCCCGAGAAAAAGGCAAGGAAGAGAAAGCCGGAGGCTGAAAAGGCTGCTAACAAAAAGGCTCTGGATAAAGCCAGACGTCAAACCAGAGTAAACATCGGTGTTGCTTTTGTGGAGACAACTGAGGGATTTGAAGTGATGCTGAGGTTGCTCTCTTTCTGTTGGACAGGTAATTATATGTTTTGCTTCGGGGAGGATTTGTTATTTTTATGAAATGTGTAACTTTTGCTAATGTAGCTACTTTTGTAGCTTGTATTAGCCTAATGCTAGTATTAGCTTCTCTGTGCGTTTAAACCGGGTCGGTGACAGTAGTATTCAGAATCAGAATTCTTTATTGTCATTATTCAACAAGTTGAACAACCAATTCGAAAGTGACCACTAACAGTGGTTGAACGTACACACTGACGGGAGGGGGAGGAGGGGGGTGAAACTCAGAGGAGGTGCTATTTTCAAATCTTGCTAGCTCTCTTGCTAGCTCTCCAAGATTACCAACCCCAGCAAGAAGATGGTGTATATATAAACATATGAGATGAATGAGGGACATGGACCCAGCTGCTCAGATAAATTATTCACTTCATTCTCGAGGACTGTCCTGCCAGCTGCCTTGCACTGAGTCTGTCAGGTGCCCACTAAGAATGGAACAGGGAGAAAAGTGTCACTCAAACCGAGGGGTGAGGAGAAGAGAGAGAGAGAGCTGGAAAGCCTCAAAAAGAGATCAAACTTTTGTGACAGGTTCACACCTTTCTTTTAGAGACAAAATTTCACAAAGATGCACACATAATACACATAATGGAGAAGTTTATCCTGTGTTTGTCCTTCAGTTGAATGACCTTAGCATGACTTTCCTGCTGTCAAGTACAGTCCTAAATCTAGGATCACTGTTAAGCTCCGTCGTTGTCGTCATCATCATCATCAGACTCTCAAAAAAATTTAGTAAACAGTTAAATACACAGGACAATGAAGAAAAATATCATATGTCACCCTTAAATCATATTACGCAGCACAATATGTAATGTACTACAAGAGCACTAGAATAAATAATAGTTATTAAGTATACAATTTGGTGTTGTTTTTTTATGGCCATGACATAAATTCATCTGGAGCTTGTTGATCTTTTGCCTTTTGTGTTTGTGCTACTTAAATTAAGTCAGTTGTTCTTATTCTGGTGATATAGTGTATGATGTGCAAGAGGAATAGCTGCTGCTGACTGGGATCTGCAAACAACAGTTGAACGAGGCCTGAAGGTTTGGCATGACTTTGTCCAAAGATTTGCACTTGTTTGTATTGTGTGTGTGCGTGTGTATGTGCTCCACTGACCCAGTTTGCCTGTTCACCCATTCACCTGCTGCCAATTTCCTCATCACCTGCACTTCAATTCCCAATGAGTTCATGAGCTGATTAAAATGTGACAGCATTCAAAAGATGGTTTAAATCTGTATAGTCAGTTCATATTTGGACCCATGGACCCACAGACTGCACACTACCTTCTCTCATTTTATTGCTGATTTTTAGATGTGTTCTATTTTACAGATGATCAATAAATGAAATCAGAAGAACCAGTTAATCTTTAATCTTCACCTTTCTCTCAATAATTTGAAGTCATTTTGGTCACCTTAACATTGTGATTCTTCAGCTATATGAATCTTTCTTCTTTCAGTTTCCGTCCTCCCCAGGTCCGGGTGGACCAAGCACAGGAAACCGCTTCATTATCCTGTATAGAAAAGTAATGTCATGTAAAATTGATTTTAGTCTGAATGAGAAGAGTGCTGCCATCTGGGGAAGAGGAACCGAACACACCTCAGGACTGTGATGTTAAAAAGGAGCAGACTGCACAGACCTTGGATTACAGGATTTAATTTTGCTATTTATTGAACTCAGAATTCATTAAAATTGTGGATAGGCTTCCCCTGGAGGTCAGGAGGCTCATGATGGAGGAGGAGACAAGGATGAGACCAATTTTTTCCATTACCTGAGATTAGGATGCCTGGGATGGCTCACTCTGCTCCAGCTCCAAGGACAGACACAAGACACAATGCAGACAACACTAGGCGGGGGGGGGGGGGTCCACTCAGACTCAGAGGGAGAAACTAGAAGACTGGGGAGGTCAAGACAAACCTGACAACAAAATACAGACACACAAACACATTGTGATTCATTGTACATCAGGGCTGGGGTGCCCAAACTTTTGCATGCCACTGTACATCCACCGCAAGATTGTGAGTGCTGCTAAAAATTTCACAGTTATTTATGTCACTGGGTTGCAAATTATTTTCCGCAAACTGTGTGAGTGAGTGAGATTATCTGGAAATTGTAGGCAGCTGTACCTGTTGAACACACCACCCCTCGCCCAATAATGAGTTTCTGTAGCTCTCAAATTAATTGTCAAATAAATAATCAAAATAATCTCACAGAACACCAAGAAAGGAAATATATGCATATTATATTACTATATACATATGTATATATGTGTATATACGTACATATATATGTGTACAGGAAATAATAAAATATATATGTATATGTACATATACACGTACATGTACGTATGTATACGTACACAAATACTTACACATATGTACATGTGTACGTATATACGTACACATTCTTTACAAATACGACAGTAGACTGTCTGAATTCAATTCAGACTAAGCTTAATTGTCTTGGAGGACCACCACAAAGCATACTGTATTGAGACTCAACAGAAAAATAAACTGAAACTCATCAAAAATATCTTGGTTCACATTTCGCAGCTCCAACAATCACTAACTGTAGTTTGGTCAAAAGAAATCACTGATTAGCGAACAAACTGGATGTAAAAATGATCTCACCCGTATGATTGTTTCCAAAACAAAAAGTAGTCTAGAAAAGCACAGAAAAGTTCCCACCCCCTGTGGCTTACTATAGACTGGAGGACATCAAAGTCCTGAAGCCTAAGCACTGATACGACTTGAGTGAAATGTTGTAAGAAGTTTTAAGTAAAGCACCATATTTTATGACTTACATGAACATTCTCATAGTCCTTGTGAGATCCATAAAAGGAAGAAGAGATAATTCAGATACTTGACTGGGGCAGCTGGGTGTCTCCAGAAGGACGGCAGTGGCCTGGTTTGAAGGTTTCTCATTAGACAGGCTCATCACTGATCAATAGTCACATCACTGCTCAATAATCCTACCACTGACTGGGGCCCTGAAGCAGTCTGAGGACATTACAGTTTTGGAGAAGAGGACTGTTTCAGCTCATCACTATTCTCTGTGTTTCTGGGGTTCTGGATAGAATTCGTCCTACTTTCCTGAAAGCTCACAGTTGAACTCAGGAGAAACACTGAGCCTCAGAGAAGCTGTGAGGTCTGTGGATTTAGGAGAGATTTGTATTTACTATATGATGATGATGAATAGGATGGAGATCTTCATGGAGGAATCACCTGAACACAGTATTTCCGAAATATCCCACCCCCACAACAGTCTGCTGTTCTGGAGGAACAGCAACTTCATTCTCTTGGACAGGGAAGAGGGATGGTTGAAAGCCCATGGAGGCCATAAATGGAGACATACCTGTGGCAGACGTGATCAGGAAGTTTTGAGCATATTCTACCAGGGTAAATGGGTAGACCAAGAGGCAGGATGTTTGGAAGCAATGCACTGGAGAGCTGATTGGCCCACTTTTTTGGCCATTGGTCAGTGGATAGTACCCAGACAAGAGGCTGGCTGATGCCCCAAAGCCTGGCAGAAAGCCTTCCGGACCTGGGAGAACTGAGGACCTCTGTCGGAGGCAATGTCCTGAGGAATACCATGGAGTCAAAATACATGCTGGATGAGGAGGTTAGCAGTCTCATTGGCATATGGTAGTTTAGGCAATGGGGCAAAGTGAACAGCCTT
Organism: Caranx melampygus; assembly: GCA_019059645.1. Taxonomy (NCBI): domain Eukaryota; kingdom Metazoa; phylum Chordata; class Actinopteri; order Carangiformes; family Carangidae; genus Caranx; species Caranx melampygus. Next base: position 272,005 of record JAFELL010001115.1, read on the forward strand.
ACAAATCCGGTCAATAACAGTTAAAATAACTGTGTTACCATCAGAAGGAGGGAGTCCAATCACAAAGACAACCGTGATGTGGCACCAGGGACAATGAGGAATAGGCAAGATGAGAAGCCTTGCTACGAGCACAGACAGTGCAGGTGGAGACAAAGTCCCTGGTGTCAGCTGAGATGGTTGGCCACCAAAAGCACTGCTGGAGCAGGGTGAGGGTTCAGTGGACTCAAGGATGCCAGGCAATCTTGGATGTATGTCCCCACTGGAGTACTTGAGACCTGGCAGGCAGAAGAAAACCAGAACACAAAACACCAAATCATCCCCATGACCGTTTGGCCCTTTCTTTTTGCCTTTTTGTTATTCCTTGTGTCGCCCTTGTCGCCCTTTCATCGGTACCCAGGAGAGTCAACAACATAACCTCAGACGACTCTCAACGATCGTCATCCAACCAGGGGCTCACCTGACCCTAACGACTGTCGTTCACACGAGACAACAACAGGGACACATGAGCCTAACGACTGTCGTCCACATGAGACCACAACAATGGTCAGGTGAAACCAGTACTTTCACAGGGACTTTGGTGGACCCACCCACAAGAGGTTAAATACCTGGGTCCTACGCCACCTTCTTGGTCAGACTAGTGCGGACTAGAGAGACCAATGCATAAGAACTGATGAAGCCGCTTGGATAAGAGGCGACACGTCTTCCACAGACAAATACAAGTCCAGTTGCCCTCGATTTAATTTGAGAGAGAGATCCTTGTTTGGGCTTTATTCTTTACTCTTTGTGTTTGGTTCCTCATGGTGGTGGTGTGTTGTCCACATCTCCTTTATTGTTGTGCAGTGACAGTGATTTTGTGCACAATGATGCAGCATATCTGGTCCTTTTGTATGTCCTCTTAAAATTCTAGAGACCTTCAGAGCATAACTGCAAGCAGTTCTTGCATTTTCCAGAAAACAGGCAAAAACATCACTGATCACAGTTTCTAAATTTCTTTCATGACTGGTCCATCAATTGTAAATTAGTTTCAGTACTTGTAAAAGTGTTTCACATTTTTTCCTTTTGTCCCTTTTTGTAAAACGTTCTTGGTAAAAGTGTTTCCCTCAGGTCATTTTAGATGTACAATATGTACAAATATTGTCCAAAATTCACAAATCAACTCTTTGCAACATAGTTTTGCACTTCTCAGCCACCGTAGCCAAGAGGATGTGAAATCAGCTGTGGTGCGTGTGTGTGTTCTGTTTTCTTTCCTTTTCTTCTGTCCTGGTCCTTATCTCACTCTCACACATGCTTCACAGCACGTGGAAACACAATGGCACAACAATAATCAAAGCGTGCCCTCAGAATTAACACCTCACTTCCAGTTTTCATTCACTAAAAAAGATGCCAAACATCACAAGTCTGTTTAAAGTGACTGCGCTGAGAGAACTAGAAATCACTGATGTTGTTTACTGTGTTCCCAGTTTTAATTAAGCGCTCCAGACGCAGCAGAGGGTGGAGAATGTGTTCCATTCAGTGGAACGGATACCTTGGCCGTGATGAATGAGCTGTCATCTCCAATTGTTGCTGAACCTCTGTCTCCTTGACACCTGGCGAGTCCCACCACCCAGCTACGGCTCCACATGGTCAGGGGGTCAAAGGTCAGGCCAGTATAATAATGTGGGTGCAGACGCAAAGCTGCTGTATTGTAATCCGAGGCGCAGAGAAGTGGTTTATTCTCCCATCATACAGTGCAACAAGGCAAAGCAGCTTCCTGAGGCTAAGCTCAGTAGAGATGCAGCTGCAGACACCTCTGAGAGAGTAGGAGTGTGTGGAAATTTCAGGAGAAGAGATTCTGGACCTCCAGTACTGTGATAGGTGACATTTATGTGACTCTAGTGACATTGTCTGCGAAGAGCAAACTCTCTAATCTGATCTGAAAAACCTCTGAGGATCAGATCTGAGGTAAACTGAGGAATGGTGCTTTTTAACTTGAGGCAGAAGAAAGTGGCTGATCCACAAAAACATTTTTTTGTTCTTTTTTTCTAAATAGTCATGACAACAGTCAGTCAATAGGATGTTTTTGTTCCTCGACAATAATATTAACAGTTTTTTTAACAGTGTTCCAAATTATCCTGCAAAACAGATTTTTTTGCATTCGGATATAATTTTTCTAAAATCAAGTGCTATTTCAATCAAGAACATCTTTACAGATCACATCACATATCAAAATAGGAGCCCATCTTTGATATCACACAACTCTCTCATCCATTGAACTTGTAAGTCTGTGTAAAGCTTTGCCTGTAAGGATGCCAGAACTGCCTCTCAGACATGCTGTTATAAAGGTGGACTGCCTTCCTTTTGCTTCATTTTGAGGATGCTCTATAGGCTCTCAACAGGATTGAGCTCAGGGGATGGTGACCACACCATGATTTTTTCTCCCTTTATGCCAATAACAGCCAAGGCCCTTAAAAGTGTTATTTGCAGCATTTGATGGTATGTTGTCTTTCATGAAAATGTTTTTATCCCAGAAAGCATGGTTCTTCTTTTTGTACCATGGCAGGAAATGGTCAGATTGGAACTCCACATATTATGCAGGGGTCATTTTTACACCTTCAAGCACCTAAAAGGATCTATCATGTTGTTGTTCCAGCCCAAAACATCATTCTTGCGGCATAGTGGCCATACACCATCTGGACCGTCCAATGTAGCACAGCATTCACCAGTGGAAAAAAACGTTTTTAAAGTAGTTTTCATGTCTTTCTGAGCCCACATGCTCTTCGTGGGCATTGGTTAAGGTGGCTGAAATTGGCTTTATGCACAACTGCAAGCCTCTGGAACATCCTGCATTGAGAAGCCCTATGGACTCCAGAGGCACCAGCAGCTTCAATTACCAATTTGCTGCTCATCAGCTCTCTCAATACAGCATATTTGTCTGATAGAAACCTTCCATGATATGCCTTTAATCTGAATGTACACACAAATCTTTCCACAGTACAACAATGTTTTCTTATTTTTGTCTTGCCCTGTTTGATGCTTTTCATGTGGTGAAAGACCTTTCTTTTTGCCCATGTTGCATGAAAGCTGCGACTTCCTTAATAATGTGTAACAAATTCCTTTATTAGTTTTTCTTTGATTAACTTCACCGGGTGAACTAACCTCCACACCTGTCTGTGAGACTGATGTCAGTGATCTAAACAGACAGGAGAAACAGCGCAATTGAAAACTTTCATTAAAAAACTAATGAAAAAACTGAAATCCTATTTGCACAATACTTTACATATACTTTACTTTAATACACACAGTGTACACACCATTTCCTGCACAAGTTACTCTTTATAAAACACAGCACTGCACCCTGGGCCTGTTGCTGGACAGCTCAACGACTGAGGAGCTGCAGTCGAAGCAGCTGTCCGACTCGTGTTCTTTAATGACTGGTTACATGATCTTATAAATATGATAAGTTCGAATGCTATGATACGGTCTGTGAATGAATATCACCAGATGTTTATGACACAAGGTGCTCTCAGCCCAATGCCCCACCACAGCGTCATTTCACATTTCAAAGTTGATTGGGTCTCCATCTGTGATGTCTGGAAGTTCTTTGCTTGTCTTGCTTACCCTGACCGCACACCACTGGGCAGAACATTTCCAATGTGTTGGTTCAGTTTCCAGTCGATCCCAACACACTGATGAAAAGAGCATTGTTATCTACAGTAAAGACATCTGGTTATAAATAGCATTTGTCCTCTTTTTTTTCTTTGTCTTCATGAAACTGCAGACTGTCACTTTAGATTGGCTGGTATTATTCTCATTGTAACTCATGAGAAACAGTGAGCAACTGAGTCAGTGAGGTAATACCTGCCTGTGCTTTGATATCATCCCCACACTGTGACCTCTCTCTGTGCCAAAAAGCAGCTCAGAAAAGTTTAATTTCTCTGTCTCACTGTGGACTGATTGAGGTCTCTGTCTTCACAGATGAATTCCTCTCCTCCATGTCCACTGAGATTTGTTTCAGCATGATAACAGCTGCTATCACATACTGAGGAATCTTCTAATGGGAGTGTGGTAATACTGATACAGATAAAGGTGTCAACATATTTACATTTCCAACCACATTTTATTCAATCCTCAATAAAAAAAGACAGTTTATACATGTGTATGTTCTGTTTTGATCTATAAGTTTGTGGTTTTACATCTTATCTCAGAGGAGAAAACAAACACTGAAAGGTTAAATGGTGGGTCTGACTGAGTGGGGCTTGGGGTATGGCTGAAAGAGACAGCTCTGTTACAGGAGAGCCTCACAATGTTACAGAAGTCCAGGCTGTTTTCAGTTAATCTGTTTACATGTTTTATTTAACTGTAATAGGCCGGAGTTACTTTTATACAGTGGTGGTGTGATGTGCTGAGTTGCTCCCGCACTCACACCAATTAGGGCGTTTTGATTAAGAGAAGAGAAGCTGTGTGAGAAGAGAAGCTGGCTGTGCTGATGACTCATTTCACTAATGTCCGTGTTGTTTTCTGTCTTCTACATAAAATATGCAAGGAAATTATAATACATTATAAACAAGAGGGACGAAGTTATTCAGCAATTAAAAGAGAAATGAAAGAAGAAAAAGCTTACTCACTTATTTTAAATGTGTATCAAGCACCATTTTTCCTTATCACAATAAATGTTTGTTAGAGACAATGAAAACAAGGAAATGTCTATTCAGCTCTGGAGTGAGACAGAGGACTCGCATTACTCTAGAAAAACGACTGCATGACAAGATGACAGACCTTTAGAGCCAGAGCAAACAACGATGATGCATGTTCTACCTCCAGTGTCAGAGAAAGTAACTACAGACCCATCTGAATCCTGATCTGAAAGCTTTTAATCAGCATTTTAGCCTTCTATTCAAGACAGAAGGTTTCTTATTGAGTATCACAAATGCAACATATCATCAACCAGGTGTTTATGTGTGACTGCTGCAGTCCAAGACAGTCTAATGGAGCCCATTCATGGGACAAGAAACTTACTGATAAGAAAGCCAAATGACCACCTTAGCGACTTCCCCAGATGTTGATTAAGTCTGAACCAGTTCCAGTATGAACTTGGCCAGATGAAGTTTGGCTCTGGACTGAATTTATATGGGTGAAATACAGCTTTGGGTTAGATTCAGTATGGATCTAGGTAAGATCTAGTCCAGATGACCTGGTCATTAAGGTGAGAAAACTTGAACCAGCTGCTAAAATCTCTAAATATAGACATAAAGCTTGTACACACATAAACAGTCAGGCCTTGTTCCACTTCACTGTGAGAGGTTGATTTTTCTCACAAATTGCAGTGTTTTCTCCCATTTCTCAGTCTCTTCACAGACACATCAGCACATTGAGGGCAGACTGCGATTTTACACTCATCCTGATTGACATCAAAGAATGGCTGTGCATGTGTCCTTCATCCCCCTTGTGAATCTTCCTTTTTTCTAAAATTTATGTCATTAAAATGTATCAATCTGAAGAGGGGAGCTGGAGAGGAATCAAAGCCCAATAACACAGATACTATCTCTGGAACTGAAATGAGCCTCCTTCAGTTTTAACATGATCCGAGTACATAGACAGGGATGAGAATGAGGTCAAAGCACCTACTTGTTCTGCTCTGACAAGTCCAGCCTCTTCATCTCTGAGGAGCAGGAGCTGGCAAGTGGTGGCTCCAGCTGAAAATTACCTGATGATTAAACTATATTTAAAGCCCCTACAAGGAACTTTTACCTGGATATGCAAAAGTCTCTCATTTCTGCTGATGTCTCTGTGTGACCTACAACAGCAAATGAAGCCATCGGTGGGAAGATAAGCTATTTCTAATAGTGTACCACTTTACCTTTGGAGGCAGTGGACGGTCGGTCCACCAAACAATGATGTACAACGACGTACGGCACTCAGACTGGAGGAGACCGCACATTTGACAAGGCTATGAATTAGCATTGAGTTGTTGCAATGCTAGCGAGTAAAAACCGAGCTCGATTCATCACCATATTTTCATCATGGCTGATATTGGGACAGGATCCACAAAGAGAAACCTACCACTTTTGTCCACAGGGGTCGCCAAAATCAACACAAAATGAAAGTTCTTTGTAGGGGCTTTAACTAGGCCACACTTATAACCACACAATATCTACCATGAACGTGATATTGAGGGCACTGACTGGTAAGGGGACCAAGAGGTCAAAGTGTGCAAAAATAATGATTCACATTAAAATTGTGATTCTATTTTGATCATTTGAAATTGTATTCATATCTTTTAGTCTTCTGGCAGTGTGGATTTACATTTTGACTGGACCAAATTAGCTGGACCTGCCCTTGAATGTCTCTTCCTGGCTGATTGTATTGTTACCCCGTGGTCAGCCAAATGCCTTGCCACTGAGCTGGAGTTTCTGGTATAAATAGGTTTTATTAGGTAGGAGTTAAAAGCTGCTTTGCTGCCAACTTACTTCATTGTGTCTGAATTTGGAAACTATTTTTTAAGACTGGATATAAACCTGGTTCATGACTGGACTGAGCCACAGGTTACAGAGCACAGCTGTTTAGGAACTGCAGGGAACAGAGGAGTGCTTCAGTACACTGAGCCTCACCTCCATTACAGGAAATAAACAGCTTTCATTACATGTATTGTTATTACTAAGGAGGCAGAAGAGGAACTGAACATAAGATACACTGAACAGAAATACTAGGAGAGAGAAAAGTCATTTCTAACAAGGTTTTATAACAGAGGAAACTTCTGCACACTGTTGTCACTTGCATATGGTTTAATAGAAGTTACAACGTTTCGGTCTTGGGGACCTTCATCAGTAGTATTACCATATTACGAAACCACTGGCCATTCTCTAGAAGGTGTGCATGGAGGTGAGCATAAGTTTTGGTGTTTAACAAGGTTTCATACTAACCACTTTAAACCACTAGACATGTAGTCCCATCTACATGACCAACTGAGTCGAAATTTTGGAAAAACACATTCAAAAGTCCAGCCCCTTCCTAAGACTTCTCTCCGAAGCCACGTCTCTAGAGCGCAGGAATACACACCGCTTGTTCAGTGTTGGGTTCAAATCAAGGCGAAGCCACGAAAGTATCACACTGCGACCTAATGTAATCCCCATTTTGTGAGCGATACTGCCGCGTGTCACTGTGCAGCATCGCTAACTTTTCGACAGCTTGTTCTCATGGCTCATTCATGTGTAGCCAAGCGAATAGGGGTTACTGTGTTTTTTGTGTCCGCTGTGCCCTAATAGAATGTGTACTGTCACTTTAAGGCCAGCTAGGTCGAGAATCCCGTGAGAACAAGGAAATCACATGAGACTTGATAACACGCGCGTCCTCTTAACGCAAGCAATGGCGTACCTGTGTTTTTCTTGTCTTTGAGAGTGTTTGAAGAGAACCGTTTGAACCGTGTATCACAGAGGGAGTGCGTGACTGAGTGAAAGAGTTTGAGCGCACCGTAACTGAGCCGACTGACGGACATTTGTGGCTGAAGACTTTGGGTTTATTTCTCGTCGGTCGAGGGTTTGTTTATGTCGTCTCCAGTGTGTCGGGAGGGTCAGCGTAAGTGGCATATAGTGTACTAAAATCTAAGTTACAGTTACATTTTCGGTGTAAAATGTTGTTCACAAAACTGTGTGTTGTTACCCATGTAGAGGGGAGACAGAGAGCCGTGTGTGCTGCATCCATGTGAGGGGTGAGGCTCTCAAGCTACAAGCTAGAGTAAGTGAGCACATGATCTTGCTTTCTGAATGTACTGTAAGTTGAATAAAGATCACAGTAAAAACATATTTTGCAAAGGGATATATAAATATGTACATTAAAGTTAAGGCATGATGTTTATTAATTTAATTCATGAAGTTTACTGAGTTGAAACCTGATGTGTACTGTAAAATGTGTCTGTTAAAATGAGAAGAGTGGCTTAGAAATGTATTAATGTTAATTATGTATTTTTTATTTTCTGTTTACATAGGAATAAGGCCACTGCTGTTGTTTGTTTGTACTGACAGAGTCATAGGATATTCAGGAGAGAAAGGAAACAGTTTGTTTTATTTTTTAGTTGACTGTAACAAATATGTTGGCGCAGCCATCATAAAGAGCTGGAAATACCAGGTTCAATACATATTCAGAGACAGACAGCTTGAGTTTTGGTATGGCTGAGAGACTTCCACATGAAAAAGCCACCAGTCATTTACTTGTAGATTTGCTTCACCTGTGTGCACTGCTGTCAGTAGGAGGGCACATTCAAGAGCAGCAACTGTTTCACATGGTTTAACACCCCCACTTGTTCTTATACTGACAGCAAGATACGATGACATACAGGATGTGGCACCTGTGTCGACCATAAGCCCCCCTCCTCTGTGGTCTCTTTGTGCGTGGAGCTCTTGCAAAAACTGCACCACTGTCTCTGTCCACTGCGCTGGCTAGCAGCGGGACACTCCATGGCTCTATATCCCTTCTGGCCACAGCTGTAGCAGGTCAGTCTCACATCGCCGCTGGATCTTCCTCTCACTCCCATGATGCTGTCATCATCCATGGACACAGTACGGAACTTTTCTGTGCTCTCATAGCTCCTCAACTTTGTCTTAACATTAGCAAAGGTCATCTTCTCATCGCTCTGGGTCACATGAATGGAAAATGGCTTAAATGCATCTGGCAAGCCTTTTAATATCATTGCAATCATAAATCATCACTTAGAGTCTCTCCCGCATTCCTCAGTGCAGTTATTGCAGTCTCTGCCCGATGATATAATCTGTATGCTCTCAATGACAGCTTTTTGAAGAGATGTAAACTCTGTATACAGACTTATCACCCGGGGCTTCCCCTTGCCGGCATAGTGATCCCTCAGTATCAGCGCTTTCCTGCCATCATCAGCCGCATCTCTCATCACAAGAGACAAACTCTTGTCGTCCAACAGCTGGATCAACTCAGCATACACTTCTTCATTTTTCTCGGCATCTGCCTCTTCACCCTCCTCACCCTCTGGTTCGTGGAGGATGGTACTCTTCAGGCTGAGCAAACGTAGATGGCCAAGGAACTTAGTTTCCCATAACTCATAGTTTTTCTTGTCTCCATCAAAACACAAACGGTTCCATCGGTTTCCAATCTCCTTCCTGGGCCCATAACCTGTTGGCGCAGCCATCATAAAGAGCTGGAAATACCGGTTTCAATACATATTCAGAGACAGACAACTTGAATTTTGGTTTGGCTGAAAGACTTCCACGTGAAAAGCCACCTGTCATTTACTTGTAGATTTGCTTCACCTGTGTGCACTGCTGTCAGTAGGAGGGCACATTCAAGAGCAGCAACTGTTTCACATGGTTCAACAAAATATCTCTCTCAAAATTAGAGAATTGATGCTGTGCTCGTTTGAGGGCAGTTGCGGTATTAAAGATCCTACTAAAAATATTTTTTGTGCCCGGTCCCATCCTTTGATGATCTGGCCACACATGTGAAAGAAAACACCTAACATCATAATAAACCATCCAGCATCCAGCGTAGAGGTACATTGCCACCTACCGGATTTCAGTGTGGTACACTGGATTACTGGCGTTGTCATTTCCGCGGTCGTAACTCATTGAAGACTCTGATCGCGCACGCAGTTAGTGCACAAAGAACGGTATGTGCAGAGGAGGGAGGGAGGGACAGAGATGGTAGCTTGATTGACAATTAATTGCTTGTAGTGTGAAGAGGATTTCAAGCAATTTAGTAAAAAAATACTCCAGAATAAGATCACCAACTGTACCTTTAAGTAGTTAATTATTACATAAATGAAGAAGATGAACAAGATCAATGGTCCTGGGCCAGGATGCTGGTAGACTGTGTTCAGTGGCAAAAGAAGCCATTTGGTCCTCCATTTGGAATAGACTGAGACCCAACAAGATGTATGAGCCAATGAGAACAGGTACCTCACTGTACCTCGCTGAATATATGCCCAGTGGAGAAATTTAAATGGTTTGGCTTGGTTTGTTTTGTATCAAAATACTTATACATATATTTAACCAACAACTAACATGGCCATATTTAGCTATAATATACCAGCAGAGAATCGCCTTCCATCAGATTATACTTTTACTCTATGCTGTATGAATGACAAATAAAAATGGTCACATCAGGTCTCTGGCTGTCATCACAGAACTACTCTCTTCTTCTGCACTCTTTTTTGCTTCTACCAAAAAGTTGAAAAACCTCCTGCTGCTTGTTTGACAGACATCTGCAGTAGCAGAAAGGTGAAGTATGACACTAGTTCAGAACAATCAAACGTACAGAATGAGACTGTGGCCACTGAGCCACACATAAACAATAACAGCTGCATTTTGTTTCTGTAGCAATGTCCACCCAGATCTCTGCAGCACTAGCACACAAGACTGACAACAATGAAATAATGCCCAGGACAAAAAAAAAAAACATTTTTGAAATAAAGAAAAAAAGTAAGTCAAAAAATAACAGCATTTCCATCATTCATAAACTTCTCACATCAGATTAAATCACAGCATGTGATGATTCTTCCTGTCACCTGCTACAAGCAGATGATTTCTGAGCTGGGGCTGGCTGTGGTTCCTCCTCCTGACCGATGTGTATAATCAGAGTAAGAGCCCAACTCCTTTACAGATAAGTCTGGAGGACAGACATCTCTCCAGAATGACAATGAGGCAGCGATACAGAGCCACAGCTGGATGTGACAGAAAGAGATGAATGAGGCCAGAGAGGGTGAGATCAAACCCCCTCAGCACACCTGCTCACACCTGTTCACAGCTTCCACTGATCCTCCTCCAGAAGCACAAGGAGGGAGACAGGAGTGTGTCCAGAGTGTCTGTATTTGATCAAGGTGTGCGCTTATTCCATTTTAATCATTCTTGCCAAACAACATTGTTCACTAGACTCAATCAAATATTCCCACCTGGAAATGAGATCCTCTAAAATCTGTGGTGTCACTACCATAATGTCTGATGTCTGGTACTTATTCATTTTTCATGTTTGTCCTTATCTGGTAGGTGGTTCCTGATGAATCAAAGGAAATAGTGGACAGGGCGGTGACTTCCTCAGAGCTATCTGTAAAATCATGTCTCTGTTTATTGCCTTGGTGCTGGCTCATTCTTGGTTCATCCCTATCTATGTCATCTTTTAATATTGGTTACATACATATTCCTTTCCAACTGGTGACCTTGTGAAATCATGTAATCTAATAGGCCCTAACCTCATCACTCGCCACTCAGGGTAACAGTAAACAGTCCAGATTATTTTAGGGCTTTGTTTCCATTTCCGTCTGGTTGGGATCCAAATGGATGCCTCCCATCTGACCTGTTTTAAACACATAGAAACTATAGAAGATCTTAGGGTATACACCCAGAACCCACATGAGAGGTTATAAATCATCTCATCTGGTCGATGAACTCCTCAAAAGCCTGCAGGAAGAGCAATCAATTGCAAGTAATCAGATGTTATTTCTAAGATTAACGATACCAGTTGCAAAGTAGATGTAACTACCTCTGGAGATAGATGTTGCTGCATGAGGGAATGAAGTTTGTTGCTGAACTCCAGTAACTGCTGATGTGAACATGGCTTGACAAAGGTGACAACAACACCACTGGGGGGAATTTCACCCTCAGGAAAGTACTACAGTTAAATAATTGTTCAACACAGACACCACAGAGTCTAATGCAGAGACATAGAATTAGCCCTTGACAGATGAGGGAGCACAGGCAGGGGGTTACCACGGCAGCAGAGAACCAACAGAAAAAAAAACCTCACAGCTACAACAGGTAACTAGTGGGTTGTTTGGAAGGGTTTGCCGATACAGATGGAGCAACTCAAAAGTTCCCTTGTTTCAATTATGGGTACTAGGCTGATCCTTGGCTGGTCCTTGGATGGCTGATAATGGGTCCCCGCTGAGTCCTTGGGGGTAATGTGATCCCCTGTGATGACGTAGTAAATGAGACCCTGACACGAAATGCCCCCTAAACAGCCTGAGTGAAAACCAGCTGCAATGCCTCATTTGTCCACAGGGAGGAGCAGTGATTATGTTGTGCTCTCAGTGAGTCTATCAATCTGTTGGATTGATCAACAAAGATGATGAGGCACCATACAGGGAAGAGGTCCGGGCACTGACGGCCTGGTGCAGTGACAACCACCTCAACCTTAACACCAAGAAAACAAAAAACTCATCATTGACTTCCGGAAGACAAGGACCACACTACACTCAGGCCTGAACATCAATGGAGAAGAGGTGGAGCGGGTCAAAAACTTCAAATTTCTCAGATTGCACATCTCAGAGGACCTTGGCTGGACTGTGAACACCACCCACATCATTAAAAAGGCCCAGCAGCGTCTGTCCTTCCTGAGAACGCTGAAGAGGAACAGACTCCCTCCACCTCTGCTGAAAAACTTTTACCACTGCACAATAGAGAGTGTCCTGACCTACGGATGTACGGTGTGGTATGCCAGCTGCACTGCATCGGAGAAGAAACAACTGCAGCGGGTCATCAAGACTGCTCAGTGGATCATCGGCTCCCCACTTCCACCTCTAGAGGAGATTTACTCGAGCCATCTCCTCCGACGGGCCACAAAGATCCAGGATGACCCCACCCACCCAGGACACTCTCTATTCTCCATCCTCCCCTCTGGCAGACCTAGAGTCATGAGAGCCCGCACAAACAGACTGAAGAACAGTTTCTTCCCCAGGCTGTGAAGAGTCTGCTGCAGTAACCATGACCCCCCCCCAATACCCACCCCACACACACTACCACCTCCCAGCCCAATGGACATAACTTTTGCACTTTAACACAACTATTCATTTATATTTACTTTTACCTGCACTTTACTGTTTTTACTGTTTTTTACTATTTATGCAAATTTTTCTTTTTATTTTTTTTATTTTATTATTATTTTATTTCTTTCTTTTTTTCTGGTGCTGCTACAAAGAGATGCTGCCAAACGAAATTTCGTTGTATACTTGCACAATGACAATAAAGATTCTTCTTCTTCTTCTTCTAAACCGTAGACTGTATATAAAAAGGTCTAAACTGAGGTCTAAATGTCATGATGATTGCCAGTTTTTATATTTACTAAGCTGTAAAAAACTGCAGGTCATTTGTATTTTTTAATAGCCAAAAAGGAAATGTGTGTTTGTCTTGTATTGTATAAGCCACTCTCTCACTCCAGACCCACATACAGTACAAGAAAAATATTAGATGGATGATGCCATCCTTTATAGGCTCCACTGGTCTGTTGTCACTTGGATGAGCCGGCTGAGTTTTGCAACATCCAGAAATACTCAGCTCCTGTGACCTAACAGGAACATGCAGGAAGAGGAGAACAGGGATCTGACAAAAGTCTTCAGTGAATGGAGCAACAAGAACTGACCCCTTCTGAACACCTCTATGATAAAGGCCTACTCAGTTGGTCCACATACATGGGAAGGACATTGAGCTGATGCACATTTCCAGATTCTTCTGTGTTTACCTGGTCAGTAAACTGTACTGTTCCCTGAACACAGGGAGAGCCACTGAGAGGACAGAGATGTTTCTATTTCCAAGGAGGCTCAGGTCCTTTGATGTCTACAGTGAAATGCTGCTCATGTTTTATCAGTCAGTGGAGGCCAGTGAACTGTTCCATGCTGCAGTCTGCTGGAGCACCAGGTCTGATCTGAAGACAAGGATCTACACTTAGAGGGATAGTTAAGTGTTTTTGAAGTGGAGTTCTATGAGGTACAAATGACCATTAAGTATAATATCTGCAGTAGAAAGGTCTCTGCCCCCCCCCCCCCCCCCCCCCCCCCTGAGAAGTACTGGCACACCGTGCTGCAATGAGACACAGGCAGTGAATGGTTGCAAATAGGGGACGATTAATCAGCGTATTTTGGCTGCCTACAAGAAGTGTTGTCTCAAAATAATGGTGCATTCACACCGGACGCAAAACGATTTTTTCACATGATGAGATTACATACAAAGACACGAATACATGTGAATTTGTGGCAGCGGCACGAATGACAGCTCGGAATAGGCGAATGCCGCGGCGTGAATGACTTCAAAAAATTCAACTTAATCGAAATATTTGCGTGGCGCTGTGTCAGGACAGCCTATCAGCGTTGAGATTCTCTGCAGGCAGGATGCCAGGACATCAGTGACTTGTTAGATACAGTAAATATTTATTGGTTTTCGCACACTGCCATTTACTGGAAGCAGATGGACAGGCGCTCCACTGCTGAAATGGAGTGCCTGTATTTGATGTCCTGATGAGAGACCGATCCTACAGGTAATAAACTGGGCCTAGTGAGCACTGGAAGCAGCCATCATCTGGACACAGGTCCTGGAGAAGTTGGTGAAATTCTCTGAGCTGTGTGCACCTCAGATGATATTATTAACCCAGACATGACAGCATGAGTTTTTTGTACTCGCGCATTCGAGCGAGTAAACACAAATGCTCCCGCAGGCAAACTCGGTGTGAACGCACCGTAAAACACCAGTTCAAGAGTTCAATATAAAGTAAAAATTTACAATGCATCAGCTGGTCGGAAACAAGTTCTGGAACTAACCAACTCACTCAGTATTCTTCCGCCTGCCTGCGTGGAGGAATACAGAGTTTTATTGAAATTTTTTGATGTTATACGTGGCCATTTGGACCTCATACAGCCCCACTTCAAAAACACTGAACTATCCCTTTAAACAAAACTCTCAATTTTTCTCTGTCTAAACTTGAATGTGATTGGTTGAATTGAGGCCACAACAGCAGCTCATAGGAAGGCAGCAAATACACAAAGACATAAAAGGCTCTGGAAGCAAACTTCTTGACCTACTTCGGTTCAGTGTGTATGAGTGATGAAAAAATACACAACAAAAAACAAACATATCAATGGTTCAAATGATGAGAAGACAAATGAGTAATAGTTTTAGACAATAGCAATGAATAAAACCTTTATCCGATAAATCAAACAGGTGCAGAAAGACAACTCTTTGGCATAGCAGAGCTGGGGTTAAAAGTACACAACACTCGAGAGTGTTTCCCATGACGTCCTTGCCTTCTTTCTCACATTTTTTAATCATTGCTCTTCCCCCCTCTTTTTTGCCTTTTTCTTCCATCCTCCATTCTCTATTCTGATTAATTTCACTAGTATCAGCCAGCTGTTCAAACCACATATCAAATTGAGGCATTGTGCCCATGGAATCTTCTTTTCAGTAATTGCCCCAGTGCTCCTGAGCTTAAGTAGCGTATGTAGGTCAGAGCAGCAGTTAACCCTGGGGTACAGCGTGCTGGATGGTTTTGGAGAAGTACAAATGCCTTTGCTGATTTTACTGTGATTCCCTAGGTATTTACGCCTCTCTATCTCTGCTCCCCCACATTACAGAGGATGGGAGCACGCTCTAATGTGCTCTAGTGTTAAACCCCATGCAGGGCAATCAACTACAAAGCACTGTGCTGCTGGAGAGGTTTTTAAAACAAAACCTGTGGATCATTCTGCTCCTCTGGGACTTGTTTGCTCATGTATTAAATACCATGTATTAACAGCTGTAATGAGCTATATTACATGTAGAGAGGATATATATATATGTGTGTGTGTCATTAAAAGATTATGAACAAATGCACCATTACACACTTGGATATTTTGATATAGGTATTATGAATCTGTCCCCCTCCCCCTCATGTGACCAGGTGTGAAGAGTGGTAAATTGGAAGGGCCCAGGCAATCATCCAGGAGCCCCACTCAGCTCAGTCGGCTAGGGAATATAGTTTGGGCTGCAATGAAGGACCAGGCAGCATAACTAATATAGTTCAGCCTTCCAAGCTGCTGCCGTAGCAAAATGAGTTCAACTGCCCAGGCAAAGCTTCTACCTGCCCAGCACTGTACGTACCCATCATGAACTGTTCTACTGGATCATGGCCAGTGTGGCCTGGTGTGTGGAATTGTCTTTGTCCATATTGCCTCAGTTCCTCACATGTAGGAAGAAAATCAAGTGTAACATGGCAAGCACCTATGGTACATTATAGATAAAACAGATTGTAGTATAACAAGGAGACAGCATGTACAGCGTTATCAGAGAACAGGTTCCTATTTGCTGTTGCTTTCTAGTACTTTTGAAATGAGGAGTCCTTGATTTCACAAGCAAAGGACAATTTCTCAATTCTAGTGTACATCCAATTATTTTTCGTGGACCACTCCATTAGCATACTCAGATACTTATAGGACACAGCAGTGTCAATTTTAGACCCTCTGATGACACTAGACAGGATGGGGGCCACAATCTCTTTTGACAGGTGATGTTCCCCATACCACCTGACAAAGTTACTCACTAGCACCATAATGTGGGAGTCAGAGGACACCTAACTCACTGAGACCAGATCACCAACCACTGGAAAATTGCTGCTTTCATTGCATATCAGCCAATCACACCACCAACAACACATTTTAAAGGTGTTCAGAAATGGCAGTTTGTCCTCTTTGTCCCACCTCCTTCCACGAGTTTCCGCACAAGTTTACACGAGTAAGGGAAATTCATTTGAATGGGGCGTTATCGAGCAGGTGGGATATTCAATGTTTGGGACGGGTACTGGGCTGGTACTGGTTTATAAAAGAGCAAATGTCTCAGTTAGGAGCCTAGTTAGCAACTTACCAGTGCTTTTGAAGAAGGTGCCCCAACAGTGTACACTAACAGTGTACACTGTTGGGGCCACTGTATCCATCAGGATTATATCCTTCGCCAGCCCAGCCGCGTGTTGCCCGTAGTTTGAGAAGCAGGACTGTGTGAAATGCCTTCCACACACCCTGGATCTCACTGACTGTCCACTCTCGTTGAAGTGCAAGAATTCATGCCAGCCGGCTCGTATCCCTGCATCCGAAGGGAGGCTGAACAAGGTGGTTCGGGTGGACGGACACCCAAGCAAACACCTCCTTGGTCATCCTCCAGCCATACTAACACCACTCACACTTACACACACGCTAACTCACAATCTCACCACACACTCACTCACCCAAACGTGTCCCTCACTCACTCTCTTGCAACTGCACACTAGATAATAACTCTCTCAAAACTCAAGAAACTGCTCACTACAACTCGAAACAACTTACTCCTGCAAAAACCACAACCTGATGTCAAAGCTTCCTGGTTTTTCTCAGATGTTTGATTAACGGATGACAGATCCTGATGGAAGATTTTTAATCAGTTAAACAATTTTGTGAACTCCAGCATTTTAGAAATCTACCAGTCTGGTGCCAGTCTGATGTTTAAAAAACATTACAGTACTGAGACAGCTCTTGTTAAAATTGTAAATGACAACAGGTCTAACATGAATAAAAGAATGCTCTCTGTTTAATGTTACTGGACCTGAGTGAAGCCTTCGATACAGCAGACCACACAATTCTTTTAAAGAGACTGCAAAACCATGTTGGCATCATTTTATTTTATTTACTTTTAACAGTACCTCTGGTGTTTCCTCATTACAAAGTAATGATAGCGTTTCCTCAGCTGTATCTGGTTTTTAACAGTTCATTACATATCACACACTTTTATCTTTGGTCATGCATGAATTGTGGGGTGCGGGAGGGGTGGGTTTTAATATTTTATTGTCTCTGTGTATGGAAAGCACTTTGCGCTGCAGCCCTGTGTGAAATAAATAAAGTTTGATTGATTGATTGATTGATTGATTGATTGATATTATTGACTGATGAATCGTGAGCAACGTGATGCATAATTCACACACCTGCATTATCCAATGCAAAAAAAAAAAAACATTTTCACCCCAGATTTACTTGAAAATAGAACTTTGCACAAAGTCTGGGCTACATTGTCTGATAGATGAGTGATTACACTAATTTTAAGACCCATAGTGGGATCAAATTAAATTTTCTTTTCTGAACACCTTTAAGAAAATTCAAGTTTTGATTGTAAAATTGAATCCTTGATACAAACCCTCATGACATAGCTACAGTACATGATGTAGAGAGCTCTTGTTTCACCTAAACAATTATTTCATTTGCACTCGAATTGTAATATTTGTTTTTGTGGGATGTTGCACATCTGTTTTCCACTGACCCAAGGACAGAGTGGTCTTTCAGAAAACCAATCAATGTGGTTCTATTAAGTGAAAACTGTCAGTCATAGCAACAGAGTTTCTCTTTCCCTTATTTGAGGTTGGTCTCGGAAGGTTTGTGAAGTGGAGAAAACTTTTACAGTGACGTTGGAGAACTCTGAGTAGGAAGATAAAATGCTTTGTGAAGATGGGCCTTGGTCATTTTGTTTCCATAAAAAATGTGACCAGTGAATGTGATGAAAGTGGTCGGAGTTGAAGGATGAACAGTGTGGCTGCAATGACCCTGACCTGCAATATCACTCATGCTACTGACACTGTCTCTGCACACATCTACATAGGAAGTCATCTGACAGCTGATTACATAACTGCAGTCAGTCACAGCTGTGTGTCCTAGACTGACACACTAACTCTTTAATCCCCTTCACTTGATCTGGATTTCTCTTTTCAGTGGAACGCTCTTATCAGGCCCCTGTCCTTCCGGGGGGGGGGGGGTCCCAGGCCACTTCTGCACCAGGACACATGCCCCTCATTAAACCAGGAGATCTCAGACTTGATATTAACTCTCCTCTGACAGATAAGACCTGGTGCTGGGGCTAGGCACAGTGTCAGCCTAGTTATGTAGTGTCAAAATGAAGATCAACTGATGTGGGTTTTTAAGGTCAGATAAGACATTTCACATTTCATCATTCTCAGTCTCTCTGCTGATAGGCCTGTCCTCAGGCCTGTTTTATTCTTTGGGACTAAAAGTCGCTTCATGAAGAAAATGGATTCACGCAATGTGAAACATTACACCTGATCAGAACACGTTAGCTGCGAAACAATCCTAACAGAGCTTAAAACAAGGAAATGAATGAATGAATGATCGATAGTGAAGTCTCACGGTGTGTTCACACTGGATGTAAAGCGAATTTTTCACCCGACGAGATTACAAAGTCAATGCAAAGAAGTGAATACAGGTGAATTTGTGCCAGCAGCACAAATGACGTGCTTAGCACAGCGCGGATATGCTAATGCTGCTACGCAAATACACAAATTTGCGTGTCCGTGCAAGTTCAAAAAATTCAACTTTAGCAAAATATTTGTACGAATACAAATATGAATACGAATTACTTTATTAATCCCCAAAGGGAAATTCATTTGTCTGTCAGCTCATCAACCATTTGCAGAATAATTAAGTATGACGCTGTGTCAGATCCTACAGGTAATAAACTGGGCCCTAGTGAGCGCTGGAAGCAGCCGTTATCTCATCCTAAAAATGCTAATCATACCCCAGAATTCAGATGTTCAGTTTTGTTTTATGTTACCTGCCTTGAGACGACAGACATAAATCAAGACTATGTATTTTGTACTGATGTTCATGATTTTCAGAGCCTTACAGCACACAAGCCAACGTACCATCGGTCCTCAGCTGCCTGCAGCCACTCTGTTTATTTCAAGGTGAGACACAACATACAGAGGATCAGTGTCCTTTTGACAACGTGCAGAGGATATGGAGGTAATAAGCAGATGACAATGGAAGACACATTCAGACACATGCCAGAGAAAAGGGAGCATTATCAAGCTTTTAGTCTGGAGGTGAAATGAGACGTTCAGTGACCAACACCACCTTCAGCAAATGTGTCTAATGGATGCAACTATATCCAGTCAAAAGAAGCATTACTAAGCAACACTCTCATTTAGGCTCCTCATCCTCTCCCAGCTGTTTTGAATGGGGCTAACCTCCTGGTTGTTTCCTCCACCAACCAGAGAAGAACAGCAGATATGGTCACAGTCTCCACTTCTGGAGTTAGAGTGATGAATATGATATCTGACCTTTAAGATAGAGTAGACATTCTGGTAAAAAGTTGACATGACAATCTTTTACCTGACTGGAGGTGAAAGGGATAGTTTGGATCTTTTGACATGAAGTTGTATGACGTCCCCATCAGCAGTGTTGTGCATCAACAGTGACTTTTCCTTACTGCAGAATTCTGGCCAGGTTTTGGTGTTGAAGAAAGTAGTTCTGGCTAGTTAGCTGGGTTCACAAAAATAAAATGTTTTGCTTCTCAAAATAATATGTGTTCAAAAGAGTAATACACTGCATCACAAAACCATTGTCCACGAAAAAGTCAGACCTCACAATCGCTCTATGCTATTTTCTCTCCCTCTGTGTCACTGCACGCTGCCGGCTGTCAACTGCTGCAATCCCACACCAATATATATATATATATATATATATATATATATATATATATATATATATATATATATCCCTAACAATTATTCCTGTCTTGTCTCGTCCCGTGGGACATGGCAGGAGTGACTGACCTTCGCTCTGATGGTCATTGATCACCAAGCTCATCATTCATCAACACACCCCTGTCCTCAATCCATACAATCCATACATACTCTGCTCAGAGCAGAGAAGAGAGGAGACAACACAAACACTAGTATTATGTTTAAAATAAAGAAAATTACATTCATGTTTGACATGCCTTTATGAAAAACAAGTAATGTTATGTTTGTTTGTGTGTGTGAAATTGACTCCTATCCCCCTGGAATTCCATTACCCACAGGATTCCTGAAAAATGGTCAACCTCACCCCAGCACAATGGACAGGCGTAAAATTACACCACAGAACTAAGCAGCTGTGAGAAGCTCCTGTCACAATCTGGTGGACTTTAAAAGTCACCCAAAGCACATGGAAGGTTCTTTGAGAGAATCACATCACCTGAACTCACCACTGAATCAGAATCAGAATCAGACTTTATTTGTCATTATTCAACAAGTTGAACAACGAAAAAAAAAAGTGACCACAATCACTGCCGGCATGAAATAAAATAAAACATGTATATATATATATATATATATATATATATGTATATATGTATATATATATATATATATATATATATATATATATATATATATATATATATATATATATAAAAAATATAAAAAATATATAAATAAAATAAACATATATATATATATATATATATATATACTTATAAATATATAAATAATTTCACATCAGCGGGATTTAGCAGCGTTAAGTAGTGATATGGTTGATGGGTAAAAACTGTTCTTGAGTCTGTTTGTGTGTGTTTTTATGGATCTGAAACGTCTGCCCTCTGGCAGAAACCCTAACAACCCTAACCCTCGAACAGTCCATGTCCGGGGTGAGTGGGGTCTTGGAGGATCCTAGCAGCACTCTTGAGGCAGCGGGAGTTGTACAAGTCCTCCAGAGGGAGGAGACTTCCTCTGTGAATCACAGGGTTGTGAACTTAGAGTGTCTCTACTTCAATGATGCACCCTCACCCACCCCCAGATAATCTGATCTGTGTGGCTCAGTGGGTTGAGCAGGTGCCCAATATGCAGAGGCTACAGTCCTCGCTGCAGCCGGCCCCGGTACAAATCCAGGATCAGGCGGCCCTTTGCTGCATGTCATACCCCCTCTCTCTGCCTCCCCATTTCCTGTCTTTCAACTATACTATCAAACTATCATCATAAAGGCAAAAAGCCCCCAAAAATATACTTAAAATAAAACAAATCAGCGGGTCGATGCAGGTTTTTTAAATGCAGGCTGACCTAACAATCGGCATATGGCTCCTTTCCCACTTAGGTCTCTCCAGCTGGCAAGCTGCAAGGCCATTCACCCTTACTGCAGCACATCTGGTGACAGTGCAACAGTGAAGTAAACAATGGAAAACAGCATGGAAGCTACTGAGGCCAAGGTTGGTGTCTTTTCCTGTATAGCACTTTTGTCCCTCCTCTAAATGATGAAACACAGGGCATGCCAAACAATTTTCGAGCGCTGATGGAACGCAGGGTCAATGCAGAGGCAAGCTGATTAAAACCTGCATCGATGGTCATGTCAAATCATTTGATGTGGGTCCACACGGGTCCACCTTTTCCCACTGCAGAAGCAGATTGTTAGCAGGTTTAAACAGGTTTTTGGGCCAGTGGGAAAGGGCCAACAAAGTAGAAAAGTGGGGAAGGGTCAGCTCTGGGTGAAGAGAGCCAGTTTATCTCATTAGTGAACTGATGGAAACCTATCGATATCAGCCCTGTGACCTTTTGCCTGTTACCTTTAGTGCCATCAATTCTGTTTACATTTTGTATTTAATATTTAACCATTAATTTAATTAGTGAAGAAGTAATCTCATCACATATACATAGTTTTCCCATAAATATGCCTCCCAAACCAACCTGGGAGCTGAACATGTATTTTATATTCTGGTCTGGACTTTTTTTTTGTTAAATCATGTTTATTATTTTCCACCAAAAAGTAACAAAACATCTACAACGGTGTAGACAGTTATAAAATAAACAACCAAACATACAAACAAAAATAACCCCATCCATCCATCCATCCATCCATCTATCTTCCTCCGCTTATCCGGGGCCAGGTCGCGGGGGCAGCAGCCTGAGCAGGGACCCCCAGACTTCCCTCTCCCCAGACACTTCCTCCAGTTCTTCCGGAGGGACCTCAAGGCGTTCCCAGGCCAGCCGGGTGACATAGTCACTCCAGCGTGTCCTGGGTCTTCCCTGGGGCCTCCTTCCGGTGGGACATGCCCGGAACACCTCCCGAGGGAGGCACCCAGGGGGCATCCGGTACAGATGCCCGAGCCACCTCAACAGGCTCTTCTCGATGTGGAGGAGTAGCGGCTCTACTCCGAGCTCCTCCCGGGTGAAGGGGCTTCTCACCCTATCTCTAAGGGAGCGCCCCGCCAACCTGCGGAAGAAACTCATTTCGACCGCTTGTATCCGGATCTCGTTCTTTCGGTCATGACCCAGAGTTCATGACCATAGGTGAGGGTAGGAACGTAGATCGACCGGTAAATCGAGAGCTTTGCCTTTCGGCTCAGCTCTCTCTTCACCACGACGGACCAATACAACGACCGCATTACTGCGGCCGCTGCACCGATCCGCCTGTCAATCTCACGCTCCATCCTTCCCTCACTCGTGAACTGGACCCCGAGATACTTAAACTCCTCCACTTGAGGCAGGAACTCTCCCCCAACCCGGAGAGGGCAAACCACCTTTTTCCGGTCGAGAACCATGGCCTCAGACTTGGAGGTGCTGATTTTCATCCCAGCTGCTTCACACTCAGCTGCGAACCGCCCCAGCGCATGCTGAAGGTCCTGGCTCGAGGGAGCCAACAAGACAACATCATCCGCAAAAAGCAGAGATGAAATCCGGTGACTCCCAAACTGGACCCCCTCCAGACCCTGGCTGCGCCTAGAAATTCTGTCCATAAAAATAATGAGAACACAGAACCGGTGACAAAGGGCAGCCCTGTCGGAGGCCAACATGCACCGGGAACAAGTCCAACTTACTGCCGGCAGTGCGAACCAAGCTCCTGCTCCGGTCGTACAGAGACCTTACAGCCCTCAGCAGAGGGCCTCCGACCCCATATTCTCGGAGCACCTCCCACAGAATGCCACGGGGGACACGGTCGAATATCTTCTCCAAGTCCACAAAGCACATGTGGACTGGTTGGGCAAACTCCCATGAGCCCTCAAGCACCCTGTGGAGGGTATAGAGCTGGTCCAGTGTTCCACGACCAGGACAAAAACCGCATTGTTCCTCCTGAATCTGGGGTTCGACTATCGGTCGAATTCTCCTCTCCAGCACCCTGGAATAGACTTTCCCCGGGAGGCTGAGGAGTGTGATCCACCGGTAGTTGGAACACATCCTCCAGTCCCCCTTTTTAAAAAGAGGGACCACCACCCTGGTCTGCCAGTCCAGAAGCACTGTCCCCGACTGTCACACGATGTTGCAGAGGCGTGTCAGCCAAGGCAGCAGCACAACATCCAGAGACTTGAGATACTCAGGGAGGATCTCATCCACCCCCGCTGCCTTGCCACCGGGCAGATTCCGAACTACCTCAGTGACTTCAGCTTGGGTGATGAATGAATCAGCCTCTGAGTCCTCTGTCTCTGCTTCCTCCATGGAAGACATAGCAGTGGGATTGAGGAGATCCTCGAAGTACTCCTTCCACCGCCCGACAATATCCCCAGTCGAGGTCAACAGCTCCCCACCTCCACTGTAAACAGTGTTGGCAGAGCACTGCTTCCCCCTCTTGAGGCGCCGGATGGTTTGCCAGAATTTCTTCGAGGCCGATGGGTAGTCCTCCCCGAACTTTTCCCATACCCGAGTTTTTGCTTCTGCGGCTGCCGCACGCTTGGCCTGTCGGTACCCATCAGCTGCCTCAGGGGTCCCCCGAGCCAACTAGGCTTGGTAGGACTCCTTCTTCAGCTTGACGGCATCCCTTACTTCTGGTGTCCACCACCGGGTTCGGGGAGTGCCGCCACGACAGGCACCGGAGACCTTGCGGCCACAGCTCCAAACAGCCGCATCAACAATGGAGGTGGAGAACATGGTCCACTCAGACTCAATGTCTCCAGCCTCCCTCGGGATCTGGTCAAAGCTCTCCCGGAGGTGGGAATCGAAGACCTCAATGACAGAGGATTCTGCCAGACATTCCAAACAAACCCTCACAGTACATTTGGGTCTGCCGAGTCTGTCCAGCTTCCTCCCTTGCCGCCGGATCCAACTCACCACCAGGTAGTGATCAGTTGACAGCTCAGCCCCTCTCTTCACCCGAGTGTCCAAGACATACAGCCGTAGATCAGATGATACGACTACAAAGTCGATCATTGAACTCCGGCCTAGGGTGTCCTGCTGCTACGTGCACTTATGGACACCCTTATGCTCGAACATGGTGTTCGTTATGGTCAAACTGTGACTAGCACAGAAGTCCAACAACAGAACACCACTCGGGTTCAGATCGGGGAGGCCGTTCCTCCCAATCACGCCCCTCCAGGTATCACTGTCTCTGCCCACATGAGCGTTGAAGTCCCTCAGCAGAATGATGGAGTCCCTAGTTGGGGCACTTTCCAGTACCCCTTCCAGGGACCCCAAGAAGGCCAGGTACTCAGCACTGCCATTTGGCCCATAAGCTGAAACGACTGTGAAAGACCTATCCCCGACCCGAAGGCGCAGGGAAACGACCCTCTCGTTCAGTGGGGAGAACTCCAACACATGGCGGCTGAGATGGGGGGCTATGAGCATGCCCACACCAGCCCGCCACCTCTCACCATGGGCAACTCCAGAGTAGAAGAGAGTCCAGCCTCTCTCAAGGAGTTGGGTTCCAGAGCCCAGACTGTGCGTAGAGGCGAGCCCGACTATCTCTAGCCCCCCCCAGTGAGGTGACATTCCATGTCCCTAAAGCCAGAGTCGTTGTCCAGGGATTGGGTCGCCGGGGCCCTGCCCACGACCGCCACTCAAACCACAAAGCACCGGCCCATCTGAACCCTCCTGCGGGTGGTGGGCCTATGGAGGGCGGGCTCACGTCGCTCCTCCGGGCTGCGCCCGGCCGGGTCCTGTGGGCAAAGACCCGGCCACCAGGTGCTCGCCTGCGAGCCCCAACCCCAGGCCTGGCTCCAGGGTGGGGCCCCGGTAACGCCATTCCAGGCGATGTAAACTTCCTCGATGTATCCTTCTTCATTTGGGGCTTTGGAACCGCTCTTGGTCTGACCTGTCACCTAGGACCTGTTTGCCTTGGGAGACCCTACCAGGGGCATTAAGCCCCGGACAACATAGCTCCTAAGATCACTCAGGTGCTCAAACCCCTCCACCACAATAAGGTGGCGGTTCAAGGAGGGGAAAAAAAATAACCCCAGGTTATTAATATGAACAGGACAAATGCATCCCTAGAGAGCATAAATACTTAAACTTTAGCTTCCGACAGAGCATAAAAACTTTTTAAAAAACAAAGACAAAGACAAAGACTTTATGTCTTTTAACCGGATTATTCAAACCGCGTACATTCCAGCTGAGCAAACGTATTGTGCCGTCCCTGCGTGCTTTACCAGTGTCACTCATTTGTTATTCTCTGTGTCTACAATACAATCTGTGATGTGCAAAATCTCTCTATTAAGCTTAAGCCCTATAAACATATCTGTAACCGATGAAAACTCTTCCTGAACACCCTCTGCTAAGAACATAAACATGAACAAGAGCTTAGCATTGCCCCCCCTTTCTCCCTCCCTCCCCATTCCCTTCACAGGGTGAATACGTCACCATCTACATTCACGTCAGACCTCTTACACCCGATGTAATGTCGTTACTCCAAGTCCCGTTTATACAACTTGATACTTCTCACTCACCCCATTGGCCCCAACGGGTTTTTCATGTTCGAAATGTCGTTATGTAATTAAAGTGTCCCAAAACGATGCAAACTACGATCTGACAGAGAGACCCGGTCGGCGTTCCACTCTCTTTTGTAACGTTAAGTCATTGCAGCAGACCAGTTGTCCACAGTAGCAGCCAGGTAACTTTCCGCCGCTTCAGGAGTTTCAAATATCTTGGTTTCTCCCCCCTCCTTCGCCATTACGATAAATGTGGCAGGATGGCGGAATCCATACGCCCTTGGTTTTGCATTTAGCCTTAATGTTGTCGAAGCGGTGTCGTTGTTTCAGTATATCCTCCGCCAAGTCGGGGAATATGTGCACTCTTTTCCCGTTATAATCCAGCGTCAGCTGCCTTGCCAGTTCCAGAATGCGTTCCTTTACTTCAGGGGTCCCCAAACTTTTTCCTGTGAGGGCCACATAACTTTTCCCTTCTCTGATGGGGGGCCGGGTCAGTTTGTAACAGAAAAAGTGTGACGATCGCAGGGGTGCTTAAACGTAAACATTTATTGTTTTCCAGAAAGCCACACATAACCACATATTAACTACCCTTTCTGGGATCTTCACAGAAAAAAAAAGTCAGGAAATAAATAATAACACTATTTATGAAATAAATAATAACCAAATAACCCTCTCTGGGTTCTTCACAGAAAAAAAGTCCATGGAACATTAACTTTCTGTTATGCCGTGCACAATCTTAACAGGTAAAAGTTCAGCTTAGTTGTCAGTCTCTCAAAGTTCTTGTGTTCCTTCCTTATAATCCTTTTGTAGGCTCCAGTAGGCTTGTAGGCACCACTGTTTGCAGCTCTCTCTCTCATCAACTTCCCTGTGAAAACCACAAAGCAAGCAGGCTGAGAAACTGAACTAAGTGATACAGCACCTACACAGCACAATACATTTCACTACCAGTATGGTTGTGGAGATGGATTTTATCCCAGGAGATTTTATTATGATTATATTTGTTTATACTCAGAATGACTCATTCTAGTGAGACAAGTGAGCTTACCTATGTATGTTCATCAGTGTGAACTGTGGGCCTGCATCTGGCTGGTGAGAAGTTGAATGTCAGGTTCCATTCTAGTCACAGCCAGTCTCAAATACTGATGCAGATGTTCATCTGTCAATCTTGATCTCATCGGAGTTTTCAGGAGTTTCATGCGTGAAAAGGTTTGCTCGCAGATATACGTGCTGCCAAAAAGTGTGGACATCTTCATTGCGTGTTTTTTTATGTTAGGGTACGTGTCGTTTGGGAGGGCGGCATAGAAGTCAATGAGACTGTCGTGCTTGAATGCATCTTTCAGAACATCACAGTTCTGTAACTTGGCCAACTCAAACTGATAAGAAGGCTGGGCTTCATCGATGTCAGCAGCAAAGGGGTTCTGGAAAAGACGGATTTCTTTTGCATTAACATGTAGTTCAAGGAATCACACACCGAACTCCGCCTTCAGCATTTCCAGTGCTTCCACACACTTTTCAGCTGGGAACGGGACCGCTGGGTTCTCTGCAGAGAGGTTTTGGGTAGCAGGGAGATGGATGAAGTTGTGCTTTTTCACTTGTTCCAAAAGCAGCGCTAGTTTCACCTCAGATGCTTTTATGTGGGAATACATGTCGCAAATGAGTTTCCCCTGGCCTTGTAGCAGCAAGTTAAGGCTGTTCAGTATATCTGTCACGTCTGTTAAAAACCTTTTCGCCATTATTCCGTTCTATTTGAAAGGGGCTAGTCTATTTTTTTTCTGGGCGTGTGTGTGTGTGTGTGTGTGTGTGGGGGGGGGGGGGGGTTCAGATAGGGCACAGACTGCAGAAAGGTGGAATAGAATGTCACGTTCTATGCATGTATTAGTCTCGATCGCGTGGCCAGACTGAAAAAAAAAATCATAATGCATCTCTGGTATTGCTCAGGGGGCCAGGCCAAATGTGGAGGCAGGCCGTAGTTTGGGGACCACTGCTTTAATTGGTAGTGATGAATATGCACAACAAATGCTCTTGGTCTGTCGTCGTTTGGCTTCTGTAGTGTTTGGTGTGCTCTGTCTATTTTTATAGGCTCAGCAAAATTGTTCTTACCCAGAAGTGCTGGGAGTAACTCCGCTAAAAATTCTGTCGGCCGACCTTTCTCTGCCTTTTCTGGGATGCCAACTATACGAATGTTATTTCACCTTGAGCGAGACTCCAAATCAGCCGTTTTCTCCCGTAGTCTCTTGCACTCAGTGTCTAACTTCATATAGCATGTTTCCAGGCTAGCGATTTGGGTCTCGTGTGCGCCCAAAGCCTGTTCCGTTTCTTTAAGCCTATCGGCGATGTCAGTCAAGGATACCTTCACCTGAGTTATGGTCTGCGTGATGACATCAAATCTTTGGCCAAATGTCATATTCAGACTAGATATGGCATTCATGACGTCTTGGAGGCTAGGTGAGCTAGCGCCAGCTCCACTGCTTAGTTCATTAGCATCTTTGTCTGTTGTGGTAAGTCCCTCAACCCCGATCTCCATATTCTTATTTTTCTTCGCCTTATATGGCATTGATGTGCATTGGCCTCCCACAATATATCAGAAACGCAACGAAATGGGACTCTTCAGATAATTTTTAGATAAAATTGCCCGGGGTTGAGCGGAGCTCTCCGAAATCACGTTTACTCCATACCCGCCGGAACCGGAACTCCCTCTTTTCTGGACTTTAATAGGAGCCAGTGCAGAGAAGGCAACACAGGAGAATAATGGTATATAATGTTGCAGCATTTTGAATCAGCTGATGTCAGTCTCACTTTGTGTGACGCTGACCAAGTTAAAACCAAAACAACACAGCCAATTGCTTTCAAACATAAACACCACTACATTGTAATCCCAACTGAGTCAAAGCCTTCATTATTTTCATCAACATCTTTCTCCCCAGAGGGAAATGCAGCTCGCTCTGTTTAATTGAATTAACCAAGTGCCAATCAGCAGCAAGATTGATGCAGCAGCCTCCATGTTACTCAGCTATACATCTGGGGCCAGTTCTGCAGTGTAGGTGAGCTGTAACCAAAAGCTTCCTGACCCTCCACAGCTGCCATACTGGTAATAATTTGTATGTTGCATGGAGGGGACATACATACAGAACACATCACTTGGTAATTTTAGTGTCATTCTTTGCAGCCAGATTCAAAGTGGGACCAGATTCGAAATGAGAACCTAAGCCCTACAAGCGATCCTGCTTTTGTCTTCTATTGTAATTTCATCACCATTGGAGAAAAGATGGAAGAGGAGTGTTTACACTTGGACAACTGAACCCTTTGACAGTCCAAAGTTCTTGTCTTGTTACCTTTTCATCTATTAGCCTGTCGTGCGAAAAAGGTCAAGGACTCTTGGTCTGAATTTAAAAAGCTGTGTTGCTCTAATTCCAGCCAACGCGAGGAAGACCATTGAGCCTGGAACGATAGTTTATTATTATATAAAAAAGCACTTTGCAGTGCCAGAAGTACATACTTTTCATCTTTAATCAAAGACAATATAAATAATCCCAGGTTCCTTTTTAACACTGTGGCCAGGCTGACTAAGAACCACAGTGCTGTTGAGCCATGCATCCCTCCAACTCTCAGCAGCAACGATTTCCTAACTTTCTTTACTGAAAAGATTGTAAATATCAGAGCAAGCATTAGCAGTAGTGGACCACAGATTACAGCCCCTACGGAAGCACCTCCCCGACTTGGTGCAGACTTGAACAGCTTCGCCCCCATTGACCTGTCAGACTTAACTTCTGCAATCACCTCCTCCAAATCAGCTGTGTCTACTTGACCCAATCCCAACAAGGCTGCTCAAGGATGTCTTCCCCTTAGTTATCGCTGCTATACTGAACCAGATCAATCTTTCCTTAGTCACAGGCTATGTGCCACAGGCCTTTAGGGTGGCTGTGATTAATCCTCTACTTAAAAAACCCTCTCTTGATCCAGATGCATTAGCCAACTATAGGCCTCTATCCAACCTTTCTTACGTCTCCAAGATCCTTGAGAAGGTTGTCCTAGTGCAGCTACATGAACATCTGCACAGTAACAAGCTTTTTGAAGCTTTCCAATCTGGATTTAGAGAACACCATAGCACTGAAACAGCACTGGTCAAAGTTTCCAACGATCTTCTTATAGCTTCCGACAGAGGTCTTGTCTCTGTACTTGTACTTCTGGACCTCAGTGCTGCATTTGATACCATCGATCACAGCATCTTGCTGCAGAGACTAGAACATGAAATTGGGATTAAAGGATCTGCTCTAAAATGGTTTGACTCATACTTATCTGACAGGTTTCAGTTTGTTAATGTTAATAATGACCATTCAGAGTACAGCAAAGTTACGTATGGTGTGCCACAGGGTTCAGTTTTAGGGCCAGTTCTCTTCACACTTTACATGCTTCCATTAGGGGATATAATCCATAAGCACTCCACCAGTTTCCATTGTTATGCTGATGATACTCAGCTCTACTTATTGATAGAGCCAGATGATAGAAGCCACCTCATCAATCTGCAAGATTAATTGAAAGACATCAAATCCTGGATGTCTTCTAACTTCCCACGACTGAACTCTGACAAAAGAGAGGTTATTGTTTTTGGACTTAAGCATCTCAGGGACACATTCTCAAATCAGATTGCTACTCTGGATGGCATCACCCTGAACTCTGGTCCAACAGCGAGGAACCTTGGAGTCATTTTTGACCAGGATCTTTCCTTCAGCTCTCACATAAAGCATGTGACTAGGACTGCCTTCTTTCACCTGCACAGTATGGCTAAGATCAGGAATATCCTCTCTCAGAGTGATGCTGAGAAACTGGTCCACGCATTCATTACTTCTAGGCTGGACTACTGTAACTCTCTCTTGCCAGGATGTCCAAAAAACTCTGAAGAATCTCCAGCTGGTCTAGAACGCTGCAGTGAGGGTATTGACACAAGTTAGTAAGAGAGAGCACATCTCTCCCATTCTCGCTTCTCTCCACTGGCTTCCTGTAGGATATAGAATAGACTTCAAGATCCTTCTACTTACTTACAAGGCTCTTAATGACAAAGCTCCATCTTATCTGAAAGACTTTGTTATTCCATACTGTCCTACCAGAGCACTTCGCTTCCAGAATGCAGGTCTGTTAGTGACTCCCAGTATCTCTAAAAACAGACTGGGAGGTAGAGCCTTCAGTTACCGGGCTCCTCTATTATGGAACCAGCTCTCTCCATGGGTCAGAGAGGCAGACACTCTTTCTAAATTTAAGTCCAGGCTTAAGTCCTTCCTCTACGACAGAGCTTTTAGTTAGGGCTGGCTAGGGTAGTCCTGATCCATTTTATAGTTATGCTGCTATAGGCTTAAACTGCTGGGGGACACATCAGGCTACACAGAGCCCTATCCTTTCTCTCCTCTACTCTACTCTCCCCTCGCACATTTTGAACTATCATTATTTGTTTCACTTTGTAGTCTGGCCTTGGTGTCTCGCACTCTCTCTGTATTTCCACAGATCTCTTCAGAGCTCCATCCCCCTGCACCAACCAACCAACCGCCACCTCCATCACCTCCTTTCTCCTGCTGTTAAACCGATCTGCAGTCCCTGCGACCCTGTCTGCCCCCCCCGTCCAGTAGTCCCATTAAGCTGGCCTTCCCTTCCTGCCCACCAGGAGCTTCCTTCACCATTTTTCATTAACTGACTGATTCCATTTCCATGTTTTCCATATTCCATGTTGTAAATTGTCTTGTCTGTATACAACATCTATTGCATGTCTGCCAGTCCTGTGTGAGGGATCCCTCCTCTGTTGCTCACCCTGAGGTTTCTCCATTTTTCCCTGTTAAAAGGGTTTTCTTGGGAGTTTTTCCTCAGTCGATGTGAGGGTCTAAGGGCAGAGGATGTTGTCATAATGCTGTGTAAAGCCCTTTGAGACAAACTGTTTGTAAAAACAGGCTATACAAATAAAACTCCCTTGCCTTGCCTTGCCTAATGGCACACAATTATTTATTACATCAAACCAAATTGTGGAGGTTTAAAGGAACCTGGTGGTGGTCTCCACAGATCTGATCGGTAGGTCATTCCAGAACATGCACTTCAGCTGGGAGCAGCAAAGTCTGGTAGCTCTGAGTTTTTACTCAACTTTTGCTATATTTTGTTGTGTTTTTGTATGTTTTTGTCGTATTGTGTCAACTACTGATGGATACTTCTGTGGGGAGAGGAGATTCTTCAGGAGAGGAGCTTCTGTCATCGAAAGTGGAGCAGGTCTGGAGGATGCCACCCTGGTCCAGCTGGGATGAGGAGGTGCTTTCATGGTTGCGGTGCTGGTGGCGCAGGGGTTGGAGGCTTGGAGGTGAAGATGTGCTGTGGGTCCTTTCTGCCATCAGTCATCATGCGGGATGTAAGCTCTCTGGAGATATGGGTGAGGACTCAGGAAGCAGACGTTTTTTCAAATCAAAACAATACTTGTGTACATCCCACCAATGGCTACTGCTGAAGTTCCATGTGAAGGTCTCCATGAAGTCGTTGCTATAATACAGACTAAACATCCTGAGGCGCTTGACTTCAGCCATGTCTCTTTGGAGAGATTCACGCTGGTGGAGGCCATTCTGAACACCTCAGATCACCCTCTTCATAACACCTTGATGGACCAAGAAAAGAGCGGTGGTTGACGGCTCCTCTCTCTTCACTGCAGGACAGAGAAATACAGAATATCCTTTGTACCTTCAGCCATCAGGCTTCTTCATTCTTCTGCAAATGGTTGATGAGCTGACAGACAAATAAAT
This sequence comes from Caranx melampygus, assembly GCA_019059645.1. Taxonomy (NCBI): domain Eukaryota; kingdom Metazoa; phylum Chordata; class Actinopteri; order Carangiformes; family Carangidae; genus Caranx; species Caranx melampygus. Next base: position 304,919 of record JAFELL010001115.1, read on the forward strand.
TCCCCTTTGGGGATTAATAAAGTAATTTGTATTCGTATTCGTATGAACACAACAAATGTCCATCAGTGATGACAGCTGGTCAGATAGATAAATAGATAGATAGATGGATAGATAGATAGATAGATAGATAGATAGATAGATAGATAGATAGATAGATTCCACCCACACTCCTTCACCCATGCATCTTCCAATTGCCTCTGCCCTGGCTTTGATTTTTTTTCCCTCCTATTCCTGTGCCTGTCGCTGCTTTTCCTGTTCCTCTCTGATCCAGTGTATAATTGGAATGTGACCTGCCACCTGAGACTCCTCTTAACCTCCTCCCAAAAAACAAGAGGAGCGAAAGACAGAGAGAGAGAAAGGAGGCGGCTGATGGGGGTAAGGCTCTTTCACCAAGAAATCAGCTTGTTGAAAAAGTCATAGTCTGGAATCCCACAAGCCAACAGTGTCATGCTGTTACACATCACCTACAGATGAAAGAAAACATATTGTAGGGTAAAGGGAGTTTTGTTTTGTTACATAAAGGCATAGGTTTGGTCTCCTGCTGCCTAAGCTGTGGTTACCTTGGCTAGCTTATATGGTTAAATAACACCAGCCACTGCTGGTGTACTCAGATCAGAAGTAGCTATAGAATGACTGTGAAAGAGTTCACTAAAATATTGGTGTGGACTATGGTCTATATGCAATCCTTCAGCCTCCACCCTGGCTCTTGGGATAATGAAAGAATTCAGACATGTTGAATTTACTGTTGTATTTCATTGTCACAGTGATGGAGCAGATACCTTGAACCAAGATCTATTATAGTGCTTCATTCATTTGTAACAGCAGATGTGTGTGGAGGGAAATACAACACCACCCAACATCAATATACTAACAAGATGTTTTAATGAAGCCACAGATGTTCCCACTAAAAATAGCTTCTGACAGTTTGATTTGTTTTCAACGTGTAGCACGGAAAATAATTTAGATTTTCATGATGAAGGTCAGGGACTTGGCTAAAATGTTGGAAAAGAGCTCAAGACGGAATGAGGGCAAAATATAAGCTTTTCATTAAAACCAAAAACAAAGCAAAGCCTACAAGCTAGTTCAGGCAGCCAACTCGAGCTGCGCTGCGTCACTCACATGGCAAATCTCATGCACTCATATACACCTTCCCAATTTGGCGGTCTATTTAAGATGGGTGACTTACCCATAATCCTCTTTGCCTGTCTATGACACAGCAGCATTGCACAGCCTACTCCATTTCTGCCCCACCACCACCCCAGCATCCACCTGTAGGCTCAGGGTTAAGATATTCCCTCATCACTCCCATATACCTTCATGAAATCCTATTCTCAGGGAGTGATGAGGTCGGAGCCTCAATGCCAAACTCAAATGCATGATGAAGCTGTAATAAACATTTTAATCGTGAGTTGTCTGACTGAATTCTCTCATAAGCTTGTGCTTCTGAATATCCTGAATATCCTCTCCTTTGTGACCAAATGGAAACCAGTGGATAACTGCAGGTGTAATTAGTTAGCTTTATTACAGAGGGGGCACAGGTTGTTTCATTTGAATCATTTTCAGAGGCATGAAAAAGAAAGAGTGTATAAGTGTATAAGAAATACAAGTCCAAAAGTAAAGTTTGTTCAGGTTTTTTTTAAACAGGGTTTCATTTCTTATCACCTCTCCTTTCATCATATCTCCACTTACTGGCCTCTTTAACACTGACCAAAAAAAATTTATTGCGTAGTCTAGTATAATTATCGCTATGACACCCAGGTGATGAACACACTTACTGAAAATGCCTGTCACCTGTCCAGCATGGTGCTGTTAAACCAGAGACACAGTAAGTATACCTTTAACACTGACACACTGTCACACATGGTTTTCACACAGGGTTATTCTACAGCTCACTGCTTTGGGGTAATTTCACAGGGTCACTGGTTGTCCACTGTCTCCACTGTCTCCACTGCAGGGACCGCACCCCAAAGGACCCCGGGGAGTGGCTTAGCACAGTGGCTCTGTGCTGATTGGGCATATTCAGAGCAGGATTTGATGCCAAGAGAAAACCCCAAAATAAGGGGCATTTACAAAACCCAGCTTTATTTTTTTTAAAAAAGCATCTCCACAGCCAGAAAAAAGAGAATAAGTCACAGTCACTCTCACGCAAGTGTTGCACAGTGATCACATCGCTTCATGAGTCCAGCGGATCCTGCTCTGCAGTGGAGGCACAGCAGCCGGGAGGGCCGTACAATTATAGACACGTACCAGTACAGACACGAAACTGTTGTTGGAAGATTAGGTGGTTTTCTGCTAGATATTGAGGTGTGTTTACGGTGTGTTTTAGCTGGCTTTTCGCCTGGAACGTGGGATGGAAATCTGGCACACTCTTGAACGAAGTTATACTCTGAGAGAGTGCCGTTCACAAACGCCAGAACGAACGCATTCACAATAATGTTCATCAAGGGGAAATACAGTACGTTCAGTTCACATTCGCCCAAAATATGCATGAGTTCATGAATGACTGTTCATTGAACGCGTTCAGGCACAACACTGGAAACATGGCTACTGACACACAATCAGGGACCATACGCTATGACCTTGAAAGCAATTGCCCATTTCAGCAGATGAGATGCATTAAGATTATATCAGCCCTTAAAGGTGCTCACCCCCTCATTCTCCTCTCAAACCAACTGGTCAAGGCAGACAGCCCCTCCCACCCTGAGCATGGTTCTCCTGGAGATTTCTTCCTGTTAAAGTCCTGTAAAAAGATATAGAAAGTTTCTGTATCACAGACAGTTTCTATTAGAAACTGTCTGTGTTAATGACGCCCCTAGTGGATTGTGGCACCAAATTTTGTATATTCAAGGAGACATATTATGCCCCATTTTCACAAATTAAAATAGTTCCCATGTGTCTTAAAGACATGTCTGTGACATGCTTCAGTCAAAATACCCCAACGATCAAACATCACAGTTCTTTTCATCCGCTCAAACAGCCCTGTTCAGAACAGCTTGTTTCAGTGCCTGTCACCTTAAATGCAAATGAACCACTGATAGCCCCGCCCCATCCCTTCTACCAGTACCAGTAGGAGTGGCAAACTGGAAAACTAATGACATCATTGTTATACAACTGAGGGAACAGCTTGAAAAACCACATGGATTTCAACTTGTAACCTGTAACTTGGAAATTACTTTGGTCAATTCTCACATTTTGGGGGCCAGAAGGCAAGACAAACACCCAAATATATGTTAAAGAGCCTTCAAAAAGTGATATTTCCATAATATGTCCCCTTTACCATTGAGAACTAGGAACTGAAGTTGTATTTCATTTGAGCTTATTTTGCCAAATATATGCAACTTTTCCTGTTTCACCTGCTGGCTGCAGTTCCACTGTAACAGCAAATTTTTGATAGCAAACTTTGATAACTTTTTGTCAGCATCATCTATAGATCCTATCCTATCAGCCAAGGTCTGTGCCAACTGGACTCTAGCAGATGTTTTAAAAAGTAAGTTTTCCAGTAATCACAATTGTGTGAGAGAAAAAAAAAATCCATAAATGGGCGTGGCCTTCACCTCCAGATTTAGCTGCTACCACTGAACACATCCATGTACAACGTGGTATTGTTAGAATCAGTTCTTTTATTGGAAGCCCAAGAACAAACCGGAGAAATCTTCCGTTCACAGACGAAGAATTTATTCAGGTCACAGGTAAAGTACAGCAGCGCTGGGTGCATAGTGACAGAGCTCACTCAGGATCTCAGCCAAAGATGATGAGTCAGATGATGCTGTCCACTCTTGGTTTATGATGTGTGCACAGAATATGTGTTACGTATGTGTGTGAATCTGCTGTGAGTCAGGCGTGTATCAATTGTAACAGACCTAGCTGACAGAGAGAAGACACTGCAGTTACATCTTGTCCTTGCTTATCAGGTGAGAGTCACCGCTATCTGGTGTCGTAAGGACATTCATCAGTTTATGTGAGTTCAAGCACAGGACAGAGCACACAGTGTCAGATCATCTAATTGTAACAGAACAGTGCATACATGATGTCAAATCACAGTTAATCGTAACATTACTAAATAGTGCATATAGTGTCAAATCATAGCTTAAATATAGTGTCAAATTATAACTTATAACAGTATGTCAATAGGAGGTGTGACATGTTATATCTGTCTTTTTGTATAGATCTTTGTCATTTCTTGTTGTATATTCTACAATGGTTGTCGAATGTTATGTTTGTTCTCTTCTTAAATGAGCCAATCAGGGATGCAAAAATAATTTCAGCCTGAACTGACAATAAAGTGGTATTGCAATCGTAATCATCGCATCTTACGCTCACCTTCCTGCTAACGGTGAGCGTATTGCTTCATTACGTCATTTCCTGTTGTGTTGTGCCTGTTGAGTTACACTCTCTCAGTTCTCTGCCTAGCTTTCTGCTAACTTCATCACTTTAAGCACCACTGCACACAACGCTTAGTTCATTACACAAATCTCTGTCACTCAGGTCTATCACAGGACCCTATCTGTACTCCTCCACTCAACACACCTGTCCTAGAAACGCAAACTTATCTAGCATAGCTATAGCTTCTCTCTCTCCCTCTGCTTCTCCCTCCACGTCTCCTTCTCTCTCTTGCTTTGTGTGCCTGATGTTTAGTTATTCCTAACCCTGCCTCCTTTAATGGTACATGTAACAAGTGTAGCCTGTTCGCAGTCCTGGAGGCGAGGCTTAGTGAGTCCCGGCTCTGCACCATGGAGGCTAGTCCTTTAGCTCAGGTAGCGTCTCAGGCTCCCTTAGCCAGTGCGGAGCCACCTAGCCTAGCCGCCGCTAGCAGTTCCCCTGCAGCTGCCGAGCAGCCGGGAAGCCAGGCTCGCTGGATGACAGCATGCAGGAAGCATAAGTCCACACGGCCCGTGTTGCACCACCAACCCCTTCATGTTTCAAATAGATTTTCCCCACTCAACAACACACCCGCTGAGACCCAAACTCAGCATGTTGGCTCTGTTTCTCTCAGCGGCACCGCCACCGGGAAGCCGACATTAGTCATTGGCGATTCTGTCCTCCGGAAAGTGAAGGTAAAGACTCCAGCGAGCATAGTTAGGTGCATCCCAGGGGCCAGAGCGGGCGACGTTGAGTCAAATTTGAAGCTGCTGACAAAAAGTAAACGCAAATACAGTAAAATCGTAATCCATGTAGGCGCTAATGACACCCGACTTCGCCAGTCAAGTTAATATAGAATCGGTGTGTAACTACACAAAAACAATGTCGGACTCCGTAGTTTTCTCTAGTTTTGTCTAGTGACGACATGTTTAGTCGCATCTGGTCATTCCATCGCTGGATGTCTAGGTGGTGCTTTGCAAACAACGCGGCCTATATAGACAATTGGAAGAGTTTCTGGGGAAAGCCTGGTCTGATTAGGAGAGATGGCGTCCATCCTACTTTGGATGGTGCATCTCTCTTATCTAGAAACATAGCACGTTGTGTTAGTCATTCTAACCCCTGACAATCACCCAGAGTTCAGACCAGTAAGCAGAGCCGCAGTCTTACACGCCCCTCTGCAGGTTCCTTTGTGCTGTCACCCACCCAACCCTACTTATATCCCATAAAAACTGTCTGCCTCAAGGCGGTATAAGCCTAAACCCAAAGCTGGAGGAGTCAATTATAGCAATCTAGTTAAAATCAAAACCACTACTTCAGCAAACCAAACAAATGGAGGATGGGGATGGCGAGCGTGTATTTACTGAAAACGTCTGTCATCACAAGGACGTTCTCAAACCCATTATGGGTTGGTTCAAGCAGGGTGAAATCCATCGCCAGGATTTCGTTAGGCTCTGAGGCGAGCAAATGTCCCATAAAGGCACGAACTGGTGGCCCGGAGTCCTTAGCCACTTGGCACCGCTCACATGTTTGACACCAACGTCTCACATCTGATGACATCCCTGGCCAATAGCACCTTTGCCTGAGCAATTCCAAAGTCCGGCCCACCCCTTGGTGGCCGTGATTTTGATGGACCTCTGTGAGGACTTTGTCCTTTAAAGCAGCTGGCAACAGCACCTGGAGAACCACTTCTCCCCCATCGGAGCGAGAGACCTGCCGGTACACCACTCCGGCCTGCTCAACCAATCTCCCCCACTGCTTGAGGAGGACCAAAGCTTGTGAAGACAACCGCTTACGTTCCTTATGGCTCGGGTATCGTTTACGCTGCCAGAACCCAAGAACTTCCTGGGTCACAGGGTCAGCTCGCTGAAGTTCTCCAATGTCTGCAGACGGGGGCTGAGGCAAGGCCTGAACAGCAGCCTGACAGGCTACAGGCCCTTGGACCTGAAGAGCTTGTTTCAAGGGTGGTGGGAGCTGCGTACCAGAGATGATGGTTTCGAGATCCACAGTCCTGGGTGGATGTAAGCGAGACAGAGCGTCCGCGTTGGTGTTACTCTTGCCAGAGCGGTAACGGATCTCAAAATCGAATGACGCAAGTTGGGCTGCCCAACGCTGGGCGCAGTACACAACCCGAAAGGCATGCGGTTCCATTCGAAAAGTCCGAAAGGGGTGCAAAAGGCAGTCTTAGGTCGGTCGGCCTCCGCCACCAGGACCTGATTGTACTCGCTTCCATAGTGGAAAACCAGCGGGCTCCAGTGAGTGCATCCAGCAATTCCTCAATCCGAGGGAGAGGGAATGCGTCTTTTCTGGTCCTGCTGTTAAGCTGCCGGTAGTCTACGCACAAGCGCAGACTTCCGTCCTTCTTTTTAACTAGCACGATTGGAGAAGCAAACGGGCTGCAACTCTCCCGGATGACCTGCGCACCCAACAACTGATTGATATGTTCTTTGACCACTTCATATTCCGAAGGTGGAATACGCCGGTAGCGCTGACGGATGGGAGTGTTGTCAAGAAGCGGGATCTCATGCGTAATCAGGTTGGTGCAACCCAGGTCACTGTCGTGTGAAGAGAAAACAGAGGCGTATTTCCAAAGAAGAAGCCGAGCTTCCTTCTGCTCTTCGGCTGACAAAGCAGACAGGTTAACAGCATCTATTTGGGCTGGTAGCGTAGGAGTCACTGCCTGTGATGCAACAGTGGCCAGGTAAGGTGGAACCTCCTGAACCCCAGAAGGTAAACTCACCACACAAACCTCACGCAAAGCACCAACCTCTGTACGAGGGTAAAGCAGCACGTCAGACGTGCCCACATTGACCACAGGTATATACACAGTACCTCCCTCGACTTGTACCAATGCTGGGGATGCCAGCAGACCAGCAGGGAGGCCCTGATCTAAGGGCTCAAAGAGTACAGCAGCCCCAGATGGCTGGTTGGAACAGGTAGCTGGAACTAGCTGCATGGTGCCACCAAAGATACGGCAAGCTTTCTTACCTCGCAGCTTGACCGTGCTGATGACATCAGAAGGAGAAGTCAGAGAAGTTTGATGGCATCTCTGCAATGCCTGCACCACAGATTTTGGTGCCTCGATGACAGTGGGCAAATCGAACAGTGCAGAGCCATGTTGCCCAAACAAGGTGCTATAGCATCTCCGTAAGATGTTCATTCCTAAAACACCTGGGACAGGAGGAGATGCATCAGCTGGAAGGTCCTTAACAACCAGTAGCCCACACCCTGGCAAAGTCCTGCCACAGAGCTCAACTTCAAGCTCCAAGTAGCCAAGGTATGGGATGGGTAAGCCATTGGCCGCTTGAAGCTGAAGCCAATGGCAAGACGTAAGTCTCTCAGGGTGCCAAGTCTCAAAGTGTTGACGGAAGAAGCTTTCTCTGACAGTGGACACCATGGACCCAGTGTCCACTAAGCAAGGAACTTTTACTCCCCCCATAACCACATCCATGTGTGGACAAGCACTGATTAATTTACCGGTCTCCTCCCCATCCCTAAACGTAGCTGGTGAGCCAGTGACGGCTCCCCTCGAACTTTGGCTCTGCAGTTCGACGGGCGCTAGTTTCCCGAATGCGGAGCTGGATCCCGCCGAGAGGCTGGCCCCATAGAAGCAGACACTGAAGATGGAGGAGGGGCACGCTCCCCTCTGCACTCCCTAGCAAAGTGGCCAGGCTGCTGACACCGTCTGCAGATTACTGGACCACGATAAGAAGGAAGGTTACGCTGTGGATTGATCTGCAGCCGAGCAAGAGTTTCTGAGACACTGTTAAGCTGTTCCTGTTGGAGCTTCAGCATCTGTTTCACCTCCTGCAACTCTGAAGCCTAGGGTGGACTAATTACAGAGAGAGCAGTCTGAACACCACACTGCAAACCCATCACTGAAGGAACTGAGTGGCTTCGGCCCCGCACACCTCCTGGCAATCCCCCTCGCTCCCACCTAATTGCCTCTGCCCGAGCATCCAGCAGAGAGACTGTAGGCTGCCTGCGTGTGAGTTGTTTTAGTTCTCGGCGAAGAGAGCCATCAATAACATTTTCAATAAACTGATCACGCAACAAAACGTCTGCATTTGGCATCTCACTTGGAGCACTTTGTTTCACCGCTGACATCAAACTCATTAACGCGAGGGAGAACTCTTGAAGAGTCTCCCCATCTTGCTGTCGCCTTGAGAAGAACGCCTCCTGTAGGGCAACATACGAATCAGAGCAGCCATACAGTTCTCTCAAGACCGCAATTATTTTAGCTGGATCACTTCTATCGGTGGCCGGGCGATATTTTATTTCTTCACGTGCCTCTCCCTCTAAATGGTCAAACAGAAAGAATGCTTGATCGGAAGTGGACAGGTGGCGAGCCCTCATGCAGGCTTGAGCCTCCTCAATCCACTCCTCCAGACCTATCCCTAATTTACCTCTAAACACTGGGCATTTCCTATCTCGGGGTACGAGGACCAAACACTCTGTGACACGAACGGTAGGAGTGGATGGTGCTGGGGGAGGTTCAGCAGGAATGGAAGGTGCAACACTAGGACCAGGCACGGCTACAGCCTGCTCCTGCTGCAACCTGTCATTCTCTGCCCTCAACTGTGCCACCAAATCCCTCAACTCTTGTAGCTCTCCCTCCATTTCTTTAAAGCCACAACTTAGCTGTTAGCACTGATGCTACGGCTACGAAAACACAATAGATTTACTGCTGGTTCGCTTCAAGCTGCCGTTCATTCACACTCACCCGCTAGCAATCTGAAGACAAAATAACAGAAAAGAAACAGAACACACGTCTCCACCTCCACTGATTTGATCCTGCCGACAACGCCAAGTTTGTGGCGGCACGAGGGATGATTTACTAAATTATCTCACAGATCTTTTCTTTTATCTTGCCGACAACGCCATGACCCATAGGAAAGGTCAATTATCAACTATTGTAACAGGACACAGGTTCGTTCAAATCAGGGAGGTTAGGAGACAGAGTTCGAAAATGATATAGAACACTTTATTGTTAAAATAAGCACAAGGTCTGGGACAATAAGAAAATAAATATGAAGGGAGCCCAAGTGGAAAAGGGTTGCGAGCTGAGGCTTTCCGGCTGGAGGAGGTGTCAACAAAGGAAAGTGACGTCCAAAAAAGAAAGAGGGGAACACCCCATTCACACAGCAAAACGTGAGGTGCACACAAAATAATCTTGAATGGGAATCACACGCACACAAGGGACCACCACCACCACCGCTGGCCTCCAGCTCTAGGGAAAGATAAAAGCACAGTTAACAGGGCTCACCATCAAAGAAACAACCAATATCCCAAAACATAAACAGGCTAATGAATGATCAATTAATAAACTAAATAATAATAAATTGAATTAATCAGAAGTCAACCAACTAATGAAAAAGAAAATTAAAGAGTCTCTGGCCAGAGATAAACTCAACAGTTAATCTCAATCAATTAAACCATTTATAAAGCAAGTTTCCCTCTCAAAAGAAAATTAGATAATTCCAATAAACTCCCAAAATAAACCAATCGTTCAAACAAACACAAACAACTGAACTAATAAGAAATTACCAAAATAAGTTAATTTGAAAAATAAACAAAATTACACCACACCTTGGCAAATTACATTAAAACACACACACACACACACACAAACACGCACACACAGTCCGAGCAGGTGGCTGAGAGTTCCAACGGGGCTCGTAACGTCCAATACCAGCGGCAGCCACACACACAAACACACACCGCGTCCGTGCAGCAGCAGCAGAAAACAGGGCCAGCAGAAAGACACAGGTCGGCCAGGAACGGCCGCCAGGACCCCGTCCCAAGCCAGCAAAGCAGCAGTAGCAGCAAAGTAGCGGTAACAGCAACGTAGCAGGATTACTCTCTATTGTTCTTACTTCACCGCGGCGGCCAAGTCACCGGTGTCCAGTCCGGTCAGTTTGCGTCCCCACCAAAGAGGGAGAAGGATGAAGAGGGTCGGCGGGGGAGGACTGCCACCACACACCATGCGGCCAGCCACTAAGCTCCAGTCAACATCGGCAAACGACCCTATTGCATCGCCACAACCGCATCGGAGATGCCGATCTGTGCTATGCGGTGAGCGGCAGAGGCAACAACCCGGAAGTGGGTGGGACGAAGAGGCAGGAAGCGAGAGGACAGAGGGGGACCTGTCCTACTTTTATCCTCTCTGTGTAAACAGTGATTGGCTGATTAGCCGGATAGGGCAGGGTGAAACAGAAGATATAGCAGTGCCTCATACCACTACACAAATAAAACTATCAAATGTGCTTTGCTAAATATTCGATCTCTCTCATCCAAGTTTCTGCTAGTAAATGATTTGATCACTAATCACCAAATTGACATATTGACTCTCACAGAAACCTGGTTGCAGCAGGATGAATATGTCAGTTTAAATGAATCTACTCCTCCTAGTTACATTAACTACCATGTGCCTCCTGGTAGAGGAGGAGGGGTGGCAGCAGTTTATCAGTCAAATCTGCTGATTAACCCTTGACCTAATGTTTCATATAACTCATTTGAAAGCCTTACACTCAGCTTCTCTCACCCAGACTGGAAAGCAGAGAAACCACTCTTACTTGCTGTGGTGTAGTCCTCCTGCACCTTATTCTGAGTTCTTAGAAGAATCCCCTGACTTTCTGTCAATTTTAGCAATGAATTCAGACAAAGTCATTATAGTGGGCGACTTCAATGTTCACATGGACGTCGATGATGACTGTCTGGCCTCAGCATTGAAGTTGCTTTTAGATTCAATTGGCTTCTCCCAGAGGGTACATGAACCCACTCACTCTTTTAATCATATCCTTGATCTGGTGCTTACTTATGGAATAGAAGTGGATCACATCACAGTTTTCCCTCAGAACCCAGTCTTGTCTGACCATTCTTTAATAACCTTTGGATTTACTTTAACGAATTACACTTTACCTGGGAAAAAATCCCACTACAGCAGATGTTTATCTGATACTGCTGTTTCTAGATTTAAAGAGCTCATTCAAGCAGAGCTTGCTGCCACACCTTATAGTAATATGATGGGCAGCTATGCTGATGTTACTCCTTCGCAGGTAGATTATCTTGTAGACAGCACTGCAGCAACAGTCCTTGGAACACTTGATGCTGTAGCCCCTCTGAGAAAGAAAGTCATCAACCAGAAGAGAATAGCTCCCTGGTACAATTCAAACCTGCGCATCTTGAAGCAGAAGACCAGACAGCTGGAAAGGAAAACACATTCCAGCCAACGTGAGGAAGACCATTGAGCATGGAAAGATAGTTATTATTATATAAAGAAGAGCTTCACAGCACCATGAGTACATACTTTTCATCTTTAATTGAGAAGAATAAAAACAATCCCAGGTTCCTTTTTAACACTGTGGCCAGACTGACTAAGAACCACAGTGCTGTTGAGCCATGCATCCCTCCGAATCTCAGCAGCAACGATTTCCTAACTTTCTTTACTGAAAAGAAAATAAATAAATATCAGAACAAGGATCGGCAGTAGTGGACCACAGATCACAGTCCCTACGAAGTACCTCCAAGACTTGATGCATACTTGAACAGCTTCGCCCCCATTGACCTGTCAGACTTAACTTCTGCAATCACCTCCTCCAAATCAGCTACATGTCTGCTTGACCCAATCCCAACAAGGCTGCTCAACGATGTCCTCTCCTTAGTTAACGCTGCTATACTGAACCAGATCAACCTTTCCTTAGTCACAGGCTATGTGCCACAGGCCTTTAAGGTGGCTGTCATTAATCCTCTACTTAAAAAACCCTCTTTTGATCCAGATGCATTAGCCAACTATAGGCCTCTATCCAACCTTTCCTACGTCTCCAAGATCCTTGAGAAGGTTGTCCTAGTGCAGCTACATGAACATCTGCACAGTAACAAGCTTTTTGAAGCTTTCCAATCTGGATTTAGAGAACACCATAGCACTGAAACAGCACTGGTCAAAGTCTCCAACGATCTTCTTATAGCTTCCGACAAAGGCCTTGTCTCTATACTTGTACTTCTGGACCTCAGTGCCGCATTCGATACCATCGATCACAGCATCTTGCTGCAGAGACTAGAACATGAAATTGGGATTAAAGGATCTGCTCTAAAATGGTTTGACTCATACCTTCATACCTATCTGACAGATTTCAATTTGTTAATGTTAATAATGACCACTCGGAGTACAGTAGAGTTATGTATGGTGTGCCGCAGGGCTCAGTTTTAGGGCCAGTTCTCTTCACTCTTTACATGCTTCCATTAGGGGATATAATCCATGAGCACTCCATCAATTTCCATTGATATGCTGATGATACTCAGCTCTACTTATCGATGGAGCCAGATGGTAGAAGCCGCCTCATCAATCTGCAAGATTGCTTGAAAAACATCAAATCCTGGATGTCTTCTAACTTCCTACTACTGAACTCTGAAAAAACGGAGGTTATTGTGATTGGACCTAAGCATCTCAGGGACACATTCTCCAATCGGATTGTTACTCTGGATGGCATCACCCTGAACTCCAGTCCAACAGCAAGGAACCTTGGAGTCATTTTTGACCAGGATCTTTCCTTCATATCTCACATAAAACATGTGACTAGGACTGCCTTCTTTCACCTGTGCATTATTGCTAAGATCAGGAATATCCTCTCTCAGAGTGATGCTGAGAAACTGGTCCACGCACAAAAAACTCTCTAAAGAGTCTCCAGCTGGTCCAGAACGCAGCAGCGAGGCTATTGACAAGAGTTAGTAAGAGAGAGCACATCTCTCCCATTCTAGCTTCTCTCCATTGGCTTCCTGTAGGATATAGAATAGACTTCAAGATCCTTCTACTTACTTACAAGGCTCTTAATGACAAAGCTCCATTTTATCTGAAAGACCTCATTATCCCATACAGTCCTACCAGAGCACTTCGCTTCCAGAATGCAGGTCTGTTAGTGACCCCCAGTATCTCTAAAAACAGACTGGGAGGTAGAGCCTTTAGTTACCGGGGCTCCTCTATTATGGAACCAGCTCTCTCCATGGGTCAGAGAGGCAGACACTCTTTCTACATTTAAGTCCAGGCTTAAGACCTTCCTCTACGACAGAGCCTTTAGATTGGGCTGGCTCAGGTAGTCCTGATCCATTTTATAGTTACGCTGCTATAGGCTTAAACTGCTGGGGGCACATCAGGCTACATGGAGCCCTATCCTTCCTCTCCTCTCCTCTCCTCTCACACATTTTGAACTGTCATTAACTGTGGCACTATGTAGTCTGGCCTCCATCACCTCCTTTCTCCTGCTGTTAGACTGGTCTGCACTCCCTGCTCATGACCTTGTCTGCCGTCCAGTAGTCCCATTAAGCTGGCCTTCTCTCCCTGCCCACCAGGAGCTTCCTTCATCATTTTTTGTTAACTGACTGATTCCATTTCCATGTTTTCCATATTCCATGTTGTTAATTGTTTTCTTTGTCTGTATACAACATCTATTGCACGTCTGCCCATCCTGGGTGAGGGATCCCTCCTCTGTTGCTCACCCTGAGGTTTCTCCATTTTTTCTCCGTTAAAAGGCTTTTCTTGGGAGTTTTTCCTCAGTCAATGTGAGGGTCTAAGGGCAGAGGATGTTGTCATAATGCTGTGTAAAGCCCTTTGAGACAAACTGTTTGTAAAAAAGGCTATACAAATAAAATTGCCTTGCCTTGCCAATTGTCTTGCATAGTATCTCACAGTATAAGCTGTTGTATGACTTTAACATCTGCAAAAATAATAATAATGGAAACCTGAACAAAGCAGGAGAAATCATGTCATTTTATAGGCTATTATGGGGTTGTTTGTTTCGTTTCCTTGGCCTGCATGTCTTTTAAAGCACTGGTCAGGGATTCTTTCTATTGTAGAGACCTTGTTTTAGCTTTTTTTCTACTTAATTTGTTGACGCCATCATCCTGTGGCTCCTGCAGTGTTTTTATTTTAGCTGCCAGTTCCCGCCCGCTCCCACAGGATTTGTGGGACCCAATCCCAATGCAGCCCTCTAATGCAGTCCAGCAGTAATTCAAACTGGTGCGCTTGGTGACAGTGTTGTATTTAAACAGTCTGAGCATTGACGACTGTAGCTGACAATGATGTGAAAAGCCCCAAGAACAACAACCTAACATTAGTTTAAACAGACGACTGTTAACCTACTTTGTGTGGCTGTTGCCCGCTGTGTATATCAATAAAAATCCATCACATTGACTGATACGCTCTGTCAGGAATATGAAACCACCACCACTCCAAACCTTACATCATCTGTGATTGAGCTGCTTTAATGCAGACCATATAAACATGCTGCCATTTTTCACACTGTGTGGAATCTGTCGCCTCTATGTTAGTGAGGTGCGTGCATGTATTTTAATCAGAATTTCAATGTATGTGTGCATGCACACGCATGTGTGTGTGTGAGAGAGTAGTTACGTAAATGAATGCATTTGGGAGTGAGGAGGCTGAGATGGCTGCTGGCATTTGCCACAGTCTGTGTGTTAGTTACAGCTCAGACTCATTCACAAAGACATGAATCAACAGAGAGAGAGAGACAGAGAGAGTGGAGGGAGGAAAAAAGGAGGAAATGAAGTGACTCACCTGCCTCAACCACGGCGTTTGTATCCAGGTCCAGATGATCATTTCACTTCCTGTTAGGCAGAAACATCACATCAGATTTCTTAATATTCACAGTGGAAATCTGTTTTGCAGATGAGTGAGCACGAATGTAAAATTCAATCAGCTAAATGAACATTAAAGATACCCTGTGAAGTTTGCTTTTGGTTATGAAAGAGTCTCATATAAATGTGGATGAATCTACATGACCCACACTTGTTTATGTGTCCATTTTCGATAAATATATCGTTTTATCTTTGTAGTTATTTTGATATTATTATTTAGTGGTCGAGTCGCCCAGCATTTCCTCGGAAAGAGAGAGCGTTTTACAGAAACCGACTACGCCCATTATAGATTGTCAAAACATTACTAATAGTAAAACCTGTCTGTGTAATTACCTTGTCGGGGCCATCGTTCGGTCAAAGCTCTCTGGTTCGGTCTTCAAAACTCCCAGGGCTCGCTCTGGCTAGCTCGCTCATTTGAAACCAGTTTGCGCGCAGAGGCTCATGGGAAATGTAGTGTGAAAACACTTTCACTCCTTGTAGTCACTTTAAGGTGTTTTACCACCACATAAATTGAGTCTTGTTTTAAATGAGCCTGTTACATTATTGGAGAACATTATTTCCAGATACTGAGACACCTCCCCATAAAACATTCTTACCTTTACTGTTATTATCATTATTATCTGCTGGTTTGAATTCCAGTGGTAGCTTTAAAGCAGCAGTAATGACTAACCAGAACTTAAAGGTATTTTCCATAGAAGTGAAGTGGCATGGGGGCATTCTCTGAGACTCCGAAATGATGAACAATAACCTGACGACAACTCTGCTGGTCCACAACCTTCCTGCAAAATGTAGATTCACAGTTCAGTGGCCAATAAATGTCTTTCCATGCCTCTGTGGCTTTACGCTTTATGTTTTATGTTTTCAGGTTGTGTGTCCACATGTGTGTGTGTACAATGTGCAATAATCATGCTGTGTAAAGAGCATCTTGTGATGTGACACAGCTGTCAGGTGTCAGAGGACCTTGGCAAAGTGGACATGTTCAGTGACACAGGTTTAAACATGGGTGTGACGAAGATTTAAGAGACAGACAGGTCAGATCTAATGTGATGACTGATGTGCCTTATGTACTCATGCTTTCTTCCCTCTTGTTAAACCACTGACCTGCCAGCTGTGATGTGTGGACTAAGAGATACGACTGTAACGAAGGGCAAAGAAAACATTCCCCTGTAAGATAATACATCCCATCAGTATGTGATTATGTATTAAATTTAAAAAAAAGTGGACTTCCCAGGATCCTGAGCCCACCTCATGACTATACAGCAGTTTGAGGCATGAATGTAAATCAGGTGCACGGCCCCATTGAAATACTGAAATGTAAATGTATACAAATAAATCATGTTGGTGAATGTGTCTGTATTTAACCTCACAGTGACAGTCCATCACCTGAACTATGCAAACAGTCCTCCTCTTATATTCATAACCACAGGCAGCACATGTGACACCTTAGATCTCTCACCAAGGTCATCACATGTGACCAGAATCCACTGCACAGCTGCTTGTCCTTGAGTTTTTCTCCTTTGGCTTGGGGTCAGAAAATGGATGAAGCAGCATCAGTGTGTGCTCTCAGCTCTCAGCTCTTGGTGTTCAGTGATGCTCCAGTCAGACCGGGACGTCCCTAGGGTCCATTTCACAAAGATATTTGAGATCGATCTGCAACACTAACTAGACTTTCTGAAGTATGACTGTGTTTGACTGTGTCGTAGATCATAACAAAGTCTGTCTTTATGAAACCACCCCCTGGTCCCGGTAAGGCAGCACCATAGATCAACATGAAGGTGACAGAGAGCATGAGATCAGGATAAGAGGCCTGGGGAGGAGGATCAAACACCATGTGTCAGACATCCAGGATCTGTGGACACTGTAGCCCACTACTTTTTATCTGTGTTGCCCTGTGGGACTGACACACACACACACACACAGATTGATGAACTTTTGCTGTCAGCACAGATTTTTTTGTGATATCTTCTGTTGAGAGTCTTATAGGAGTGAGTGGGTGTGGGTGGAGGTATGGGCTTGTTGCGATGAGCAATTTGGTCACTGTAAAACCAGAGAAAGGGCTGTTTCTGCACTCTCAGCACAAAATAAAACGGGTTTCCGGGTGTGTCTGCTGTGGGGACCTCAGAATTGCATCTTTGCTCTGCAAACAGTATTGTGCATTGAAATAATTTCAAATGAGCCTTTGGTCAAAATAAACACATCCAATTAAAAGGACAAATTGCAGGCTTTTATTTTGATGTATTGCAGAGTTCAGGTTGAAATGAAGCAGGGAAGATAAAATAAATATTCAAGACAATATTTACATATGAAAAATACTTGGATCCATCTCATTATATTCAGCTTCAAGCACTGGACTGCTTCATCTGTAGAGTGAAGTGTTTGGATATCTGGAGGGAACTCCTGCTCCTTCACGGCAAACAAAGTGGGCTGAGACGGTTTGGATGAGTGTTGGACACACTCAGGTGTTGCTGACATGGTGTTGACATCTTTTATGACATCTGTAGGCCTTCACAAAGGATCTACAGTTTTGAATTTCAGGCCCTTTAGAAGTATAAAAAAAAATAATAATCACAGGGTCAAAACTAAGTATTTGTTCAGATAGCATAACATAGGATGGTTAGTATAGTATGGTATAGTATAGTATTTTTAGATTCAGATTGATTTATTTTTTTAAAAATGGGAGCAGTATATTAATGAAAATTGAGATGTAAATGTGGGATTGTAGTGTGGCGAAGCTCAAAACTCAATGTGCCAGTCTGCGTTAAACAGCAGGGCCAAAAAAGGGGGGATGGACAGGGCTGGGCTTGCCACGGCAGCCCATAACCAATGAGGAGGGGAGAAAGAAAAATAATAATAAAATTATCACCCATGACACTACACACACACACACACACACACACTGAGAAGTGAAGAACCCGCCAGCAGGAATTGGGTCGCCTCTCTGGGCCCACAGCACCTGTCCACAGGGAGAGGGGGAGAATTGAAAATGGCCTCAGACTGGACCTCACACACAAAAAGTAAGTAATCTGGAAAAGAAACCAAAATAACCCCAAAATAATAATAATTAAATCTCCCCAATAAAATTAAACCCCAAAACAATGAAAATAATGCAAAAGTTACCAATAAACAAATTAATAAATCAAACGGTTTCTCAAATCAATAAACAAAAAGCAGCAGCAGCACAGAAAACCCACAGCTCTGCGACGGGGATGCTGAACTCAAACTTAACTAAGAAACCCAAAAAAAGGAAAAACAAAACAAATCCAGAACCAAACCAGAAAAAAGAAAAACCAAAACTGAACCAAAAGAAAAGAATGAAAACAAAAGATGAAGAACCAAAACAGCAGCGTCGTCCAGGGAGCCGTGGCGATGAATTTACAATGACATGGACCTCACCGGCGCCGCGTCACAGCAGGCCAGGCAGCGGAGGTACTCCACTGCTTCTGCCTGGTCCAAACTCTGGCACAGAATATTTACAATTAGCCAGGGGCCGAGCAGCGAAGAGAAGGAAAAGAGCAGAGCGGACACGCCGACTTACCACGAGGAGGCACAACCACACCCACGAGGTCTTCCACCGGGGCAACACGGCCCCACGGCCACATTAGCCAGCCACACTACAGACAGGCACACTACAACAGAAAAGAGAGAACCGTAACACCGATGCGCCCTAGGGCACGCTAAATGAGAGGAAGGACAGAGGTGCGCATACCTGCTCTGATGCCAGTGAAACATGCGCCAAGATGATCCGACACGCCAACAGGGCTCTGGACACTCACAGACACGCCATAACGGCTCCACCAAGCTTGCACCGGCTCCGCCACGCCAGGCCACAGCCACCACGAGGGACGAGCAGAACCGGAAGAGAGAGAGTGCAGCAGGTGTGGCCACTGGCCAGACCAGTGTATAAAGAGATGCGCAGCACCGCCCAGCAATCAGCGAACTGATCCATAATCAGTGTGGATGGAGCAAGGAAGAGACCATCCTGCCACAGTAGCCAAATGGCTAATTTCCATCCCCAGTCCCATTGGCAGGTTGATATTAGAGAAAAAACAATGACAATAAAAAGTACAAGAGGCAGGACTAAGACATAAAACAAACACATGATACACTTGACAACATACACAATAAGCAACATGCATAGACCAACAGTTAACTGGCCAAAAAAGTAAGGGGACAAGAAGATTACAGAAAAGTTATCAAGTGCTAGTGTGCCGAATAAAGTGCTATGTGCTAAAGCGGTGTTTGCTGAAGTGTCAAGTGTATAAGTGCGAGATTGAATTTAACTGCATGATGCCCCAGTAAAGTGCAGGATTGAATTAAATTGCACTATGTCCATAGCACCCGATTGCACATGCAGATGTGTGCACAATTAAAGAAATACAGAGTGGTGCCCCATACAATTTGCCAATTAGACAAGACATACAGTTTTAGACAGGATTATGATCACAGGTCTGATTTTCCGATAGCCAAGTTTGGTAAAAGAAGTTCACGTATAATGCTAGGTATTTGGTTCCAGGTCTGGGATGCACGGAAAGAGAATACAGCTTGACCAAAAGCACTTTTCCTGAGCAGTACAACACAATTACCTATAGAGCTTGCTCTAGTTGATCTGTTTGAAAGTTTGTTTTAACAAATTCATGAAGTGGGGGTGGGGCTTGACCATGACAAATTTTGTAGATCAATACAGCGTCAACATATTTAATTGTGTTGTCAAAATTTAATCACTCAAGTTTCTTCAGTATCAGACAGTGATGGTGCATGTTAGGTCTTCTATCAAGTACTTTTAGGGCCTGTTTATAGGCCATCTGAATCGACCTTAAAGTTGTTTTACAGGCTGTTGCCCAGCTAGTTATGCAATAAGACATGTGTAGTATAGCTTAGCTGATTCTGTCAAATCAAGAGTCAAGTTATTCCTAATAAATCTGAAATAGGATAAATTAAATTTCATTCTTTTTATGCAGTGCAGTGCAGTACAGTGCAGCAGTCTAGTCTAGTCTAATCTAATCTAGTCTAGTCTAGTATAGTATAGTGTAAGACAGTTCAACACCACCCTGAACTCTCATCCTTGAAACAATGGAAGTTTCCCCCAGACTGGAAGAAACTACTTTGTGTATTATGCCTTTTGATTAGTGTCTCCCTAACACCTCCTGACTACCTGACTTCCCCTTGAAATGTTACATGTCTGATGGTCTCAGTGTGAAGTTATTGTCCTGTGACATACACCCTGATGATCAAAGGTCTCCAGATGTGAGTGGTGTCTCCATGCAAATTCCTATTGACATGTGATTTAGAAGTGTCTTTATTCTGGTTGGATATTTAAGGGAAAGAGCAAAGACCCAACCTTTGAGTTGATCTGCTTACCAGACCTTTCACACATCGTGTGTGTTGCAATATCTGTTTCTCAAGTGTTGTTGCTATTGGCTATAGTTTGTTCACTTACTGTACATCACAATAAACTGGAATGTTAACCATTCATTTCTAATATTGTCTTATTGAGATTTTACTCTTGTAGTGAAGGATCTGTTATCAGGTACCTTGTAGGTCTTTAGTTATATGGTAAGTTTCACTGGGTAACACTCACACCCTTAACCTCTGAGTTGAATAGAAAAGATTGAGTATCATGTTCTGTAATTATTTAGATATGTTCTATAACCTCTGAATATCTCAACCCAGGTGTCAGGGCTGTTCTTCTATGTAAAGAAGGTCACTGAATAGTTTAAGTCTATATCTGCCATCCCTGAACTAAGATAGGGACTAGTTAAATCCCAAAGACCTTAGTTATATGGTAAGTTTCACTGGACGCTGTTCACACCCTTAACCTCTGAGTTGGACAGACAAGATTGAGTATCATGTTCTAAGACCTCTGAATACTTCAACCCGGGCATCAGGGCTATTCTTCCATGTTAAGAAGGTCACTGAGTGGTTTGTTAACCTGTATCTGCCATCCCTGAACTAAGACTGATGTCAGATCTCTTAATAGCAGAATTGAATTCTTAAAAGGCTTATATTCTTAATTACTGGTTAACTATTAATTTTCACCAATATTTAATGGTAAAGTTATCTTTAAGTAAATGAAGTCAGGTTGAATAAATTAATTACTTTACTTTGATAAAACCTCATCTTAACACCGGAAGGACAGAATACGTGTTTGGGAGATAATAGATAAATGTCTCCAAATATTTCCTCCCCTACAGTAGTATACTTGGGCAGTGCAGTAGTGTAGTGTAATGCTGTGTAAAGCCCTTTGAGACTGTTTGTAAAAACAGGCTATACAAATAAAATTGCCTTGCCTAGTATAGTATAGTATAGTATAGTATAGTATAGAATAGTATAGCATAGCATAGCATAGCATAGCATAGCATAGCATAGTATATAGTGCTGTATTCTTTGCAATATCAGGGGATTTGAACATTGTCATTATTGCCTCCACCTGACTGGGTTCACTCAGTGTGCCACAAGGGAAGACACTTGATCTGCTGTATGCAAACATCAAAGAGGCTCACACTGCTTCAGCTCTACCACCTCTTGGGAGATCAGATCATAATCTTTTTTTTTTCTTCATCCTTCCTACAAATCCTGTGTACTGAGACAGGCTGCAACCACCTGCCCATTCAAGAAGCCAGAGGCCACTGACTCTCTAAAGGAGTGCACAGATTGGAATGTGCTTCTGGAGTCACAGGGAAATGATAACAACAACACTGACCTTGACAGGATGAGTGAATGCACCACAGACCACATTAACTTCTGGATGGACAGTGTGTGACCAGCAAGGACTCTACACTGCTCTCCAAACAGTCACAGATCACCTAAATTTAAGGAGGAGCGTTTATTAAACCTTTATTAAGCTAAGGGAGGCACGAGAGCAACAAGAGGGGCGTGTGTGTGTGTGTGTGTGTGTGTGTGTGTGTGTGTGTGTGGTGGGGAGGGTATGGGGGGCAGCTACAAAATGAGAGATTGAGCGTTCTGGAGCAGCAGATGTGCAAGGAGGAGCGCTCGCACCAGACACGCCGCGTAATTGGCCGCGGACACACTATAACGGAGAAACCGATTGTTGAGGATTTAAAGAAGGGTCACACAAAGCGAAGGATTAAGTTAGGTATCTTCGGTCCTCCAGTTACCGCTATGGGGATCGACCGGCGGCGCAGAGCATCGCTGGCTCTCACCTTGAACTTCCTCTCCCTGTTCCTGGCCGTGTCCGCGCTCACGACCAGCTACTGGTGCGAGGGGACGCGGAAGGTGGTGAAGCCGTTCTGCACCGGTCCGGTCACGACCAAGCAGTCCTTCTGCATCAGGTTTAACAGTTCCAACATCAACGACACGCGCCTGGTGCAGTACATCTGGGAGACCGGGGAGGACAAGTACGTGATGAGGAAGTTTCACACCGGGATCTGGTTTTCCTGCGAGCAGAACATAAATATGACCGGTGAGTATACTCGCCGGTCGCGGGAGCTGAGCGAGGCGCGCGGGCTGTGTCACGGAGGCAGATCATCCAATAACCCATTCAATGCAACTTCAACTTCAGGAAGCTTTTTACATCTGAAACCTATTTTGGTCTATTGCTTATGTTAATCTCAGAAATTAAATAACCTCAGAAAAACAATGTCAAACCTGGTCTCAGGTAGGTTTAAGGTGTCTGAGCTCATGTAGAAGATTTTAAAGCTACAGAAATTAAACACATTCAGTTTCAGTTGCTCCAAATACATTTAGTTTGATAATAAAAACAGGAGCTATCCACACAAGACGGAGCAGAGATCATGCATACAAATGTCTGATAAGTAACATTACCAGGCTAATTAACTTCATGTCTCAGCAGCTTCTTTTGATGTGTGGTCCTGCAGCTCTGGAGCTTACAGTCCAGCTCTGGTCCACCTCTCCACTCCAAGCTGGATCTGAGGTGTGGTGACACTGGGAGAGGTGGTGGAGCTTGTCATTGCACAGGCCGGATCAGATCAGATGATGATTTTTAAAGATAAATCACAGTTTTATCTTTGTTAGACAAAGTGATATTGTCACCTCATGCCTATGTCTAAATCTATTAAGCCACAATATGATTGTCACGCCCCCATGTTATAACCCTCCTGGTCTCCCCCACTGATCACTGTGTTGCAGCAGTGAGTGTCAGTGACAAGTTTCCTGTCTCCTACAGGTGAGAACTGCAGAAGTTTCCTCTATGTTGCACCTTCAAATGAAAGAGGTAAGAATGCATTATGAAATTCACACATTGTTGTCAGTGACACAACATGGAAAAATCACGCATCCACTCTCTTATTTATGAACATGTGGCAATGCAATGCAATCTCACTGCTGCAGAAAAAACACACACACAATGCTAGCTCATTTCTGCAGAGACTGAAGCAGCAAGGTTTGAACTGTGTGGGTTTTTAAAAAGGAAAAGTTACACAGAGGTTTAAGAGTCATGGGAGGCTAAAAAACAAACTTCTTGCAGGGTTTTCATCTCGAAGCCTTAATACACCATCAGCTCTTTGGTAACAAACGCTGCTTTCTGCTCGGTCTACTGCTTAGTGCTTGTTTGACTGGAGTGGGCAGTTAAAAGCTTTTGTCACTGTGGTGAAATGCTGACAGGAGGTTTGTCCTCTATTAATCAGACACCTGTTAGGGTGTCCTCTGTCCTGTGAAAGCTGTGTCTACTCCTTCAATCTCTGAGTGTCTCTCCTCAAACAAATAAATCCTCATCCAGAGTAACGAGACTAACAAGCTGTGGCCAAATCATTCTCATTACTGTGTTTGTGGCAGGATCAATAGTTGTCAGATGAGTGACACGACAGAGCAGTGGTTTAAATGATCACGCTCACTGTTGGGAAATTAGTTAAGTGGAGCCTCAATAGAATCAATCGCCTCCACACTGTCCTATCTCTAATCAGCTCCTTCAGCCTGATTATCAGACTGAGCTCTCACCCTATCACCCTGTCTGACTCGTGTCAGCTGTTTGCCGTGTCAATCACAGTAATGGATTTATTCAGAGGAATGGTTTAGGAGATTGTTTTGGAAATGTGCCAGTGTGCAAGCTCAGGTGGTGATCAGTCTAAAGAGAAACAGCCAGCAAAGGTAGTAATAACCACCTACTAGTCCAAAGCTCTGAGTACCATCTCGTCTAATTTGTGTTGATCCATTGAAAACCAGTGTGAAAACACCAAACTGGGCTCAAACTTGCTTTAAGAAAAGCAGAAAAAGAAAACAGCTTCATTAAGACTGTTTGTATCGCTGAGTGAATTGATAATGATTAGTGTCAGTCTTGATTAGGTATCAACCACCACACAAGTTCCAAAATCTGTAGTTCCTCTAATGACCACTAGAGTGTGTCTGTTCCCTTGGACTGAATGGTAAAATGTCCAACTTAGTAGAAATAAACATGGGAGGATTTAATGTAACTCTTCTGTTTACATTTTATTACTGAGGGAGTGGCCACTTTGAGTGACAGTGGGTGACATGCACCGAGGTCTTGGCTACATGCCTCTCCTCTTTGACCATTTTTGGACTTCGTGGCAGTTACGGGCATCAGCTCCTCAGAATCGTGTGTATGACATTACAAAAAACGTCCATCTGTATGTGTCTATGGTGTTCATTCGTGCTTATAGCCATTTTTAAAGAAACATTTTGGAGATTATCAAGGTTTTGAGTTGGGAAGGGTTGTGAGCCTCTGGTGTGGACATTAAAGCTGGATGTGTCAGTGCCCAGCTTTTTTACAAATGATTTACTGATCCTTTTTGATAAAGGAAACCAAGGTGTTTTTGAAACCTGTCAGGATAGACACTAAAATATTCATGCTTTTTGTCATTTCATGGTCTTTGTGGACAAAGTGCACAGAAAAAACACCTTCTGTGCAAACAACACTTTTTTTACATGAGTGCCTGAAAAGATAGCAGACAGTGGCTGTGGCTCAGGAGGCAGAGCAGGTCATTCACTAATCAGTTCGATTCCTGGCTCCTCCAGTCCGCATGTCGAAGTGTCATTGGGCAAGACGCTGAACCCACAATGATGTGTCATCATGTGTGTTAATGTGGTCCGAGTGACTAGAAAAGCACTCTATAAGTGCAAGTCCATCACCCTTTAGCAGATTCCAACCCTGAGACGAAGAGATCTTCAGACACAGGACATTAGGAAGTGAACTTCAGCTTCATCCCTATGCTGCTCCGCCACATGATGACATCATGTCTTTAAAATATCAGACATCAACACAGAATGAAAAAACCTTTTTCTAAGTTGCTGGTGGTTTAAAGCCCGAAACATCCTCAAATATGGCTAAACCCGATCCTCTCCTCCCTCTCACTTTGAATTTCATCAAACATTTTTAACTAAATTCAATTTTGTGAAGATAAGGTATTTTGGCTGAAAGATGTAACTCTATTCATAATTCACACAGGGATATTTTAGGCATATTACTCCAGCCCATCTTGCGATGAATGAACCACATAATAACTACCTGCCCCTTAGGTGATATATGTAATTACACCACAGCTTACATTTATGGGATTTTAAATCCACTGATATTTAGCTGCACCACATACGCTGTGCCACCAGCTCAGGATGTTGTGTGTCTCTTGGTGGCTCCTATATCCTTTGTCTGACTGTGAAGGTCAGTGATATGGGTGAGGGGGTCACTGCTCATCCACCTCCTCCTCTCCTCGTCCCTTTCCTCTCCCATTGCCCTTGCTTACCTACATTTTTTTGCAACTCCCAACCCCCATCGCTTCTCTCTTTCATTCCTTATCTCCACCGCCCCCCCCCCCAACACTGAGCTGTGCTCATCCCCACACCCACAACATAAATATGTCTTGATGTCTTTTTTTTCTCCCTCCTCCTTACTCGTCACTTCTCTCCTCAGGAGTGCTGTGGCTGTGCATTGTTGCAGAATGCCTGTACATCCTCCTACTGGCCACCGGGGGCATCCTCATGTCCATAGAAGTGTGTCACTTCAGTAACGTCATTGATGGCCTCAAGCTTAACGCATTCGCTGCCATATTCACCGTGCTCTCAGGTTAGTGGCTGTCCAGTTACAGGAATTATTACATGTGATTGGACGGTGTCTGTTGAGTTGGAGTTTGACTTCTCTTCACATTTTGTGTAAAGGAATACAAACGCTGATGGTACTGAAGCTTTTGTGTATATTTTGTGGTATATTTTCAAAGAGGAAAACATTTTAGAAGTAGTGACACAAAAATTGTCCTAAATAGCTGCTGTGTTTAATTTGAATGTTGTTGATCAATAACAAGATATATCTGTGGTTTTAAGAACGAAACACCATTTCCTAAGCCATTGGTCAGTGTTACTGTGTATGTATGTGTGTGTATTTACATGAGTCTCTATTCCTGTATGTCTGTGTGTGTGTGTGTGTGTGTGTGTGTGTGTGTGCATGAAAAGTGCTTTATAAATAAAGACTGATTTGATTTGATTTGACCCCCCTCCCCTTCTGGAGCTCTAGTAACACCAGGTTAGTGTCAGCCAATCAGAAGAGAGCTCTGATCTTCTTCTTTGGTAAGATGACTATATTCTGAGTGATCCAATAAAGCACTGTTGCAGATTACTGGTAAAACACTGCAGGATTGGATGGTAGTTCCAGGTGGGCGTATCTTGGTGACTACTTTGCTGTGACATCACAAAGTCACAAGAAGTCCTTATGGCTGTTTTTAAGGCTCAGTTTCTGAATACAGGCTGTGTTCATGGTAGCATCATGTTTAATTCTTTTCAAAACTTTAGCAGTTATATGCATCTTTCTTTCTCCACACATTCCTTGTGACCCTGTTGACTATTTGCAATAAAACATTTGACTTTTCGGTGATCACGCCCCAATAATTTAGGTACTTCAAGAGTGCTGCATCCATCTGAGAGTCATTTTACAATGTTTGACTTCTCAGAGTCTGTTAAATCTCTTTTTTGGCCCATTTTGTCTGAGGTGAAGAAGCTGCCTAATAATTATGCACACCTCAATATAGGGTGTCAATCACTTTTGGCCACACCCTCCCACATTACGCAAATACATATCATCACTTTATGCTTAAATCCAACATGATGATAAGGTCAGAATACTTACTTACAATAATTGTGCATGCAGTGTGCATGCAGTGTAGAGCTACTTTATAATCACACTATATATGTACACCTACCTTTATATTACATGGGGTTGGGATGGCTTAGTAGACATTAGTATTTGGATGATATAACAGCCAGTGTACAATATTGTATTTAAAGGACAAAACAAATACAGATGCCAACTGGTGTCTTTGTGCCAACTGACCACAAGAATAGTACAAGTTATCCAAATTACAGACAAAGTTACTGACGCTGGACAATAAACATGGACGTTGATCACAAAGACAACCAAATACGTTGTTGTCCTTCATGTGCTGATGTTACCATTTTAATTGTATTCCCAGTGCACATGATGGGAAATGTAGATGAAAACTGTCCATATGTATGGAGCTTGTCCTCCCGTGGTCACAGCTGTTTGTGTGTGTCCGCAAGCTGGAATGCCTCCAGTGGTATTGTCCTCCACTACTGACAACCAGTCTTGTTACTAAGTGTAGCAGGTAGAACAGTTTGGTTCTGTATCACTTGTAGGTTGTAGTTGGTTGCTGTTTCACCAAAGCCATTTGAAAATCTGAGCGACTGCAGAAACAAGAGGCAGCTCCTCTCCCTCCTTGCTCTCATAAATTTTCATGGAATGGTAAAGCATATGTTTAAAACTGTGATAAACCATGTTCATAGTGTTTTTTCTCTGCTTCACTTCTTAGTTTGGGAGCCTTTTGATAGCGCAGACAGTAAAACTGCACTGCACTGTGATGTCACATCAGCCACAGTACTGTGAAGGACTGTGTGACGCTGTACACATTTTACCATAACACACATCTTTGAGGGTTCACCATTATCATCACAGAGTGTTTCTCCCATTGTGCTGCTCAGTGCATCCACTGTGAGTCACACAGGGAGCAAAGAATGAATAAACGTGGGGGGGTCACATTACAACAGTAGCTCCCAGCAGGTGAGGTGTCTGTATTCCTGTTGGAATCAAAGTGATAAGATGAACTAATTAGTTCCTGCCCACACAAACATCAGTCAAACCTGTTGTAACATTGTCAGTCAGCACCAAAGGGGAACTGGAGGCAGTGCTGGTCCAGTTGACCAATTCAAACAAACAGACACTAGGGACTTTTATGATCAGTCTTGCACCTTAAAACCCAAATTCTACCTTCACACATATAATTCTGCGGCAGTATGCGTTTCCAGATACAGTCTGTTCAGGCACAGGTGTCAGCACACGCATGTTTGCACCAAACTTCACCATGGTTTCTCCATGGTGGTGGCAGCTGTATTAACTTTAGAACCAGCTCACAGACAGGAGACTGATATCAGTCTTGTCATGTCAAATAAATGTTTGTGGTCCACTTTGGTCCACTGGTTTACAATGCCAGTAAGGCAAGTAAGTGGCAAGGGTGACATTGTTTCATGGCCTTCATATAATCTTGAGTGTGAATCCCACATGTACCATCTTGCTGTTGTAAATACTCATGAATGCAATACTCTGTTCCAGAAAATAGTCCCCCAAATAATACACTGATATAATTCTAATTCCTCGCCCAGCTGTTTTAGGACATCCTCTCTTTAAAACTGGGAACTGGGAGTCACAGAGATGCTCTGATTGAAGGGGCCCAAGCACAATGTACAGCATTACATGTCACTACACAGGAGTGAACTGCTGCTCTAGAGGGAAATATCTCCCGAGCTACATAAAGCAGCAGCTACAATAATGTAGTGTATAAGTGTAGGTTGTGTATCATCGGGTTAATCCAAGCTGTGTGTGAGTGAAGTAAATATTCTCATTTTGGCCCAAGATACTCGTCACATGACACAGATTAATTTGATCCATAATGAAAAGAAAGTTTTTAAGAAGACTTTAAGAGAGTTCTTAAGAAGACTAATTCACCTCCTGTACTGAAGCGCAAGTATTTTTGGTGCCCTGCCAGGAACAGACAAGGTGAAATCAAATGTGTCCAAACTTGAATCCTCTTATTCTGGTAAATGACTGTCTGGAAACCAACAAAGTTTAAAAAAACAAAATCAAAAATCTCCTTCACCTCCAACATAATGGGATGCAAAAGATACTTGGGTTCATTTAACATCTGTAAGTTTGGTCCACACGTCCAGCAGCTGACACCATCATCAGTATCAGTGTATAACAAAGTGCTGAGCATCCTTCAGTCAACTTTTTTGCTGCTGCAGCCTCTTACACTCAGGCCTCACTGCCTTCTGTTTCACGACCTGACACTTGCATCTGGGCCCATTAAGTCCAGCAGTAACTGAACCTCTCAGCCCTGTCTGCATGTGCAATGCTTCATTTATATGTGACTCATTATATGCAGAAGTAAAGTGTTTGCATAAATGTGGGGAAAAATTACATTTTCTCATTGTAACTGTTGCACTGTGTTTGTTTGGTAACACAGAACGAGTACCCTGCTACGAATATAAAATACATTTTTCTGCATATTGAATTAACCCTAGCCTTCTTGGAATAATCAGACAATGTTTTAATATCAGGATTTTAACAGAAGCTTGGTAACAGTTCAGACTAGAGTTGGGCAATCTGGCCAGCCAACAGTTATGACATCCTCTAGGCCTCACATAATACCAATGTAATGAGATCTACACCTGTATTGTTTCACTCTGTCATTATTATATAGTGCCATCAAGTTTATATAATGTTTCATTTTTTCATTTCATGATCGCGGAAGATGGATGTGTGAGTTTTACAGGAACACCTACATTAAACAATTTATAAAGTCAGTGGAAAATGACTCTCTCCTCAAAGCTGAAGCAAAGCAGAAGACTGTGAATCCAGCAAAAGTTTAAGTCTATCAGAGTTTTATTCCACATCAATCAAAAGAGGTCTGCAGAGAATTCTACAATGAAACCATCAGAGCCCAGTGGTTTCTACTGGCAAACTCCACTGAGGCCGGGGCCTGCTGAGATACCAACTGAACACAGAACCGAGATAACAAGACACGGATCCCAAGAGAAGCCACATGCCGCATCTCAAGGTTACCATGGCAATTGATTAGTTCGCTCATTTGAATGTGTTGGGAAATTTTACAGGAGTCACAGAGAGCATTGTGTTTCTGTGTCCCCAGCATCAGACTAGGCAACACTGCCACCAAGTGGTGACTGAAGGGAAGGTAGAACCTGAATCAGAATCAGATTGATTACAAGGTAGTTAAACAACTTAGTCATACAGCTAGGAGGACTTTGTTTTAGTTCTTGGTATAGAAAACACACAAGGTAGTTTGAATAAGTTACCAGCACAAGACAACAGTACAGATAAGAATATAATATATTTTATATATGATACATTATAATGTAAGAGCCTATAAAATATACAGTGTAGGTACGGGAAGAAGCTAAGCAAGTTCAAACAGGTTCTATCCAGGGTGGGAGGGATCATTCACAATCCTAACCGCCCTCCTCAGAGCCCTGCAGGTGAACAGGTCCTCAAGTGAGGGCAGATTGCAGCCGATCACCTTCTCCACAGAGTGAATGATACACTGCAGTCTGCTCTTGTCCCTGGCAGAGGCTGCAAGGTACCATGTGGTATGGAGGAGGTGAGGGTGGATTCAGTGACAGTTGCGCCATCATTGTCTTCGGCATGTTGAATTTCCTCAGCTGCAGGAGGAAGTACATCCTCTACTGTGCTTTTGATGTCAGGGAGCTGATGTTCAACTCCCACTTGAGGTCCTGGGTGAGGATGATCCCAGGAAGCAGAAGCACACCACAGAGACTGTTTAGTGTCTGAGTTTGTCTTCAGCCTCATTCTCCCTCCCAGTGTGATGATCTAAACTTACTTCTCTCTGTGTCAGGTCTGTTGGGGATGGTGGCCCACATGATGTTCACCACTGCTTTTCAGCTCACTGTCAGCCTGGGCCCGGAGGACTGGAAACCTCAGACCTGGGACTACAGCTGGTCTTACATGTGAGTGTTTGACAGACTGCAGATAAATTGAGAAAGACTCTGTGGTACCTGTGAGCAAATGTACACTGGAGCAGAAGACAACCAGCATGTGGGTCAAGTATGGGCCGGATTTATTTTGCTATTAAGACACTGAGATAAGAGCACAGCTTTTGATATAAAGTAAGTAATTTCAATATATATATGTATATACATATATATATTGAAATTACTCACTTTTTCTGATTTCTAACACAGTGTTGCACTGTCGGTGAGCTTGTGTGAGAGAAATGTACCACAGCACAGCAAAGTTTTGACAGATACTGCACTGAAACTTACCTGCAAGAAGAAAATGGATAAATTGACAATTGAATTATCAAGTGTCAAAACATTTTTCTCTTTTGGACCTGTTCACAGCGGCACATTACTCTGCTGGTGTGCCACTGTCGCTTCTGCCTCTCATAGCTGGCAGTACGTTGAATCTACTGCAGTAGATTCACACTGAGGAAGTGTGACTACCTCACACTTCAACACGTCAAATATCACTATGATTAAATCATCAAATTAATTCATAAAATAATTTCTTATGCACTTGAAATTGTGGACTGATTTTCAATTTTACGTCCCTATGCTGACTTTCCTTTAATTTCAAAGTGGGCACAACTGAAAGAACCGTCCATGACAAGTGGAGCACTGGTTCTGCTTGCGAACAGCAGGTGGTGCAACCCTGGTCATATCACAGTGAAGGAGATCTTCTGTCAGGATACTGAACTGTAAGCGGTCAGTCTCAGACCTTTAGATATATCAAGGGAATTCTCTGACATTGTTGTTTGGATTCACCCAGGAGCAGAGCTGTTGTTGTGTCTGATGTAATTCACAGGGCTGCTGTAAAAGTACAGACCCAACACCCTGAGAGTTTTAACTGTGTCACTGGCTGGGTTCACTCACTGTGTTCTCTAACCCACAAGGGGAAATAAGACACTTGATCTGCTGTATGCAAAGATCAAGGAGGCTCACACTGCTTCAGCTCTACCACCTCTTGACAGATCAGAGCTGCATAATCTGTTTTTTCCTCATCCTTCCTACAAATCCTGTGTACTGAGACAGGCTGCAACCACCTGCTCATTCAGGAAGCCAGAGGCCACTGAGTCTCTAAAAGAGTGCACATATTATGAGGTATTGGATTACTGTCTAATGCTATATATACCTGCTCTCCCAATGAAATGTTTGAATGATTGAATTCACAGTGCTTCTTCCAACATTTGGCTGCGCCCTTCAACCAGCTTCAGCCATTGTGAGGCTGTGATTGACAACATGGTCCACAATTGTAGCCCTAATTCATCAGGAATCTACCTATGTACTTGGCACCCTCTCCCTCTTCCCCTGTCTGCCCCCCCCCCCCCACGTCACAAGTGGTTTATCATTGCTTACAATTAATGCTTCCACACATCCTCATGAGTGAAAGCTGAGGTTCACCTGAGAGCAATTGTTACATTTAGGAGACATTTCCAGGAAAAAAATGATAAAGAAATGTATAAAATTAGTTTGAAAGATTTTGACAACAATTTTGTATGAAATGACAATGCAATGCAATAACAATGAAATGAGGACTATTAATTTTATAGGGAATGACTATTCAGCCTTCATAAGTACAGTTCATTTTGACTGACATGACATAAGCAAATGATTATGTTATAAAACAGCAGAGAATTGTATGAAAGCAGTTGATACATGTCCAAAAGCATTTGCAATTTGTTCAAAGGAATGAGAAATTGCTACTATGATGTGCACAAATGACTAAATGTTGTGGAGGTTGACCTGATAGTTATGAGAATTTTCATTCTGATCTGAGAAAAGCACCAAAGCAACTGAGAAAAACTGTATTATTATTGACTGATACATGTAAATGAATATTGCCCTGGTTTGACTCTTTGTCTCTCTGATGTAGTCTGGCATGGAGCTCCTTCACGGCCTGCATGGCATCCTCTGTCACCACCATCAACCGCTACACCAAAACCATCCTGGAGTTTAAGCACAAACGCAGAAACATCGAGAAGAACCTGAAGATCAAGCAGAAGCTGCTGGAGCTCGACTCTCCAGAGCAGGTCTGGGACATGTACATCAGCTCCGTCCCCAGCACCGCTGAGGAGCTGCTGGACCTGTCGTCCAACGGCCGGAAGCTCTCCAATACCTCCATCTTTCTAGACCTCAACAACCTGCCTGATCCGCAGGGGGAGGAGTACTGCTAGGGCAGCAACAGTTTCAGTTTCATGTTGGATGTGATGACGATGGATTATTACTGAAAACCAAATGAGACCACAGCTGAGAACTCTTGTGATTCTTAAAGATAAAAATAATCAGGTTTTTCATCCAGTGACCGCAACTCCAACAACATCTGCCACAGGCTGAGCCTGCAAGTGTGTTATCTTGTAACAGCTGCTTTTTTTCAACAGGAAATTGTTGAGCCTCTTTTTACTGTTTTTACTCTTTTTTTTTAGATATAGTTTTGTAGTGGAGGTGTTGAAATACTTTTCCAGTGTGATAATCATCCAGAACATCGTTACATTTTACACAGGACAAGAGAAATGGAGGATAGATAGATAGATAGATAGATAGATAGATAGATAGATAGATAGATAGATAGATAGATAGATAGATAGATAGATGGATGGATGGATGGAGAGATGGAGAGATGGATGGATGGAGTGGGCCTAGATCATGGAGAGTCGATGATGATGACCAGAACTCATCTTGTTCTTGCTGTTCCATTCACTAAAGGCCTCCTCTCAGCCAACTTCCTGCCATGTATGATACTCTATTCTGCTGTGAACTTGTAAAGAGTGACAGGACAGGAAGGTTCAAAAAGTCTTTTTCCCAAATCAGTTACTCTTCTCTAGTAAATGTTCTGTGGTCTCATTTGGCAGACAATATATTTTCTTTGTTAGCAACATTTACACCCTTATCTGACTGCACCCGGGCATTACTGAAACCAGGTTACAACAAATAGTTCTAGATCATGAAGAATAAAATTAGAATCACCTCCTGTAGTTGTCGGGTTCCACCACTCAGGTTACACAGAGTTACATATATAAATATTATACATAAATATGGTTTGTGTAAAATTGTGTTTCATTCGATCCAAGTGAATGTTTGTGCCAAATCTGAAGTTCTTCCAAGGCCAAAGTTGTATTCCGTGAGGTCACAGCACCCTTGACCTTTGACCTCCAAATCAAATCAGTTTATTCTTGAGTCGTTCGAAGACGTTTTAAAAATGCTTACATCCTAAACTTTGTTGGGAAGAATTGGACTGTGGCAGAAAAGGTCAGAAAAGAAGTTAATCCTTCAGTGTGACCCTGGACATATTGACATTCTCACTGTGGCCACATGTGGTCCTGACCATCTCTGAATGTGGTCTGAGTGACTGGACCTCAAATGCATCTTTTGGGTTCAGACCCTGTGATCAGATCTGAGGTGGATGTTGAAACCAGGTGTGAACAGGGCCTCTATCTTATCTTATTATCTCATGGAGTACACTATACACAGTGCACAGTTCTCCATTCACCTCCAACTTCTCTTCTGTTCACAAACTTTCTCATTTAGTGTCAAATGTCAGATAAATTCATTCCCGCTGCATTCTCAGTTCTTTACTATAAACTATACTAATGCCTTGATGTGTTGATGCGAAAATACTACATGTAGCACTCTGTAGAAGTACTGCTGAGCCTCCTGGCATGTTGCTGGGTCCACCATTGGCTCTGTAGTGGTGTTGACTGCTACTGTGAAGAGCTAACTGGAGGATGAAGCTGAGGGATGGATGAAACTCTGTGGAGGAGACAGTGGAGTCCACGTTCCTCCATCTACAACCAGCACAGTGGAAGGACTCTGAAGTGTGGATACACATTTCTGGACTGCATTAGGGAGCTTAACACACACCTGGTCAGGTGTTACTCCCTGTTCTGCTATGCTATTCAGTGTTGTGTGTGGAGAGTTCTATGGCAGCGCAGGCCTTACAGTACCTGAGGATGCTGCTCCCCAAGAGGATGATGTTTGCACGTGTAAAGGACAGGAACATGTACTGTCTGTGCAAACTGCCAAGCAGTTCTCAGTGTGAATATCCACCAGACGATGAAGACTTCATCATACGTATCATATGTACGTATTCATTGAACTGAGACGCGTACGGAATAAAACTGTTGTTATATACAATACTTTTATGTTTACGGGGAACAAAAAGTATATTACATTATATTTGTGTTCTTTTATTTATTTGAGTTCAGACAACATTCAGACCTACTCTGATGGGGTATAATTCCCTGTCTTGGATTGTTGTCTTTCTGTGTGTCAGACTCCGTGTGGTGATCTTTAGTTGGATTTTTGTGAGTCACTATTTGAAATATGATATAATATTGACATGACTGAAACTTTCTATAAGATTTAATATAATGGTAGATGAAAATCATAATAAAGAAACATGCTTTTGCTGTGTCTGCTCAGCTTTGTCCCAAGAGTTGGATGGAGTTGCCAGCAGAGGGTGCTGTTTTATAGCCCTGTGATTGCCTGGCAACTAGGGTGTGCCCTGCCTCTCGCCCTTCGTCAGCTGAGATAGGCTCCAGCTCCCCTGCCACCCTAGTGAGGAGAAGTGATACAGAAGATGAATGAATGAATGAATGAATGTTGCTGTTTTATCACTGTGGCTGGGATCTACAGCAGATTTATATTTATAAATATGAATAAGTAAGACATGGGTCCCCATTATTTATTATACATAATTAGATTTTTAAAAATTCTAATTTGGAAACTTTTAAATGTGCAGAGTCACAGACTATATTTATCAATGAAGTTATCTCTTACATGCTTAATTAATCATTGAAATACAACAAGTGGATCATATGAATGAAACAGATCATTAGTGCCACGGGGCTAATACCTGAGGCACTGATCTCTATAGGTCAGATTTGACAGTACATACAAGATACAAGATTACTTTATTTGTCACATACACAGTCACAGACTAACATGCAATGAAATGTAGGTTCGGTGCTGGTTCACGAATCTAGTGGCCTGAGGAAAGAAGTTCCTCCTGAGTCTCTCGGTTTTGGCTATCATACTCCTGAACTGCTTTCCTGATCAGCTGAAACAGGCAGTTGCAGGGATAAGATGGGTCTCTAATAAAATGCTGTAACGGAGCACACACCTTCCAAAAAGTTCAGCCTTTGCCTTGTCAGTCCACAGAACAATTTCCCAAAAGACTTGAGGATCATCAAGTTATTTTTTTGGCAAAAATGAAACAAGTCTTTGTGATTTTTTTGGTCAGCAGTGGTTTTCACCTTAGAAATCCTCCATGGATGCAGTTTCAGCCCAGTGTCTTTCTTCTTGTTGAATCATGAACACTGACCTTCACTGAGCCAAGTGAGGCCTGCAGTTCTTTAGAAGTTGTTCTGGGTTCTTTTGTGACCTCCTGCATGAGTCATTGCTGTGCTCTTGGAGTATTTTGGTAGGGCAGCCACCTTTGGAAGGTTTTCACCACTGTTCCAAGCTTTCTCCATTAGTGGATAAAGGCTCTCACCATGGTTGGCTTGAATCCCAAGGTTTTTGCAACACTTTCAAGACTGAAAGATGTCAATGACTTTGTTTTTTCATCTGTTCTTGGATTTCTTTAGATCATGGCATGATGGGCTGCTTCTTGAGATCTTTGAGCCTCCTTTTCAGACAGATGCTATTTTAGTGATTTCTTGATTCAGCTTTTGCATTGAAGTGAATGGGATGAGCAAAACCCCCCCCAAAAATATTAGTTATTGGAATTTTTCAAACATCACCTGCTCCGGCATGCTTTCACCTTGAGACTTCCATTTAAACTTTAAAATGTCAACACAAGTCTCATCTATTGGTGTATTATTCCATGTTTTGATTCGGTATTACAGTTTTTGATCAGTCACTGATCAATGATCATGATCATTTTGGCAGAAAATGTTGAGATTATAATGGGTGTGTATTGCGTGGAATGTTTGGGCTAGAGTGGGTGACATCATCAGCTATGGCAGTTGTCTGAAATTGTGTGAAATTTTTCTCTTTCCACACTCCTCCCAGCCACAAATTACACTCCACACATATGATTCTGTTGTAGACAAACTTGTCCTCTCTCACACAATGTGCTCAAAAAAGCAGAGAGACTTACAGAATTTAAACTGTGAGCTTCTGAGTGTCGCCAGGTCCCTTCCCGCTTCCCATTGACTCAGAAGCAGAAGAGACCCCTTTATTTAACTCATAAGGGATTCCAAAATATTTACTCTAGAAACACCAAAGTCATATCAAAGTGTTCAGGAAGTCCTCTGGACCCCCACAGCCCACTTCTTTTTCTGATAGGAGCTACCGTTTCATCAGAATAAGCCTAAATGTGAGACCAGTGTCAAGGCAGGAAAATCGCCCTTTTTCTCCATGTTTCTGTCTGCCTCAGCCTAGGGTGTGTCTATCGTTGTGCCAACCACCTCAAGTCGGTGTGTCAACCTCTGAGCCTCAGGCCAGAGCCACAGCTGAAACTAGTTCATTAATCAGGAACTCCTCTGATATCTGCAGTTATTCTACTTCTGAGCCCTGTCTCCCATACATTTACATCAAGTCTCTGTGAAACAACCACAAACACCGCCACATACATGTGCATGCATATGTGTGCGCATTGCTCTCTCTTTCACACACACACAGGTGCATGCACGTATGCACATGCACATATGCATGTGCACACATACACACACACACAGGTAACTTAATGTGATTACAACTCCTCAATATCAGTGCTCATATAAAGATGATCATTTGTCTGATCAGCTATGTCTTGACCTTGAGGTCATGGGTTTTGTTCTCATGTTGACAGAGCTGGTGCCCCGGCTACGCCCCCATGGCACTGTCAAAATTTATGTGAGGAAATTTTCTAGTTATTATTTATAATATATACTCACTATTTCCTTATAAATTATATCAACCTGCTGCCTGAATATTACTAACTGTGGTACTTTGTAATGAAGTTAACATAGAGAAATGACAGAAACAAAGGTATGTTTAAAAATACTTGTATTTTTTTATGCTTTCAAACTAGTGCAAATACATGCAAACTGAAAACAGACAGCCCTGTCTGCAGACCCTCACAGTAACACAATGCAGCCTGAAAGAGGCGGCCACCCTCTTGGTCTGGTTGTCCTCCTCCAGTGGTCCCTTCATTTCATGGTGCACCAACAGGCAGGGAGGAGGCAAGAGACCACATCAGCTCCCCTACATCCATTTATCCACATTCATTATTCAGGAATACAAAACCACTCAGTCAAAATTGAGCTCATATGAAGAATCTTTCTCATCCCTCTGCTGCTCGCTGCATAAAAGACTCCCTCCCCCGCTTTTTTTTTTCAGGAACATACTTGATACTGACGATGTATGCACTTATTGCCCTTAGGTTATTGAACCAGAGAAAGTGAAATATAAACAGGTAGAAAAAGAAAATCCTGGCAACATGAGTGTGAAAATGCATCATCTGATCTGGGTTCATTGTGTCACTATGACCTATCAACTACAGGATTAAACTGCAGACACTAAGAGTTACACTGTGCATCTTACCAACAGCCTTTATAGAGCGGTAATACCTAGCAACCACAGTCTGATAGATGCCATCATTTAAAACCACATACTGTTAGTGCAATCACTTCTGTTGAGGAACATCCATGATATTTAAAATGACACGTGAACAACATAACTGATTGGTGGAGGTGAAAGTATTGACACTGGGTTTTTACTATCAAGTTTCTGAGACTCACCTCTGGACATTTGTCCTCTGAGTCTTTGCATCTGTTTCAGTCAGATCAAAGATTATCATAGGTTTCAACCCAAAGCAGTGTCTCAGGGTCACTGCCATCCAAAGTCCTGCCCCACCATCTGGTAGAACCGCTGGTTATGTGGCTTGTAGAAGTCTCTCAGTCTCTGCATCACCTGGGGGTCAATGGAGGCATGAGTCCTCCCTTTGGTCTTCCCCAGGCAGTGGGGTTTACTGCTGCCCTCTGGCTTCTTCAGGCAGGGGAAACCCTTTGTTTTGTTGAAGTAAAAGTGCTTGTCCGTGACGATCCTTTGCAGTCCTAGGAAGTCCTGGACTTTGCTCAGTTCTCCAGCTGGGTCTGAGATGAGCCTCTCCCCACTGACTAGGTGGATCTGAGTTCTGGGGAACCAGGCCAGCCAACGCTCTAGGTGCTGAGCGTACAGGCCAATCCACAGTGGGCTCCACAGAGAGTCAATCTGATCTAGAGACAGGAAATACAAATACCATGCCTTGTCATACAAAACCATCACTGCTGCAGTCATGTAAGTGTCCTATCTACCTTTCACCTTTCAACTGCTGTCCTTTAGCTACTGGCCCAGTCCAGAAGTCTGATTCTGCCCCTTTATAGCTCCCTTTCAATCACAGAACGATTATGGTTTATGTTTTGGAACTACAGTTCCCAGAATTTGCAGTCTGTAAACACAAAACATGATATTCTTCTGGAGTCAGTGAGTTATCTTTGGACTACAGCTCCAGCTCCACTACTGTGACCTGCTTGGTCACAGGCTCAATAGGCTCTGTCTGTCCTGCTGCTGAGTTCTCATTTCACAGGTTCCCCCCGAAGTATATGTTATTGAGTTTTTCTGAATTGCTAATACAGTGAATTAATAAATCAATCATTCTTTTTGCAAAACCATAATTTTCAGCAGTGAGACACAATTTGCATCTCACCTTTTTGCAAAACTAAATGTATATTTGCACTAAACACAGTTTCACTCACTAAAACACATTGTCCACTGTGATGCGCTCCAGATGCATAATTGTAAACACAGGTTGGCTAAGTAGAACACAATTATAGCACAGGTCAAAACTGTTCACACCCTTTGTGATGTGATGAAACCAGCATTAACCAGGTCAGAGGTCACAGGTTGTTACATATTTATATAGAGGGGGCCACATGGGCTATATTTGCTGTGTGATGGACTTTTCATCACAGGTTTTAGTGTTTGTAAGTCCTGAATCAAAATAATAAAGGTCAGAAGAGTCAGAGGTTCAGTGAAAGCAGTTTGACGACTGACCTTTGTATTTACAGTTTAGAGAGCAGCATAGAAAGGTTCAAGATATGTCTTTTAGCAGTTGTGAAAAACTATAATCTGTCATGTCTCATCCTGCGTCTTCAGTTATGTTTTCATGTTTCACATGTTGTTTGTTCCATTTCCTGTTTTATTGTGATACACACCTTTCCTCACGTTTCAGATTCAAACTTCCTGTCCTCTGGTGCCCTCATGCACCCTTGTAATTGTCTGCCCTGACCCGATTTGTGTCGCCTGTGTCCCATCATCCCTGCCTCCCTTGCATATTCAGTCTGAGTACTCCCAGTCTCCTGTGCCAGTCTGTCTTTGTACCTCTGTGTCAAGAGTTCCAGCTTTGTTCCTTGTCTCTGCTCTACCTTCTGGACCCTGCCTTTGCCTGTCGGACTTGTTTATTGCATTTTGGATTTATTGCCCGAGTGCCAAACTTTTGCTAGTAAAGACGTTTTACCTCACTACTGTCTCTGTCTCTCATGCTTCTCTTACAAGTAATTATAGATACACAGCATCTGCTTGATAAATGTGTCTGATTGCTCACACTGAAATGTTCACCAGTTTTCATATTAATTTACTGGTGCTCAGTGAGGAGGAGATCTGTTAAAGTAACACATCAAAAACCTTGACCTCAGACTCTAAAGTACCTGTGGTGTGGTTCTTGAAGACCAGGCTCTCAAATGGAGGGATGTTGGGCGTCTTGGAGATAATCTGTGTGTAGTCAGATATGGCCCGGGTCACGGGGTCACGGACAACCACAATCAGCTTCACATCCTGGGACATAGAATGGACCCGCTGTGGTGTTTCCACTGTAACGAAGTAACGAGGCGTCTTCTCCATAACAATCTGACCGTCAAGGGCTTTGGGCATCATGCTCCTGGAAGTGCAGGAGAAACATGTTCACAGCAATAAACAGACACTGGGAAGATAGCAACAGAGTGTGGGCTTCTACGGATTACCTCATATAGGTTTTCAGTATGATGCTGATGTGACACAGGCAGCATTAACTAGTGATGTAACAGGCAGATTATAAAGCAGAATTATATTCTACATCCCCATCAGTTTGACATTCATTAGTGGAATGAACAGAAGCACTAAATGTTATTTATTAGTGAAGAAGCTAAATAATATGAAATGAAATGCAGAGAAGTTGCAATGTATTCTGGTCAGTCAATATAGCAAAGAAAAAACATAGAATCCTGATGAACATTATCTTTATTAAGACTAGAAGTCTTAATGCTAAGCTGGCTAGCTGTAGCCCATCCCAGTCTTTATGCCCAGCTAACTGTCTCACTGCATATATTTAGAGTAATGGACAGATTTGTTGTTCCTCATTTAACACTTGGCAAGAATGCAAATGTAATTTCCAAAATGCTAATGCTAAACTATTAGCTTACTTTTTTAAAGGGCAAATCATTTCATTGATGCCTCCATGCATTTAATTATAAGAAACACACAGATACACTGTTAGTGCACACACCACACTCTCACCACACAGCCAGCTCCCACTGATCTAGGTGACATGCAGGCTACATAAAAAAAACAACTACATAACACATGTCTTTCCTTGAAAGTGTCTCATTGTGGTCACCTCCACCTCGGCACCAGAAGCTTAGCAGATGGGGATCATTTAGAGATAAATGACTCCAGAGGCCCCACAGGACCATCTGGGGATTTGGGGACATCTGCCAACACACCTGCCGTACACCTGACTGGCTGCACACACACACAGCCTCAGCTCTAAATCAGTGTTTCAGCTTGTTTACATAGAGCTTATGGGCCTGGAACAGTTAGTTTACAAACTGAATCTCTGTAACTACATCATGTACTGTACACCTGATATATGACAGGCTCTCCACTCCAACTACCTATTGGTTTCTATTCATTTATGTGACAGCAAGGGGCACTGACACGTAGGGTTTCAACACATATTCATTCATAAATCTTAATCCATAACTCCATACAAACATTTTTCCATTTTTGTTTGTTTTTTTAAGTATATTTTTGGCCTTTTTGTCTTTATTTGATAGGATAGTTGAGAGAGACAGGAAATGGAGAAACAGAGGGGGAATGACATGCAGCAAAGGGTTGCCTGATGTGGAATTTGAACCGGGGCCGACTGCAGCGAGGACTGTAGCCACATGGGATGCCTGCTCAACCCACTGAGCCACATGGCGCCCCTTGCTTGTTTGTTTTGATGAATGGAAAAATGAAAGTTTTTATTATCATTTGAATATTTCCATATTAAATTCAACTGTTTTCTCAAACCTACTCTTGGCCAACCATCGGTGCATTCATTCTTCTGTAAGACAATTCAACACCACCCTGAACTCTCATCCTTGAAACAATGGAAGTTTCCCCCAGACTGGAAGAAACTACTTTGTGTATTATGCCTTTTGATTAGTGTCTCCCTAACACCTCCTCTCTACCTGACTTCCCCTTGAAATGTTACATGTCTGATGGTCTCAGTGTGAAGTTATTGCCATGTGACATACACCCTGATGATCAAAGGTCTCCAGATGTGAGTGGTGTCTCCATGCAAATTCCTATTGACATGTGATTTAGAAGTGTCTTTGTTCTGGTTGGATATTTAAGGGAAAGAGCAAAGACCCAACCTTTGAGTTGATCTGCTTACCAGAGCTCCCACACGTTGAGTTATAATATCTGTTTCTCAAGTGTTGTTGCTATTGGCTATAGTTTGTTCACTTACTGTACATCACAATAAACTGGAATGTTAACCATTCATTTCTAATACTGTCTTGTTGAGATTTTACTTCAGTACTTGTAGTGAAGGATCTGTTATCAGATAGCTAGTAGGTCTTTAGTTATATGGTAAGTTTCACTGGGTAACACTCACACCCTTAACCTCTGAGTTGAATAGAAAAGATTGAGAATCATGTTCTGTAATTATTTAGATATGTTTTATAACCTCTGAATATCTCAACCCAGGTGTCAGGGCTGTTCTTCTATGTTAAGAAGGTCACTGAATAGTTTAAGTCTATATCTGCCATCCCTGAACTAAGATAGGGACTAGTTAAATACTGTATCCCAAAGACCTTAGTTATATGGTAAGTTTCACTGGACGCTATTCATACCCTTAACCTCTGAGTTGGACAGACAAGATTGAGTATCATGTTCTAAGACCTCTGAATACTTCAACCCAGGCATCAGGGCTATTCTTCCATGTTAAGAAGGTCACTGAGTGGTTTGTTAACCTATATCTGCCATCCCTGAACTAAGACTGATGTCAGATCTCTTAATAGCAGAATTGAAATCTTAAAAGGCTTATCTTCTTAATTACTGGTTAACTATTCATTTTCACCAATATTTAATGGTAAAGTTATCTTTAAGTAAATGGAGTCAGATTGAATAAATTAATTAATTACTTTACTTTGATAAAACCTCATCTTAACACCAGAAGGACAGAATACGTGTTGGGGAGATATAGATAAATGTCTTTAAATATTTCCTCCCCTACACTTCAGCCTTCATCTTTTTTTTTTCAGCAGAACAAGCTGGAAACACAGCACTGACTTTAAGTGGCTAATGTGGGGAAAATACTTGCCAGTATTCAGTTGAAGTGTTGTTTGTTTGTGTTGACGTTCTGAATTGTCTGGCTTCATCTTGGCTTTGTTCACCTTCTGAGAACTGTGCTCACCACTGGTCACTAACTGTCACCAGACAGGTAGTTTACAGTGGATCCCAATGAATCATGATCAGTGATGAAGAGTTCTTCCTCGGCGAGACTGAACCACAACAATAGAAAGAGTTGAAAGATCCCACACACAGCAGTCTGGTCATAAATCTCTGTGTTTTCCACATTAAACATAATATAGAGCTATAAAACCTCCAAGACCTCCATGTTTTTACGTTTTCAGTTTGTTCATCTCCCATTATTTGAAAAGTGAGTAAGCTCTGAGGTGACCTTGTTCTTTATACTGTTACCCATTTTAGAGACCTGTGATGAAGACAAGTCAATAAAAATGTTCCCAGGGATTTCATAAACGTTCATGAAGGAAAAAAACAGAGAGGGGAGGAGATTGAGAGAAGGGTGGGGGGCAGATAGTGGGGACAAGACATTGCAACTGTCCTCTGGTATCAGCTCAAGTTTCAGATGAGCCTGCAATATGACGTCTTGTCAATAAACACGTACACACACAATTAACAAACACACACATTGATCTAATCTGTATGCCTTTTAACTGGAATATCATAATCAGATGTTCATGTTGCATCATGTAGTCACACACACACACACACTTCAAAACAAAAAAATATATATTTCATGACTCACCCACTCTTGCTGCACCGTGTATGTGCTCCTCTATTTGTGCATATATGTGTGCGTGTGTGTCTCAGAGCATTTGCTGGAGTGTTTTAAATGAAGGGGGCAGGTGACTGATGAAGGAATGATAAGAGT
Source organism: Caranx melampygus (assembly GCA_019059645.1). NCBI lineage: Eukaryota > Metazoa > Chordata > Actinopteri > Carangiformes > Carangidae > Caranx > Caranx melampygus. Next base: position 349,392 of record JAFELL010001115.1, read on the forward strand.
GGACACAAACGTGCCTCCATTAGCAATCTGCTCTTGGCCCAGAGCTTTGTAGCATTAGCACAGCACAAAGAGCTAATTACTGGCCCCTGAAAGCCCCATCAAAAGAAGAGCTCCTTTCGAAAGATGCTTCTTCGCATGCACACACACAAACCAACAAAGCTGTTTGTTTGTCTAAACACCAAATACGCCTTTATCCTAGTTTTGGCATTGAGACTTTCTGATCCCAGGGACACATCTGTGACTTCACCTCAGCTTCAGCCTGAATAAAGGCAGGCTGCTGTTTCAGTTATGCAATGTTTCACAAATAATGTTGACTCAGCCTCAGAATAACACACGACATTGCTGCTCTGTGTATTTATCAAATAATGTTAGTGGAAATAATGATTATGGTTCGTCAGAGGTGTGATACACTGAATGAGTGATTGAAGTGGTTTTATGCAATTGAAGGTTAAAAAGTAGCATGACAATGTAACTGTAATCAGATTACAAGTGTCTGTATCAAAACAGTAACATGTCAATACAGAAATTACACTACAGTTGCTCAACCTTGTTACTGTTGTTACACTTTGACTTCACTTCCAGATGCATCATAACATTCACAACAGCAGGAGTCCAGACATGGTGACGTCCAGCAGACGTCCAACATGGTGCTTCATGTCAACACCAACGACCAACAACCAAAGTAACACTTGCAATTTGGAACAAAAAAAAAGGAACAGTTAGAGTCAGTCCATTGCAGTGCAGTGCATTGCATGACAGGACATGAAGGCCTTTATGAGAGGACAGACAAACAAGCTGGCTGGAGCTCATGCATGTGAAAAGATGAAAATGGCAGGGTGGCTCCAACATTTAAGGAATGGAGATTTGCACATCATTTTGAATTTGTTTTGCAAAAGGATAAGAATGTGAGGGTAAAGTTCAGACTGTGCTCAGGCCAGAAACAAGTTTCCACCACTGCAAACACAACTTCAAATCTTAAAGTGTGTGCTGGGATCAGCAAAGAGCTGATGAAGAGGGTTGTAGCATCGTAGAGTAAATGTTGCCAGTTTCTAAGATAGAATCTTCATCTCAGCTGCCATCAGAAAAGAAGGGTTTCTAACTTCTGGATCAGTAGTATACCACAATAAAAGCCCTCTGGCAATGACTGGCCACTGGCTAAACCCTGTTCATTTCCACCATACCTGCCAACCCAGAGTCTTTTGACCTGCTGCACTCGCATCCCTTATCGTGAAAGATTCCTACTTCCTTTAATGCCAAATTGGAGCCCTTACAGCTTGCACTGGAAGCTGATAAGGCTGTTTAGAGGATGCTTAACTCTTCATCCATAGAGTGCATAAGAACCCCGAGAAGCCAAAATCTCATGTTTAACTTTTAGATTTTTCCTCAGCCTTGCAACTTGTTTATTTTATTATATTTTCATTTAATCTTATCCAGCAGATTTGGTAACCGTGCTAAATGTTGTGATTATACCCTTCTTGACGTTAAGCATATCAAAAATAAAGGAGTCGATCATCAAGGCATTCAGGCAAAGCCTTGTTGGTACAAAAACAGTTTTGGTCTCTACAGCTAATTACCTCAGTTAACTGTCAAAATGATGATGAGTTATATAGAATTAATGATGGGCCCTCTTTGAGTGACAGGTGGCTACAGATCGTCATGCACCACAGTCTCATCTCCACACATGATCAACTTCTTTGCTTGTTTTTGGATTAGCTGGGAGTCAGGGGGCAGAGTCAGGCACTGACAAGATGGCAGCGCTGCCTGGAGCAGCTCAGTCTAAGCCTCAAAGCCACTCGTCAGAAAGGGTGATACATCAGTCTTCATCTACAGAGCTACATTATGTTAGCTTCAGGTCAGCTTCATTAATTCTGTTTTTTATCCCTGACAAAAAGTTTATAAAAGTTTACTATCATTGTCAAGGCTGTTAATGAATGAAGTGATGCATTATCTATGAAACAGATGAGTACAAATTATTTCTTTAATGCACTTTGTAACTGCAGGTTTATGGATTCAAACTGACCTCTTTGCTGAATCTGAACAGAACAGCCTGGTGACACCATGTGCTTCACAGGAAATCCTTCCAAAAAAAAAGATGGCCGAATTAATTGGCAGTTTAAAAATCCTGTTCTGGTAACATCCTTACACTGCTCGTTTACTATTGAGTGTGAGATCAAACATCCTGGATGATGAACACAGGGATTATCCAGGGGCTTATAATAAGCCTCTGCTTGCCTTTGAGGGACCTCTCTTTTATCGTTCAATTCCCAATATCTCAGCAGCTCCCTGGTGAATCACCTAGGGCCAGCCAAGGCCCCCGGCTATTGATCCTGTGGGGGCTTAAGCTATCTGCACGCAGGTGAATGTAGATGAAGTATAGGGCCAGGAACAGTAGGGATGAGAGAGTGCAGTGTGATGGTGTTTGTATAAATATAAGAGCAGAGACTCGGGGCCTCAGATGAGTACAGGAGTGTCAGGTGGAACCTGGGAGAGCTGAGCTGATCCTCTGGAGCCTCATCAGTAGCACGTTGTCATGTGATGAGTGTGTGTGTGCATATGTTAACAAATGTGAGGCAATTGTAACATTGTTTGCAATTAATGAGGTTGTACTGGGATGTTTGATCCAAGTAGAGAAAAACAGCCAGTCACAGAGCAGATTATTCACTGTGTTCATTATTCATACCTGACTGTTTATCTGTGAGTCACCTAGGAGATTTGCGCATTTGCGGCTGTGCCCCATTCACCTCCAGGAGACATCCATCATACAGGGTCCCCAGACCCCCTGCCTTAACTCTCCAAGTCCCAAGGGAGGGCCTTAATGAGGGCCAGATCACCCCACCCATCTGGGCCCCATGGTGATCACTCCCAGTACAGTACTGGGACCGGACAGATCGCACCTGAACCCCAGCTACACAAACAGCAAACTGAACCTAGCAGCCAAATCAAACCTGTCTTTTAGCTTTGATTCCCTCACACATAAGCTTGATCTTTGGAATATATGGAAAAATGATAAAATATGCTATTATTATAATTATTATTGTTGTTGTTGTTCAGGTCAGATCCACCCTTCATGTTTGTGGCTAATTCCCGCCCACGGATTTCTGCTGGACAGCAAATGTTTTGGCAGCCATTCTTCTGTGATTTGCATGGCAATTATATTCCATTGAACCAACACAAATACACAAGTAGCACCATGTGCTGTGTCACGGCAGGACAAAGCCTCCAATGTGTGGGTATGAATTCAAAAGCCTCCTTTAATGAGTTCAATATGAATTGCAAATCAGACATTGCCATCCCTGCAGAAGTCATGACGTCCCTCCCTGCTCCTCATTCTGTTCTGGGAGAAACCTTGTCTTCAAATTAAATCAAACTAATTGAGGCCTCATAAAACCATCCAGGAAATTCAGCCTCTGCATTATCTCCTTTGGACCAAAGCGATACACGAGCACAGCTAAGTCAAGACCAGAAGACTTGAGTGAAGCCTTTCACTCCATGCTACACCCAAGTTCTACAATGCTACGTTTATTCCCAGCGTCCACAGTCCAGTTCATGCACCTCTAAAACACACACTGTGGTTCTGTTGCAGTTTGGGCAGAGAGAAACTGAGAATTTGGGGTCATCAGCCTATTTAATAACAGTCTTTGGCCCTTTTATAATGACTATTAGGCCACAGCTTCATTTGAACTGATCACAGATTCTTTACTGGGACAGTGATTATGATTTTATTCTTCTTCATCACTTCATCTCAGAATACTGAGGAGACTGTGTTTTTTCTTTTATTACTGATGTTTCTTTTTAATTACAACCATGGGACCATATTGTTTATGTTTCATCTCGATGGATTTCAGTGTTGTCACTGTAATTGATTTTCCTGCAGATATCAATGTTTCTTCTTAAATCATATAAGAATCTATTCTGGCAATATGCAACATAATCCAGTGAACTCAGCCTCTGTCACATGAATGTGCTGCACAGGTAAAGTCACAGTTAACTGAGTCAGCTGATAACCAACATAAATCTTTAGATTGGAGAACTTGCTTTGTGGTGTAGGCCTCCATGTCTCATGTTCCCTGATGTTTTTTTGTTTTTTTTAAGTGATTTCTTGGAAATGAAAGGCAGCAGGAAACAGTGACACTGCAGCCACTCAAGTCGAAGCCATGATGGTAATCAGAGTCAATAATATATCGATAAATCTCAATGCACCTCAAGAACAAAATACAACGAGGCTCCCTGTCTGGAGGACAAGTGTGTGTGTATAAATGTGTATAATAGGATTGTGTGTGTATAAATGCTGACTCCTCCAGATATGGTCTCAGACACACACACACACAGACAAACAGGCCCAGATCTGATGACAGTCACCCGGCCCGAAGCAAAGGTCAGCTGGGATGTGTGAGGTTGTGGTAACAATGACTTCACCCTTTGACCTCAAGAGCTCACCTACAGTCTCATCTCCTCACCCTGTAATTTATCTCTCCTGTGTATTTCACATCCACCTGTCATCCCACCTTTCTGCCAAAAGTTATCCAGAGTGAGATGTGAATTTCTGGCTGAGTAATGGATTCCTCCTGAGCTTTCAAGTGAGAGAGAAAGCTGTGTGCAACATGACTCCTGTATGCAGGGGGTTTATGCCAATGTAGGACAAAGCTTCCTGCTAATTGTAACAGAAGCCGAGCTGACCAATGCTAACTGCTCTAATGCTGGAATCAACCCAAGGTCAGGACGAGGAGATAGATATATCGATCCCAGACAGCATGGAGGAGGAAACTTCCAGCCCATCTCAGGCTCATCGCTGCACTCCTCCAGATCCAATCTCCACCTAGATACTATTAGAGGATCTTTGTCAGGGGGGGGCATACTTTAAATTGGCCCAGTGAGGTTGAATGTTGCTTTATTTTCAGAGAGAAGAGGAGTGAGCCTGTAGGAGAGCCACAATATCTCATGGTAAACTGAAGCATGATGTGTACTCAGTTAACACTTTGTGATGTTTAGGTATAACTTTGCCCTTTTGTAACCTGGGTGTCTCTTACTTTTGGCCATAGGCAAATTCATATATTACAATCAGTTATAATGACTCTTAAATCAATCAACATGATCACAGGCAGAAATTCTGAGGCTTTAAATAGTTTAGTGAATGGTATGATTATTACCTAAACCACCAACTGTGAATGAAGATGGCTGTAGCCTCTGTGGTGTCACTCATGGGTATCTGAAGAGCAGTTCTGAAGCTCAGAGTGTGCCGCTACACACAGAAAGGCCCAAGACACAGGTTTAAAATCCAGAGCTGTCTTTTGGTGAAACTAAGCTAAACACTGCAACACCGTGCTGTCCAACAATCAAGAACAGGTGCTAACTGAGCTCACCATTCCAAACATTCTAACTGTGCTAACCTTTCTAGAAGTAAACTGTGCCAACTGTTGTAAAATATGCTAACTATGCTAATGGTTCTGATCCGTCTGTTGGTCTCTGGTTCTGACTGCAGCTGAGTCTCTGACGACTCCTCCTCTGGCCATTGTGATGCTCTCTGCTCTTTCACCTGGAGCAAACAGGTGGTGGTGGGCGGGGCTTAACCTGTTCCAGGTTTTTCAGTCAGGCAGTCAGAGCAGATGAGCTTCAGACCCAGTTTGTATGTGTGAAAACACTGTTAAATTCAATATTAATCATAGTATAGGATTTTTATACAGACTTCAAAACTTTCTAATATTTTCTGGTTGAACTTTGACCTTCAATTTCAAGTGAGCTCACTGTTAATTTACCTCCCAATGAGGTGCTCTGTTAGCTGGCTCCACTCTCTGATGCCGTGGTGCTGTTAACTGTTAACTGACAGAAATAACTGGTCAAAAAAACTACATCGGATTGATCCCCAGAAATACAGAAGAATATTCTGACAGTTGACTTCTTTGTATTTTTCTGTCAAGGAACCACAACAAAGACAGTCAGTGTGTGTGAGAGCTTTGGGTGCATGCTGTTTATTATGAAGTGGTGTGAACACATCATTAACTCCCAGCATAAAGTGACCTGGAGCCAGGGGTCAATTGAACAGGGCTGACAGCGATGTCAAGTGGCTCGACACGCGGTGAGCCCCATCTGGCCCGAGGGAGGGAGGGAGTGGGGGGCTTGGAAATCTGGTTTCACACTCACATCATCTGGTGTTATACACATACAAACAGGACAGGACACTGAGGCTTCCTACATCCTACAACTCTGGCGTGATGGTGTGTCAACATACCAACACAGCACAAGCACAGATTCATCCTTTATCTCTGTCATAGGTTAAACTGCTCCTGGCTGTCCAAACAGGCTCCAGAGCTGAGCCCACGCCACCACTGAGCCCCACTTATAAAGTGTAAGCTGGTTTACGGCAGAGTCCAGATTTGTATGTTTAATCGGTCATATTCAGAGCAGCGTCTATAGGCAGAGGGAGAATTTTACAATTTCAATTGGTTCTGGTTTTGAACCAGAGCTGTAAAATCAATGTTGAGGGGCAGGAGTGTTGCTAGTCATAAAGCTCTACCTTGCTTATTTTAAAGTGCACTATATATATATCACAGGGCACAGCTCATACTGGGGCTCGAGCCCCAGTTAAAGGGTTCTGATGACGCCCCTGTTGTGGGTTAAAAAGAACATCTTCCCCCACCCTTGTCATTTGTCTGATCAGTGGTGGAACTATGGTCACTCAGTCAGCAGTGACATTAACCATGACAGGCCTGTTGTGGTCCTGCCAAGAAGGTAAAAGCCCAACTAAACCACAACCACGCAAAAGACTCTCACCATCTGTAGGTACTTGACACAGTCCAATTCAGAAATTCTCAAATTAAGTGTATTAAAGGTAGATCGATCACTGATTCTACTTAGCTATACCCACAGTGGGGGAGGAGACTTGCAGACTGATATATTCAGATGATAACAAGATTAAGAAGCGAGACAGTCCATATTAGGGGTGTTGGCAATTGTAGAATCATAGAAACAACATTCTTTGAGAAATGTAACCCCCTCATCCACACAGCAGAGTAGTGTGCAGAGATCTGGTCCTATGGGTCCCACCTTTACTTCATCTTCATTAATTGTTCTCAGCTCATCATGAAGAGAGTCAGATCATTTGAAACCATCACCTGGACCTCACCCATGTATTTGTGTTCAGAATATATTTCCAAGTTTTCATGGAACAGGCTGAGACCAGAGCCACATGACAACAGTAACATCTGTCTGCGGCTCCAGAGATGATTACTCTGCCGCTCTGGAAGGACTCATCCGACAAGGCTCCACTCTCTCTGTAGCTACTGTACACACGCATACACACACCCACACAGTGTGCACTGCAAGCACACACATGCACAGATTGGCAGAGCCAGATGGCAGAGTCTCTTTTACTGTCACCTAAACCTCAGTGGAATAGCTGTGGATATGTCTGGGTATGCAAACAACAAGAGAATCATTTCTACTACTGGTGGCTGGAGTCTTCTAATTGGCTACTCATAAAAACATCCTACTGCACAGGATTCATACAGAAAAAAGGACTGGAATCAAGGTCCAATGTTAAATGATAGGGAAAATCCATCACTGTGTTTTATTCAGGAACTTTGGTAGAAATGTTAAAACCCTGAAAAATGCAGAGTAGCACATTCTGAACACCCAGTGTCACATATGGTGATACTGCTGAGGTGGATTCGATGCGTAATGCGTACGTACCTGTACCAGTCCAGTCCCCGTGCGTAATGCCGGTCGAAGAAGTGCGGCTCAGACCCCAGGGCGCGGATGTCCGGATGGAGCCGCAGGAACTCCAGCAGAGCCCTGGTGCCCCCCTTTTTAACCCCTATGATCAGAGCCTGGGGTAAACGCCGGGTGGCCGTCCACTCCTTCCCCGAGCTGTTCGCCTCAAGCCCGGAGTGCCCGCTGAACGCGCCCTCGCCAGCAGCAGTAGCACGGAGACCTGGACCCTGTGCTGCGCTGGTTCCATTTCTTTCGCGCGACGAAGACACGAGGAATTCGCGCGTGGGGGTCTTGATCTCAGAGCTCTCCGCTGTCAGCTCCGACTCACAACAGTCAGTGAGGAGGTAGACGAGGGAGAAGCAGAGGATGCTCAGAGAGGAGGCGATGGTGAACCGGTGGAAGAGCCGCCGCAGGTCCGCGCTCGGGTGATGGTGGTAGTGGTGGTGGTGGTGGTGAAAAGCTGCCATCCCTCAGAGATCCATGTGAAAGAAGGTGCCATTCTACCACATGTTCAGCTGACAGCCCGTCATACTCCACCGCTGCGATCACACTGTGAACTCAGGAGAGTCTCAGTCAGTGCGCTCACTCCTCCCCCTTCATGCTGGGACATGGAACCAGCCAACCAGTCAGTCTTTGGTGAAAACACTTTTTGCTTGACACCCAGGACGTCCGTCCACCTCTCACCCACACTGGAGCCGCTTGGAGATGAATAAAGCTCTGTATCCGAGCTGCAGGCTGTGGGATTACTCCACGGCTCAACCCCCGCCCTCCTCCTCACCCACTCAACTTTGTGCCATGAAACAAACCAACTATGATAAACACTCAGTCAGATCCAGTGGATTCAATGAGTACAGGCGGGATTTGATCAAGCAGAACATAAATAGAATGGTTTATCACACTCACACTCAGCTGACACTGCGTCTGAACACATAATTGGCTTAGTGGTCAGACAGTAGGAGATTCCACGGGGCAGCTGCCAATTGATACCCTGACCCCTGAGCATACTAAGACTGAGTCCCAGCGTCACTCCCAAACTCCATCTGCTCTTTGAACTGCTAAACAAACAGTAGGACCAGTAAAGGCATCATCACCTGCATTAAAGGAGAGTGTTGTGTTGTGTTGTGTTGTGTTGTGTTAGGGAACTCTGCAGCCTCTATTACTGCAGTGTGGAGCTATACAGATAATAGCTCATAGGAGACTCATTAGTCCCTCCTCCCACCTCCACCCCTCTTCAAATTTCATGTGCACATCTACAAGCCCACACACACACACACACACACACACACACTCCCAAACATGCACACATCTTTCATGATCCATTTTGGCTTACCCCTGTCATTATCCCGCAGCAGATGTGACCCCACCATAAAACCGCTGCATTGTCCCATAGAGAGAGACTGAAGAGATCTGCATGTCCCTACAGCAGAAACACTGTCCTGAGATCTGCTGCAGACATGACTGGAATTACACCTGCACATATTATATGACAGCTCTGACAGACAGTTTCTGTAGTTTCCAACTTCAATGAAAAGGTTACTGTCTCTACCTTATTAACACCTTACTGACCAGTTCCCAGCAGAATGAACACATCCATTTGGAGCAGGAATATAAGAACCAAACCTCAGGTGAGTCCAGGGAATATGATGCAGTACAATCACAAACTGAAATGATCTGTGAAGCTGCAGAAAAAAAAATATTTAAAAAATTATTATTATTTTTTTTACAACCATTACAACCATACAGTCATGTCTGATCATAGATGTTATCAGTGAGTCCGATGTTTTGTAAATTGGCATAATCAGGAAAAAGACAGTGTTGAAGAAAACAGATGAACAGATGAAGAGATGAATCTACTCAAGGACCCCCAGTGATTTATTCTGAAGAAACCATCCTCCATGTCTAAACTTTTATGAGGTGGAACAACAGTGAACAACTAGAAGTCGACATCTCTTTCTTCTTCTTATTTCCTGTTTATTTTATTCTCCGACCTCCCTTGACAGATCACGAGGCGAGGTCATCAGAGGGGGCTGTGTGTCTTTTGTCTGCAGTCGCTCCTCGGGTTGTTGTGTGATAAAGTGGTCGTCTATAAAAGCGTGACCCTGGGGTCAGGGCCGGAGCCCAGGCAGTGACTGATTATCCCATACAGGACCTGATTAAAACACTGCAGCGCTACAATCAAAGAATGAAGAAAAGAAAAAGAGGTATATTTTTTTTAAATATTAGTCACTTCCTGTTATTCTGATAATGTTTAGTGCCTCTACTTGTTTGTTAAGTACAGTATAGTGTATAAAAACCAACACATCTATCATTGCCCCTCCTGACACCCCCCTCCCTCTACCTCTGACTGGCAAATTAGAGTTAAAGTAATGGTGTCAGTAATCAGGTCTAAATTATAGCCATAAGTCACTGAGCAGAGAGCCTTATACCTGGGAGCCAATCACATCCACAAACTAATGAAGCACTGACCTCACCATCCATTTCAGACGTAAGGAGCAGCTCTCCACACAGCAGGGTGTGCTTAAGTGGTTTCTGTGCTGCTTCTAAAGGCTCAAGCTTCCAAATGACAAGAAACATGTTTTCTCTGGAAGCATGCAGATAATTTTCTGTGATTTAGGTGAACTGGCACTTTAAAACTAATCAGGCAAATGTCATGATGTTTTTTTGTTTTGTTTTGTTTTTTCATATCAGTTCAGTCTAATATGACCTGGCTACTCTAAAGTGTGGGAGCTGAGGGGGCTGCACGTGGATAGGCATGAAGGATCAGACTGATAACAATGGGCGAGGTCTCTCAAATGCACCTCACTAGGTGTCAGAACAGAACCTGAGTGCTTCAAAGATGGTCTCAGAGCTACACAGGCAAACTCCATGGACCTCTGTAATTACAGTAGCCCTGAGGACGAGGGGGCAGGAGGGAGGTACCAGTGCTAATGACAATGCTAACACTCAAATGGCAGCTATGGACAAACCCCACTGTGGATGTTTGTCTGGTCTATCCATGTGGGCAAGGTAAGGGTGGGAAATGCAAGCAGCATGTGGTGTAGCTGGCTGTTAAAGTGACAGAAAACCCAACCTCCTGAATGATTCACATATTTATATGTCCATGTGACATACAGACATTCTGTCTGCACTGCCTCTAACTGACGGACTGCTTCTCTGTCTTCTGGTAAACCATGACGTCATGTGAGGAGTGAGATCATCAGTGAGATGCACATGAACACACATGTGGGATTAGAACTTATTAGAGCTAATGAGCAGATCAATTTAGGGACTGATTTTCTTCTGATAACTGAAAAAAACACAGCTGTAGCAGGGACCATGGAAATGAAAGTTAAAAAAAAATGAAACCTAGACATCTCACATCTATAGACTGGGGTTTTTTTTTTATTTCTTAGGAAGGCTCTATTAAAGTGAAATGAGCTGAGTAGCACTCAAGATAAGACCTAGTTCAATTCTCTAATTGATAAGTAAAGGAGCTTCAATGCTATGGTATCTCCCTAACAATAAATCTAATTACAAGTCATATCAGAGAGGCCAGTTTAGGCCTGATCTTAAATGTAGAGAGGGTGTCTGCCTATCAAAGAGGTGTTACCTCTGAGACCTCAAGGTTCAGTGCCATAATCTACTCTTAGTAACTCCGCTAGAGCTGAAGTCTGAGAGCAGAGTGTTAAGACCAGATAAGATGGTGCCTGACCATTAAAAGCTTTGCACCTGAGGAAGAGGGTTTCCTATCTGGATTTTAATTGGAGCCAGTGCAGTGTTCAGAGTTAAGGTAACAATTGTATCAATCAATTCTACCTTTCTAATGTCCTTAATGATTAGCAGGTGGCAGAAGGCTGTCCTCAAGACTTGTTTTATCTGGGATGTAAAGGTTGTGTCCTGATCAAAAATGACCCCAAGGTTTCTGACTGTAGCACTGGAGGCCAAGGTAATGCCACCAATACTAAGTGTATCAGCAGATAATGTGTTTCTGTGGTGTTTAAGGATAAGTACAATGAGGAGAGGTAAAAACTGCTGGCTTTTGATGTCTTTAAGACATGTCTGACATGTTTGACCAACTGCCTGGTTGGTCTGAGCAGGCTCCATGGATAAGTATAGCTGGGTGTCATCTGCATAATGATGGAAACATATCTGGTGCTTCCTGATAATATTGCCAAAAAGAGGTCACAAGCCCATGTTGGGCCTTACTCTCTATCCAGCCTCTCCCAATGTTAACATATGGTTGATAACATCCATCCATCCATCCATTAGCTATACAGCTTTTCCTTGTAGGGTCACAGGAAGTGGGGGGAGAGTCTGTCCCACAACTAGCATGTAGAGACAAACAACCTTACACACTCACATCCACATCTATGGTGTTACACCCCAGCTATGTTGGCCTTAAGGGGCATAACAACCATCCACCCCTGACTCCCAAATACCCACATGAAGACACTACTAGAATTAGCAAAATGGTTTATTAAACATAAGTATGAATTAAGACGCACAACACCCAGGCCGAGAGGCAGGCAATCCCAGCATTCCCCATGTCCACTGCCTCTGCTTCTGATGCTGGCTGCAGGGCTTAGGACCCCTCACTCCAGCCAGGTGGATCTTGTAGCTACAACAATCAAGGCCTGGGTGGAGCTGTAGGAGAATGAGAGGGACATACAAGGCAGAACCCTTTCAGCCATAACATATGGGCACCCTAATGAGAGTGTCTGTGGACTGGGAGAAAGCTGAAGGACCTGGAGAGAACCCACACAGGCACAGGGAGAACCTCTGTGAGCAAACTCCTCACAGAGGTTCAAACCCAGGACCGTCTTGCTGTGATGCAACAGTGGGACTAAATGTTTGTCAGTCTTCAGTCTAACAGATGTTCAGAGTGTCATCTGGTGACAGCTGACAGCTGGCTAGCATACTGGAACACAATGCTATGATTTTTTTCTAGCTAAGGGAATCACAAACATCATGCAGAGCCATCCCTGCCACAAGGATGCTTATTTGGACCACCCAGTGCACCTGTATTTCTTATGTTGCTCTTCACATTAGTTCATGTTTCTTCTTCATGTTTTAACACCCTGGTTTGTTTGGAGATGACCCTCTATGCAGCAGGTATGTGTCACTTTTTTGGTCACTGTTGAACCAGGTTGTATTGCAGGTGTATTAATAGATGATACTCCTCAACAGTCTTCTTGATCTCCAACTACTCTCCCTTGTTTCAGTTCCTGAAGGGTCAGTGAGTCCTGCCAGAACCACACCCAGATCATAGGCCCACACCTTCTGCTCCCCCAGCACCTCCTCCACCTGTCATTGATCCACGCACAGGCCAAGACAGCAGCGTGTGTGCATGTTTGTGTGTTTGACCCATATTGTGAACAGATCTGATCAGAGCACCCCAAGAAGGGATAAGTCCTACTAATGCTGCTTTGGGGACATGCGTGTGTGTGTGTGTGAGTCTGTCTGCGTGTGTGTGTGTAAGAGACAGAGAGAGAGAGAGCACTCAGACTTTCATGTACATGCCATTGGTTTCAGTGATGAAGGTGCCTCTGTGACCTCTCCAGGTCATAGCTGCACTAAAGCTGTGTACGCTTCACACTTCAGCTGATTGTCATTGTCATTTCTGATCTTAAGGTTTACAGCAGTTACCTGACAGATAGCTGTGTGTGGTTCCAGGCTTGAACACGGTTGAATCATCACTAACAAATGAGCAACTGTGGCAGAAAATATCAAGTTCTTAGAGTTACAAATGTGCATGAGAAGTTTAATCTCTGGAATCTACCTTACCCCTCATAGCTGATCAATCACAGCAGTGAGTGTGGGCGTGAATGTCATACTGTTGGTGACAAAAGCTGAGGGGACACAGTGAATCTGGGCTAAAACCAAACACTTACACTGAACAGTGTGTCCTCAGTGTTGTTTGCTGCCATTTTATTTGGATGTTAATTTTCTTTGGAGACGTTGGGCCATGAGGGATCCACCTGTCAGAGCCTTTGAAATGGTGCAGCCTAAATACAGTGCAATGATGCAACCAGTCTATAAATGCAGCCATTGAAGGACGTAACCATGGATTCCCAACATTCCCCTAATTCCCACTCTGAAAAGATGCAATGCAGAGCTCCATAAACCAGCCGCTCACCTTGATCTCAGGTATAAAAACTTTATTCATTTAGAGAGCCTGAAGCACAGACTGTATGACCCGGTTCATCTGAAGCACACTTAACATGACCATCTTACCTGACAGTACCTTGATTTTCTAGTGCCTTGCTCAGAAGCTGTGGTTTTTCGTGTCATCCAGAGCTCAAGCAGAGTTAGGGGGTTTAAAGGGCGTGCTTGGCTGACCCTAATCTGCCCTAATGCCCTCCTGCTGGTGTCAGATCCACTACCAGTGTGACTGCATCTCCACAGAGCAGAAGAAGTGGCTAATCAGCTGAGCTCTTTAGGTTACAGGATTAACACAGTTGAGGGGAAGACAGCTTTTTATGCATGGGAGGATGGACAATGTTTACAGAGTGTCTTTCTGGATCTGAATGGTGTGAAAGGTAAAAACAGAGGGCTGGGATTGACCTGGCTGCAGGCAGTGGGATTATGGACACCTTATGTTCCTTATTGATTCATCCTCAGCTGTACAGGTTTGCAGATGCATTCACAGACACCTGCAGAGTTTGCATTCATTCCAGTCGAACATCATCTACCTATTCTACATACGCAGTTAGAGTCCAGTCAAAATGGTGACATCCAAGCAAGAGGAGGAGCTGTGGAGGTGAGGGTAGGAGCAGACATCACTCTTAACATAAATGCATCTGACCTAATTGGTGTGTGTAGACATCTGTATCCAAGCTCTGCATACACCTCATGATGATGATGTTTGTTTCAGACGGACCCCTGCAAAAGTAAAAACCTAGTGCTCAGAGGCAGAGAGAGATAAAGTGTGAGTGCACAGGAAGGCGAGGGGGACAGATCAGGAAAAAGAGATTAAGACTACCTGCTGGATAGCCTGTCCTCATTTCCACAGGCTTCCAGACACATCTGCTAGCATTGTTTAACATCCCCATTGTAAAAGGAGATGGATTATTGCTCCCCTTGGTCGCTGGGAGTGGGGGGGGGGGTTGTAACGACATAGACGTTATCCCAGATAAATCTGTTATCCAGGGTTTGTGCAGGGATATCTCTGCAAGGGGATTAAAGACAGAGAGAGTAGAGCAATATGGGAGTAATCCCATCCAGCTTCCTGTTTCACCTTTTATCAAACCTGTTGTTATGGAGAGAACAACCTCTCCTATTCAAAGTGTTTGTGATGCTTATGAATTCATTTCAAGGTTCACAAAAGCTCACCTCACCTGATCAGTGGGGCTGCAGTTCTCTCTCCAGGGTTTACAGTCAATAGGGGGCTGGGTTGTGTAATGATGTTTTTTTTTTATATCTGCCTTGAAGTCCAACTGGGGTTGGTGTTTTCTGGGTGGGGGTGTTACGGCCCTAGTGCCGTGTGAGTGTGTGTGTGTGTGTTGTTGTTGTTTCTCTCCCTCTGCTACCCCTCCAGGTGATCGCTCCTCCCCTGACCAACATCCGGTTCCCCTTTATTAATCTGCGGGACGTGGTTAAATAGTGGGAGGAGAGAGGCGGGAGAGGAGAGAGAGAGCAAGAGACGTGGGACCACAGTGGTGGAAACGTGGTGCGGACAGAGTACTCTTTTCAGTGGAAAAGAGGGTGCATTTGTATTTCATTGTTTGTTTGTGTTTTCCCCATCAGAGTGGTGGCGTTTTCAGTTGTTTGTTACCGGTTGAGCCTGTGGTGTTTTCTTTCCAGCGTTGCTGCGTCCTTTGTTCTCTTTGGCGGGTTCATCCTGGTGTGTTTTTTTTTTTGTTTGGTTTATTTAACACCAGCGTTCTGAGTTATCGTACTTATTAGACCTCTGAATAAAGAGTCCTCGTTTCGTTACACTCAATCAGTCTCTGAGTTGTTTTCCTTTTTTCCCGGTAAAACATTTCCTTTGTTTCCTTCCCTTCATCCCCTGGTTCCATCCACGGGAGGTAACACAACATTAACCTCAAATGCAGAGTATACTGCAAAACCTGGACAACAGTTTTGCAGTCTGGGACATAGAAGAGAAAGAAATTAGATTTTTTTTTAGCACTCTTATGTTCAGGACCATGTTGATGTTCAAATGGTCTGTTAAATCATAAAAGAGTGTATAGTATATTGTACTGCATTATTTTTAACATTGCTGTGAACACAGTTTGAAATCACATCAGATGCCACAGGTCCACATTGGCTGGTAGTTTTTATTAGGCTGTAATTCAGCTCTAATGGAGCAGAGGTTTCAAATGTGTGTTGGTCCAGTGGTGAGAGTCACTTGTTGTGTTCTTGCAATCAATGTGTTTTTCATGTAAGTACAGCTAAGTTATTTTTTAATGTGGTCTCGGGGAATGAACTGTGGTTAAAAAAAAAAAAAGGAGGAGCCTAGACCCCCTGCCTGTGTGCCTGCCTGCCTGTCCGCCTGCCTGACTGTCTGTCTCTGCCTGTCTGTCTCTGTCTGCCTGCCTGACTGCCTGCCTGACTGTCTGTCTCTGTCTGTCTGTCTGTGTGCCTGCCTGCCTGCCTGTCTGCCTTACTGTCTGTCTGCCTGCCTGCCTGCCTGCTTGTCTGTCTGTCTGTCTGTCTGCCTGTCTGCCTGCCTGCCTGCTTGTCTGTCTGTCTGTCTGTCTATCTGCCTGTCTGTCTGCCTGACTGTCTGTCTGTCTGTCTGTCTGTCTGTCTGTCTCTGTCTGTCTGTCTGTCTGCCTGCCTGTCTGCCTGTCTGCCTCTGCCTGCTGTCTGTCTGTCTGTCTGTCTGTCTGTCTGTGCTGTCTGTCTGTCTGTCTCTGTCTGTCTGTCTGTCTGCCTGTCTGCCTGCCTGTCTGCCTGTCTGCCTGCCTGCCTGCCTGTCTGTCTGCCTGCCTGCCTGTCTGTCTGCCTGTCTGTCTGTCTGTCAAGCTTTTATTCATTGACAATAAGAAAATGCTTTGTTTTGGACATAAAGGAATTTAACTCATTATGAATTTATTTGCCCTCACTGACCCATTAGTTTTCCATCTGACTGTGTTTTTAAACCATTGACTATTAGCCCATATTTATGTCAGGTCACAGAAGCAGTTTATGTTTAATCAAAATTCATCATGCATGGCTGAGCCTTTTACATCCCAGCTCCTGATCCAGTCCTGTTCCTGGTGCTCTCTGGTCATCAGCCTTTAATAACACACATAAAAGTATAGAGGAGGGAACTCCTGTGGAGATGACTGTCTCTCATCAGGGTGAAGGTATGTCTGTCTGTCCACTGTTGTGAGATTAACACTTTTCCAAATGTAAACTATACTTCTGTTCAATTTGTTGTTGTGTTGTGATCTTACATCACCTCAAACTTTTCCATCAGTTTTTTTAAACCAGAGAAAGGTGTGATTTTATTTCATTGTTTGTCTGGCTTATCACTGACTGTCATATAGCTTTATAGCATAGCAAGTGCTTATTAGACATCCTGTGGTCTTTATGAAGTGAAGTGCTCTCTGCAGAGAAGAGTGTTTCACAGATTCTTGAAGATAAACAGGAGAGGATTCAGTATATAGCTTGCTCCACCACAGAGCAGCACAGTCTGGACTGAGATGGTCTTGTGTACAGCAGGGATGGTGGTGACAGACAGACCACAATGCTTTCACAAGGCTGAGTGAGTCTAAGTAAATGTTACAGACCCAGAGGTCACGCTGAAGGCAACGTTCAGTGTTGTGTCAGTTCATAGAAAAAATTCATAGTTCATTTCATAGAGGCTGAAGATGAATTAGTTCACATTCATTTTCTTTGTTTTTATTTTGTTTCTATAGGCTTCTGTTCTTTGTCAGTAGAACCAAATCACTGCCAAACCAAATCCTCAAGTATGAGAATATAAGTTATGAAATATGTCACGAATCAGCTATAAATGCTGAAATTAACTGGCTTTAGCAGGTGTATGCGTCTGCACCATGGACTGTATAAAAAGGTCCGTGGAGTCTGTACTGCAGCACCACACTACTGATGTCTATGGAAATGTCATGTGGTGTCTAAGCCCGTCATTACAAAGATGGGGCTGAAGACAACAACTCCCAAGATCCCACACTACTGTGTTTAAGGCCTGGTCTCACCAAGAAGTGGCACATCATCTACTCAGTGGTGAGACTATAGCTGTTCTGGACAGTAGTTTAGTGATGATAGCCCTACTGTAACTCAGTGAAGTTCAACTTCCCAGTGTCCTCTGTTCTGGGCGATCTCCTTTGTCCATCACTGCTGACAGTGTTGAGCCAGCTCACACCAAGATAGAACTGGTTTCATTTCCTTTTGTTTGTTCTGTTTTAAACAAATATAGGCAGCTATGCCATACCAAAACCAAATGAATTATTGGACCATATAAGAATCACCGAGTTGCATTTAAAACTT
Organism: Caranx melampygus; assembly: GCA_019059645.1. Taxonomy (NCBI): domain Eukaryota; kingdom Metazoa; phylum Chordata; class Actinopteri; order Carangiformes; family Carangidae; genus Caranx; species Caranx melampygus. The sequence goes on from JAFELL010001115.1 coordinate 367,515, forward strand.
AAAAATCAATGAGAGTTTATTTCAATGTGTCCTGTTATGATGAAAGTGAAAAAAGGATCTTTTTCGTGTTGTTTACGGAAATTGCTGGAAACAGAAAAGTAAAACATGTTCAAATGTAAATGTAAACCTGCTGACACCAGCTTGGTGAATGAGAACACATGCACACAGCTGAGGCCCTGTTCTTATGCCCCAAGTTTTGTCCCCTGTTACCAGCGGTTACCCAGCAGCCCCCAAATCCAGAATAACTGATCCTGCTTGCAGGGGCAGCACAGAGCCAGGCCAGCCAATCAAAGGCCAGAGTTCCACTAGCATAAAAACAACTGTTAGCAGCCGCTCTTTTCATAACCAGTGATCCAAGACCTGTTAGTGACCATGTAAGAGATGTGCACATGCACACACACACATTGAACCTTTTAGTGAGTACATAAAGAAACATTCTGTCAGCGCTGTGCAACAGAACAAGTCTGCTCAATGGGCAATTTGGATTCCTACTTCTGTCCAGGTTAATGTCTCCCCCTTTCTCCATAAGCCCCCACCCATGTGCCCCTCTGTACCCCCTGAACTGGAACTCCATCAAGCCTGTTTAGTGTCAGCTCCTAGGCCACCAAAGCAACCCAAATTCAGTGGGAATTATACAGTGACAATCAAGGGAGTTATGTTACATTCTCGTACTTTTTCAACTAAAACTGGCAAATAAATGTAGCACAAGTAACAAAGTAAAAAATGGTACAGTTCAATTCCATGTATGGCTATGTGTTATTATATTGAAATTTATATTAATAAGGATATGTTTCTCATCAATCCTCTTTTTTGGTTTACATTTGGGCCCAACCAATCAAACATGACACGTGAGGATGTCAGTGGCAGTCTTAGTCTAATATGTTACTAAATAAGGTTTCACAACAGTAGTTAACACTTCATAAAATGCCATCATAAGGCGTCTGGTGTTTGGGGGAAGGGGCAGGATATGCCTCACACAGCCACCACCTTGCTATTTATCTATCTAGTCATCAGAGGTCACTGATGATCCTTTGTGTCATGTCCCATCCTGATATATAGCTCTGTTTTCTGAAGTCATATTTGTTTTCACAGCCTCTTTTATTTACTGTCTAACCTCTTGTTGATGATTTCCACCACCTGCCCTCCTGCTGTCCTGTTTCTGGCCCCTGTGATTGTCGCCACTAATGTGTCTCATTGTCTTCCCCTTAGTGTAATTAGTGTTTGCAGCAAGCCCTCTAGCATTTCCTATCTAGTGTGTGTGTGTGTGTGTGTGTGTGTGTGTGTGTGTATGTGTGACCCAGTCTTTTGCTTCTGCCCTTGGATTTGCTTTTCTTGTCTGACTGACCTCTGGCCCTCCTGTAAAGCAAATTTGCAGATCTTTTTTTTTTTTTTTTACAAAAACATCGGAAATATTACTGTTGGCTATTCTAACAAAAAAAGGAAAAAGGAATAGTCTCTCTCATTCCTGTCTGCTGAAGTGTGCATGTTGAGACCTCACTCTGTAGGATGAAGGGGAATTTCCTTTTTCTGATTGTGAAGCAAAGGAGCGACTCCTTCCTTGGTGGATGTTCTTTCCTTTCACAGAAAAATCCAATCAGGTTCTCTGAAAGAGTTTGGCATGTTCTTGAGTCTTGTTTCGTCAGGGTACAGATTCCCAAGGGGCCGAGAAGGTGAGGAGCTGAGCGGGGGTCAAGGCATCCAGTGATGGCAGGCTTTAGAAATCTCTGCTCGTCCTGTGCCCCTTCTGTTTCATTAAACCCCCCTCCCCTCCCACTACCAACCCCTGAGGGAGCAGAGAAAGTGTATGTGAAGGTGGGGGTGGGTGGCTGAACATGTAAGAAGTTTATTTGCCTATGATAGCTGATAGAGTTTAGTAACACTGCATAAACACTGATTTCCTGTTTGTGGTGAAGGTGTCATATTTCGCTCCTTCCTGCAGCACCGAAGTCCTCACTGTGGAGTTTGTCCATCACTTTTATGACTTTGCAATAAATTCAGCAATAAAGAAAGTGGGATGAAGTGGATAAAAGTCTTTATTTTATATATGGCAATTCTTCAAGATATATGGGGGCCTGGAGGAGCCAGCATCCTGAAACAGGCCAATATTGGTACAGTATCAAAAAATTATAATTCATTTTGAACTAGATAACTATAACCAAAATTACCAGTGCATAAAGCTTAATGATCAAATTCTACACTGAGAGGTTTGCAACATTCACACTTGTGCCACATGAAACACACCAGCAGCTGCTTAAAAACATTTCTTTACAATGTAATAGGGTGGAGGTGGGGAGGGCAGTTAGGCCAGTCTATGAAATGCCAATTTGTCAATGGCCAGATGAATGGGGTGGATGAATGTAAGTCTGCCTTGAACACTGGATGATTTTAGGCCTGATTAGTCAACCCCAGTGACTGGGACCTGATTCAAGGCTTGTCCTAAATGATTATTATTTGTGTTGTATCAATACAGTTATTTTACTGCTCAGGATTGAGTCAGAACCTTATGATCTCAAATTGTAAATATCATGTTTAACATATTAAGATTCCAGAAAAACCTGCAATAGCCAATGAGAGTGAGCAGACCAGGAAGTATCACCAACTGGATGTAGCATATTTCGCACTGCAAATGGCATTAGTGCACCCACGCCGACCTCTCAGCCAGGATCTCAACACATTCTTCTTCTTCTCTTTTTTTTTTTGGCTGCATAAAAGACTTACATCAGGTGTGCGGTCTCTCAGTTTGGCAAAATTGTGTAGTGTGTGTGTGTTCTGAGGATTAGAATGTTAAACTGTCCTCATTTCTGTGGTCTCCTACATCTTGAAAATCAGTTGAGATTTAAAAATCGGTGTTTAAAGATAAAGTCTAGTGCTGGTATATGAACATACAAATGCATCGGTTCACGTCTGATTTTAAAACGCATTTCAACATGCAACATGGAAACTGCCTCTTGTGCAAACTAACAGGTATGTGTTGTTTTCAACCCATCTGTCAGTAAGTGACTGAGACAGAGGTGGGACAAAAGAGGTTGAGCAAATTAATATGCTCTACAATTCAATGAAATCTGTCCATTTGAGATAGCTGAATATTTGTGGTTCATTTTAAACTATGTCAGGACTAAGGATATCAGCTCTGTGAAGTCAGGCAGTCCAGAAAATGGAGGCCATGATAACTTACACAAAGATTTTATCTGATTTTTTGGGTAATTTATTGTTATGTATTTAGGTCCTTTAACTGCTTTTAGAGCTGTAGACCTGAGTTTAGGGAATGTGTTCCTATAAAATATGAACAGAATTACATTAAGATAAAATCCCAGCATGTTGTCAACAGGTTGTTTGCTCCAACCAAACGTATCCTAAAATACTGACCCTATAATGTGCGTTGTCATGGTTACAATAACAAGCAGAAATCTTACTCCTGTCTTGTTGATCCATCCTTGCACCTCAACATCTAACTGAAGTGGATTTTGTTGTTCTTAATACATACATGTTTCTCTCTTGTCATCATTACTATGACCACTATATAGTCACACAGTAACAAATATAACTAGAGTTCATATAGCAACTCCCTGTGCAGGGCCATAATAAAAGCTGACATACTGGACCAGCCCCTAACAATAAACACTGATGTTACCATCCAGTGCACTGACTGATAGTAACAGACAATCAATACAGACACTACTTATTTTTGTGAACATCTCCCTTTGGACCCCGATCAATAGCTTCTCTGACTCTCTGACATGTAACCACAGAGCTGCTGCTATCACTCCAAAAAAACAAAGGATAAACCCTGTTGTTATCATATTAATCCAAATCTATTCTGAGAGACCCAGCACTCCTGCTCCACATGGAGGATTTCTCCTGGGCCAGCTTTAAGGCTTATTCCCCATAGTTCACCCTGTTTTAAATCTCTCTGACATCCACTAGTAACATAATCATATGTGTGTTCCCTCAGGGTTATGAGAAACATTATAATGCTTTTCTGTCCCGAAGCAAGAAAATTGAAGGATTAAACATTCAAAGTCTCTAATCTGTAACTACCAGTGTAGCCTTGTTCATGTGGAGACAGTGAGAAAGTGTTTCTGAGGTGAAAGGACATGAGAGGCATCGGACGCTGGAAGATCTCAGATTAAGGCAAACTTTTCTTCAAAGATTAAATATGTAATCTTCAAACCAAACTGGAATGACAGATTAGGATGACTTCTACCACACATGATACAATCCCTTCTCAAGATGACGTGATGCTTAGATTATGCCATTAAAGAGTAGTTTAATCCTGTATACTGTGATCATGTTGACAGGTTGGTCTGTCCAAATAATTCCACTTGAGTATTTACAGTTTCAGAAAGGTTTTCAGGGTACAATACATTTAAACTTTTAAAAAAAGGAAGTATTGTCAGATTACTCCATGAACAGCACAAAACATTGACCTATACTGTCATTAAAAAAAAGAGAACTTGACAAAGCTACCTGTTTTCTCTGGTTTCAATATGAGCTAATCAAGTTCCATTAAGTCAAATATATATTTTAATAGTATTTTTGACCCTGAATGATCACATACGAAGAGAGGGCCTGACTAATTTCTACATGATCTAATAAAAATATAGCAGATTTAAACGAGGTGGGCCTGGCTTGGTGACTGCTTTGTTGTGACATCACAGAGTGACAGAAAGTCCTGACAGCTGGTTTTGAGGCTCAGTTTCTGAATACAGGCTGTGTGCATTTCTCTGTGGACTGAGGCTTTGATATATTCACAGTATTAATATAGAACCTAGAGCTGCTTTATAATCACAATACACATGGTCATCTACCGTTATACTGTGCAGAGCTTTAACACAAACGTCTACCTTTATACTGTGCAGAGCTTTAACACGAACATCTACCTTTATACCATATGGAGCTTTAACACAAACATCTACCTTTATACCATATGGACCTTTGAAACCACAAGAACACTCAGGTGAAATCACATTCCCTCTTATTCTAATGCTGTCTTAGTGACCCCTGTGGGGGCTAAAACAGCCATTAATACTGCCAGTGCCTCGGGACAGTGATGTTGACATTTTATTTGCCAAGGATTCCTGAATAAATCAATTAAAAATAAAAATAAAATAAAAATGTTCAAGACACTTCAGGTGTTCCCATTCAGGGCGAAAATCCTTCACTCTTTGCTTCTTTGCTCAGTTTGAAGAAAAGATCACCATGTGCTGATCACCACATTGTGTGAACGCTGAACATATTCTCAACTGTCTGTCTCTACAGTTTCACCACAGGACACAATACAAACATCCTGAGAAAGAACAGATGGACACAGAATGCACAGCACTGTATAGACACTACTGTAATACTCACTGGGGCAATAACATCCCGCTATCAACCAATATTTTAAAGTAAGAGCTGGCCCCTCTGGTGCTGTATGTGAGAAAGCTTAGGGAATCACTACCATGGCCTCTGCATAACCTCCATAAGTCAGGTTAGTGTCAATAAGGCAAGCTTTAAAAATTGATAAGGGTGATCACCTCGCTCATGGAAAGACAATTTCTGAGCAGCAGACGTCCCAGTGAGGTGATTCTCATGTATAAGTCATTCAGGGTGCATTAGTCTCTATTGCTTCTGGACCAACATCTTCCTTGTGTTTAGGGCTTATCTAAATATTGCTCACAGGAGAGCACCGACTGATGATGGAGGGAAACTATTAGGCTCAGATCATTCTCAGATATTACTACACACCTCCATACTCCCCAGCTTGATTCGCCTTGAAGCAGAGAATAAATCTGACAGCGTTATGGCTGATAGAATACAACACGCCGCTCCTGGAATCTTGTTAAACAATTATTCAACTGAGGGCTTACCTCCATCTCATGCCATGAAACATACATGATGTGGCTGCTCTGTGTGACATATGTAAATGTGTCTAATCAAAATGCCAATTTGCAGAGTCCAGCTGAGTGCTCTGAACAAGTCCTTCCTGTCTGACATGTGGAAATGTCATCAAGCTGATTTTATTCACGTCAACATGAGAGGCACATTCCTGTCCAGAGGCACTGCAGACAAAAGATGCTGAACTCCCCAGAGGAGAGTGACCTAAAGGACAGGCCCACGCATACCAGCTGGACTTGACAGCAGTATTCCCTCCACACACACACACAGAGGTCCGAAATGAATTTACATCACAATCATCTCACAAAGGGCTTTTGTCACAGAGCTGGACACTGTGGAAGACATTTTATTTTCTATATTATGTGCTCAGTATGTTGTTTCACACACAGAACATACACATCATGTTCAGATCTCTGATCCCACCACTGTAATCCTCTAACATTACACCAGGCTGAGGCTTCTGTCCTCCAGCCCTGAGGTGATGAGACCAATAGATCTACGAGTGACATCTAACTGCATGAATTACATTGGTGTGAATGTCACAGCTCTTTGTGGAATCCCCAATTCATATATGAAAGAGATATATGTGTATACTTACTGCAACATTAGGAGAAGCCATTAAAATGGGTCCTATTTCATCTTTTCATGTTTATTCATCACACTTTTCATAATTGCATCATATGTCAGCAGAGTACACACTGGGACAGTTTCCTGCAGATACAGTTCATCGTGACTGGATGTCTCCAAAGGTTACATTCACCAGCATCACAACCCATAGTGATTAATAGCTACACACTGTTGCCATCTACAGGACACAAAGAGAATGATATTCACTGTGGAAATAACTGGGCCCTCACTGGGTTTTATGTACTAAAATACTACATATATGAGTATTCTTCTGTTTTTTTTTTCACTTGTGTTTATTTATTCATTCATGTATTTACTTGTTCTTATTTTATTAATTTATATCAATGTGTGTAACACATTTTTGTATAACAGAAATATAATATCAATATATTAACTCTTATAATAATTATTATAATTGCTACTATTGTTGTTGTTGTTGTAACATCATTATGTTGTTATTGCATTTTTATTAACAGTTTAACATAAGTCAGAACCTATATCATGGATTTTTTTTTCTTTCTGACACAAAAAATGTATAGCGCTTTTTGAAAATAACAACTTAAAATTTCAAAACATATAATATTTTCTGGATTTTTTTTTTTTTTTTTTTTGGACATCATGTTTTTCATTCCAGGTTTTATTTTGGTAACCTCTCCTCATCTTCCTGTCATAGGATGTTTCCTGCCCCTTGGGATAGTCGACCCCACCCCATGTCTGTTCCACCGGTGTCTCTCTCCCCTCTTTTTGTATGTGTACTCCCACTTTTTTGGGCTGTGTTCTGGGTTTGGTGTGTGTACAACTGGTTCTCTGATAGACCCACTCTGGTGATCCACTCTGGTGCTCTATTTTCTATGTTTTGTGTTGTTTCATAACATAACATGCATAACATAACATAATATGTTTTTCTTATGATTTCGTGTACTTTTTGATGTCTACATTCTGTATATACTGTATTTCTAGACAAGTAGACAAGATGCTGAACTCCTAGTTCACTTGTTATTGTTGTTATTATTTTGCTGATCTACAACCAGATGATGTCATTTCTTTTGTTCTATTGTACTTAGTCTTTTGATCATCACTTTTATCCAATCAAAAGGCTGAGATAGCAAACAGTGAAGATTTGTTTTCTAATTTCATTTTCATTTCTATTTTCCTAGATACACCTGTAATCTAAACCAACCCAATACAACAGCCCTGCTATAAATTCAAACATTATACTGATCCTGTTAAGATGTTTCAAATCAGTACATTTCATTATATGTGTAGTTCTGAGGTAGATAGTAAAATAAATCTCATCCTTTCTTGGGCTACACACTTGTTTTCTTCTGGCCAACTATAGACTCAGTTCTTTGGCCTGGATCTGGCCCATATCCAGCAGGATTGTCAGATTTTACCTCAGAATCTGGACCAAATCTCACTCAGAGAATATCCTTCAACTGTCAGTCAATACTGGAGGACAATAGAGACTGCCCTGATGCAGAAGAATATGGACCAGGCTCAGGCCAACCCAGGCATATGTTGGGTCAGGAGTTTCAGGTTCCTACCTGAGATGCAGGTGTGAGGCAGTGGAGAGCAAAGAGAAACGTGATTGGACTAATCCATCTGGTGGATATATGAGTCGACATGAATTCTAATGTTGCACTGCGTTCGCTAGATCTGCAAAAAAAAAAAAAAAGCAACTACCTGCGAACACATGGAAACCTTATGTAAGCATATTTCTGCTGCCCCCCAGTGGCATAAGAAAGATCTCTAAGTTGAAGGTATTCATTGTTTGGTGTCTAATGTTTTCAATCAGCATTAACCATCCAATATTCAGGGGGTAGTCCCACATTTCACCTGGTTGGCCATCCAGCATTTTGAAGCACATACAATCTTGTCTACTATTTCCAGCTACCTGCTGCTTTATTTGACTTTTTATCTTAATCAGTCTAGTTTCTCTCCTACATCTGCTCAGCCAGCACTGAGTCCTTCACACCAGCAGCCAGCACAGCAAAGAGGAAAGGGGGGCAGAAGGAGCGGAGGCAGAGAGCCACCCTGGGGATGGGGTGGGCCAGCAGGACCTCCTTCCTCTTTCTGTTCACCGTCTGTAGTATTTCACTGGCCAGGACTGATGGGTGCACACCATGGGTCAGCTGACTGACAATAACTGTGGAGGATCAGATACATAGAGATATGAAGAGGGATCATTCAAACATTTGAACATGATTTGTCTGTTTCCTCTTTAGTGAACCACTTCTTTAGATTTCCTCCTTCCTTCCCAGTTTTTACTTACATTCAGTCAGGAAGTTGGGTTTGGAGCTGAGCTCCACAGGTGCCGGGGGCTCAGGTTCAGATGCATTGATGAACGTGTGACTGATAGTGCTGACGACGATCCCATACTCCTCCACTTCAGCCCGCAGGCAGTCGAAGAAGGCCTGTGCTGCGTGCTTTGATGCTGCATCTGGTAAATACACAACACAAACACAAAGGGAGGAGTGACTCAGCCCTACACAAGTCTCATTCCACACAGGTCACAGGACACAGTTCATCTAATTATCAATCATTAATGATAACTGCCGTCTTGCAAGTGTAGCACCTTCTGTCTTCTACTTAAAAAAGTGAGGACTGAATCTCATGTGTGACACGTCAGCAGGTAATTACTGCTTCAATCCTATGAATAATACATAAGCATCATGTAATAAAGAGAAACTACATCTAAATCTTTTCAACAGGTGAGGAAAAGGAAAACTGTGAAAAGTGACACTGAAAAATCTACAGTAAACATCTGGACAGTCCACAGGATATATCTATGTACAAACTAGTTTACTGTTCACTGTTTAAAAGCAGTTCTGGGTTATGTAGGTGTATTTGTCTTGTATAGGGTTAGGGTCACCCTGATTTTTTTAGTTACTTTCTTGCATAGCTGCTTATTTGAACTCCTGAACAGCTGAGACAGAAAGTGAAGTGAATAGACTTTGCTGTCTTCGTCAGGCCTGAAACATCAGCAGAAACTCACCATCCTGCTGCTGGCCTCTGGAAGGAGACACAGGTCCTTGATAACTTGCACCTCCAGATTGCTGGCGAGGTTAATTACACTGCTGAATATCTACATATAGTACAATATCCACCTGTTTCTTCTATACGCTATCTGTTAAAAACAATGCCAAACTCACACGCGTAACCACCACAGTTTCCAAAATAATTGGCCTCCCCACACCAAGCCTATCAGATCTATACAACATGTCCATCACACACATTGCAACCTTAATAGAACAGGGCATCACAACCCCACTGAACACCCACCTCACCCCACTTCCATCAGGACACATACAGAGCAATGAGGTGCAGTTGGGCCCACTTTGGCATAAGCCTCATCCCGGCCATCATGGCAACCCTGAACAAAAGTCCTCAATGAATAGGCTTCTTCTGGACTGTTGTTAAATGTGTTTCACCCATGTCTACATGCTGTATTATGCACGTGTTGCACCAATGTTAACATCTTGCTTTGCCCTCGTGCTGAAATAAAGAGGTTACGTGAAAATTAATTTCCGTAATAAGGGACAATAAAGTCTAAAGTCTACATGCAATAATACCGTGATCAGATGGAATTATCTGTGCAACTCACCTATGTGCAATGATAACTGAGTACATGGATGGTCTACTTTATACCCCTGCTTTGGTTTTATACGACATAAAGTTTGTCAGTTACAAACTGTATTTATATGAACAGATTGTATGTCACTATATAATTATATTAATAAGAATGAATGATAATCAGTGTTTAGCTAACACTAAACAGACTGAACCAGGTTTACTGCATTTTGGAGGAAGAATCTATACATGGGATTATAACTCTGATCAAACTCAGTCATCTGAGAGTGCTCATGGGGAATCCAGTTCAGTTTTCTATGACACCTGTTATCCAAGCAAAGTGCTGAGGGAGAAGCTAAAACACCCACTTTTGATTCAACCACCAAGAAAATAGTAGGAAAACTGTAGTTCCACTGGAGTATGTTACCATCAAGTGAGTCAGTCCCCATAGACTGCCATGTTAAAAAGTCCACATGGTGCAAAAACAGGGTCAGTCTCTACAACTAATTTCCTCCTTCATGATAAATCACTTCATTGGGGTCATCAGGTGGGCCCACGACACCTCCAGAGGGCTCAACAGCAACACCTGGCGTCCCAGGGTGCTCCCCTCTGCTTATACCCTCCTCAAGGTCATTTTGCAGCCCAGTTTGGATCTTTCCTCTTCATCCAGAGCCATTTGCTGCTTTGCTCAGCAGCTTCTGACAATGCCCTGATGGTTTTCTTGAAAGCCTGTCCTTGAACTCCCATCCCCTTCAGAGGCCTGGTTGTAGATGTTGTTACGAACCCTCTGCACCCAACCTCTACAGGAAGCACTTGGGTCTGCCAGCCACGTTGTTGTGCCTCCACTGCTATGTCAGCATACTTCAGATGTTTCCGTTCATATGCTTCACTAACTGCAGCCTCCCATGGTACAGTTAGTTCCACGATGAACAGGGACTTCTGCGCTGTTGACCACAAAATCACATCCAGCCTGAGATTGGATGTTATGATCTCTGGTGGAATCTTAAGTGAGTAAAATGAGTAAAGTCTAGTGTGCTTCTGGTTGGTTGGAAAGAAAACCTGCAGGCGCTCGGTCCTCTGTGGAATTGTTTGGACAGGTCTGGATTAAGGCTTAAAGTTCTGCATAATTGACAACATGCCGCTCTGAATAACAGATGAATGAATGTTTGCCTGCAACAAGCCGGAATGAACAAAAGCTTCAGTAAAAGCAACCATTTACCATCTTCAGCAGCAGCACTGTGTTTATCATATGCAGCAGTTAAAAATATCATAATCAAAACAAAGTACTATAGCCAATGCATGCATATTTTTTCCCAAACGCTGACCAAGTCCATTTGTGGTGAGGTGTGGAGCTTACATTCAAAACGTCATTCAAATTTACAGTAAGTAATCTTCACATGGAGCCTGTATGTATGTATGTATGTAAATTCACTGCACCTAGCCTGAACACAAACTAAAGTATATTAACAGTGTTACTGTAGTGAGAATTTTGTGATCATACTTGGAATATTGCCCTGCCACACACTCAGTGGTCAGTTACATCCGGCTAAAACTAAGGCCATCCTTCAGCAAAACCTTGGCTGATGATCCCATCCACAGTTGGGTCGAACAAAATCATCATAACTGTCAGTACAGCACAACACAAACACAGTCCACATAACACAGAGCTAAACTGAAATAAGGTGGTCATGAAGCTTCTCAGTAGACTACTCAAGTATACCTTTCAACTTTACTACTTATAGCTAAGTACTGAATGCATGTAAATACCATAAAGTAACAGTACATCTTTTGAAGAACATTTTTTTAGGTATCATGGCCCTCAGGGCACAACACCCTGATAAATAAACATGCTGCAAATCCAGTCCTACAACACAACAGAATTGTTTCCTCCCTCTCTCTCATTAGGTAAGAACTCACATGAACTTCTGAAGGGAACAGCCAGTCTACCCTGGATGCTGTTCACCAGCACAATGTGTCCTGACCTTCTTGAAGTCATCATTGGAAGAACACCTGCCACATTATTAGAACATATTAGCATTTAGATATGATAGATAGAGAGATGAATAATCAATATTGATATTGTGTTGATTATTGCAGCAGTGTCCGGTCTACCTTTGGCCAGAGTGCTAGGACCAAAGTAGTTGACATCCATGATGTTTCTGTCCACTTCCAGGGAGACGCTCTGTACAGGTGCCTTCAGCTTCATGCTGCTATTACAGATCAGTACGTCCACACCGCCGTAACACTCCAGCACCTCAGACACTACGTCCTCCATGCTGTCCATGTCACTGAAGTCCAGGATCACCAGTTTGGGAGCGAATGTCTGGAGAGACACAACACTGTGTAACTTCACTGTGTGGACTGTTTGTCATTTGTCACTCTAACCGCTCCATCAGTATGTTGTTACAATAAGAGGAATGAAGATGAACTTTCCAGATAAGAATGTTGTTAGTTTAGTGAATCTACAAACAGAAATGTAACAACAGTTTGTGATTTGCATAACATTACTATCCACATCCTGTAAACACTTGCTTAAGCTATTTTCATATTTAACAAACATTCATACCAGTGGCACCAGTCTCCTCATGGAACTGTGTCAATTTTAAACATTACAGGTTACCCAGGTCATGTTTCTGATAATCAACATGGTTAAGCTTATGGAACAGTAAATCAATAAAAGAATAATTTCCTCGTCATCTTTTGCAAGGGCTCTGAACTCTGGAGCTCTGATGGTCCATTCACACTACATGTCCTCAAAAGACATCAAATCCTGGATGTCTTCTAACTTCCTACTACTGAACTCTGACAAAACAGAGGTTATTGTGATTGGACCTAAGCATCTCAGGGACACATTTTCCAATCAGATTGCTACTCTGGATGGCATCACCCTGAACTCCAGTCCAACAGCAAGGAACCTTGGAGTCATTCTTGACCAGGATCTTTCCTTCAGTTCTCACATAAAGCATGTGACTAGGACTGCCTTCTTTCACCTGTGCAATATAGCTAAGATCAGAAATATCCTCTCTCAGAGTGATGCTGAGAAACTGGTGCACGCATTTATTACTTCTAGGCTGGACTACTGTAACTCTCTCTTGTCAGGATGTCCAAAAAACCCTCTGAAGAGTCTCCAGCTGGTCCAGAACGCTGCAGCGAAGCTATTGACAAGAGTTAATAAGAGAGAGCACATCTCTCCCATTCTAGCTTCTCTCCATTGGCTTCCTGTAGGATATAGAATAGACTTCAAGATCCTTCTACTTACTTACAAGGCTCTTAATGACAAAGCTCCAACTTATCTGAAAGACCTCATTATCCCATACTGTCCTACCAGAGCACTTCGCTCCCAGAATGCAGTTCTGTTAGTGACCCCCGGTATCTCTAAAAACAGACTGGGAGGTAGAGCCTTCAGTTACCGGGCTCCTCTATTATGGAACCAGCTCTCTCCATGGATCAGAGAGGCAGACACTCTTTCTACATTTAAGTCTAGGCTTAAGACCTTCCTCTATGACAGAGCTTTAAGTTAGGGCTGGCTCAGGTAGCCCTGATCCATTTTATAGCTACGCTGCTATAGGCTTAAACTGCTGGGGGACACATAAGGCTACACAGAGCCCTATCCTTACTCTCCTCTCCTCTCCCCTCACATTTTGAACTGCCATTACTTGTTGCACTTTGTAGTCTGGCCTTAGTGTCTCGCACTCTCTCTGTATTTCCACAGATCTCTTCAGAGCTCCATCCCCCTGCACCAACCAACCAACCGCCGCCTCCATCACCTCCTTTCTCCTGCTGTTAACCGGTCTACACTCCCTGCTCACGACCCTGTCTGCCGTCCAGTAGTCCCATTAAGCTGGCCTTCTCTCCCTGCCCACCAGGAGCTGACTTCATCATTTTTCGTTAACTGACTGATTCCATTTCCATGTTTTCCATATTCCATGTTGTAAATTGTTTTCTTGTCTGTATACAACATCTACTGCATGTCTGCCTGTCCTGGGTGAGGGATCCTCTTCTGTTGCTCACCCTGAGGTTTCTCCATTTTTTTCCCTGTTAAAGCGTTTTCTTGGGAGTTTTTCCTCAGTCGATGTGAGGGTCTAAGGGCAGAGGATGTTGTCATGATGCTGTGTAAAGCCCTTTGAGACAAACTGTTTGTAAAAACGGGCTATACAAATAAAGTTGCCTTGCCTTGCCTGCTTCAACCTTCCCTGGACATGCAAAAACTTCTTTTGGAGGTGTGACATGTCTAACAGTAAAAGCATAGGTAAATAATAAGATTTTGCACAGATGAGCAATGTTGTTTACAGGTCAGCCTGGAATACAACTTTCCAGATTAAGATGAAGACTTGTTGGCCTCGAGATTTCGGGCACAGACAGATCCCGACTGACCTTGGCTCCATGTTATTCCCCATCTCTATCCTCTCATTTCTTGCCCTCTCTAATAAAGACAGCTCACACAAAAGGGAAATTCTTGTATTATTAACATGTGTTGGAATTGCGTGAAGGAGCTGAAAATGTCAGGCCCATGGTTCACATGGTCCACATGGGCCACACATTACAGTTCATCATAACTATCTTTTACTTTTGCATCAATGTAACTGATAGCTGCCTCCCAGGCAGTACAACCTTGTGAAAATCCAGCAGCTAATGGGGATCTAATAAACAAACAAACAAACAACAGGTACATTCAATGTATCATATTGAACTGTAAATAGATAAATGTACCATGTATGCATCAACAAAGGTAAATGAGCTATAATCTCCAGCCAGTGATGATCCCAGTGAATCTACTTTTTTCTCAAACACACATCTGTTCTGGCAGAGGATTCAAGCAGTGTGTTGTCAGAGGGGATATCCTGCTATTGTCTCAATCAGAGGACAACATGGACATGTGGGAGGAGGCCACGGAGCACAGGACTATAAATACAGGGACATGACCTGCCTTTCTTCTGCTTCAAACTTAAAGCTACCTTCTCATGTCAGGTTCATGAATTATTTTATGGATATTTGGGGGACTATAAGAGGAAATAATGATCATGTTTCCTGGCACAGACATAGTAAAAGAAGACTCTCCACCAGAGTAAATGTGTTGATGTTTGTTTTGTAAGGGCTTTCCTTGAGTCTGTTGTGCTTGTGATGAATTTGGATTGATTTAGCTTGCTCACCTCTCTGGGGTCAGCATCACTGGTCAAAGAGTCATACAGAGACTCCAGTTTATCCCAACTGCTGCCACACAGGACCAGCCTGGCACCGCCCTTATGGAAAAGACGGGCACACTCTAAAGACACCCACAGAGGGGAAGCATGTCAAACAGAAAATGGATCTGAGTTATGGTCAGTCAGTTATGTAGGCATTATTTATGGAGCAAAATAAATCTAGCCATATAAACTGATCAGGCACAGCATCCGGTCACCTGCCTAATATACTGTATACACAATAAACTGTGATGCACTCATTGTTCATACAGTTCATACACATTCAAATGACACAAGCATGAGATCTGAATTTTAAAAACACATGAAGGATTATTTACCAGTTCCCACTCCTGACACAGCGTCTGTGATCACCACCACTTTGTTTCGCACCAAGGACTTGGACATGAACCGCATGACCTCATTGTAGATGTAGTACACTCCTGCTGCCACCACTATCAGCAGGGGCAACACCACAACAGAGGGCAGGGTCATGATTATCTGTGGAGGAGAGAACACAGTCAGTAGAGACCTACTGTCCCACTTTAATGAACTATGGATTAGAGTTTAAGTCTCCTTAGGTGTTGGTAACAAACAAATGGACTTGATTACAGTTAGTAATCCAGAGTTATCTTAAAGCAGACAGTATCTAATGATAACTATCTATGTGCGTTCCTTTGTCTATAAATGGTCTTTGTGTTTGGTATTGATTCAGTCACAGACACCAATAATAGCTGGTGGATTCTATCAGGTCTCATTTTATCAGTGTATTTCATGGGAACAGTGAGGGTCCCTATAATATAGTGTAAATTCAGAGGATATCAGTGTTATCTGTGAGAAGTGATCATGTGTGGAAGACAGTACCTTCCTGAGAGTGCACCTCAGGCTCTATCTAGCTGTGACTCACTGAATGACTTTACCATGTAAAGTGAGTTCGAGAAGAACAGCTAAATATATTCTGGCTGTGCAGCCGCCTCAGAATGCCTGCAGTATGTCACCTCCAGGATACTGACATAGGATACCCTGGGGGGGAACTACTTGTCCGGCTTTACTTTGAAAAACACATTGAGATAAACATTAATCCACATTAAAGCCTGTATTTATGATGACATATGAGACTCCGCTCCGATCTCAGCTCCACCGCGTCTTAGCAAGCGCATTATTGCGTTAGTTGACCTGTGATTGATACGTCTACTGCAGCCACACACACACATATACACACACTTGTAATCTGTGTTATTCTTGGGTCACTTACAGCACAGACCAGAAGCTAATCCTTTAGGAGGACTGACCGTTGTTCTTTCTGGATTTAGTTAGGTAACAGGGCTCTTCTCCTCCCTCTGTGCCCTCCGTCCATTCATACAGCTCTCCTCCTCTGTCTGTCTGTGTGTTTGCCCCACTGCTGTCAAATGTAACGTGTTGCTTATAATAGCCCCTGCTTGAGTCAGCCATTAATACTTTCACATGTGGTGGGCAGTATGTGAGGCATGTTTCCTTGTTGCCAGCATGGAAGGACAAACGTCATCTCTTGACGTTTTCACTTGACTTTCATTGATTGGCTCAATTTCGAAAAGATATCAACACTATCTATCTATCTATCTATCTATCTATCTATCTATCTATCTATCTTATAGTTCTCTGCTATATATCCTTATAGCTAAGGAACAATAGCTACTTTGAGGATTAGGATTCAAGCACAGTACCCTGTCACATCATAGAATAAAGCAGACAACTTTAGACAAGTCATTTTTATTTATAGAGCACATTTAAAAACAGCAGTCGTGCTTAGTGTTTATTTCTGCTTGACCTGACATAGGCTACTAATGTATAAATGAATACGTCTCTTTTAGTAGTCTACTCAACTCATTTAGGTGCTAATGGAGATAAAAGTTTGAATATAACACTTTTCTTACAATGCTGTTCGACTTTATTCCCTGTAATGCTCCTATCATTATCTTTCTACACCATGACACTGACGTTTCTGCTGTGTGAATTGCATCACAATGATTAAGGAGAAACTGTAAAACCATTACGACGACTCAATTGTTTTCTCTGTGGGCGGCGACAGTGAGCAGTTATCGCGAGATCCCACAGAATTCCAGGAGCTTGTGTGTGTGTTGTGTTCGCCCCCCTCCCTCCTCGCTCCGTTGGGAGAGAAGAAAATAAACCTAATGCTGCTAATGAAGCTAGTTATGGAACCAAATCCTAAATAGTCCTTTTGCCAACTGTGACCGGGCTAGAGGGGCCCTCTCCGCATGCAGCGCATCTGTCTGGGAGAAAAGCTCGGGAACCGTGTGGATTTTCGGACTATCGATTTTAAAAGTCAAGTTGAAGACGCCAGGAGCCAGGAGAGGCTTTCATATGCTAGCGTATCTACGAGCTAGCGAACCGCGCTAACCAGTAGCCTAGCAAAGGAGCGCTGGGTGAACTTCGGATGGACTGGCTGCTGTGGATGGGAGAGTAGCCCTAATGCCCGAATGCGAGCTTTCTTTTGGGCTGGGTCTTTCACATGGGAGTCTGCTGTTGCTTAATGGACACTATCCCCTCGGAGCTCGAAGGCGATAACGCTGTGTAAATGTTGTTTTTGCGGCTCGCGGCATCACGTTATTGATCTGGGAATCTTTTGGCAGAGCTAACAGGATATTAGCCACCTTTCTCGCTTTGTGGTGCAGGCCATGGACTGAGGAGCATTCATCACTAAGTGATGAGAAGGCCGGCTTGATGGCAGCCGATTATTTATTGGGAAGCAGCAATTGGAGAAGGGCTTGATCTTAACGTCCCCCGCCCCCCCCCCCCTCCTCCGACGAGTTAAACTCCTGTTTGGTCTTTTTCTTTTACTTGACACTTAAATGGACATCTAGTCCAGAAAAGACGCACAAGACAGGAATTACTACATTGAATCCCTGTATATACAAAGTCGATATATAATGTCTACCGCTAAAGAAAACCCTTGCAGGAAATTCCAGGCGAACTTCTTCAACAAAAGTAAATGTCAGAACTGCTTCAAACCACGGGAGTTGCATCTGTTGACTGACCAGGATCTTACCCAGGTAGGCAGACGTTAACATTAAGATCTCCGATGTCCTTGGTAGCTGCAAGGTCCTTTATTAAATACCAACTAAGATCATCCTTTTCTGCCAAGATGTGGGCAGTGAAAAGAGTCGGGTTGGTTGTTGTATAAGCCTGTAAGAATGTAGGCTAACGGTTATAATGGAAACCGATGAGCTTTAAACATATGTTAGTTGGGACGTCCTTAATAGGATAAATATTAAAGTTTCATTATAATGATCAATACTTCGGCCACTGGAGAGAATGGATGCATTCAGGCAGTTGCAGCTATGAAGTAGGTGAAGCTGTGGTCTTTCTGTTTCTTCATTCCGTCTCAGTAACTTTCTCTGACTGGTGAAAGTGAACTCCTGTGAATTTCTTAAAATTACAATGCTTACATTTGCTCACTAGTTTGGTCCCAGTGTTTGCCTAATAACCTCCATCTGTTGTTTATCTGCAGTTGTTTGTTGTCACTGTGAACTTCAGGCAGACTGGGGTCCACAGTGTGGAAGTTATTGGGAACCTGATTGAAGATGAGTGGAATAAAGATAAGGAGAGGCTCCACTCAGCTGTGGAGTTTCCTGAGTCTCTCTTCCCCTCTCTCAGATCATTAGCTTGTCCCTGTTGGGTTCTGTAATTGATCCAATACGATGAGGCTAGATGGGCCCTTTAGCTTGGCACAGCAATATCAGCATCCGCTCCTCCTCTGCGGGTGTGTGGGGTAAGGATTCATTTCTTTGTCAATAGTGTGTATCTCTTGCTCCACTGAGTTTATTACAGGTTAACCCTTAAAATGCCACACTGCTTAGTCAGGATACATGGCTGATGATTACATCATTTCCTCTAATCTTTCTGTGACCTGACTGGACCTCTTTCCCACACCCTGTGAGACGCCACCTGGAACCAGAGAGTCCTTCTGCCCCAGCCTGTGACAGTGATATGCCATCAGTGCTGGCTCATCACTGTTGTTCCAGTTGCCCACAGGCTTTTGAAAATGTCTGCACTCTGTCAGCTATCCAAACAGTTAGGAGGGAGCTCAGTTGCACAAGCAGCTTTTGTAACGATTCTTCCTGGCCACCCCTCAGACTAGTCAGCGCTGCACACCGGTGCAGTACTGTTCTAAAGCTGTGTTGTAACACCACTTAAACACTGACAAACTGGGCCAGGTTTGTAAACCCTCCCCAGTGTTCAGAAACCAATGCAGTGAATCTGACCTATAGGGTTGCAAAATTTCCGGGAAATTTCGGAAAGTTTCTGGAAAATTTCCAACATTCCCAGTAAATTTCCAAAATTCCCAGTAAATTTCCAAAATTCCTGGTAAATTTCCTGAAACTTTGAAAATTTTCCGCTGCTTTGCAACTCTACTGACCTAGAGGGGATGTACTCTATAAACCAGTAAAACAGAAGCAGAGTAATGTAGTTAGGACGTGGTGAATAGGCAATTTACTGTGTTAATTTGAGCCTAAAACTGAAATGAAAGATAATCAGGGCTTAAAAGAAACTGGAGCCTGAGATTGCAGCTTTGAAGCAGATAGCTCGCATGGAAAAGTTATGCGGAGGGAACAGAGCCGAATGTCATAAGGACAGCATCCAATATAAACAAACTCTTTGTCCAACACTGCTAGTATAATAGGTGGGATGGGGAAGGGTTGTTGCTAGAGCTGGACTGAAATCTTTTATTTCGGTCAATGAACTCTAAGAACAGTGTTTCATCTACCCGAGTTCCAGCCCTCGTGTCATGGTTTTCGCATTTTGTCCTCAGAGAGTCAAGGTGTTGGTCAGGAAGAACACTGGTCACACTATCCAGTGGAGGTGGTGGGAGACAGGAGAGTGATGGAGGATGCAGGCAGGCTATAGTTTACAAGTGTGTGGGAGGGATGTAGAAAGACAGGCACGGGAGATGATTGGACTTAAGGAGGGTAACAGGGGTCACAGGGAGAGAGAGGAAGTGTGGGGTTGGGAAATGAGAGTAGAGGTTCCCAGAGGCTGCAGGCAGCTCAACATCCCACTCTGTGAGGTCATGACTAATGGATACAGAGTGGAGTCAAACTTTACAGAGCCATATCTCTAACACATACCAAATGTTCTGACACAGCCACTGACTGCAAGCTGCTCATCCTCATCATGCTAAATAGACAATAGCTCTGATCCCTGGCTTGGTGCCAGTCTATACAGTGCTTGTTAGAGGGCTGATTTCTCTGCTCTGTCTTCCTCACAGCTAGAGCTGGTCACTATTTTAAAAAAAAGATTAATGAAATTGAAATATAGAGTTTTTGTTGTATGCATGCAGTTGTGATTTTTGGCCAATATTTCTCCTTAACCCCAGCCCTATGATTTCCTTCTAATCTATGAAAATCATAAGCGAATGGTAAATGAGAGGATGTTTGTCTTATCATTTTTCCTAATTAAGGATTTAATGCACTGTTCAGCTCTGACAGGTAACATGTTTTAGGTGGAGTTACAGTCCATCTGCCGACCGGTAGACAGAAAGCAGAATGACCGGATGTACCAACTGAAGTTTTAAATTAAAACGCATATGTCACCTCACATGCAATATAAATAACAGAACTGTCCAAGTTGATTCTCTGTAAGTATCAACTTCGAGTAAAGTTAGCTAAGCTAAACTAAGCTAGCTAAGCTAAGTAAAAGGTCTGATTGGTCGTGACAGTTTGTAAAACAAGGAGTAAACTGATGTAAACTGAAAGATGTAAGCGTTTCAGAGTCGAGATGGAAAGTAGATAGTGATTCACATCATGAATTGGGATTCTACCCAAAGAGATATATGATCTTTTGGCAAGATTGCTCCCCTGTCCTGAAACCAATAAGCAGCTAATTATTCATCAGTGATTATCCTGTAGTGAGGATGATGACAGGCTCTCTGCACATGTCCAGGCTGGAGGGGCAGTATTCACAGCAGAATCTGTGCTAAGTGTGTGAACATATCCAGGGATGTATGTGTGTGAAAGAAACAGCTGCACAATGCCTGCTTCCCGTAGTGGTTGTTTCAATGGCGTCTTCCTCAGTGCACAACATCAACTAGCACTGTTGATCACTAGCTGTAAAATTAACACAGTGATGTGATTTATTAGGTCACCACTTCCTTTCCCTCCAAAATAACTCTTTAAGGGTTTCTGTTTATTGACAGCTGCCATGTAGGCATGTCCATACAAGCTGCAACAAGGCATGTATATATTTATGGCAGGCATGCAGTGACATGGAGAGGTAACAGGCCCAGTATTAGAATAATCAGATTCCTCTTAAGGATGTGTGGAGAACAGGGTATGAAATTATTTTTCAGGGGCAATTTTGGCTGCCATGGTCTAAAAAATGGGGGCATTTTCAAAATGTTTGGGTGCCATCAAAAAAATGTAATTAGAGCTTGAAGATATATATTTTAGATTATATTATAGATTTAAATGCATTTTAGTCATGGAAAACTATACAGGCTTTATGTCGCCTGCAAAATTGAGAATAGAATTACATCGTGAGCTCACCTGTCTTTATATATGCTACATGTGACCGGCAAACAGCCAATCATTTAACAGCTGTGTAATTTGGTTGCAGCACCATTGCCATGTGTGTTTGTTGTCAACAGAACAGCTGTAGTGAGAACGGGAGCACTGAAGGAGAGGAGATTAAACCAAAAAGATGTGGTGTTAAACTTATGGGCTCATAACATCTGATGTTGTTTATTGATAGACTGAGCATCACCAAGCGGGTTGAGACACATTAGATTATTAGGGTACAATAATAACCGGTAGATTATAGGGGTGGGCAATGGTTTTCAAATATTCGAGTATTCCTTCAAAAAAAAAAAATTGAATAGTTTATGAGACTATCGTCTTGTCTTAAAAAATGTAAATGTTCCCTTTTTACTGTCACAGAAGGAGAAACATGTAAAGACTCCTACAACAATCAGAAAGTTCTGTGTCAAATAAAAAACTAGTGAAACTGCAGGTGTGACTCTGATGAGAAGTGGTACCAGAGAATATTGACGTAGTTTTACGCTGTGAGAGGAGACTTTGTTCCCATTCAGCAAGGAGGACTTAACTGAACGGTACCGGCATGATGAGAAGCGGTATCGTTACAATATTCTCTGGTACCGATTCTCATTACAGTCCGTGATGTTATTTCTAAATGATGGCTATTTTTCGGTCAGGATTTTAAACGATCGACTGGCAGGACCGCTCCTCCGGTGCCACTTCTCATTTCAAATGACGAAGGAGAAGAAGCGACATGGAGTGTGTGTGTCTGGGGCAGACGCAGTAGCGGTAAGCTGCCCCTCAACGTAGACTGCATAGTGAAAAAAATGTAGGCTGATATATTTGTTTCGAAAACCTGGGGCCAATTTTGGCCCCGGACCATGAATTTTGGGGGCATTCTTGGCTAAACTGGGGGTAAAATGGCCAGTGGCCCTCGCTAATTTCCGACGCTGGTGGAGAAGGTGGGGGAGTGAGCGCTGAGATGAGAGCTGTACACTCATAGTTAGCACTGAGAGTGTCATCATTAATGCAGAGAAGACAGCAGTAAGTTTAAAGAGCCCGTGTCTGCTGAGACTCTGTTTACATGTTTTCGTGTCTTTTCAGCTCCTGGACTGATGCATAGTTTGTGGTCAAACAAGTCTATGAGATGAATCTAGAGTCTGTTATGTCTGTGTGTTTTAAGAATGACACCAGTCAAGTCAGTGTTTGTCAAACTGGTCTGTGCTGTGGAGACAGAGAGACTCAGGCATGTCATCAAACCAAAAGGCTCACCGTGTGACTACAATATGAGCTGCGAGAACACAGGCAACATCTGGACCCCAAAAGGCTTCTCTCCCCCATATTTACACCCATCCCCCCTGAACTCACACTGTCTTGTAGTTTTAATGATTACCTAAATTGCTCTTTTTTCTCTCCCCCCACTCTCACAGGCTAAACCTATTTATGGTGGATGGCTGTGTTTGGCGCCCGAGGGGACGGACTTTGACAATCCTATGCAGAGGTCCCGGGTAAGGCCTGCTCGTTTGTGCTGTTAATTAAGACAAACATATATTTTAAGTACAAGCATATGGTTTTACATAGTCTTTATTAAAGGAGCTGTTTGTAAGTTTTTCTACATAGCTAATGCTAACATTAATAGTTGTTTACCTACCAGTCTAGAAGAAACATTGTGAGTTCAGCATCTAACTTCTTTACTTTAATCACAAATAACTGAATCCAGAGGATATTTTCTTCTACTAAAATTAGCATGCTAACCAGCTAGCCTCATCCCGGTTGGTTAATTGTAGTTACTTTTTGGTACTGGATCACTGAACCTGCTCAGAATCCATATGTAACAATGGCTGGGGATCTCTGCAGGAGTGCTAAGCTAACACCTGCTAATGGTAACCCAAGTTATTTAGCAATAACAGCACTTACTAATACCCTGGTGATGGAGAGTGAGGCTGAACTTTCAACATACGAGTATTTTACGATTCAGAAAGGATGGGGGTTGTGCCACACACAGATCTAGCACACCTATGATGCAGGGGAAAGATTGGTGGATATCGGTAGTAAATCATTAATTAAGATCTAGCTCACTTTCTGTTATCTGGTTAAATATGCCTTTCTCTCTTCTTGTCACCAAGTGTCTCCAATTTATCTATCATTTCAAAATAAAAGCCCTCTGCATAGTTTTACGACTTCATGACATAAAGGCACACACTAACCGGTTGTGGTTCAGCATCTGTCTCCTCTGACAGAAACACTTTGTTTTAACAGAAATGGCAGAGGAGATTCTTCGTGCTGTATGAACATGGCTGTCTACGATTTGCCCTGGACGAATCGGTAAGTTGTGAATACACACACACACACACATCCTCCACGACCAGTTTTTTTAGCTGAACTGAAGCCAAAAGTTGGCGAATGAAAGGGCTTCAGAAGTTGCCAAGTCACTCATTTCAGGTTCCATATTTAAATCCTTATATACCTGACATTTCCAGCATGGACCTCTCTGTCAACAGACTGTTTTCAGCTGTAACCTCTGTCATATGTGTTCATATGCATCAAGCGGCTTGTCTGTCATAGTGGTGTACAGTATTCCCAGCGCTGTCTGTGAATGTGATGTTGTTGCCTTATCTGGTGGAGGGTAGACGAAAAGCACAAGACTACGAAGTCAGCAGATGTGAAAAGACAACCTTTTCACATCCAAACTATATTGGTGAAGCTCTGATAGTTGAAGTATATAGAGAGATTCCTTAGTGGCCAGAGAGAAGGATTAGAGAATCACAAAGTAGAAGGCGGGAGGGGGGGGGGGGGGGGGGTAACTCTCTGTGCCCGCTGTAATCCTGCGTTTGTTTGGTGGCGTGTCACCAGGGGAATGTGACACAGGTGATATACACTGGCTGATCATGCTGCAGACTTGACTGCTTGTGCACACAACACCAGGAGCTGCATAGAAACGCCCACATGCTCACCTGTACCTGTGGTAAGGAGATGAAACACAAATGACAGTCAGAGCTGGACCAGTTTTGTTTCAGTTTATTCCTCTGTCCGTCCCAGGAACACTTTGACAGAACCTCTTCAAGTCTGGCACAAACATTCACTTAAATGTAGAGATTGGTGAAATGATGTAAAATTAATCACTTTAATCCCTCTTATCCTTGTTGTATATTAGCATTGGTAAATAATGTGTGGTTGAGTGGTTAAGGGATATGCTCTTGTGGTGCTGCTGGTTGACATTGTGCTGTTTTTGCCCAGGGCGTGGTAACTTTATTAACCCTTTCCTAGCTGTAGTGGCTACTTTCTGGAATTAACTTGGGCAGAGCCTTTTACCACACATCCTTACATAAAGGCAGTAGCTATACATGCTGATGGAGCAAATATGTTTAATTTTTAATTTGGTACAAGACCTACTTTACAAAGATACGTATTCAGACTCCAAATGAAGCTTTATCTCGATAGGCTATTGTATAATTAGGCTGTTTACAGTATTGTGAAGTCTACTGTCCACTCCTACTTGATTCACCTGATTAGATTGTGATGCAATATCTCCAGAATTCCCTTCACATTTGACTCAGATGTCCTCTGGGACTCAAGAGTGAATTGCCTAAGGTTTGGCGGTCAAAGGTCAACATCAGTGGTACCAGAAAAATACTTTTTCTTTTACTTTGTCTTCACACAGTGATATAACCTGAAATTAGTGTGATTGAAGGCAGACAACCACAAAGCAGTACTTCTAGTTAACTGGGAGTTTAACTGACTGTTCCTGTGTGTGTGTGTGTGTGTGTGTCAGCCATTTCACATGTGGTGAATCTTTTTGTGTTACCAGTGATGACAATAGGAGGAAACCTGGTTGTGTTTGCTTGAGTGTGTATGCATGTTTCCACTGTGTAATGTGTTTCCAGTGACACCCATGCGGGTGTGCAGTTGTGTTTTCCTCTCATTGTAACACTGCTTCCAAAACTGTCTGCTTCATTGTCCTGAGCTCTTTTCATCTGCTACACAAGGCAAGAGAAGTGGGTCAGGGAAATGGCTGCTTTGTGCTCTGGACCCTGAGGATAGGAACTCTCTCCAACACTGGAGCTGATAACGACACATTAATGGTCCTGATCTCATTCAACTCATCATTGTTTACACAGCGACTCAAGCAACCAGTGGAGGACAGATGTGATTTGTCTGAGGTCAGGGTTGAGGCATGGACTCACAGAGCCCACTACTCACACGTGTTTTTATATAGAGAAGAGATTTACACAAGCCACACCCACTCTCTGTTCATCATGTTGCTCTTTTGATCACATCATGTTTGCTGTGTGAGTTTGCAGCAGTATGTCCATGAAACAGTTCTTGGGCTCTTCATACTGAGACATTTCAGCAGGATTCACAGGAGTTTGAAGTCAAGTCTGCTCCTTCATGTTTTGTTCTGGCCAAGAGTGTAAGAGTTCATTTGAACATGATTTTGTCCACAGCTGTTTAACATTTACAAGATGCTAAAAGAAAAACTCCACAAGTGAAGTGACATGTCCTTTTCTTTCAGCATTACAAGTTTAACATGTTTCCTTGTAACTAGGGTTGCAAAGTGGCAGAAAATTTCCAAAGTTTCTGGAAATTTACCAGAAATTTTGTAAATTAATTTGAATAAATTAAATTAATTTAAATAAACTTCCTGGAAATTTTGCAACCCTATTTGTAACTAAAGGAAATCATAATCATTCATAGTGTCATACCTGTTGTCATGGCAACGCATGACAGAAAGAGATCTTGTTCGTCCTCAGAGGCTGTGATCTTTTTCCAACATTTGATTTGTTTCAGATTGTGTGCTGTTGTAGAGAAAGTCTCAGGTTCTAGTCAAGGTTATTTTTAAACATCTCATATCATTAATTAAAAAATGCAAAATAATTAAAACAAGATGTGACATTATCTTTAATTAAATGAAAATAAAAATGAAGTCAATAAAAAAAGAAGAAGAATAAATGATGAATGAATGCAAAAGACCAAATTTAGAAAAGAATACAAAGGGAAAAATATTTTGTAATATAATAATTATATTATAATAGTGGTCCCAGTGGGTTCCTTATCATCCTTGACCCAGTCCCTCATAAAATCTTTAGCTTAAACAAGTGATTCTCTGGTTTAAAGGAACTCCACAGTAGATGCATATCTTGTTCAGTTATCTTATAATTATCTAATTTCCATTTCACGGCTGTATTTTTGATAATAATGCTAATCGTAGATTGCAAATTCATCTGCAGTGTGCAACTTTACTCTCGACTAGGCCCATCACAGTTGTTACATAATCGCCTGATCGCAATCATTTGAGCTGCAATTATTTTGAACAATAGTTAAAAGGTTTTCCATTCATCTGTATAAAAACATCTGGATGTCATATTTCCATCACAATTTGCTCGTCATTTTCCACTGTTCGAGGTTTGACCTTGGGCCTCTTTTAATGACATCATCATGTTGCGCCCCCTTCTTCTTCTATGGTTTAATGACACATGAGTGGAGCACCACAAACTGTTTATCTTGAGGAGCTTAATTTCTAATATTCGATGAGCATCTATTGACATCAGCATCATGGATTTAGTGGCAAAGCCTAAAGGCAAACAGAAATCCAGTTTTTATTTATATGGTCCAATGTTTAAAGCCAACAAATGGCTCTTCTTCTTCTTCAGGTGAATGTGTATTATTGAAATCTGTTGAGGTTTATACTAATAATGACATAAAATGATCAGAAAAAGACTATTAAATCATTCATCACAATTATTTGTATGGTAATTAATTGTCAACTAAAATGTCATGATTGTGACAGCCCAACTATCGTCTGGTAAACCGATCTCCATGTGAAAAATCAGTGAAATGCCCCTTTAAAGAGCATCTTGAATTTCATCCTTATCATCCATCACACAGTTTTCAAATGTGGATGAGTCTGTTTTTGAGTTTTGTTAAAGGTTTAGTTCAGGTTATCTGAACCATTGTATTGCCTTATGTCAGTGCACTAAGTGCAACTACGCTTCCTCCTGTCTGACTCAAACAGCTGGTCTGCAGAGTAATGCACTTGTGTGTTGTGATACAGTAGTTGAATGGTTTGAAAAGCACAATCCCACATCAAATTACCTGAACTGTTACTTAAAGGTCAGCACTTAGGTTGATCCGGGATCATTTAAATCATCTTGACCCGTGGCTTTTATCAGCTTGTAACTTATTTGGGTAAGGGATTGACATCACAATTATTTACTGATGATAGTTTAAGGGGCAAATAAGATACAAATATGCAAATAAGACGATGATAGAGACATCATAAGAAGAACTGTCTTCAGGTCTAAATCTTGATAAAGATCAAAAATGTTTGAGTGGGTCAGTCTTTCCCACAATGATGCTCCTCCAAGGTCCAAGCAACGATGACATCATCTTCTATTTTTGGCCAGCAGACAGCAGGGTGCTATCTACAGTGGCCTCTCAAAGCTGAATTATTTTCACCACGACCAAAGGGAAAGATACTTTGAGGTCTAAAGCAGCATTCCTCCTTCCTCCTCCAATGCCCTTATTTGGTGAATTGCAGTGAGCTTGCAGTCCCAGGACCAAGGAGAGCAGGAGAAAGGAGCTCCAGCCCCTAAAAACCACAGTGGAGACGTCAGAGCTGCCCCAGACCCAAGCATTCCACCCAAGGCCTGCCACCGCAAGAGCCCAGCTCCACAGCTGAACAGTTAGAACAAGCAGTTTATCAAGTACATCACTGTTATATACACGACTAGTCAGGCTCAATGGTCAAAAGGTCAGTGACCATGAGGACATACTGAAGAAGGCACAGAGGGAACCACTTGAGTCCACGTTTGCCTTTTTCTGGCTTCCTGTTTAAAAAAATCAAACCTAACAGAATGATATCAGAATAGTGCAACTGTGCCACAGCTTTGTTCATCATGGTAGACCCAGCAGGCTCCTCTCCAGAGCTGTCTGCGGCTGCGTTGCCTTGGATTAGCCTATAAAAGCCTCCTGGAGGATATATCTTTTATGGAGTGAATAACTTCATTTAACTCCACAGCTGCCTCTAGTGATTTTTTAAAATGCTGTTTTTACAGTGTCTTTTGGAAGGTTGAGCTGCAATAAGACATAAAGAGTTTAACACGGGGGTAATTACCTTGTAGTCACATCTACTCTTGCCAAACACTCCCAAGCAAATGATCCCCCCTCTTTGGAGCAGGGAAGCTTTTAGGAATTCCTGGTGAAACAAACTCAGGTAGTTTTTCATCTCTTTTCATTCCGCTTTCAGATTGTCTCTCCGTCCCATCCCATTCTCATGGACACAATGTCTCAGTAACACTTTTACATTGTGGAGAATGCATTCTTTGTTTTCTTCATATTCCAGTATATGGCAAGGCAAGGCAATTTTATTTGTATAGCCTGTTTTTTCACACAGTTTGTCGCAAAGGGCTTTACATAGCTCTGTCCTTAGACCATCACATCAACTGAAGAAAAACTCCCAAGAAAACCCTTTTAACAGGAAAAAATGGAAAAACCTCAGGGTGAGTAACAGAGGAGGGATCCCTCACCCAGGATGGGCAGACGTGCAATAGATGTTGTATAGAGATGGATGGAATCAGTCAACATCCCCAGGATTTTAAAATCAGGCTGTTGTGGCAAGCCAGGCAAGGCCAGTGATTCTGTCATTGCTACTTTAGAGCTGCTCTAGAGTAGCACAAATACACACCCGTGTACTTTCTATATCATTTATATTGTCCACCCCTGGTTTTGACCTGTGAAACACAATATTTATATTTTTGAGAGAATTTCTTCAAATTTGGCACAAATGTTACTGTAATTGAATAAATGTTTGAGGTCAAAGGTCATAAAACACCTTTAAGCCCCAACTTAAAGTTGGGTTTGGTAATCTTGGAGAGCTAGCAAGAGAGCTAGCAAGATTTGAAAATAGCACCTCCTCTGAGTTCCACCCCTCTCCTCCCCCTCCTGTCAGTGTGTACGTCCAAGCCACGCCCCCACAAACTGGAAACACAAAATGAGAAGCGGCAGGAGGAGTCCTATATATATATATATATACCGTAAAATTCGGTGTATAAGTCGCACTTTTTTACCCTTTTTTTCATCTTAAAAGTTGGGTGCGGGTTATACACCGGTGCGACCTATACACCAGTGATCAGACCGCAGTCAGATAGCGCCTGGCAACAGAACGCACCCAAGTCGCATTGAGGACGTTTTGTGAACTCATCGGCCAAACCGCACAAACACAAGTGTAAGCGGTAATGCGTCCTGTATCCGCATACAACTCCGCGGGCGGAATGGTCTTTCCCACCAGACTCGTTTGGGTCCGCCATCGTCTCTCAAAGAAAATAATATTGTTAACAGTGTTTCACCATCTCTCATCTCTGTCAGTCAGCCGCGCCTCCTGCTGGGGTCGGTCGCGCGTGCACACACATGTGCATGGTCAGGTCGCGCCGGAACGCTAATAAACGCTAAATACGCTATATGGCGCTAAATGTACATGGATATGAAACATACATGGAATGAGTTGTGTAACATTTTTATTAACAAATAGCAATAGAAAACCTTGTTTTCCCACTTTGAGACCCTGAAAAATAGGCTGCGACTTATATACCAGTGCGACTTATATTCCGAATTTTACGGTATATATATATATATATATATATATATATATATATATATAATCTATTCAATACTAGTGTCACCAACCTGTTTTAAACCCACAAAGAAGCTAATATTAGCATTAGGCTAATACAAGCTACAAAAGTAGCTACGTTAGCAAAAGTTACACATTTCATGAAAATAACAAATCCTCCCCGCATCACTTTTCAGGCCCTTCAAATCCCTCAGTTGTCTCTACCGCTCAAAAGCAACACTGATGTTTACTCTGGTTTGACCTCTGGCTTTATCCAGAGCCTTTTTGTTAGCAGCCTTTTCAGCCTCCGGCTTTCTCTTCCTTGCCTTTCTCTCGGGGCGAGCCGTTACAAGTAACAGTGGAAGTAGTAACTGGGGCTGCATTTTCTCAGCCATTGCTCATAAATGAGCATGAAATCCGTTCTGCTGTAACTCTGTACGCTGATTTCTTCTGGCAACAACGACACATGAAGATTGTGCACATGTATAGGAGGCAGGGATAGAGGGGGTGGATGAAGAACTAGACATGAAGGCATCTGATTGGTTTTTGCTCTTCGGTGCGAAGAGCTTGGATTGGTCGGAGTTTTGTCAGTCCTGCAGCTGCCACAGAGGACTGATTATTTTCGTTCCTTTTTCTGAATACATGATGTATTGATTACTCAGAAGGTAGAAGGACCATGTTACCCAGTATAACAAACATGTTTCTGAGCAGGATAACCAACCCCAGCTTTAAGGGCATTTTCACACCAGAAAATCCAAACCAAGGTTCATGCTTTTTGATCATACTGCATTAATGCAAGTGCACCAAATAACTTTCTATCACATATTGACTTCCTTTTTCTTCATTACCCGTTAGAGTTTTGTAAATCCAAACTATTGAGAAAAAAAGCTGTAACGCTGCCTGAACCATGGTTTTGTTTGGTTTGGACAAAGACCACCTTTTTTGGTTGGACCAAGTTATGGGTCTTTGCTCCAGACCATGGACCGGGGGAGCTTTCACACCTTTGAATTTGGTTTGGATCAAATGGAAAAGTCTGAAAGTCCAGACCAAAGTCCAGACCAATGTGTTAAAGCCCCCTAGGATTCTACTTGGCAATTGTGACAGCATCTCACATGAATGGTTCATATTTTACATGACTCTGAAACTAGTTTGAGACAGACAATCACAAGGAGCTGAATCTAGTTTAGCATTTTACCCATCAGCCCCTTCTGGGCTATTGTTTCTGTGCTTTATAACCCACAGCGGCTGAGGCGTCTTAGAGAAAGTTGTTTCTTTTAATAATTCACCATAGTAAAGCTAAGAATAGGCATCCTGATGGAAGACACAATTGGAGGATATGGAATTGGCCCAGTTGTGTAAATCAAATCCACAACCCCTTGTTTGTGTTTGAATGGAAGCCTTGGCTGATACATCTCCTTTGTTTTGCTGCAGCAGCCATTATATGTAGCTGTTATACTTACCAGCAGGATACCAGGACTTTACAAATCCAGGCTCCACACAAGACCAACAAGTCCCACAGATCACCATGAGCTCTGTTCAATAAACTAGACTCTATGTCCAACTGCAAATACATTTTTCATATGATGTCATGTCCTAAAGGTTCCAAGGCTGGTTGCATTAAACATCCTGAAGTATCTTCAATGTATCCTTAAGTTAAGAATTAAATATTTTCTCCTTATCATAGTCTCATACTTAAATCTGTTAACTTGCAGCACTGAGGACCATAGCAACAAAATAGAGGAAAAATCTTGAGCTACATCTTACTCTCAACATGGCTGACTTGATGTTGAAACACAATCAAGTCAGAACTTACAATAGGGTTTTGTGATAAAGGTGAGATCAGGGGCTCTAATTTTGTGCCAGGCGCAGGCGTGGCAGACAGTAGCGAACCCCGTGCAGTGGTAATTTCGCAGCCAATTTGGCAATTTGGTAGATCGAGGTGCGCAAATATGGGTGTGGCGGCCCAGTAGGGGGAAGTGTCGATAGATTCAGCTTGGCACAGTGAGAATTTCATGCCAATGGCTGCGCAGAAAGTGCGCTGAAACCTCACCAGCTCCAACCTGGTCTACTCTCTGGGCAAGGCGGAAGAGCAGCTGGTCGAGTGGTAATTTGACTGACCAACGCACAGTGCACACACGTCACCAAAACCTCACAGGCAGGTTTCCAGAATGTCAGACACATTAATCATATATTTAAATAATATTTAAAATCATTATCACAAATCACAACAACCACTATTCAATGTAACTATCTGAACCAGCACGTAAATTTATATCTATATCGATTGTCCCGTGACATCTGATGTCAGATCAAAGATGGTTGGCACGCGTAATGGAAACTCAACCTGACTGAATGAACACAGCTGAAACCAACGAGCTCACATCTCTTTTAGCCACAAACAGCCTCGACATCAGATAGTGAGTAGATATTCAGCATCTCTCATCTCAGAGAATTCAAAAGTAAAGAGAAAAAGAGAGACGCTTGCCGACAAGGACCAGGCCACGGAGCTTGGTGCTGCCACCTTTACGCACAGGTGCTTCAGATTTCATCCCCGTTAGGCATGGTATTTGTTTATGTTGTGGTCTTTGCACACTGCTCATCTTTGTTACAACGGCTTTAAACATAGGTAACTGAGTACCTTTTTTCGCGGAAAAAGGGTGTTTCTCAATGTATCAGGACAAACCTGATTAACAATATTAGTAACCTCCTCCAAACTACTTTTGCTTCATCAGTCCGTGGAGGTCTGGTCATGTTACCATATATTCGGCCACAGTGAGCTTGGACCTCCCGGACCAAAACATCAGTTTCCTCCTGGGAGAAGTCTGGCCATCTGGCGTCGCTGTCTCCTTTGTCCATGTTGAAATATAAAATGACAAAATTGCAGTGCAGCCCGCAGCGGATTTAAAGGTGAGGAGAGGAGCTCATTTGATTGGTGAAGTCAACTTTGAATGACTAAAGTTAGGTTTTGTGCATCTGATCCCTGAGCTGCAGACAATAAACATGATTCATGCTGTGGAGGTCATGAATTGGCCTGATGTTGTATTTCCACTCCTCATCCAGGACGCCAGAAACCATTCAGGGATCTTACCTGTGTTTTGACTGAGGGAATCAACACTGATCCTTAACATGTGTCATTGGCTGTTCTTCCAGCTGTCAAACAAGTTTATAGTGAGAAACTTCTCTGGTTAAAGAAGTGTTGATACCAGGAAGAGAGACAGACTTTTCCCATGTTGACTTCAAGAGTCCTGTTGTTAATTTATTGTGAGTTGAAAATGTAGAAGTGGGGGATTGTAGAGCAGCTGGAGCTCACGATCAGTTCTATTACCAGTGAATTCCTTATAGGCATGTTAAGATTTCCCCCTGACCACAGAGATGTGTTGACCTGTTCTGTGGTACTTATCCAGTTGTTTCTCATATGGTAATGAAAGGCACCAAATCTGCACATTTGAGAAGCTGAAAAAAATTAATATTTATTTATTTTATTTGAGTTTAGAACCTGTGACTCCCGTAGTTCCTGGAAATGTTTAGGCTGGTGATAGATTACCAGAGAGCATCAAGTCTTAGCTTCAGTCTCTTCACACTTGTATAAGTACTGAACATATGCTGTGTTTGCACTCATTTCTCAGATTTCCTACTCAGACTGTCGACTTCTACTTCTTCTTCAGCTCGACCAGTTTTTTCCAAGCAGAGGAAATTCTTCCTCAATGTCTGAAGTGCGCAGTGTAAATGCCATATTTGGTAGCCCCTAGGGGTTTACAGGCAGATCTTAATAAAGCTAGGTCTGTGTTCAGTGGCCTTAAAAGGAGCTGGAAAGAGACCCGGCACCTGTTTTACATCTATAGCAGGCAGAGCCTGATAACAGAGCAGCAGACCCAGAGCAGGTCACAGAGGAAGTCCAGAGGATGTTTTCACTCTGATGTTGATGAGACAATAAGTTCACAATACAGCCTAGTCTCAGCAAACACAGAGGGAACCTGCAACAGAGCATTTAGCATTATTTATGGGTTTACTACCAGGATACTCAGAGTTTCCTCAGTGTTATAGAGATGTTTCTGTGGAGCTGGTTTACAGAGTAGACAAAGCCCCATGTTCTCTTCTGATATCTCTGTCTCAGTTGTGTGCACACAAACATCAGCTTGAGTCTGGGGGCTTAAAAAAACAAACATTTACTGCTCTGAGCTGCTGGTAGTCAGAGCCAGAGACATGTTGTCCTTTTCAGGTTGTCTGTCTGTCCCATTCCCATGGTCTCAATATGTTGGTAACAGACAGAACTTCTTCAGATTTGGCAGAAACATTCACTCATGGATGAACTGATTACACTTGGTTAAAGGTCAAGGTGACTTCACACAGACAAAATTTCACAAAAATGATTAATATTTGACATGACTCTGGATGAACAGGGTTGTAACCTGAAACTAGACGCGGGCAGACAACCACTGAGAGGTGATTCTGGTGTGAGTGAAATAACACAAGAGAATCAAAAAGATCTACAATAAGCAGGTGTTTGTTCCCCTGCAGCCAAGCACGCTGCCTCAGGGCACCGTGAACATGAACCTATGCACAGATGTCATTGATGCCGAGCCGAAGACGGGTCAGAAGAACTCCCTGTGCATCATCACACCGGAGCAGGAGTACTTCATCAGAGGGGAGAATAAAGAGATCATAAATGGGTGAGTGGCATCTCTTTGTCTGCTGATGGTTTAGGTGGAGACAGAGGTTCATTTACAGAGTTCTAAAACATTCTTTCATGCCTGTTTTCAGGTGGAGCGAACAGCTGGTGGTTTACCCGCGGACTAACAAACAGAACCAGAAGAAGAAACGCAAGGTCGAGCCCACAACCTCCCAGGTAACAAAGAGGGTTCATGACACAGCTGGATGACATCCTCCCTATCCTCGTCCTGTTTCTTATGTTTTCATATGCTCATGTTCAGGAGCCTGGTCCAGCCAAGGTAGCAGTGACTGGCTCTGGTATCCCTGAAGCGGAGAAGATTCCAGACTCCAGCTCCATAATCTGGCAGGAGGAGCTGAACCAAAGGGAGGCTGAGGGGGCAGCTGTCTGGGCCACTGCTGACCTGCCCCCAGGATCACCACTGCCCTCCACAGGTAGGGAGGAACAGCTTTTTCTTTAAAATATGGTACTTTGTTTATGGATCAGATGCAGTGAAGGTAACAACAGTAACAGAAAGTAAAATTTATCACACCCTCTGCTTGTCAAGGTGACTGTGGGTCTATGGGCCACGGCTCAGATGCAGGCTCAGTGAATGGTGATGAAACAGACCGGGGAGGTGCAGCACTGCACAGCTCAGCCCTGCAGCCACCCAGCGACCTGCTCTCCCCCACAGGCTCCTGCTCCAGCCTAGGAGGAGTCCCCCGCTGCCTCTCCCCAGCCCCCAGTGATCCCTTTCCCTCCGGCAGTTCCCTGCTCTCCAATGGGTCCCATATCAGTGGCTCTGTCAGCTCATTGGACTCGGACACCAGCGGCAGCACAGTGACAAGCACTGACAGCCATCCAGCCACCCAGAGGGGAGGCCACACCTACGGCCACCACGACACACCACGATCCAGACGGCAGGAGGCTGAGGCCAGGAAAGCTGAGAAGAGGAGCCGGTTCAGGAGCCCTGACAGGCAGGACAGGGAGGCCATCTTCAGTCCCGAGAGGAGGTCAGCAACTCTTTGTTTATCATCCTTAACCTCACGGTTTTACCTTTCCTCACATCTTTCACTCTGTGGTTCTGTTTCTTACGTTTGTAGAAATCATGCTACAACATTTTCACTCTGAAACTTCTAATAGCTGGCTGTGATAATTCAGTGTTTCAGTGTTCAGTTTTTTAGTTGGTGCAGACTCTCTGCACCAACTAGTGAGCATTGTGTGCTGCATAGACACATGAAGGGCCAGCATTTTTTTTCTTCTTAAAACCAATGTTTGAATGTTGACAAGCTTTTTCTTATATATATATATATTTATGTAAGAGTTTTTAGCACTGCTGTGATATGTTCCACAGCAAATCCAACAGTCAACAGTATTATGCCAAAAGTCAGTAAATGTTCTATGAACATTTAATAATAACTTAATGGATGTTTTTATGGTCCACCATCCACCAGTCAGGCAACCAGGATTTGAGCCAGTATTCCTCAGTCTAGCTCTCCTGTGATCTGGTCTCAACGCTTTCTCTGTATGAGGCCTTTTTAGATGAGAAGGTAGTTTGTTCTTTGGTGAAGGAAATTCTGAAACTTCCACTTAAACTGTGCTGCACATCTCCCCTGTGGGTGGAGCCTAAATATGAGGAGAATTTACAGTTTAACAGGAGGAGCTACCATAGAGTCAATTTGGACATAAACAACAACACACACAGAGACAGGGTGTGGCTTCGTTCTCTGCTCAGGATGGCCACTTCAGGAGGAGTGGGCCACAACCCCCTCCTCTCCACATCGGTGAAGCAGCTGGGGAGGTTGTCCCCAGTGTCAAGTACCTGGGGGCGCACATTTTCAGTGACCACCAATGCCTTTACTTCTTGTGGAAGCCAAAGTGCACTGGCCTCAGCATTCCAGGCTTGACATCTTTCTATAGGTGTGGTGGTGTGTCTTCATACCCTGCACTGAAACTGCTGGTCACATGGTCACATAACAGTTAACCACTTACCATTATAAATCAACATAAATTACAGCTTAATGTATTTTATTATTTTTATTACATTACATTTCATTATTTCAATTTCTGTCATTCACTTTTTTACATCACTTTAGAATTAATTGGCATTGAGGCTTGAAATTTGAAATATTATATACTTAAAATGTTTACTAATGAATGTTGCAACAGTAAGCTAGATACAAAAAACATATTCAAATAAATTGGGCAACTCTGGTGCCACAACACCAATATGATGTACAGTAACACCAGTGATGCACTGTAACCTGGCAAAAAAGAAGATGTTTTGTAAGGGGAGGAAATATTTTGAGACATTTATCTAATATCTCCCCATTACGTATTCTGTCTTTCCGGTGTTAAGATGAAGTTTTATTAAAGTAAAGTAGTTAATTTATTCAATCTGACTCCATTTGATTAAAGATAACTTTACCATTAAATATTATTTAGTGTCAATAATTAACCAGTAATGAAGAATATAAGCCTTTTAAGAATTGAACTCTACTGTGAAGAGATCTGACATCAGTCTTAGTTCAGGGATGGCAGATATAGGTTAACAAACCACTCAGTGACCTTCTTAACATGGAAGAATAGCCCTGATGTCTGGGTTGAAGTATTCAGAGGTATTAGAACATGATACTCAATCTTGTCTGTCCAACTCAGAGGTTAAGGGTGTGAACAGCATCCAGTGAAACTTACCATATAACTAAGGTCTTTGGGATATAGTATTTAACTAGTCCCTATCTTAGTTCAGGGATGGCAGATATAGACTTAAACTATTCAGTGACCTTCTTAACATAGAAGAACAGCCCTGACACCTGGGTTGAGATATTCAGAGGTTATAGAACATATCTAAATAATTTACAAAACATGATACTCAATCTTTTCTATTCGACTCAGAGGTTAAGGGTATGAGTATTACCCAGTGAAACTTACCATATAACTAAAGACTTAGTAAATATCTGCTGACAGATCATTCACTACTCAGAATAAAAATCTCAGCAAGGCAATATTAAAAAATGAATGGTTAACATACCAGTTTATTGTGATGTCCAAAGTAAAATACAGCCAACAAGTATTGTAGCACACCTGATGTGTGGGAGCTCTGGTAAGCAGATCAACTCAAAAAGGAGGTTCTTGCTCTTCCCCTTAAATATTCAACCAGAACAGAGACACTCATCAATTAGAAATTTACATAGGGACGTTAATCACGTCTGGGGACCTTTGATCATCAGGGGGTCATTTCACATGACAATGAACTATTTAGACCTTTGTACTTCTCACACTGAGACCATCAGACATGTAACATTTCAAGAGGAAGTCAGGTAAAAGGAGGTGTTGATGAGACATTAATCAACAGGCATAATACAGTAAATGATTACATCCAGTCTGTAAAGGACTTTCTTTGTTTTTAGAGACAACGTCTTAGGGTGGGGTCAAATTGTCTTACAGTTTCAAACAGATATTATCAGTTTATTAGTATTTCACCTCAAATAATTTGTCTTTTGAGTAAAGATTCTGCTGTGAAAGCATGTTTTAGAGTGACAGTAAGTAAACCTTGAACCTTGAACATTTTTGCATAAAAACTGGTTGTTTACCGCTGTATTATTTGGTAAAATCTTATATGTATGACCATTAATTTATTATGGTATTATATATAAGCGATTAGCTGCATAACACCTGACCATCAATGATAAATCAGACATTTGCTAGAAAAAACAAACGTTAATCCATGTGTGTGTTCATTTTTGCACAGTCGCTCCGGTGTTATTGAAAAGTTGGAGGCCTTGGAGCTGGAGAACCAGGACAAAATGGAGGTGGAGGAGTCTAGGAGGGGTGGAACCAGACAGGGACGAAGTGAGCACAGACGCTTCCACAGAGAGGTAAGACTGACTGAGTGTGTGTGTGTGTGTGTGTGTGTGTGTGTGTGTGTGGTTTTAGGGTTCAGGATTGGATTATGGTTCAGTCAGGGGATGGATAATTTCAATAACTGTCCTCACAAATATACAATTCCTTGTGTGTGTGGTGTTTGCACTCTGAAGCCAACACTGGTGGTTTACAATCAGCACAGAGAAACTTGTAAACACTGTTTTTAAATAAGATCACATGGTGGAGTCAGTGTGAGCTCAGCATTGGACCCACAGGCCTGGGATCTGTCCGAGCACCCCCCCCCCAACTCTATCTCTCTGTCTTTCCCTTTGCCCTTGCCCTTCTGCCTCCTTCTCTCCCTCTCTGTCCTGTCTTTGTTTTGGTTGTGGGTTAAAGGTCAGCAGCCTGTGCTGTATTCATTTCCAGTTTCCAATCTGTGGTGGGATTCCCCTGGTGATTCTGCTTCCCTTTCCCACCCTGGTCCTCTGGGCTCAGAGAGAGAGGCACAGAATCTGACTTTAGCAACCCAATACGCACACACACACACACACGGCCCTTTTCCACTGCACAGTTACAGCTCTACTTGACTCAGCTCTACTTGACTCAGTTTAGGTCCTTTATACATTACAGCTGAGTACTTCATAGTACCTCCTCAGGGAGGGTGGGGTCATCATAGCACTGCGGCTACAGCCGCATCTAGCTCTCTTTTTTTCAGTCCTCTCGTGAGCTCCAAACTCACTTGTTTGCACCTCGATTACAGACCAAGGTGTGGTTTTCCACACAGCAGCCATAACTCGCATGAAAGAATAACAGCAGTCTCTGTACAGCTCAGTGGGCGTTGCTGCCGATGTGTTTTTAAAATTAGCGGGTTTGATTCTTGTCTCAGGCGTCACGATCTTCCAGTGACGACACTCTGGCCAATCAGTGGAAGACAGTCGGTTGACATCACATTTTAGTATCAGCTTGGCTCGCTAGTCTGACTAGTCCGCACTAGTCTGACTAGTCCGCACTAGTCTGACTAGTGCGGACTAGAGAGACCAATGCATAAGAACTGATGAAGCCGCTTGGATAAGAGGCGAAACGTCTTCCACCGACAAATACAAGTCCAGTTGCCTTCGATTTAATTTGAGAGTGAGATAACAATGACCTGGACGAATGAGAACATTCACAGACTTGACTCTGGATCTTTGTCAGTCACACACAGATGAGAATATCACAAACAGAAAGGGATTTTTTTTTTGTATATTTTTTCAGCATTTTTACCTTTATTTGATAGTACAGAGGAGAGAGACAGGAAATGGGGAGGCAGAGAGAGAGGGAATGAATGAATGGTTCTCTTTTATTTTTGAATATGTTTTCTGTTTTAAACTGTGAGAGCCTGAGTGAATTCACCTACAGTAATATGTAATAGCAGTGTAGAAAAGCTAATGTGTCTTTGTGTGTATATATTCTGCAGGAGCAAAGGCATGATGCTGGTCAAGGTCTGGATTTCCCCTCCACCCTGCCCCCTCTTAGGAGAGCTAAGTCCCTGGACCGAAGGACCACTGAATCAGTCATGACGGTGAGCATCTGCTATGATTCTGTAAAACAGCTTGGTTAGGATCCAGGTTTCTCTCCAAGGTGTCTTAGGTGAAGTGACCTGGCCTGGACCACCCTCCCTACACGCTCTCATTTGCACCCTGAGTGGTAGGTACACAGAGAGGGCCATTACAGAGACTGAGACTGTTTTCACCCCTGCCCTTTCCTTTCTTTTCAGACAAGGCAAGTTTTACAGTTGCTGTTTTAATTTTCCCCGCTGCATTCAGGCAGTCTGATCAATAAGTGGAATGTTCTCATGTGGTTTGTAATGGCAAGGCAAGGCAAGGCAATTTTATTTGTATAGCCTGTTTTTACAAACTGTTTGTCTCAAAGGGCTTTACACAGCATTATGACAACATCCTCTGCCCTTAGACCCTCACATCAACTGAGGAAAAACTCCCAAGAAAACCCTTTAACAGGGAAAAATGGAGAAACCTCAGGGTGAGCAACAGAAGAGGATCCCTCACCCAGGACAGGCAGACATGCAGTAGATGTTGTATACAGACAAGAAAACAATTTACAACATGGAATATGGAAAACATGGAAATGGAATCAGTCAGTTAACGAAAAATGATGAAGTCAGCTCCTGGTGGGCAGGGAGGGAAGGCCAGCTTAATGGGACTACTGGAAGGCAGACAGGGTCGTGAGCAGGGAGTGCAGGCCGGTTTGACAGCAGGAGAAAGGAGGTGATGGAGGCGGCGGTTGGTTGGTTGGTTGGTGCAGGGGGATGGAGCTCTGAAGAGATCTGTGGAAATACAGAGAGAGTGCGAGACACCAAGGCCAGACTACAAAGTGCAACAGATAATGACAATTCAAAATGTGGGAGAGGAGAGGAGAGTAAGGATAGGGCTCTGTGTGGCCTGATGTGTCCCCCAGCT
This sequence comes from Caranx melampygus, assembly GCA_019059645.1. Lineage (NCBI taxonomy): Eukaryota > Metazoa > Chordata > Actinopteri > Carangiformes > Carangidae > Caranx > Caranx melampygus. The sequence continues at coordinate 408,872 of JAFELL010001115.1, forward strand.
GTTTAAGCCTATAGCAGCGTAGCTATAAAATGGATCAGGGCTACCTGAGCCAGCCCTAACTAAAAGCTCTGAGGAAGGTCTTAAGCCTAGACTTAAATGTAGAAAGAGTGTCTGCCTGTCTGACCCATGGAGAGAGCTGGTTCCACAATAGAGGAGCCCGGTAACTGAAGGCTCTACCTCCCAGTCTGTTTTTAGAGATACTGGGGGTCACTAACAGACCTGCATTCTGGGAGTGAAGTGCTCTGGTAGGACAGTATGGGATAATGAGGTCTTTCAGATAAGTTGGAGCTTTGTCATTAAGAGCCTTGTAAGTAAGTAGAAGGATCTTGAAGTCTATTCTATATCCTACAGGAAGCCAATGGAGAGAAGCTAGAATAGGAGAGATGTGCTCTCTCTTACTAACTCTTGTCAATACCCTCGCTGCAGCGTTCTGGACCAGCTGGAGACTTTTCAGAGAGTTTTTTGGACATCCTGACAAGAGAGAGTTACAGTAGTCCAGCCTAGAAGTAATAAATGCGTGGACCAGTTTCTCAACATCACTCTGAGAGAGGATATTTCTGATCTTAGCTATACTGCGCAGGTGAAAGAAGGCAGTCCTAGTCACATGCTTTATGTGAGAGCTGAAGGAAAGATCCTGGTCAAAAATGACTCCAAGGTTCCTTGCTGTTGGACTGGAGTTCAGGGTGATGCCATCCAGAGTAGCAATCTGATTGGAGAATGTGTCCCTGAGATGCTTAGGTCCAATCACAATAACCTCTGTTTTGTCAGAGTTCAGTAGTGGGAAGTTAGAAGACATCCAGGATTTGATGATGCTTCAGAAGTTTAAAAACTCATCACCTGAATCAGAGCTGACAAACTTCACAAGACCCACATTAAATTAATTTGGTCCACTGATACTGCATCACCATTTCCACTGGTATGTCCAATGGCCATGAGGTTTGTGACTATGAGTGGTAGTTGTTGCATCTGGATGGTGTCAATGGTCAAAATTGGTAATAAAAATGTAAACTATTGTTTGTGGGTTGGCTTTCATAATGGATCAGGTGTGTGCAGGTATTTAAAAAAAAAAGCCCCAACCAGCATCTTATGAACATATTCAGATGCACTAATGATGAAAGTGCAGGTGGGTGAAGTCCAACTGAACCAGTCAAGAGCAAGAAATACTACTTTCACTTAGGGCTGGGTAACTTGGCCTAAAAATAGAATAGCTTTTCACCATCATGTCCCTGTCTTTTCATAAGTGATGCAATGGGAAATAATCCGGCTGCTTTGTGCATCTTGCAGAGAGATGCATTTCTCCCAATTAGCTGCTGGCTCTGTTTGAAATCATTATATTGAAATCAACTGGTAGAGTTGGTTGTGTTGCTGCAGACTGTGGTTTGTTGTTGCAAAACCAGAACAAGTTCCAGACAACTGGCTTGAGGCAAACTCTTAATTTACACTAGTCATATTGTCATCGCTGTTGTGATTCTCTAAGAGGTAAACAAGGGAGAGGACGGTGTGAAGTATGTCAGTCCAAGGGTACTGGCAGCAGAGGAGAAGAGAAAATCAAGATTTAAATTTTTTTAGATCATCCTAAAACACAAAGACAAACAAATTGATCCTGTTGATCACTGTGCACATGCACTAATGTGACTACTTGACGTTGTGAACTTACACACACTAAAGACATGGTTGCAGTCTGTTTACGTCTGTCACTTTTCTAGATAAAGACAGTCGTTTAGTTAATAAAATGATATTTTATTGACAAAGCATTCAGTTTAAAATTTTCCTGAAAATTAACTTTCTGTTGAACAGTTAATAAACTGCTGGTTTGAGCTCTACATCTCCCACCAGGGAGGTAAGCAGTCTGAACACTGCTGACAAACCTAAACACGAGCTACAAACAAACCATTGCACTTGCACAGGAAACTGTGTTAAAGAAGGATCATGGGTAATTCAATCAGCAGCAAATCAGGTGTCAGTTCAGATTTGGTCAGATTGTTTTTGACATTAACTAGCACACAAATTCCTTCTAAGTCTCAGTGTGTCTGTGGTCTCAAGACAAAGCGTCTCCTGTTCCTGCTAAGTTGTAGAATACCGGGTCAGCAGCAGAGCCAAGTTCTCAGCTGGGTGGAGGGAGGTCTCTGTGCTGTTGTTTGAACCCAGTGGCTGAATCCTGTTAGATAACAGAGGTTGGAGAACTAAGCAGTGGATGTCCCACAGCAGCCAGTTTGCATGACAGTTCCTGTGATACATGGGAGTAGGGGTGTGCGATATGACGATATTAGATCGTGAACGATTAGAATGTGTTGATGATCTAACAAAACAGAGATATCGCAGAATCGTCTACAGGGAACATTCTATATGTTACAGCTATATGCTGCCGCACAGACGCATCACGTGCAGACGTTTCACGTGCTCCTGACCAACCAATCATAACGAAGTACAGCCAGCGCCGTGTTTGTTTGTGTAGCAGCAGCAGCATGTCTGAAGGCGAAAGGGAGGAGTTGGTCCCGAAAAATAATTCCACTTCCATAGTGTGGAATTGGTTTGGTTTTTCCCCGCATGACAAAGCACAAACTACCGTGATTTGCAAGGTGTGCAAAGATACAGTACGCATGTCGGACGGCAACACAACAAATCTTTTTAACCACCTCAAGAGACGGCATCCAAAACAGTATGCAGAGGAGAGCAGAGCAGCTAGGGGACCGCCGGCGGCCACACCGCAAGCGGGGCCATCAACCAGCGTAAAGCCAAAACAGATAACTTTATCACAAGCATTTGATAAAGGGACCGCTTATGAGAGGACAAGCAAGCGATGGAAGGAGGTAACAGAGGCAGTTACATTTTACCTAGCTAAAGATATGGTTCCGATAAAAACAGTGGAGAATGACGGTTTCAAAACACTGCTTAAAGTAGTTGACCCGCGGTACAAGCTGCCCAGCCGTAAATACTTCTCGAGCACTGCAATTCCACGCCTGTACTCCAAATGCCGTGAAAAGATTGAACGCAAAGTTCAAAACGTTCAGTTTTACGCAACAACAAGTGATCTGTGGTCCAGCCAAAATCAATGAAAAAAAGAATCGTGATAAAATCGAGATCGTGATTTTATTATAAAAAAATCGTGATATGATATTTTTGCCATATCGCCCACCCCTACATGGGAGTAAAAATGTCCTGTTTAGTGATGAAACATTTCAAATGACAGTCCGAGAACAACTGATGTCCCTGTGTGATTTCTATTGTAGTTAAATTCAGTTGTAAAACCAGTGTCCTGACGCATCTCTGGCCCTGTGTGATGCAAGAGTGTGGATGTTGTAGGCCAAACCTCCGTGCTGCAGGGGGCAGTGCAGTCCCCTCCTGCCCCAGTCCTCTGCAGGTTATACTCCTCACTCTGCTCCCCGTGTGGAGATGTTGACCACTTGCGTGTATTTACTGCACCCACTCTGCTGCCGTGTGTGTCATCATATTCCTGTTGGAGGAGAGAGAGATGTGCACGAGTGTGTGGGCACGCGTCTCTGTGTGTCTGTGTGTGTCAGTCACAATTAACCACTGCTTCCTGAGGGCACAGTTCACGTGTGTGTGTGTGTGTGTGTGTGTGTGTGTGTTGGTGTGTTGGTGTTTCCTGCATCTTCAGCTGGAGCAGCACAGAGCAACTTGGCAGAAGCTGCCCCTGGCTTGTGGTCCACTTGTTTAAATGTAGGTGATCCACTGACAGGGTCAACTTTTACCCTCAGCTGACTGAGTGAGCATGCCGTTATGCTTTTGAACAATGACAACATGATGTTGGTCTTGACTTTCGCCTCATCACCTAAGTCTAGGATCTGTTTCTGGCTGCTGTTTTTTCTTTATGTTGCTATATGTAAAGGTAAGTCACGGTGGTAATCTACACAAACATTTATGTATTTGCATTTGACTGTTGCTCTTGCATGTGGAATATTTTCACTCTTTTTTCACAGATGTTTTATCAGTATTTTGTCTCTGTTTTTTTTTTCTTAGCCTGATCTACTGAACTTTAAGAAAGGCTGGATGGTGAAGCTGGATGAACAAGGACAGGTACGGCTCACTTCTTTTCTGTTAAAAGCTTTTCCGAACTTGGTCTCTGAACTTTGTTTTGACTTTTCTCTTTCTTTACTTTTTGTGTTGTAGTGGAAGAAATACTGGTTTGTGTTGACAGATCACAGTCTGAGATACTATAAGGATTCAATTGCAGAGGAGGTAATTTAATTGTGTTTTTATTCCACAGCAGATTTTACTTTAACATTATGTTTGGTATCATGTATTGTGATATTTACCTGCCCAGTACCAAGGTATTGAATTTTAGATAACTTTTGCTGTTTATCTCTGTGCTACCTCAGGCCTCTGACCTGGATGGTGAGATTGACCTTTCTACCTGTTACAGTGTCACTGAGTACCAGGCTCAACGAAACTATGGCTTCCAAATACATGTAAGAGGACTTATGTTTTTACATTGAACATAAAAATAAGTGCAATAGCTGTAATATCTTAAAAGCCATCTCAGTGTAGTTTTACTCCAGACTGTTTTTTTCCCACCACCATCCTGAAAAACAATTAAGTGTCTCAAAGTCAATATAAACCACCAGGTTAGGGGTTGCCATCCTCTATAGTATGTAGAGAGAGTAAACCATTGTATTCACTTTGCTGCATTCAAAGAAATGTCTTTAAAAGAAACAGAAAATGTATCTACCTATCTTTGGAACTGTAATCAAAGCAGAAATAAGAAAACAGAAAAATAATGGGAGAGCAGTCTGTTATCTCAGTCTCTCTTTTGTTTTTTAATGATCCAACCTGCGATTACCTGTGATGCCAGCAGATATAATTATAGTCACTGTTGTCCAAGTACAAATAATTTTTATGATATGATTCATGTGTTCTTTGGTTAAAACATTCAGGCAGATTTCTGTGTGAAAGTTAACTAGCAAGAAATTAGCATGTTCTTAATTAGAAAGAAATGCATTTATATTGATCCTTGGATAATCTCATACTTAGCGTTTCTAGCCTCCTAGGTGCAAGGAACCAAGGTTTACATTAACCAGCATTTGCAAGGTCGTGCAACGTGGACCGGTGTTATACAGCAGTGTGGCACTGAGTGACTGCCAACAGCATGAGAATACACACGTCACCACTCAACTTGTCATGTAGTGATAGCTTGTATTAAGTGCGTGAAAAGATAAACATAAAACCCCTTTAATCCTCCATGTTGTTGGGGACATTTTCTGTTCCCCCTGTAAATTCTTTCTAATGCCACTGGGCAACGGGTGATTGTTGATCTTGAGCCCTGGCCCTCTTCAGCTTCTCTCTGGATCAGGGAGCCAGTCAGAAGAGAGGGGGCTCTGAGCCTCTCCTCTGATTGGCTGACTGTTTTCCAAGCCAAGAAAAATAGAGCAGACTTCATGTAAAATAAACCAAACATATAAGACAAACCAAATCTTATAAGGTTGGATGGTGGGGCCAGGTGGGTGGGGTTTGTGCATGGCTGAGGGCATGCTTTGTCATGACAGTGCAAAGTTACACAAGTCCTGACGTCTACTTTCACAGTATTAATATAGCTTTATAATCAAAGGAGCCATCATTGAGGTGTATCTGTCATTTTTCCTGGTGGTTTAAAATGTTAAGACCCAGGAGGGAGTCCACACTCTGTCAGCCATGACGGCAGGTATACGCAGGAACTGGATCCAGGCTGTCATGAAGAACGTCAGACCCTCCACCGCCCCTGATGTGGCGAGGTTAGTACAACTACAGTAATGCACACATCTATCAAGCATAATGTCCAGTGCTTGAAGAGGCTTTAACAGCAGAAGAGCAGTTAGTGCGCTCATGTCCACCTTCCCCTGCTGGCATCCTCATCACTGTCTCGAGATTGCATCCATTAAAAAATGTAATATTGTGATTTGAGCAGTTCATAAAACTTGTTAAAAAGCTTTTATTGTACCTAACCATGTGAGTTAGCTGCTCTGTGTGTGGTGGAACAAGGTGAAACAGAAAACTTATGAGGGACAGTAGAGACTCAGGCACCAAGTTCAGTGGTAAAACATATTTTGTTTTTAAATTTAAGAAATAAAAATGTTGGATCATAAATATTGGGGGGTGGTAATCCTGTGCTTAATGTCACTGTGCAGTGATGTTTGGGCAGTTCCCTCAGGCAAACTCTGCAGAAACTGGCCTCAGTGAAAGTGTGAATGAAGCAGTCAGAATACCTGCGAGTGAGTCTGGCTGAAAACACGCCTCAAATTCTATCAGTCCATTAACAGGGACATTATGATTCAGACAGTAATTTGTGTAGATTGATGACATCAAATCAGCATGGCTGAACCTCACCTGTGGAGTACCACAAGGGTCAGAATTAGGCCCTTAAAGCTGGGGTTGGTAAATTTGGATATATATATATATATATATATATATATATATATATATACACTATAATCTATTCAATACTAGCGTCACCGACCCGTTTTAAACCCACGGAGAAGCTAATATTAGCATTAGGCTAATACAAGCTACAAAAGTAGCTACTTTTGTAGTTAATTTACACATTTACACATTTCATAAAAAAAACAAATCCTCCCCGAAGCAAAACATACTGTTTTGTTAAAACAACAACTTTAACTTTTAAAAAACAACTTTCTGTTGGACAACCTGTCCAACAGAAAGAGAGCAACCTCAGCATCACTTTTCAGGCCCTTCAAATCCCTCAGTTGTCTCCACAAAAGCAACACCGATGTTTACTCTGGTTTGACCTCTGGCTTTATCCAGAGCCTTTTTGTTAGCAGCCTTTTCAGCCTACTTTCTCTTCCTTGCCTTTTTCTCGGGGCGAGCCGTTACAAGTAACGCTGGAAGTAGTAACTGGGGCTGCATTTTCTCAGCCATTGCTCATAAATGAGCATGAAATCCGTTCTGCTGTAACTCTGTACGCTGATTTCTTCCGGCAACAGCGACACGTGAAGATTGTGCACACGCGTAGGAGGCAGGGATAGAGAGGGCGGATACAGAACTAGACATGAAGGCATCTGATTGGTTTTTGCTCTTCAGTGCGAAGAGTGTGGATTGGTCGGAGTTTTGTCAGTCCTGCAGCTGCCACAGAGGACTGGTTATTTTCGTTCCTTTTTCTGATACATAATGTATTGATTACTCAGAGGGTAGAAGGACCATTTCACCCAGTATAACAAAACATGTTTCTGAACAGGATTACCAACCTCGGCTTTAACTAGGCCAATGTATATCGATGACAGGGGAGGCTGAAATTCCTTTAATCGCTGATAACACAAATGATTTTACTATAAGTTAAGCTTGGTCCATTTTTGATCAATTCTATGTGTTTACCTCTCAAAGATCAAAATACAATCAACTAGTTGCATCCAGTGGACTGTAGAATCGGACCCTGTTACCTGGTTCCAATCAGCACTTAGAAGCTAAGACTGCTTTTCCTTTTCTCTGGCCTTTAGGTCAACTGAAGATCACACCTCATTTTCTTCTTTGGAAGTTATGGCCCGGCCAGATCTCACCCAGGACTCACCCTCCTCTGAGGCCTCCTCTGTAGAGAGAGAATCTGCTTCAGGTATCATTAAGAGTCGGGCACGTGAACGTAGACGAGAAGGTCGCTCCAAGACCTTCGACTGGGCCGAGTTCAGACCTATTGCTCAGGCTCTGGCTCAGCAGAGGGCGCAGGAGGCTGAGAGCCTCCAAGCAGACCTGGGGGAGCTGGAGCGGAGCCGGAGGAGGGAGGAGAGGCGGAAGAGGTATGAGTCAGTGACCAGCTCGTCGGCAGAGCATCCATCTTCCAAAGAAAGTGGGAGGACGGACTATGAGAGTGGAGAGGGGGTCGGACACTTAGATTCATTAGGTCCCACATCTCATGAGAGGCAGCAGAGGGTGGAGGAGGTTATCGAACAACACTGGCGACAGGTGGAGAAGACGCCTATACGGGATGAGAGGAGGGTGCCTCTGTCCTCCACAGGGCAGTCCAGAGAGACAGCAGAGCTGGAGCAGCTTCTGGAGAGCTACAAGCAAGGGGCACGTTTTTCCTTTCTATGAAGTGGAAAATGATTCCTATTCTCATTCAATCGTCCATGTTTAAATTTAAGATTAAAAGCCAAGCAGCTCATTGTTTCAGCCACACACAAATGGGATTTTTCATTTTTATGTTTTACCAAATTTCTTTTGATGTGACATACACACAGGTGATTGATCATGTGATTTCCCACCATGAAAAATGAAATGAACAGGATTAAATTAGACACACTTCAGTCCCCTGAACAATCACGAACTAATCACTGTCCCTGCTGCTCCTGCAGATCGAGGACCTGAAGTCTCAGTTGGAGAGCTGTCACCACCAGCTTCTCGACTCCAATAAGCACAAGCAGGAGCTGGAACTCCAGTTGACAACAGCTCTGGAGAGAGAGCAGGACATCCGGACAGGTTACATCTCTCCGGTGAGTTTCAATCTCTGTGTATTCAGTGAGCAGCTGCATTTTAAAATGAAGAGTCTGGTGGGAGAATTGATATTAAAATTTCAGTTATTTTGATTGAGAATAGTTTCCACTTAATTTTGTAACATTCTTTGCATGTTGGTTTTTATTGTAAGAAAACATCAAACTGACATTGAAACAACAAAGTGACTTCAGTCATGTGTCTTTGCATGAGTTCATTGCATGTGAAAAAACATTGAAATCTTATTACTAAATTGGCTTGTACTCATTGATCTCTTCTCTCTGTGTCATAGGTCTGTACAATACCTGAACTCATGCTAGCCTTTACTTGAGTATTGTATTAGTATTTGTGGACCAAAGAACATGTTTATTGTTTGTTGTGACTTTAAAAGGATTGTTTCACTCTAAATGAAAAAGATAAATTAGTAATTGGTTATGGAAATAAATTGAAAAGACAATCTGAAAAATGAAGAGACCATTTGAAACTGGAAATAAAAAAGAAAATCGTATTCTGATCAAATTTTTAGTTTTTCTTTGCATTTGTTGCCTTTTTCCTGAGGTCACTACAAAAAATAGACAAAAAACAAAAATATCTATTTGAAAGAAAAATATCCTGAAAAGCATGAAGTGCTTGTTTCTTTTAGTTCATGCCTTTCTCTTTCATGTTCGCTGTTCCAGGTCCACTGTCATCCCTTTGTTAGGTTATTTATAATTTTCACAGTTTAAAATATGAAAATGACAAATGAAGAAGGAACAGAAAAAAAAGCTTAATTTAAAGTACATTTGCCATTCAATCATGGTCTGTTAAAATTATTTTTCTATGACTTTTTTTATTTAATTGTATTAGATATCAAAAATCTATAAATTTGCTCCTCGTTTTGATTAATTATAACCTGATTCACCTCAATAGTTCAGTAGTAGTAGTTAAATTTTCATATAGAGTGATATTCTCCGGAATAGTTGCTGGATAGTAGGCTTACTTGTTGTAATGTTTGGCTAAAAATGAATGAATAACATCTTGGCTTCTATTTTACTTATTTGCATGGACGTCAGTTTCTCATCTTTTATTAACTGCTATGAAGACCATCCATTTGTTATTCTGTTAACAGATACTGTGCATCGCTTTGTAACAGCATAAATCTGTGATGCTGGATGAATTTCTGCTTGTGAGTTGACGTACACATGGTGTTGCAAGAGTGAGGCTGAATGATAGATGTTCTCATTTGTCCACGGCTGTGTCAAAATTAGTATCGATGTTATTAGTAAGATACAGTGTTTGCATTTTTTGCATTGCTCTTTGTTTTTTAACATCTATAGAGAATATTAGAAAATGTGTTATGTAACATTGGACTTAAACTGAGCGTGATTTTCAACTCAAATAATGACTTTAGTGTAACACTTGAGTCGGGGCCAGAGAACCTGAAATGTGTGTGTAGGACTTGGTATATCTTCCATCCTTGAGTAAACCATTAAGCTGAAACTAATATTGCATTACTTACTCCATGAAGTATTTTTAACCATTTAATGTGCATGTACTGTGATTCACTAACAAAGGCCATTAAATCTCTCTCCTCTGCTTCTAATTCACAAGATTAAACTTAAGGGAATTTTGTATTTGTTTGGATTCACTGTTCATTTGCATAGTAAATGATAATGTGAGAATGGTAATTGTCATGTTTAATAGATTTAGAGGGAAATGATTTGTAGTTAACGCTAAGAATTATTAGCAAGCTTTGTGTCTCCCCTGCTGTGTGTTAACCAACTGTCTGGTCCCCTTTTCCAAGCTGGCGCCCCCTTTGTGTCTGGAGGCTGATGTGATGCCCCAGATGAAGAAGCCTGAGCTGGTTAGTTCTCAAGCACAGAGTTTAACAAGGAAGTACCAGGAGACCAAAGAGCTCCTAAAAGTTCAAGAGCTGAAAAAGCGCAATATGCAGGCACAGCTTGGCCTCTCGCTTTCTCACCTCCCTGACAAGGAACCTTACTTTTCTGAACCCCAAAAACCATCGGTTCTGGATGATCCCCCCCCAGAACCTGAGCAAGAATCTATTAGTGTCATGCTTCAGGACAGACCAGATGCAATTCAAGAACTAGAAGGCCTAATAAGCGGTGAACCCATCACACTAATGGAGCTGGGGAAAGTGTTGAAATCCCATAGTTGTAATCGAGAGACACCAGAAAAGTATCAGCTTCAGAAGGTCCTGGAGACCTGGAGGTGCCAGCAGGAGGTAGAAAATGAAACAATAAAAAAGAGTTTAGCTAGGGCAGGAGAAAGCATCCGCCAATACGAAGCCCGTCTTTTAACCATGGAGGATTTGGTGGGGAAGGTTCAGAGGCAGATTCTAAGAAGGCCCATCAGCCCAGTCTCGATTGAAAACCACCCAGAAACAACCGAGAAGACAGTTGGAATGCTCTCGCAGAGGGTCGAACTCTTAACGAATGAAAATGGGGCTTTAAAGCAACGATGTCAGGAGATAGTGAACCAGCTGACCGAGGCTGACAGAGAAATAGATAGACTGAAAGCTGAGCTGATCAGCCAACAGGGCAGCAAACAGCATCATCTGATCATGGAGGAGCTGAAACGACTCAAGGCCGAACTGGCTGACAACCAAGCTAATGCCATCGACCGGGAATATTATGAGAGGGAGCTGAATGAGAAATCTTTGAGGCTTCATGAAGCCTTGGTCACATTGGAGGAACTTGGCAGCACCCTGAAGGAGACTGAAAAAAGGCTGCAGTTGAAAGAGGCCACATTGAAAGGTCTTGGCTTCCAGACAGATTATGAGGATGTTGAAATACACCCAGAGAAAGCACTAGTGGAGGCATTGCAAGCTAACTTTTCTGAGATGGAAGCAAAGCTGCAGTTGACAGAGCAGTGCTGTGTTGCACTGGAAGCCAGGAACAGTGAACTAATCGCATTAAACCAGGAGTCTGAGGAAGTCAGTAGAGAGAAGCTGGCAGAGGCAGAAAATGAAATAAGAAAGTTACAAGAAAGGTTAGGTAGATCTGAGACTGATAGTAAGTTTATGGAAGCAGGAGAAGAGCAGGTTGACGATAAAGAACGTATAAAGAAAGTAGTAGAAGAGATTGAGAAGAAGACTGAGGCGATTGATCAGGTTTTAGAGATGTTAGCAAAGGTAGACTTTAACATAGAGAGAATGTGCAGTGATTTAAAAAGCACTTTATTTGGTTCTTTGGAAGAACAGCCACTCTGTCTGAGTCAAGGTGACATGAGGTGGGTGGTTGAGGGAGAGTTTTTGAGCCAGCTGCTGGGCTCCCTGGAAACAAACCCAGAGGAAACTAGACACAGCAGTGGGAGATATGTGGTAGAGCAGATGATGGCGCAGAAATGCTTGATGATCTTGATTAGTAGCATTTGTCCAGAAGCAAAGGTTGGGAGTGAGGTATTAATAGAGCCAGATCTTACATCCATGTACAGTTGGTTTAACAATGAAACACATGCTCTGATTCTCAAGGAGATAACAGGGACCTTGGAGGCCAAGTCAAATGGTTTGAAGAAGACTGCATCCAGATTAATGTTGGATGAAGATAAAGAGCTCCTGACTTTGGCTCTAGCGGGTTTTGAGTCTGGTAGTGAGCAGAAAGAGGCCCTTGACTATCTGGTTGAAGCTCTGACAGAAGCATACATGTTGTATATGAACATCAGGCTGAGGGTACAGCATGAGAAAGAGCTAAAGCAAAAGCAGATAGAAGTTGAGATTTGTAACTTGGACTATCCAAATTGCCCTAAATTAAGACAAGTTGTCAGAGACCTTCAGTCGAAACTAGCTGATACTCAGACTCAACTATGTGAGCCATCAATGGAAACAAGTACAGGGCCACAAACTTTGATCCAGATTGAAGGAGAGACCATCCATTCACTGGACAAAACCACTGACATGTCTGTGTCTGTGTCTGACATGACAGCCAGACACAGGAAGGAGCTTCAAGAGGTCAAAGACCACTACGAACAGGAAGCTGAAAAGATGAGGCAGGAGATGGCTAAAGCTAGTGAGCTGTTGCATCTCCGTTCAGAGGAAAATGTGAGAGAGATCAACTCATTGACAAATTGCATGGAGGACCTCAAGAAGAAGCACAATATGGAGAGGACAAACCTCATGGAGAGGTTTGACCGGGAAATGGAAGAGCTGAGGAGCATGATGAGTCTCTTCAACCCTGACAGGACCTTCACAGATGAGGATAAACCTTTGCATCAGCCTTCGGACCAAACGTCAACCCTGAAGGAACGTATCCAAGAGTTGGTGATGCAAGTGTCAGTTATGACCGAAGAGATGAGGAGGCGCGAAGAGCAGGGTGACGTTACGACTCAGCGGCTGAAATACGAGAAAGACCTGGAGAACCTGAAGGTGGAAGCGTTCTGTGATGCCTTGTGTACCTTTGTGGCATTCACAGATCCCTTTTCCTCCCCCAACCCTAACTACTCCCCCCCCCTCCTAACCCTAACCCCACCCAAATCTCGCTCTTTGTTCTGTAAAACCTTGTTTCCTGTGTTGCATGAAAATTAACCTTCTCCAGGTTCATGTGATCTTTGATGCTGCTGTAGTTGTGTACTGAGGAACCCATTTTATTGAAGCTTCATCCCCATCATTTCTCCCTCATCATTGACTGTCAAGATGATTTTATGTATGAAAACAATGCAACAGAACCTGATAGATCCCTCCACACCATTACATCATATTAGCCCCCTCTGCTGTGAAATGAGTTCCTCTGTTGGTAGTTTACAGTGCTTATTAACCGAACCTTCAACTCAGCTAGACCTCAACTTAATGTTGAGGGCTACCTTTGTTATCATTTTGTTGTCTCTTTGGGTTTAGAATCCAAATCACCAGTCTTAACAGTATTAACATAAATAGGCCATATTTTTTTCTCTGGCAGTTTCTACTAACAGTTTACATTTAATCGATCCTCTATGATGTGGTCAGATTGAAGTAAAGTTCTTTCTATTGTATTACCCACCTCTATATTTATAAGAAAGGCTGCAGTTATACTTTGTTTAGCTTATCAACAAATCCCATGAAATGACCTAAGCAGTCTCAGAACTGGCCTGACAGGGCAAATATTAATTAAATAATAGGATGTATTTTTCAACTATTTTCAACACATTTGGTGTTCTGCTGAGCATTTACAGTGAATGTGGGACTGAGTCACAATACAAAGGGTGTTGATGAGGGAATGTGCCTGAGTACAAGTGTGTGACTTTTTAGCAGTCTCAACCATAGATCCAGATAGTGCTCTTAGTGACAATGGCAGAGAGAACTAAATGTTCAAAACTGATCAAGCCTTTCTCATCATGAATGATCTGCAGCTAGCTCGTTGCTTGTTGCCCATCTGTTCTTTGTGTTTTGCTTATGTTTCTTGCGGCCTGGAGCCACACAGAGTTTCATCGTTGTACAAAAATTGGTTAATGATGAAAAGTTGGTCATGTGATTCTGATTGTTCTGTGTATATTCTTAAATTCATTCTGGAATTAATAGCTCATCATCTGAACTGTTATTGAGGAATCTGTTTCAGGCTGGCTGTTGCTTAAGAATAATAATTTAGTATAGCAATGCAGCATGTTAATGTTGCTCTTTATTTCCTCTTACAAAACAATAGAAAGTGCCAATAAGAAATAGCCTACTGTTACAACAGAAGTACCGATAAAATCTTTAAATTCAATAAATGTGTCTTGTTTCCAAAGCCAATAGGAATCGTGTTATATAATGACAATAGCCCTAAGACATTTGTTGTACGCAGGATACACTCATCATTCCTATTGGGCTTTTCATGGGATTTCTAATTTACACATTTAAAAAAATGTATTCTTTTAATTTGAAGTTGAGTTTGATGGGTTATTAAGTTTAGATCAGATTTTGAAGATTACCAATAATCAATGAAGATTTGATCACCCAAACCTTGATCAGCCTGGCACTGGTGCAGTTAGACTCAGTGCTTCACTTCAAGTCTATACAATCACACCAAATTACAGTCACAGTCAGTTTGGTCCAATGAACTATGTGTAGATTTTGTGTCTTTTGAAAGGTGAGATTTCCTGGGGAGTGTTGAACACTCACTATTTAACCCAGATCAGTTCTCCATGATCACATTATTATGTTATCAGGACTTAAATCTCCTCTGGCAATGACTTCAGCCTCTAGTCTTCTTGAGTCTGACGGCACAGGTTTACACACCAGGGTCCGGGAAGTTTGTGCCATTATTCTCTGCAGATCCTTTCAGACAATGTCAGTTGAGGTGGCTATTCACTGACAGATGTGCTCAGGTCTTCAGGTCTGTTGGATTGAGGATTCAGGTCAGGACTTCAGAATCGTCCCTAAGCCAGTCCTGTGCTGTCTTCACACAGTGGCCATTTTCCTGTTGGACAATGAACTTTGTCTCAGAGAGAGTCTTTGGCTAAATTTTAACCCAGTTTGTTTAGATCTTTGTACTCTGTACATGATGCTTCCACCACACTTCACAGTTGAGATGGTGTTGGGAAGGTGAATAGTGGAGCGTGGTTTGCTCCAGGCCTGACTCTTAGAGTTGAGACCACATCAGAACAGAGAATCAGGTTTCTCTGAGCCTCAGAGTCCTTGAGCTGTTTTTCCTAGAAAGACCTCATCTGTTTAATGACATAAAGGAACAATCAGTGGAAGTTTAAACTTTGAGTGTCATAGTTAAGTCTCTTAATATTTATGCCAATGTGATATTTCACTATTTACTTAACACATTGCTTGAATTTCATATTTGTAAAATTCACATCTTGCTTTTTCATTTTGGAGAATCAACCGTAGATTGATCAGATCAAAATGTATTTAATAATTTAATTTAATAATATTTAATAACTCCAACATAGCTTGGACACACTCAGGGGTCTAAAGACTTTCTGAACTCTGTATACACAAAAAACTGCTAAATCTGCTGCCTGTCTGATGCCAGAGCAGGAAGTTTACATTTGCCCAGTATGGGTTGAGGGTGGGGGCTGTTCACCCTCTCTCAGTGGCTGAGCTCTCAGGGGGTTTTGTCCCTGTGAACAAACACTGGTCCTCCATTTCCCCTGTTTGGCCTAAGGGATGGCGAGGACCAGCCGTCAGCTGAGTCCCCAGATTAGTGGCAGTGAATAGAGAGCGGAAGCAGGTCTAGGCTCTGGGTCAGGCCATTGAAATCCTCTCTTGTGGAAACTTGCAGTGTATTTGTAAATACACTGCACACTTAACTCCACACTTAACTAACCCCAAGGGCAGACATGGCAGTATGACATGGTGGTATCTGTAATGTCCAGCAGATCAGTGCTAACTTGAGTCAGAGTAATGCAACATTAAGAACAGAATTGACATATGAGCTACAGAGCAACACCAACTCAGCTGGAGTAAGTAGGTTGTTGATATGGTTAAACACCAGGATGTTGTGACGTGACAGGAAACGGCAGCCTATACTTTCTTTGACCCTCCTCTCTCATTGTCTCTGCATTCCTTGAGTGAACTGTGTATCCTGTCCTTTAAGCCTTTTCTACTTATGGAAGCTCTACTTGCTCATGGCTAACAGGCTGTAGCATGCTAGATATTGCTGGAAATAAATGTATGATCTGTACTGGCTTGCACTAAAAGGCCTGGGGAGGGGGGTTTCCCTGTTCTGCTCAAGTGGCCAGGGGGCCTTCTGGTCAGAGTCCAAATTGGCCCACAAACTTACAGTGGTCCCATTTTCTTTGTCTCAGGCCACCTGTGAGAGGGGTTTTGCTGCCATGGAGGAGTCACATCAGAAGGTCATAGATGAGCTGCAGAGGAAACACCAGAGAGAGCTGGAGAACCTGCAGGAGGAGAAAGAGAGGCTGTTGGCTGAGGAGACGGCAGCCACCATTGCCGGTAACACCAACATCCACCATCAATCACACTGTTTTGTTTGATTTTTAAAGAAACCAGAGATGACACACAGTGTTTTGTAGTAATTTAAAGCTCCTTGTCTCTGTTGTCACAGCAATCGAGGCAATGAAGAACGCCCACCGCACAGAGCTGGAGAAGGAGCTGGACAAGGCTCGCAAGGCAAACAGCAACGCAGAGAACGCAGACATGGAGGAGATCCACCGACAGCATGAGTACGTTTTCTCCACTGCCTCATGTTACTGAGGCTATTAAGACCAGTTCCAGTTATGACATCTACTGTCTATCACATTTACCTACTGCCTGCAAGTCTTTATCTGAATTGACAATAAGCAAATACTCCTTATAAGCATTATAAAAACGTTTCAAAATGACAGAAAATACAGTGTTGATTGTCAGGGAACAGCAGTGAGAGTAACGTGTTTGTGAGCAAACACAGAGGACAGAGACAGTGTTCACAGACAAAACAAGAGACTGGTTTATTTCCATGTCAGTTCTGAAATGATGTCAGGTTTCAGAAAGGCTTGCTGCTCTGTCTTCATATCAGTTAAACTGACCAGCTTCCTGACTCTCGTGGAGTAGGTGAGGGTAGGAGGAGGTTCCCCTGCTGCAGAACAACAACTCACTGAGTGTTTGTTGAGAGTTTGAGTAGATCACAGATGGACGATGTAATTTATGCCTCTGTGCCAGCAACAGCCAAAGGGGGTCAAAGGTCACAATGACCTCAGAAAAAGCAGTTTGGCCTTGTGAACACAATATACACTACTCACAAAAAGTTAGGGATATTGGGCTTTCGGGTGAATTTTCAGAATGCACCTAAAACACAATATAACCTTTACAGGTGAACTTGAGTTGAAATTACACTAAATGCCTTATACTTTCATGATATAATATCACTGTAGCATGAACTTTTTCCATTTTCCATTTTCCATTTCCCAAAAGTCAAATATCCCTAACTTTGTGAGAAGTGTATTTGTAACACCTCAAGGGAAGTTTGTCAAATTGGTAAAAGTGTTCACCTGTGTCGAGGACAAACTGATCAGATACTTTTGGTACAAAGTCAAAGGTGATGATTGTAGTGACCTCATGAAACTGTTTTTCATCGCTAAATTAAGCAAAATTTTCACCTCACACTAGTGGTGGAGTGGAAGAGACAGAGGGGGTTGTAATTGATTCTGCTGACTGAAGCTTTAAATTCCTCTGATAAAGTGCTGCTCAAGATGTGTCAGTGTGTGTCATGACCCGCTGGGACGTGTGTTAGTGCACACCTGTCGGTGTGTTGCATCAGTTCATGTGGTGACACCTGTGCAGGCATCTGCAGTAAATCAAACTGAGCTTCATCGATGCTGCTCATCTCTCTGTCTATGAATAAATGAGCGTGGCCATGTGATGTGCTGCAGGGAGGAGCTGTGTTCATTCCAGCGGGAGATTGAGGTGCTGTCGGAGCAGTATTCCCAGAAGTGTCTGGAGAACGCCCACCTGGCCCAGGCGCTGGAGGCCGAGAGGCAGGCCCTCAGGCAGTGTCAGAGAGAGAACCAGGAGCTCAATGCACACAACCAGGTGCACACATGCACACGCACACACACAGGATGCTCTCTGGTGCACACAACACGCCTGTGCGCAGTAACTTAACCTGGAACACCGTTTTAACTGTTGCATCAAAACTTAACTGGTCCAATCCAAATTTCCTGTTCTCTGCAGGAGCTGAACAACCGTCTGGCAGCAGAGATCACCAAGATGCGTTCAATGACATCTGAGGAAGGAGTGGGAGACACCAATGCAACAATACAGGGGAAGGAGCTCTATGAGTTAGAGGTGAATCACTTAAATGTGTGAATCTTGAGTCTTTCAGTAATGCTTTGGCACAAACTTCCAGTGGACTTGAGGATCAAAGGTCATTGTGACCTCACAAGACATTTCTCAGTCAACACAATGAAATAACAAGTGAGATATTTCTCTTTCTCTATTTCTCGCTGTGGCTCAGGAGGTAGAGCAGGTTGTCCAGTAACCAGAAGGTCACTGTAAATACCTGGCTTCTCCTGTAGTCTCCAGCAGTCCACACTTGCCCCCGATATATCGTAGGTGTGTGACACCATGCACGAAAAATTAAGTGCAGTATGAATATGTGTGTGAATGGGTGAATGTGACCAACAGTGCTAAAAGCACTTTGAGTGGTCCCAGAAACTAGAAAAGCGCTATATAAGTGCAAGGCAATTTTATTTGTATAGCCTGTTTTTATGAACAGTTTGTTTCAAAGGGCTTTACACAGCATTATTACAACATCCTCTGCCCTTAGACCCTCATATCGACTGAGGAAAAACTCCCAAGAAAACCCTTTAACAGGGAAAAAAAATGGAGAAACCTCAGGGTGAGCAACAGAGGAGGGATCCCTCACCCAGGACGGGCAGACGTGCAATAGATGTTGTGTACAGACAAGAAAACAATTTACAACATGGAAATGGAATCAGTTTGTTAACGAAAAACGAAAAATGATGAAGGAAGCTCCTGGTGGGCAGGGAGGGAAGGCCAGCTTAATGGGACTAGTGGATGGCAGACTGGGTCATGAGCAGGGAGTGCAGGCCGGTTTAACAGCAGGAGAAAGGAGGTGATGGAGGCGGCGGTTGGTTGGTTGGTGCAGGGGGATGGAGCTCTGAAGAGATCTGTGGAAATACAGAGAGAGTGTGAGACACCAAGGCCAGACTACAAAGTGCAACAAATAATGGCAGTTCAAAATGTGTGAGAGGAGAGGAGAGGAAGGATAGGGCTCTGTGTGGCCTGATGTGTCCCCCAGCTGTTTAAGCCTATAGCAGCGTAGCTATAAAATGGATCAGGGCTACCTGAGCCAGCCCTAACTAAAAGCTCTGTCATAGAGGAAGGTCTTAAGCCTAGACTTAAATGTAGAAAGAGTGTCTGCCTCTCTGACCCATGGAGAGAGCTGGTTCCACAATAGAGGAGCCCGGTAACTGAAGGCTCTACCTCCCAGTCTGTTTTTAGAGATACTGGGGGTCACTAACAGACCTGCATTCTGGGAGTGAAGTGCTCTGGTAGGACAGTATGGGATAATGAGGTCTTTCAGATAAGTTGGAGCTTTGTCATTAAGAGCCTTGTAAGTAAGTAGAAGGATCTTGAAGTCTATTCTATATCCTACAGGAAGCCAGTGGAGAGAAGCTAGAATGGGAGAGATGTGCTCTCTCTTACTAACTCTTGTCAATACCCTCGCTGCAGCGTTCTGGACCAGCTGGAGACTTTTCAGAGAGTTTTTTGGACATCCTGACAAGAGAGAGTTACAGTAGTCCAGCCTAGAAGTAATAAATGCATGCACCAGTTTCTCAGCATCACTCTGAGAGAGGATATTTCTGATCTTAGCTATAATGCACAGGTGAAAGAAGGCAGTCCTAGTCACATGCTTTATGTGAGAGCTGAAGGAAAGATCCTGGTCAAAAATGACTCCAAGGTTCCTCGCTGTTGGACTGGAGTTAAGGGTGATGCCATCCAGAGTAGCAATCTGATTGGAGAATGTGTCCCTGAGATGCTTAGGTCCAATCACAATAACCTCTGTTTTGTCAGAGTTCAGTAGTGGGAAGTTAGAAGACATCCAGGATTTGATGTCTTTCAAGCTATCTTGCAGATTGATGAGGCAGCTTCTATCATCTGGCTCTATTGATAGGTGGAGCTGAGTATCATCAGCGTAACAGTGGAAATTGATGGAGTGCTTACGGATTATATCCCCTAATGGAAGCATGTAAAGAGTCAAGAGAACTGGCCCTAACTGCAAGTCCATTTACCATTTACCAAAGTGATAAAAATGAAGCAATGCAAAGAATTAGTTCAGAAATGAACTAAATGAAATAAATAAAATAAAGGAGTAAATGAAAGGACTAAATGAAAGTCCTCATCATTGAATCTAAACCAGGATGAATTCTTCTCTCCTGAGGAGAGTAAAACAACATGAAATATTTCTGCTTCAGCATGATCGGATTGACAAGGGAAAGACAGCCCCTGTCAGATAGCTCCATCTGGCTCAGCAGGAGGAGATGGAGAGAAACTAGGTTTACAGAGTATGTTACTCAACAAGGATGTGATGACGGCCACAGCTACAACTGTAGTTTTTAGTTGAACCACAAGGCATTAATTCCTGTTTTCTTCCTGTTTTCCAGGTGATGCTGAGGGTGAAGGAGTCTGAGGTCCAGTACCTGAAGCAGGAAATCAACTCCCTGAAGGACGAGCTCCAAGCTGCACAAAGAGTATGTGTTTTCAAACTCCTTTCCCCATCCTGTTATTTGTTTCCACCATATCAGTGCCCTTCATCTGAACTGCCTTAAATATTTGTTTCAGGACAAGAAATACGCAACAGATAAGTACAAGGACATCTACACAGAGCTGAGCATTGTGAAGGCCAAAGCAGAGCGGGACCTGGGCCGGCTCAGAGACCAGCTGCAGCTAGCACATGAGGCGCTGGGGGAGCCATCACTGGAGGAGGTGGAACGAGGAGGATACGGTACCAACACACTCGGGCTCTCTCACATCAGATGTAGCCAAACACTCTGAACTGCTTTTTTCAAAGTCAGAAGAGTTTAATGAGAGCAGCAGCTTTCTGTGTCAGAGATGAGCTCACTTTCAGTATTGGTTATAATTGGATCATTTTCCTTTGCAGACATCATGAAGTCCAAAAGTAACCCTGATATCCTCAAGATGGCAGCTGCCGCAGCCAAACGCTCAGAGCGCACCATGAGGTCAAAGGTCAGTCCGCTGTTCAGTGTAAAGCCTGACCCTCATCCCACTGTGGTCCTCATCAGAATCTGTCATGGAGTGTGCCCATTGTGATCTGCTGCCACCTACTGGTCACCTGCAGAGTTGCATGCAGCATTGCATGCTCACTTTAGTGTCATCACTGGCTTTCTTCCCTCTGGGTTGCGTGTTATTTGTCCATCCTGTGACTCCATCAGGTCTGCAGTGCAGTTGTGATGAAAGTCAAACCACAGTGGACTAACACACACATACTGGTGTGTTTCCCCTTTTGTCCTCAGTCTGTGAGTCGAGTCCTGCCCTGGGACAGTTAGGGCTGCTGAGGACCTCTAGGCCTTCCCCCTCCTCTTTTAGGTAACCAGACCAGAGGCTTTCCACACATCCTCCTGTCCTCCATCTACATCCACCTGTCCCCCAACCTCAAAGGCTCTCAACACATCAGAGTCACTTCTACACAAGTTCATAGGGCACTCCCAAGGGGTTAAGGTCACCACATGGTGTCACATTACACAATACTAACAGGGCTAGTTGGCTAATGCTAAAGCACATTAATGATTCAAACATTACAAACATGACAGTTTGCTCAGTTTCTTGCTTGTTCACCAAAATAAAGTGACACAAAATCAAATAGAAGGAATAAGCACAGTGCAGTGAGGTGTCACAGCTGCTGGTAATGATAAGAGTTAAGTATCTTAATCTGCAGATGGTGACAGAGTAAAGGAGACACAGGACGACACTGTCTCATACACAAGTCACAGGGGTTGCAAATAATGATGAGGATGATGTGAATAATTTGTTGTGACCTTTGTAGTTGCCTCATCTGGAGATGGAGCGAGAGAGCACGCTCCATTACTGTCATCAAATATGTATATGAAGATTGGTTTTGATCCTCCAGAACAGTGAAGCTCGCTCACACTTAGTCTGGAACACGGTGTCTCCTTCAACCTGTGGTCATCTGTAGCTTTGGTAGCCTTAGTGATGCTACAGCAGTCTGTTAAGCAGTCTGTAGAGGATGAACATGATCTGTGTGTAGAGGTTTTAGGTTTGATGACTAAACCCAGTCCTCTCAGTTACAAGCATTGGACAAAATTTAACAGTGACCCAGTTCTCACCTGGTCACACATCCTGATATTAGGCTGCATCTCTACTGATCACTGGTGATCAGATCTACTTTATAAGCAAAGAAACAGATAGGAGGACTTGCTGTCTGTCTGTGTGGTCTGAGTGATCAGATCTCCATACTAATACATCACCATCCAGATGGACCTTTTTAACTTCCACTGGTAGTCGAGGATCATGAGACCCAATCAGGGAGCAGCGGTGAGCATCTACATAGTTTTTTGTTTGTTTGTTTGTTTGTTTTTCCAAAGGTCTCAAGTTTTGAGTTTCAGAGTTTTCATAATAACAGTCTAACAGTGTTCCTGAAAGTCTGTCAAGTTTAAAAAATTGAGATGTATTAATGTGGATGTAGCCCCAGATGTGTCCTCTATGCATCTTGGGTGTGTTCACACCTGAAATTAAAGCTGTCCACTTGTGATCAGATCACCTGAGGCACATCTTAATAACAGATTAAGCAGAACCCTTTATAACTGATGCCTTCACTTACTGTGGAGCACACCCATGTAGGTGTACATCATGTGAACAAGCTAAAATCTAAAGTCTTATCAGAGAACAGAACAAAATTGTCCTGATTCACATGCCTGCTCTCATTCTGTCCAATCACTGCCCTGGGTTTACATGGACACACTCACAGCATTATCATGTAAGAAAAGTGAGAAATAAGGAGAGGAAATTAGATTGATGGATGAATAAATAAACATTACATCACGGGTCTGTCGGTGATTTTCAGTAACTCTGAGGTTATCTAATACACCTCACTGATGAGTTGTGGGGAGCAGCACAGTGGGGACTGTCAGTTGACATGTGGTATGGGTTTCACTGGGTGACAACAGATTGACACGGAGAGACAATCTGTCCTGAATAGACATGGGCCTTTATGATAACCTTGAGACCACAGCACTGTCTTAATGCAATTACAGCTCTGTACTACTACTACTACTAACAATAGTCTCATTTAATGCTGTTCTGTTTATTCTGTTATTCAGTGTGGAAACACAAAGGAGAAAGAGGATGTCTGTGTGTGTGTTTGTCCACTCCTGTGTTTATATACACACGCACATTAAGTTGTTAATTTACATTATTTACAGTAACTACAAGTGTAGTTCACACTAGTTCACGTGTGTGTGTGTGTGTGTGTGTGTGTGCAACGGTGACTTTTTGAACCTGTAACCAGCCCATGCTTATTCCTGAACATGTGTTTGAGGTCATGTCCAGCACTAATATTTGCTCACTCTCTCTTTCACCCTTTCAGAGTCTGAAGGAGGGGCTGACACCTGAGCAGAGACTCCACCTGTTTGAGAACAAAGACACTAAGGAGTTCTGACATTGACGCTGTGACCTCCTGTCTCGCTGCATGTATACAAGTCCACTATATTTTAGCTCTGTAGTGACTTATTTAGTAACAGTAAACACTGGTCACAAACACAGATCGTATATTATTACAAACATGGTATGAAGTTTGAATTTCATGTCTAGACTTTGCATTCCATGCACTTCAGTTAACTGTGACTTTTTTTTTGCATTGTTGATGTTTTGCTGCCACGTCTCACTGTAAATACTTTGCGTTTTTAATCTGCCATGAACACTAAACTCTGTGTAAGCTACTGTGTCATTCTATAGACTGTTGCAAGCCAAAGGCATGAATGTGATGTTTAGCGGCTAAACTAGAGCTACACACTGAGCAGTGACTGACGCTCACATGACAAATCTAAAGGAACCATGTTGTTACTGTTTCACCATAGAGGAAACAAAGAGCTCGTCAAACCCACCATGTTGCTTCATGTTCTCTCTTCTTCTCTGATCATTTTCACATAAAAAAAAAATCAAGAGGGACAGCCGAGTGAACATGGATGGATTCATTCAACATATATGACTATTTCTCACTGGAGCCGCTGGTCCAGCTGTGCAGGAGCTAATGGAGTTGGTTCATGTCTATATTGTTTTTCAGTGACAGTCCTCCTCCCTTTGTATTTATTTAAATGGTTGGGATTTTTCTTTCACATTCCCATTACTCTGTACTCTATTATTGTAAATATTAAGCAAATATACACCAACTGACTACAGGTTTATTAGCAATAAATATTTTTGCACCCTTCACAGTGTGTGACTTTTTCTAGAGCTTTCAGTTGTGTTGCATTGTCTTCTTAAACAGATGGAGTTTGGAGGGTTCATGTCTGGACATTATCAGTCATGACAGGTTGACCAGTCCAGGGTGTTGTGTTATCTGCACAGGGAATATGTGACAGCAACCAGGAGGAGTAGTGACTCCAGACAGTATTATATTTTCATAGGAAGGGTAACAGTTTATGTGTATCTTCGCTGTGGTTTAAGCTTAAATGCAGCAGTGGACTATTACCAACTTAATTTATATTACAGTTTTTCTCCATTGGTTTGACTCATTTCTTGAAACAGAAATGACATTCTCAATATAACATGGACAAACCTCCAAACCACTTGGCAATTGTTCACAACAGAATTGAATTTGTCATTAATTTTATCAAATTGCAAAAGTACATCTTTGCAAATGATTAAGTACAGGTAGCCTACAATTGGCATAGTTAGCCTACATTTAGCACAATTTCCAAGTGAATAGATCTTGTTGATCTAAACTGATTATTGATTCTCAATCTAATGGTTGTTCTCTCGAAATGTCAGCATCACGTTATTGTATAATGTAAGTCATCACATGCACAATATAACATGGTCTGTTCAACTGTGAAAATAAGTCAAGAGCATAATACCATGAATACCACATGAATCTCTTGGAACATTTGATAAATTGGTTAATTGACAGTTAGGTGAAACTAGAACTTGACTAACGAAGGAGTGAGTTTCACACATCTCAGGTGACCAATCAAACAGCATGTTTAGTTGCCAGACAGGTGTTTGTGTGTTTATATTACAGTGTATTATGCTGTATACATTTTCTTTTTACTCTGATGTATGGTAGTTACTTCATGTGTGTGAATAAAAATGGTTATAATTTCCTTTCCAGTATGAGTACAATGTGTGATGTCAAACCTTGGAGTCTACTTTTCTTCAGTTTTATACAGTTGTTTTCTGTTAGCTAGACAAAAAAAACTAGTACAGTAACCAATGTCAGTGAAGGACTGGGCTAAGACTGAGAGGTGGACATGAGGGATCTGTTTTGGGAGAGATATGAACTTTTACAAGTGAGCTATGGTGTTGTGCTGAACTCTAAGACTGTTTTGCCAAATGATGTTAGAGTTTGAGAATGTAATTTCTGTTTCAAGAAATGAGCCAAACCAATGGAGAAAGACTGTAACATCCATCCATCCACCTTCTGCCTATCTGTGGTTGGTTCGTTGAGTAGAGAGCTCCAGATATCCCTCTACCTGGCAACAACCTGACTACTTTCCAGCTCCTCCTGGTGGGTCCTGAAGCGTCCTCAGGAAGGATATATAATCCAACATTAAATAACACAACTCTCTGAAAGGAAGATCAAATCCATGACGATGTTCCAAATGGGTCTTCATCTATCACCGTAACTAGACAAAAAGGTGAGGTCTGATGTCACAGACACAGACAGGTGAACTCTGATGTCACAGACACAGACAGGTGTTCCCTGAGGGAGCAGGTGAGTCAGACCAACTAGTGAGCTAAAGAGATGAATACAGGTGGGCTTTGATAGGGGAACTATTATTGAAAAGAAGAATCACTATAAATTATTTTGCTTTTATTTTGAAGTTTAAACGAAATTGTTGAAACATCCCTTTAAATTGCGTTATTGTCTTACTCTTCTGAGCTGTTTAATCTTTATATATCTATTTAATCAGTGTCCCCCCGCTGATATGTCAGATATTGACTGTTAAAAAATTGGGATTTTAGTTGTCATACTACATAAGGCAATGATCTGACAGAAAGTCAATCATTTGGATTGGAACAGGTCCCACCAGTCTGCTCCCATGATGCCTTTCTGCTGAGAAACAACTGTTACCATCCACTTGTCAAGTCACCCGCAGTGATGCAGCAACATACCACATCCATGGACAGCACCCAGTTGAACGCAGATAAATTACGTCACTCCAGAGAGACAGTACATCAGCCCGGGTTGGCTGTCTTAACTGAGGTTTCACGTGCAACAGCTGGCTCACGTCCGAATGAATCTAGACTTGACTGAACAATTAAAATGTTGAGTAAATAAACATCTTAGTGTGTTATTATTTTTATTTTCATTTTTAAAATTTTACTTATTATATTTCCAAACAATAATAATCAGCGATAACATGTATTGCTTTATTGTGAAAGGGTATCCGGAAGTTTGAGATTCTTCTCTAAACTACTTGACACGGAGTAGTGTGTTCCTGGAAAGTGTGTGGATCTTTAATTTGGTTCTTTGTATCCGTGTTGTTTTTCCGGGGGTTGTTAGAGTAGATGGGCTACTGACAGAGATGCAGGGGGGGACACTTTATTAACGGGACATTTAACAACGTGTCGATCTCTCCCGCCCCGGTAAGTTTAGACCTGCTGCAGCGCGCTCCCTCCGATCTGTCTTTGTTCCATGCAGCCGGGCCTTGCCCCGATGCGCACAGTTCTCTTCCACGGAGAGAGCGTGTAACCAAAACTCAATGAAAAGTACTCTGCAGTTAAACGATACTCTTAATTATCATCGTCGTTTTTGTACCCAGAAACAACAGCGTATAGTGCTTGGGGGCCATTAAGATTTAATGTGCATTTCGGAATCAAGTGTAATACAGTGCATAAAAACTCCATTTGGAACAAGGTGTAAAACGTTATAACTGGTTAAGCTGGTCGTACAACAAAGTTACTAACGGACGCAGTAAGCTGAAGCGAACAGTGCGGACCACTGAGCCATAAAAGTTCTTGTTTTATCGAATTAAGTCCCTTGGAAGGAGTGTAAAGTCAGCCGAATTAAATTATAGTTTCTACTGAACAACTGAAACATTAATTTTGTGTTCAATGGTTTGTATTTCTACGTCATTACCGAGAAAACCTTTAAATTGATGGGTTTTCGCCGTAGTTCGTTTTGAGGGAACGTTGCGGCAGCTAATCTGGGCCTAGCTAGCTAACGTTAACTGTGGCTAAGCTAAGCTAACCCATTCGTCCACCTGACTTTTCAACGTTGGTAGTAAAAAGTCCACCGTTTGTCCGAGATATATGTTTTCCTCTGAACCTGTCAACTTAATATCCAGTCATATTAAAATAATTTCTAACTCAAATTGCCATTTCATCCAGACTTTGCTCTGCAACGTTAATGAAATTTCACGTCACACGTCAAGCTAATGTCAGTGCTATGTTATTGCTTGTGCTTTAACTTTATTCCTGTGATGGAAAACAAAGTAGACGGATTGAGTGGTTTTGTGGTCTAAAGTTGTTTATCTATGACCTTTGTGCCTCGAGAATCCACTCTGTTTAAATTGTATGTGACTGGTAGTGCGAGTACTGACAGACTTCACACTCATGTTTCTTACCCTCTTCCATCTGTTGCAGTTGTTATGGAGCAGGCAGCTGGGAGCTTAGATGATCTACAGCCTCAGGACCTCTCCACGTCTAGCCTCCCTACTGTGATCGATCTGACCAGGAAAGGTGAGGAATGTGTCCTCAACACCACATCCCTGCAGATGGTGAAGAACCCGGGCTGGTACCCAAACTCTGGGACCAGCAATCCAGGATTAGCTTGTGGCTCCTCAGACATCATACTCCAATCAGGGGATCATATTCAACCAGACAATGCCTTCTCTCACACTACAGTCACCCTGTCCTACGTGAGCAGGTCTCACGTCTTCTCCACCCAAGACTCCTTGTCTCAACACTCACCTCTGTGTGGTATCCCACCCATGAGCAAGTTCTCCCTCCATCCCCCATGTGACTCGGATAAAGGGCTCGGGGAGACAGGGTACTCGCTGAGCACTCACCAGCATTATATGGAGCAGGTTGAGGGGCCAGTGGACCTCGTAACTCAGACAGAACTGTTGCAGTCTCAGGCTCAGGTGGGACCAGAAAATGATGGAGGAGTGTGTCCGACACAGGAGCTTCATGAGGTGAATGGTGGAGTGATTTCCACGAATGAGGACATGGACAAACGGGTCGAAAAGAAAGTGGAATGCAGCCTTTCTTGGAAAAGCAGCAGGTGTTTGGAGAATGGTGGAGGTGATAGTCAGACAAGTTCAGGAGAGGGTGTTGAATCCTCCCCAGAGACTGTCTACCCCACCACAGTAGAGAATGATGAGGGAGGAGGCTCCGAGGTGCTTTTAGTCATGTCAAGAAAACAGGACCCAGTGGTCCCCATGGACAGCGTGCGTGCTGGAGACCGCTCTTCACTGAGCAGGGAGTACGTCAGTCCTCTGGAGGACCCCATCTCCCCCTCCACTACCTCACTGAATGATGTGGAGGATGTGTTCATCCTGCCTCAGGCCTCCAGCTCCCCCAGTGCAGATACCTCTTGTCTAGAAAGTGAAGCGATTGTGTGGGACAGCCTGAGTACAGAGGGGGCCATTCAGTCAGCCTCCAGCATCAGCAATAGTACAGCAGGGTTGGATTCAAAGGAGGAAAAAAAGCCGATGATACGTAGACGGAAGGCAGTGATAGAGCCTTTAATTGACTTGACAGAAGATGTTTGTGTGTTGGATGTTTCAGAGGACAGACCCCAGACTGTCACCCCCCACATAAATGGGAACGCAAAGGCTGTGCAAAGGACATTAAAAGAGAAAAAGCTGCCACTGCGTTCCAGCAGAGGGACACGGTTAGAGGCCATAGTAATGAACATAAACTCAAACAAGTACAAAGTATCAGGATGCTTACGTGCCAATAAGAAAGCCTGTGCTTCCCAATCATTAACCAGTGATAACAAGATGGCCAGTCCTAAGAGGAGGGGGGCGGTGTCGGTGGGTAGGAGGACAGGCAGAGTGGGGACATCTGTCTCAGTCAATACAGTCAAACAAAAAGCAGAAACTCCAGGGAAAAGGGACAATTCTAAGAATATTAACACTGACAGCTGCAAAGGCTCTACCTCTGATCCTGAAACCCTAAGTCATTCTAGAAAGTCACACAGTGGCACACATCCAAAAAGCTCTCAGTTTACTGTGCACAGGAGGTCAACGAAAGAATCAGAGGATGTTTCACTCCCTGTCCACTCACCACAGACTGACCCTGGAAAGTCAAAGCGGAAACCTTCATTGCAGTCAAGTCCTCAGGCTGCTCTGCACAAGACCTCAAAGAAGGAGCTCGAGCTCCAGGACCCTGAACTTTTAGAGGAAAATCATGTGTCAAGATTGTCCTCTCCACTTCCACCACCACCACCACCGTCAAAGTCTCCAAAGAAAAGTCCAGGGAAAGCCAAGGGCAAGATGATAGGTAGCAAAACATCCCCCACTGCCAAGACAAAAGCAGCTCACACTCCCAGGAGGAGGAGAAAGAAACACAAAGGTGGCCAGTCCTCCTCCATTTTCTCCCCCAAAGAGCCAGAGATCAAGTTGAAGTACCTCAACTACAAGGAGGAGAAAAGGGACCTGAGGTTGGACAGTTTCTCTCCATTCGTCCGTGTGGAGCGGCAGCAGTCCTCACCGTCACTCTGTACTGTCATCAACTACCCTGAGGATGTAAGAGTGCAACACAAAAAAGGCCAGCAGCAGCAACAGGGTCACCCCTGTGGCTTCATCCCTGCAGTTGTACCCAGCACCTCGTGTCTCCAGCTGGGCCGGGCGTCCATGCAGAGCAAACACCAGCGCTCCCTGGTCTGCTGCCTGTGCGGGCAGTCGGCCAATGCCATTGACCTCGGGGACCTTCATGGCCCCTACTACCCCGAGGGATACCAGCCAAGTAGCAAAACACCAGCCAGCACAACAGACCTCAAAGAAAACGAGGATGACTACAGTGACTCGGACGTCTCGTCCTACAGCACTAGAGGCAGGAAGAGGAAGTGCGCTAGTCCACGCTCACTCTGGTCCCACAGGCCGGGGGCTCAGCTCAAGCTGAGGGAGAACCACCATCTCGTGGAGAGCCACTGGAGGCCCAGCGACAGCACTGGCAGCCCTGCAGCTAAGCAGACTCGATTAGATGGCAGCTCTGCGGACGTGGAAGACTGGTACAGCCCCCCGGTGCTGCCTCTGGAGCCCTGTGAGTACTGGCTCCACGAAGACTGTGGTATCTGGTCTGCGGGTGTGTTCCTGGTGAAGGGCAAGGTCTACGGACTGGAAGAGGCAGTCAAGATGTCACAAGAGACGGTAAAGCTGTATTTGAAACCTGTCATGTTAATATATTTTTACATCATACCACAGGGAGATGTTGTGGGGAAAGAGAAAATATTAATGGTCTTAACTTCTTTCTGTGCCTCTAACAGACTGTGGTGTGTGATCATATGAAAGGAAGGGTGAGAATGAAGAACTACCTCCAGAACGGAGGTTACGTTTTCACACCCATTTGTTTATTACTTGGCAAAATACAGTGAACTGGGTGGAGGGACCCAGATTATCAGATCATCAGATCATCATCATCATTTAGAAACTAGAATCACTGGCTCACAGTTATCTGCCTCTGACTATTTTCAAGTTACATCCAGAGTCATGGAAACTATGAACAATTTGTGTGAAATGGTGTCCTTAACTGTTTTCTGAGGTAACTATGACCTTTGACCACCAAAATCTGATCAAATCCTCCTTGAGGTTGTGGGTAATCATCTCTGGCATGGAGGTATCGAAACACTGGAAGTTACTGGTGCAAGACAAGAATCTAATGTTTGAATCTGTACACTTGACACTGAGTGAGGGTTTGGCTTGTTACAGCCCAGGTCCTGATATGATGTTGACCACATCCAGGCTGATGATGTTCTGTATGTGACACATTGATAATGAACACACAGGTGTAGAAGACCTTTCCTTTACTCCTAACCCTCCATCTAACCTTAGAGTCCAGAGGTTCCGTGCTGCCAAATGTGTGACCCAGGTCCAGTTTTGATTACTGATTCAGTCCCATGAAGATGTTGGTTCAGTTTCCTCTGATGCTTAAAATAGCATGAATGATATCACCTAAGTTGAAGACCGTAGAGGTGTAGGAATTCAGCCTTTTGCTGATTGATGAACAGCAGGTTGTGTGTTTGCTAACTTTTAATTACAGAGCAAACATGTAATCACACTGTGATATATGATCCATGTAAGACTGAACATACTCCAGATCAGTTTTCAGTTGAGCTGCTGTGCACAAGCTGTTGATCCACCTGGTGTC
This sequence comes from Caranx melampygus, assembly GCA_019059645.1. Taxonomy (NCBI): domain Eukaryota; kingdom Metazoa; phylum Chordata; class Actinopteri; order Carangiformes; family Carangidae; genus Caranx; species Caranx melampygus. The sequence continues at coordinate 440,238 of JAFELL010001115.1, forward strand.
TGCTGTGTTCTCAGATGTGTACAGCGTGCCGTGATCCAGGTGCCACGCTGGGCTGCTTCTTCAAAGGTTGTCCCAACAAGTACCACTACAGGTGTGCTCTGGAGTCAAGTAAGTCCACACAGGAACAAAGTGCACTCAAAACAAACACTCCAACATACGGTCGGCAGCAACATACATCAATGCTGGGCCGTGTCAAAGTCAAAGTCAACTTTATTGTCAAATTTCCATTTCCAATTTCCAACTTTAGGACACAATATATACATCACTCAATGTACAGGACTACATTTACAATATATATAACAGTTGTAAACAGTTATTAAAGTGAGCAGGTGGGCATTGTGCAAAACTGTGTGTGTTTATATATATATATATATATATATGTGTGTGTGTGTATATATATGTATATATATGTATGTATATATATATATATGTATGTATGTATGTATGTATATATATATATATATATATATATATATGTATATATATATATATATATATATATATATATATATATATATATATATATATATATATATATATATATATATATATATATATATATATACAGTGAGGTCAATAAGTATTTGATCACCCTGTGATTTTGCAAGTTCTCCCACTTAGAAAACATGGAGGGGTCTAAAATTTTCATCGTAGGTGCATTTCCACCGTTAGAGACAGATTTTTTAAACAATTTATTTGTATATTACTGTGTCAAATAAGTATTTGATCACTTGAGTCAAACAATTTTAATATTTTTTACAGAAGCCTCAGGTCAAACGGTTCCTGTAGTTCTTCACTAGGTTTGCACACACTGCAGCATGGATTTTGGCCCACTCCTCCATACAGATCTTCTCTAGATCTGTCAGGGTTCAGGGCTGTCGCTGAGCAACACAGAGTTTCAGCTCCGTCCAAAGATTTTCTATTGGATTTAGGTCTGGCGACTGGCTAGGCCACTCCAGAACCTTGATATGCTTCTTACGGAGCCACGACCCATCTTCAACGCTCTGACTGAGGGAAGGAGGTTTTTGCCCAATATCTCACAATACACGGCCCCGTTCATCCTCTCCTTAATACAGTGCAGTCGTCCTGTCCCCTGTGCAGAAAAGCACCCCCAGAGCATGATGCTTCCACCCCCATGCTTCACTGTAGGTATGGTGTTCTTGGGATGATACTCCTCCTTCTTCCTCCTCCAAACACGACGAATGGAGTTAAGACCAAAAAGTTCTATTTTGGTCTCATCTGACCACATGACTTTCTCCCATGACTCCTCTGGATCATCCAGATGGTCATTGGCAAACTTCAGATGGGCCTTGACATGGGCTGACTTCAGCTGGGGAACCTTCCGTGCGCTGTATTACTGATAGTAGCCTTGGAAACAGTGGTCCCAGCTCTCTTCAGGTCATTGACCAGCTCTTCACCTTCCTTAGCATCATTGATACCCCACAAGGTGAGATCTTGTGTGGGGCCCCAGTCCGAGGGACATTGACAGTCATCATTAGCCTCTTCCATTTTCTGACAATTGCTCCAACAGTTGTTCTTTTCTCACCGAGCTGCTTGGCAATTGCCCCGTAGCCCTTTCCAGCTTTGTGAAGGTCTACAATTTTGTCTCTTGTGTCTTTTGACAGCTCTTTGGTTTTGCCCATGTTGGTAGTTAGACTTTTGACTGATTGTGGGGTGCACAGGTGCCTTTATGAAAGTTAACGACCTCAGACAGGTGCTACTAAATAAGAATCATGAGCAGAGTGGAGTTGGACTATTTAAAAGCAGAACAGCAGGTCTTTGCGGGTCAGAAATGTGTCTGATAAGCAAGTGATCAAATACTTATTTGACACAGTAATATACAAATAAATTGTTTAAGAAATCGTACAATGTGATTTCTGGATTTTTTTTTTAGATTCTGTCTCTCACAGTGTATATATATATATATATATATATATATATATATATATGTATATGGGCTGGGAGAGAGTTCAGCTTCCTGACAGCCTGATGTATGAAGCTGTCTTTCAGCCTGCTAGTCCTAGCTCGGAGGCTCCGCATTCTCCTCCCAGACGGCAGGAGACTGAAGAAGCGCTGTGAGGGGTGGGTGATGTTGCCAGCGATGCGGAGTGCTTTGCAGGCCAGGCGTGTGTTGTAGATGTCCTGGAGGGAGGGGAGGGGGGCACCAACGATCCGCTCAGCTGATCTGACCGTGCGCTGCAGGGTCTTGCGGCAGGATGTCGTGCAGCTGCTGTACCACGTCGTTATACAGCTGGTCAGGAGGCTCTCGATGGTGCCCCTGTAGAAGGAGCACATGCTGGGAACTGAGGCTCCAGCTCTTTTCAGTTTGCGGAGGAAGTAGAGGCGCTGCTGAGCTTTCCTGGCCAGTGATGCAGTGTTGGTGCTCCAGGTCCTCTGTGATGTGCGCACCCAGGAACTTGGTGCCGCTCACTCTCTCCACCGCCGCACCATTGATGGTCAGTGGAGGGTGCTGGGTGCGTTCTCCTGAAGTCAACAACAATCTCCTTGGTTTTCTCCACACTGAGAATGAGATTGTTGTTCCTGCACCATGTGGTCAGTTGGCTCACCTCATCCCTGTAGTGAGACTCATCATTGTTGGTAATGAGCCCCACCACCGTTGTTGTCTGCAAACTTGACGAAGAGATTGGTGTTGTGTTTGGGTGTGCAGTCGTGGGTCGGGAGAAGACATGCATCGTGCCGTTAAACATTAACAGCATTCACATTCACCAGTATAAACACTGCTCACGTTCATTTGTAAATATGAATGTATTCAGTGAACACACTACTTCATGCACAACACTGCTTTGTCAGACTGGTACATTTGGATATGAATAGGAAGTAATTTGAACTCAAACACACATTTGTCCCAAAGTGACCCAAAGCCTGATTTGTCTTGATAACATTCCACACCTGAAGACATGTAAATACCAAGGTTCATGTTGCCCCTGTTGTGTTTTCCAGCAGACTGTGTTCTCAATGAAGAGAACTTCTCCATGAAGTGTAAAAAGCACAAGGTGAGTGTGACTGCCTTGTTTAGAAAAGTTTGTGCTGCTGTTTGTTAGATGCCAAAACTCTGTGTTATGAACTCACCTTCTGGTCCTCAGAACAAGACATTGAAGACCCCTCCAGGGAGCAGGTGGGATGACAGGTGACACACTGAGCAAAGGCCCCATGAGGTCAGTGAATGGCTCATCCTCATCCTCATCTCTGTGGCTTTAATGTGCATCAGTGTCAGTTCCTGTGCAGCCGTGTGTGTGTGTGTGTGTGTGTGGGGGGGGGGGGGGTACTTGGAAGAGTCCACAGAGCTGCAGGCTGGTCTGTGTGTCGTCTGCTCAAACAGGAGCAGATGAATCATGGCTTTGTTCTCCTCTTCCAGACATTCACCTGCAGCATACTGCAGTGGCTCCCTGTTCCCCTTTCTGCTGGTAACCATGGAGACCGTGGACCAGGGTTCTTCTGAGCTAGCACCCACGAACCTTAACTTCACCCTCTGCCCTTCAGCTGCACTGTTAACCCATGATGCTGTGACTGGAGAAGCCCAGTCACCCAAACTTGTGTCAGTCCACGCAGACTGAGGAGGAGCCTCCTCCCACTTCACTTAAAGCAACATGCTGAATTTGTCATTTGTGTAGTTATTTATGAGGATTTTTTCCTGGATTAGATATGAATAATAATCAAAGATATTTAATTTTTTTTTTAAAGATTTCTAAGTATTTGATTATATTTGGTTTATTTATTCATGGAGTTTCTTATTGGCTTCTTTAGCAGTTCATCAAAGAGGTTTGATTGTGTGTGTGTTTTTTTTTTTAAGTTATTGCTGAAGCAGTTTAGTGTTGAAATTTCAGGCCAGTCAAGGAGACGCTGGGACAGGAAGTGGGCAGGACAAGGTACTTGATTGGATGTCATCAACACAACAGGGTCCCATGTTAAAACAGAACATCTCTGGATCACACACGGCATTAAGTTTAGTTTCCTGGTGAATAAGGCAGATCACATTCACCCACAGGACACTTGCACAGAACGATGGGCCCGGTTGATGTTGAGGGAACTGAACAGTGTGTTTGAATGTATTATTGCAAGAAGCACTTTGGAGTGGCACTTGAACACCTCTGGTCCAGCTGCAGTATTACCTTCTCCATCAGGACTACAGCTATGTCTACACGACTACACTTTGATTTAAAACGCTTCTCTTCTCCACACAAAAACAGAAACACTGCTGATCCCATTTTTAGTTTGTGAACTCCGGGATGGAGTTTGTCATGTGAATGGATGAAAACTGACACAATTGATCCCTGATTGGCTCAGATCAACTGTTTATACAAGTGATGAAGGCAACATGATGAATGAAGTCTTACTGACCTCGTTGTCTTTGCTGCAGCTCTCTGCTGCTCCCTGTCTGGAGTATTTTTTTTTTTTTTTACAACTTATTAACTGCAGAGTGGACAATCGACTTCCTGTTTACACGGGCCCTGTCTACATAATTGTGATGTGTGTTTCATCTTGTTTTAGTCTGGATGTTTTCTGATGCTGAGCTTGTTTCTGAGTATGAGAGCATCGTAGTGTGGATGTAGCCTAACACCTCCACCTGTTGCACACACTGCCATGTTGCTGTGTGACGTTCAGGGACCAGGTTGCGAACTCAAGACACAGCCACATCTGACATCACAATGCTAACGTGATTTTTTAAATTTATTTAGCTCAGAGGCCCTGGCTAAGTGGCAGTGCTGTTTGTCTGCACCTTCACATCAGCTGGTGGCTTTATCATTTATTGGATAATTAATGGAAGAGAAATGAAGGACCCTGTGTCCTCTATCAGCTGCAGGCATGTCTCTGTGCTGTGAACATTCACACAGCTCCACTGCAGATTAACAAAGGGTGTGTGATGATTGAGAATCTTTGGTTTACATCAGCAGCAGTGGCCATGTTAGTATTAAGATTTCATTAGTTGGCCTGGTGCGTTTCAAGTAGAACCTCTGAAGAAGCCTTACCTGACCTACAGGAGTTACATCCACTTTTTCCTACTCACAGGCTTGTGGTGCAAAGACAAATCAGTGGATGTACACCAGCTCTCTCTCTACTGCAGACCTTGTCGTTAACACTGGGGGACCCACCCCCACACAGCCACAGCCACAGCCACCACCACAACCACTCAGGTGCACATTGAGACCTGTGTGAACCACAGACTTAGAAGAGATCCGTGTATTAGTAGCTTTTCAGTTGTTAGGTGTGGGCGGGGCTGGTCGGCTCACCTGTTTACCTTAGAGAGGTCCAGTGTGACTGGGGATGGTGTCACATCTGTACTTCTCAATACAGCCATTAGGGGCAGTGTTGTGCAGTCAGACCACACAGACAGTGGGAGGTTTCACCAGCAGCAAGCACAACACAAACAGACACACACCAAGATCTCCTTATTCTGGAAACACCACTTTTCTTTATTTGTGCCATCGTTAATGTTTTTTTATATTTTGTTACAGTAAAATTGAATCACCTGAACAGTTTTTTTCCCTGCAGCTTTTGGAAAAAAATTTTTTTCTAATGAAATATTTGGATTTTTTTAATAGAATATTTTGTCTGTGTGTTAATCTCAGGGCTGAATCTCAGATATTCAAAGTGATTTTGTTTTCCAATTTGTGTCTCTTTGCTGTTCTCTGTGACCCCCCCCCCCCCACACACACACACACACACACACACACACATTGACTTGAACAATGATAGCTGTAGCAGGATATGGTTCTCCTCTCTGTCCTGATACACACTACTATCACATTCCAACTTCTCTTCAGTGTGTCTCTGTGCTGTGGTGTTTTTATGTTTAACATGGGACTAGAACTATCAACTTGTCACTTTGTTTCTTTTTTTTTTATTTTATGGCAACATTTTGTACTCTTGCTCACCTCAGAGTGTTGGAGATCATGTAATTGTCAAAAATAAATATTTTTGTTCAACATTGTGGTTTTTGAGTGACTTGTTTGGTGACAAATGAATCAAGGAGAAATGTGATATTATGACAGACAGTAGAACACACATCACACTGACAGGAATATATACACTACTCACAAAAAGTTAGGGATATTGGGCTTTGAGATGAAATTTCAGAATGCACTGTAACCTTCACACGTGACCTTCTCTTTTTTAAGTATATTTTTGGGCATATTTTGCCTTTATTTGATAATATAGTTAAGAGAGACAGGAAATGGGGAGGCAGAGAGAAGGGGAATGACACGCAGCAAAGGGCCACCCAATGCGGGACTCGAGTCAGGGCTCAACTGCATTGAGGACTACAGCCTCTGCATATGGGGCACCTGCTTAACCCACTGTGCCACACAGCACCCCAATCTGACCTTCTCTAAACTTTTGAATCCACATGTCCACCTGTTCAGTGTTTCAGAACTTAGAACACAACATGCTGTTCTCTAACAAGGTGATGAACCACAAACATCACAACAAGTGTCTGATCCATGAATCCACCACTAATGACAGTTTGTATTGAAACAGTCCTCTTCATCATGCTGTTCACATTCTGACATCATGAGACCAAGACCACACCTAACAGTCCATAACAGGCCATGGTGCCATGTCAAGGCTTCAGATGAGATGTTGCCAGAGGGAAGTGTCCACTGAGCTCAGATTGTCACAGAGTGTCATCAGCAGGTTTAACAGAGACACAGAGAGGCTGAGAAGTGGACGTCCTTTGGTCACATGATAACTTATTGACACATTGACATGTTTTGTTGTGGTATACCCACCTCTGCTGTTAGCTTTTGTTCCAATACATTGTTGGAGATGAAGAAATTACCTCTACATGTTTGGCTGCTGTTCCATTCCACTGTCTAATGAATTCCAACAGAAGCCAGCACACTACACCAACTAACGAGGCACTAATTAGCTGATCACCTGGACCAAATCATATTTAACGGGTTAGAGTGTATGAAACCAGAGATTATTCTACCTGTGTTGATTTCTGAACTCTTCCTGAGTTTATTTCTTTGGTCTGAAAACACTGAATCTTTTTTGTTATTTTGACCAGTTGTCATCTTCTGCAAAGAAATGCTCTAAATGACAATATTATTATTTTGAATTTATGAGAAATTTATGGAATAAAACAAAAGTTTTCATTTTAATCACACACATACCTATACTTAATAAAACCAGAGCAAGTGATCATTTTAAAGTGGTCTCATAAGCCATTAAAGATATTTACTTTGATCATCTATTTGGATCATTTTTATGTAGTTAAGAGTATAAAATAAAATAATTAATTATATTGACATTATAATGGAAAATGAAATCACATCTGCTTTTTCATAACCTCAAAGTTATAACACCAGAACTCCAACAAGAATTCTCATTTTATTGACTAAATGTCAGTTCACAGGAAGACAGTTGTATTGCAAAGAGAGAACCAGATACAAGTTCTAGTGCTGTGGTCATCTACTCACTAAACGCCACAGAAGTGATGGTGATGCTGTGAAATGTGTCACTGGACAAAACACAGACACTCCATTACTACACAGTGTGTTCTCGGGGAGTGGAGGAGGCAGCAGTGACTGACTCATTGGAGTGGCATTAGGAGGAGGAGGAGGAGGAGGAGGAGGAGGAGGAGGGGGAATAAAAATACACATCCCATAATTTCTAGACTGGTGTGACTCATCCTTCCTCAGAACTCAGGTGTCCTCGGCTAAAGCAGGTTCTGACTTGTCCCAGTGTTTGTTTTTGTTGTTAGAGATTTGAAAGTAAACCTCATTTGTTGTTGATTGTTGTTCCATTCGAACCAAAATCAGATGAAGATGTAAATGTATCAATGGTGGCCACACCCATTCTCTGATTTTATTACCTCGCTGCAAGCAATTGAGATGGACCAGGGGTGAAGTCCACCTGCCCACACCAACATTATAGGTGTCCTTACTGAAGAAAGGCGGTGCTGAGTAAACGTTGTATCCAGGCTGCACTCTCTGTTCCAGCATGGTAAAAAAAAATGAAATATTGAATCTGCAGTGATTCGAATGACTTGAGAAGGATCCATGTAAGGCACAGAAGGCACTGCCTTGTGTTCTGACAGGGTACTGACAGGGTGAAAGGTGATGTTGTGATGGACAAATATTGTGGTCGTAGTTAGGGTTGCCTTTTCAAAATAAAAGTGGTTATGCTAGCATCAGATGTTAGCTTGATGCTAACTGGGGCAGTGGAAGCACAGAGGAACAGGATTGGGGAACTATCTCTGTACATCCAGTCCAGGTGGTGTAATATCTGATATTATTGCAGTTTAAAAGTTTATTTGGTTCAATGTACTGGGATCATCTGTGAGCAAAAACGCACAAAAGCAAATTTTATTTTTTCCCAAATTTCTGAAAATATTGTATATGATAATTGATATTTCTGAATGTCAGCCCAAGATTGCCATGTATGTAATAATCAGGCTGTGTGGGACACTGGAATTCATTTGAACAAATAACATTAGTGACTCAATGTCCCTGTCTTGTGTATGGTGAATGGTTAATGCAGAGCAGAGTGGCATACAGGCCTGGTAAACCTCCGGCTCATACGTCACTTGAACAACCTCCCTGTAGCTGGCTGATGGAACGCAAAAAGCATGACCACTGTGTCTGTATCAGCCTGCTCCATTGTTCTTCTGAGTCAGAAGGCTGCTGATGAGGTCAGAGATTTTGTCACAAGATGCAGTCACATTTGCATACTCGCCAGCTGATCCGGGAGCAGCTCTGTGAGGAACACGATCCAAGCGGTTCTCACAGTACTGTGGGCTCAGCCAGATGTGAGCTGAGAGTAAAGAAACATGTGGTGCTACACTTACATCTACAGGGAGGAAGGAGGAGACACGGAGCAGATTCTACAACACGACTTCAGCAAGACACACTCATGCAAGTTTAGGTCTGGAAAACCACACAATGTCTGTTCTGTACATGAGCTCACGCTCTGGCTTCTGATTATTCAGCTGATCAGTCAAGGAGAAGAGTGGATGACCTGTTTACTGTTCAGTTGGAATAGGATAAAAAAAAAACATCTGTGCCACACAACCTCATGACGTGACTTTAAATGTAAATCTCTTATTTTTTACTTTTGTTCTGTTCCTGTGGGTGCTAAGATAGGAGCAGGGCTTTAACAGCAAGACAAACACTACACACTGAACAGAAACTAATTATTGTATTTATTATTATTTTTAGCCCTAAAATGTCTTCAGAGTTCAGTACAGTGATGCTACAACAAAAACTCCACAACATAACATTTTAAGATTCTTTTTATATATATGTGTGTGTGTATTCCATAAAGATCAGTTCAAATTTCTGCTAAAGGTAAGTTTGAGCTACTTTATCATGCAGTTTATAAAAGAGTGGTTCTGTAACATGTCCTATGATTTTTTTTTTCTTCAGATTCATTTGGAGACGTGAAGTGATGTTTTGTGGTCTGGATATCATCAGAGGATCCATAAGTCATTTGTACTCTAATGGATAAAAACATCCATATATCGACAAAGCAAAATATGAATTTGCAAGATGTGATTAAGTTTTTGGGTTAGAATTGAAAATCTAATAAAAGCATGTGATTTTCGCTTTGAACACAACAGTGATAAAAGTAAAAGTAAAAGAAACAAAAATGATTGTTGATGGGTTTTTTTCATGTCTGAATTACAAATGAAGAAAGATTATCTGATACTTGCAACATTACTCTTTTCTTTGCAGATGATTCTCTGCACTCAAAGTTTGATACAAACATAAGAAATAAACACTGAGGTTAACAGAGGTTTGAATTTTAACTGTAAAACAGTAAAACAGTCAAACAGACGTGTTTGCGATGAAAAACACAGACATCAGAAACCTTCTCATTCCACAGACATCGACCAGATGGAACTAGGGGTGTATATATCAATATGTCAATGATCAGTAAACAATGAGTCAACAACACTGATCCAATGTCATAGTTTTCGTTTGTAAAGACATGTGCAGTTAATTATTAAAGGGGACATATTATGGAAATATCACTTTTTGAAGGCTCTTTAACATATATTTGAGTGTTTGTCTTGCCTCCTGGCCCCCAAAATGTGAGAATTGACACAAAAAATCTGTAATCTGCAGGCTCCAGGTTGAAATCCATGTGGTTTTCGAGCTGTTCCGTCAGTTGTCCAATAATGATGTCATTAGTTTTAGAGTTTGGATAATACCACCCCTACCTGGTGCCAGTAGAAGGGGTGGGGTGGGGCTAGCCCCTTTAAATGCAAAGTCCATTTGCATTTGCAAATGCAAAGTTCATTTGCATTTAAAGGGACAGGCACTGAAACACACCGCTCTGAACAGGGCTGAGTGCTGTGACATTTGATCCTTGGGGTATTTTGACTGAAACACATCACAGACATGTCTTTAAGACACCTGCAAACTATTTTAATTTGTTGAAAAGGGGCATAATATATCTCCTTTAAGTTAAAATTATTTCATTTAAGACTCTAAATACAAGTAAATTGAAATTTCTACTTTAATAGATAAATGTTGTTTTCTTTTTATATTTCAGTTGCTTTTTGTCACCGATGATATTGTCTCATATTGATCACTGATCCCTGCACCGAATTTAATCAAAATAATATGGTGACAGACTTTCACTATCATGATGAACCTCTTTTGATTGATACCCCTGGTAGAAACCACCAGTCACAGCTCCTGTAGGCCAGCCTCTGATGTCTACGTGTACATGAGCTGACTGTGCTGCACACAAGTGGATTTGGTCTCAAGACCAATTTACAACAATTCCAACAGAAACAAAATATAAAAAATAGAGCATCATCTTTTAGATCCATGATAATAAATAATATAACAATAAATCCACTCCTTTGGGAAACATACAGAACACACAGTAATACACACACACACACACACACACACACACACACACACACATTTGTGGCAAACATTTAAAACCACCACTCATTCATTTTTTTTTGAAGTTTTTCCTTGAATTGTTTTTGTCATCTTTAAAAATACAAATCCTCTGACGCTCAGATTTCTGACACTCTTTGTCTCAAGTATTGCTTTAAGAAAGATGTTTTGGACTTGGTCTTCTCAGGTGGTTTTCGTGACCAGATCTCTAATGGAAGGAATTAATTTTTTTTTTTGTTTTTTCCTTTGTGAGGTGTGGATGAGCTGACGAGGATGTCCTCTGTCCACCACATCTACAACAGGATACATAGCGTTAGTAATGTCTGTGTCTTTTTCCATGCACGCACATCTATGTTTTATGATGGGTGTGGGTGTGTGTCTGTGAGGTTACACACAGATCTCGATGGGTGTGGCCACCAGCATGTGGCCGCCCGGTGAACTGTTTTCTCGTGGCACACGGTCGTAGCTGTTGGTGGACGACACAGAGCTGTTGGTGGACGACACAGAGCTGTTGGTGGATGACACAGAGCTGTTGGTGGAGACGGACACATAGTGGTGGCCACCACCTGGTTCCATCATCCCCACATTGGCCCCCCCACTGCTCCCCCTGTCCACCACGGCTGTAGACATGGGGGTGTGGGGCGACAAAGGAGAGAGAGGAGATAAAGTCTGCTGCTTCATCCTCTCCACCAGGAGCTCCTCCTCCTCCCCAGATGAAGATGATGAAATAGTGCCGTCCACCTCCCCTCGTACGCCTCCTCCTCCTCCTCCTCCTCCTCCTCCTCCTCCACCAACGCTCTCTCCACCACACACTCCTCCTGTGTTGCCGTTCCCATTGTTGTTGTTGTTCTCTGTGTCCAGGATCCAGGAATGGCTGAAGTACCCGAACACCTCTGTGACAGAGCAGCGGCGGTCCTGCTCCACGGACAGCAGGCGGCGGAACATGCGGAGAGCCTGCTCAGTGAAGCGCCTCCACTGTGACGGCACCGTGTTTGTCCTCCTCCTCTGCCAGCGGATGAACTCCTGGTAGAAGGAGTCCGAGGGCAGCGCCTTCTCCCAGGGGAAGTTCCCGGTCAGCATGCAGAAAAGCAGCACGCCAAAGGCCCACACGTCTGTGCTGTAGTCCACACAGAAGCCCTCGTGGTGGGACATGTCGCAGAGCTCTGGGGCCGTGTATGGGATGGTGCCACTCACCTGGAGAGAAGCTAAACAGGTTACCGCTGTGGAAGCAATGAGATGAGTGCATATGAAGACGTCATAAACTTGCACTCACCCGTTTGACTGGTGAGCCAGCTCGGCGGGTCATGCCAAAGTCAGACAGCTTGACCTTGCGACACTCTCTGTCAAAGATCAGGATGTTCTCAGGCTTGATGTCCCTGTGGACCAGCTTCTTACGGTGCAGGTAGTCCAGAGCAACGGCCACTTGGTGCACGCAGCGCTTTGCCACTCCTTCAGGAAGACCCACCTGAGAGAGCAGGGTGAAGAAGAGAGAGTCAATATTCTGTAGTTTTGATACACAGATACACAGAATGGATTTGGTGCAGGCAAAGATAAAGAGAGATGGTAAGTGACGTCAGCTGGGAGTGTGTTTTCTAGACACACACACACATGCAGACCCACTCTGGTGTGAAACGGTGGGTGGGTGGATGGATGGATAGATGGATGGATGGGTGGATGGATGGATGGATGGATGGGTGGACTACCTGTGGAGGGATTATATCGAAGAGGTCTCCTGCCAGTGCATACTCCTGTGCGAACACATAGTACTCGTCTGTTTCGAAGGCGATGCCGAACATGTTGATGATGAAGGGGCAGGGCGACAGGTAGAGGGAGATGCTGTACTCCCGCAGAAACGACTTCAGCTTCGTTGTCTTCTTCTTCAGGAACTTCAGTGCCATTTTTGTACCTTTGGGGGAAAACAGAACAGATTACCTTTTATGATCTTTTTTTTTTTAAACTACAGCATCTCCTTCCCTCTCCTCTCCCCTCACCTCTGATCTTGTGGATGACCAGGTCCACTTTACCGTAGGTACCTTTGCCCAGCTCCCTGATCACCTCGTAGTACTTGTTGACCTCCAGCCTCTCCAGGTTTTGGGCTGCGATCAGCTGCAGCTCATCCAGAATGTCCATGCTGGCTCGGGACACCAGCGGAGAGGAACTCATGCTGGGGACTGTTTTAGGGGACAGGCCAAGAGATAAACCAGGAAGCGGAGGCTCGGCCAGAACGAGAGCAGCAGTTAACAGCTCATGTCACTGGATCGATAGAAGAAAAAACACACAAATATAATCACTGACATTATTTTCATGATAACATTTCCTCTGTATGTGGTGCTAATACATTTTACATTTTAAATGACTGTGTACAGTTACCATATAGTTTATAGTAAAAGCAGCTGATGCAGTGATAGTCACTGAACATGCAAATTATTTGCACTGATGGCTCAACCAAGGGGGGTGCTGAGTGTCTCTCTCTCTCTCTCTCTCTCTCTCTCTCTCTCTCTCTCTCTCTGTCTCTCTCTCTCATACACACACATAAGCTGAAGTACTGGACAGCCGCCTCTCTCCATCCCTGAGTAAATGTTAATGATTCTGTGTATTCTTATATTTATCTGATACTTTCTTTCTATAAAATCAAGAAGTGAATGTGAAGCTGTTATCTGTTGCAGGATTCTTATCATTGGTGCATTTGTTTATGTAAGACCCTGCTTTTTGTTGTGGTCTGAATGGCAATACATTTAGTTTTGGGTGTTCCATCCATCCATCCATCCAGTGGGTCTGCATGTGTTTGTGTTTGTGTGTGTGTAGAAAACACACTCCCAGCTGACATCACACACTATCTCGCTTTATCTTTGCCTGCATCAAATGCATTCTTTTTTTGTGTGTGTGTTGGAACTTGGAACTCTATTATAGGTCGTGTCAGCAAACACACCAGTACAACATGAATGGCATCCCGATTAGTTTGCACTTATGTGTCTGATCTACAGTCTACAGATCTACTGTCCAATTATTCCCCAGATGATCTCCATTTGGATCTATATTTTATTTTCCACAGTGCAAATCATTCATGTTGTACTGTAAGACAGTTCAACACCACCCTGAACTCTCATCCTTGAAACAATGGAAGTTTCCCCCAGACTGGAAGAAACTACTTTGTGTATTATGCCTTTTGATTAGTGTCTCCCTAACACCTCCTGTCTACCTGACTTCCTCTTGAAATGTTACATGTCTGATGGTCTGTGTGAAGTTATCGTCCTGTGATATACACCCTGATGATCAAAGCTCTCCAGATGTGAGTGGTGTCATGCAAATTCCTATTGACATGTGATTTAGAAGTGTCTTTGTTCTGGTTGGATATTTAAGGGAAAGAGCAAAGACCCAACCTTTGAGTTGATCTGCTTACCAGAGCTCCCACACGTTGAGTGTGTTACAATATCTGTTTCTCAAGTATTGTTGCTATTGGCTATAGTTTGTTCACTTACTGTCCATCACAATAAACTGGAATGTTAACCATTCATTTCTAATATTGACTTGTCGAGATTTTACTCTTGTAGTGAAGGATCTGTTATCAGATACCTAGTAGGTCTTTAGTTATATGGTAAGTTTCACTGGGTAACACTCACACCCTTAACCTCTGAGTTGAATAGAAAAGATTGAGTATCATGTTCTGTAATTATTTAGATATGTTCTATAACCTCTGGATATCTCAACCCAGGTGTCAGGGCTGTTCTTCTATGTTAAGAAGGTCACTGAATAGTTTAAGTCTATATCTGCCATCCCTGAACTAAGATAGGGACTAGTTAAATACTGTATCCCAAAGACCTTAGTTATATGGTAAGTTTCACTGGACACTGTTCACACCCTTAACCTCTGAGTTGGACAGACAAGATTGAGTATCATGTTCCAATACCTCTGAATACTTCAACCCAGGCATCAGGGCTATTCTTCCATGTTAAGAAGGTCACTGAGTGGTTTGTTAACCTATATCTGCCATCCCTGAACTAAGACTGATGTCAGATCTCTTCACAGTAGAGTTCAATTCTTAAAAGGTTTATATTCTTAATTACTGGTTAACTATTGACACTAAATAATATTTAATGGTAAAGTTATCTTTAAGTAAATGGAGTCAGATTGAATAAATTAACTACTTTACTTTAATAAAACTCATCTTAACACCGGAAAGACAGAATACGTATTGGGGAGATAATAGATAAATGTCTCTAAATATTTCCTCCCCTACAGTAGTGGTGTGTTTGCTGACTAGTGTGACTATATTGTCTTTATTGCCTAAATAGTGTGACGACAACATGGCAGATGAATTCTTCTATATAGCATTGTATTATATACTGTACAAAAATGAAAAGAGTCAGTCTTGGCTAGGTGAAGTGTTGGTAAGTGTGTGTGTGTGTGTGTGTGTGTGTGTGTGTCTGCGTGTCTGCGTGTGTGTGTGTAGTGTGGTGGACAGAGCTGTGATCATTGTCTCCACTCCTCAGCTCTGCCTAGTGATTGCATAAGCAGTCTGGGATTCAGTGTTAAACCTGGTGGCACAGTGTCAGTGTGTGTGTGTGTGTGTGTGTGTGAGACAGAGAGAGACAGAGAGAGACAGAGAGAGACGAGGGTGTGTGGGGTAGAGGGCCTTACGGCACATGGTGTCTTTTGTGTCTCCATCAGTGACAGTGAACAGGTCCTGAGATAGAAGCTAAACACTCATTTCATTCATTTTTGATTTTCAAAATAAGTTTACGTTTACTTTGGATTAAATGTCTGTCAGACTGAAGACCTGATGATATGTGATGAAGGCTACAACAGTACATTAAACTAACTTAAAGCAATTCTTACCTTTATGGAACTTTTACACTTTTCTTTGATTAAGTTAAAATGCTACTAATAATCTGGTGTCACACTAAAATGTAAGAGAAATCCACCAGGGATAAAAACTCATCATTATTCCATTGTATGGTTCTGACAAAAGTCTGACCAATCGTATCATTTGGTCCAAAAGATACGATTAGATGAGTAACCTTGTGCACTCCTCTCTACCCTGACCAGGAAGAACTCTTTTTTAAAAAAAGGAAAACTTTATTGACAGCTATGGCTCAGGGCAGTGGCAGGAGAGAGCAGAGGAGATTTCAGAGCACAAGTCAACACACATAAGAAAGAAGGCTTTTAGAATTAAACTGTTTTTTAAAACAGTTCGCGTTGGTCCGCTGGCCCGGCTCATTGAGAACTGTGCTCTGTAACAATCTATTCCCCTGCGTTTCCAGTACCAGTAACGTTACTAACACTTTATTATAAAACTTGTGTTTGACTGTGCTGGTTGTACAGTCAGACTCTGAATCAGAAACGTCTCCCCGTTTCACTCGCTTTCGTCTTCTGTTTACCGTTGCCTTGCCAACAAATGCTGGGAGTTGTCACACTGGGTGAGGTTTGTCTTGTCTTGGGATTTTGGTCTTGTCATTTCCTGTTTTACTTTGTAAAGACTTACTGTCCTCTTGTTTCAGAACACTTGCCCTTCCTCATGTGTCACCTGTGAGTCTGCCCTGATTACCTATTGTCTCCACCTGTTCCCCTTTACCTCCATGTGCTTAAATAGTCTGTGTCTCCCTTGTCTTGTGCCAGAGTGTCTTCATCCGTTGGTCTGATCATCAGAGCCCATTGCCAAGCCTTTGCTCAAAGCCACAGTGTCGCCACGCGGAAGCATTTGTTCCTCGAGACGAGTGATTTTTGTTTGTAATTTCGAGACCTTAGTTTCATTCCTTAGTTCTAGATCATTTTCATAGCCGGTTGTTTTCTCCCTTTGGAGCGATTTTGATTTTGTGCTTAAAGTTTCATAGTTTATCTTAGGTCCTCCATTTTTTTAGGAGTGGATCTTATTTTTTGTAGTTTATCTATCTAGCCAGGTTTTCCTCCAGTTGGAGCGTTTTCTGTTCATCTTTTCATAGCATTTTGTTTGCCTCCTCTGGAAGAGATTCTTATTTTGTTTCTATTTTTCATAGACTCTCATCTCTAGTTCTTTTCCTCCTTTTGGAGTTATTTTTTGTAGCTTTCTTTTCTTGTTAGTCACCCTTGAAATCTTTCATAGCCTATTGCTTTGTCACTCTGTTTAGAGAACTTTGGTATTTATAAGCCTGCATTTACTGGATTATCTCTGTGTCTGAGTCCCACCTAGAGTCCTGGCCTGACAGGAGGCATGGAGGTGAGGCAGGAGGAAGAGGTGGGTGGGACTTTGGAGGGAGGTGGAGTTGTTGAAATTGTGAAATGCCAGAAAGGTAAGAATAGCTTTAAATGAAGTGGGATCCTACCGAGGACAGTCAGGTAACTGCAGTTTAAAACCACACACACACACACACACACACACACAGAGAGAGAGAGAGAGAGAGACAGACACAGCTCAATGTGAAGAAAAGAGATATGATTATTCAGACATCCTCCTTCTACTGACCCTTCATCTCCATCTCTGGTATGGACTAAGCTACACTTCCCATAATGCAATGGGATAGAATGTGTTGTTGTTCTCCTGCCTCCATTCCATAATCTATTCTCCTCCAAGACCTCTTACATCCAGTTGATTTGTACTGCAACAATAAACATTATAAAACAGTAAAACATAAAAGATACACTAGGTTCATTTGTACAGCTCAGAGGGTCGATGGGTGAAGTTTAGCAGTGACATTTCATCACTTCCTGTTCCCTGGTGGGTTATTTAGATGAGTAAAATAAGGCCTGTGTTAACAGATGCTCAAGGAATTTTGACATTTTATTCTACAGCATAAAACAGCCCAGTCCTGATTCTTTAAGCCCAGTTGAAGTTCAGGGATGACGCTGAAGTCATGTGACTGTGGTGTCGTTGGATTATAACCTTGTTAATCAAAAAGACAGTGGAAAATCTCATTGGCTTTTAGTGGAGAGCTCTATGCCCAGTGTCACCTAACCATTATAGTGGTATGGATGGATAAATGTTTGTGGAGGAAACCGGTGTGATGCTAACTTCAGGGTTGACTACATACATCCCAGCACCACTCAATGCTAATTGCAAGGCTGTAGCTTCATAGCTAATACACTGTACACTTTAATATGATCCAGCCGGAGCTCTTATTGGCCAAGATGGTTGAGAAGGAGGTAAATCCCTATTTAATTCACTGGTACCACACATTCTTCAGAAATAGAGTACAGAGGGTCAGTGTTAACCAGATATATTCAACTCCTACAGTAACCAATATTGGAGCGCCCCAGGGCTGCGTAAGCTCTCCATTTATTTTCACACTTTACACTGATGATTGTAGAAATAATGGACCAAAAATGTTTATCTTGAAGTTCTCTGATGATACTGTATTGTTGTCTTTGCTGGGGACTGAAGATGACACCAGTTTTCATCAGGCTCATACAGGTAGTCTGGTGGAGTGGTGTGAGAAGAACTCACTTATTATCAATGCAAAGAAGACAAAAGAAGTCATTTTTGGTCTTCCAGAGAATTCATACCCTACACCTGTCACTATTATATAATACAAACATCGAACAAGTCTTCTCCTACAAATATTTAGGCATACATGTGGATGCTGCTCTATCATGGAGCGCACACATTGATTATATAGCAAATCTGTAGCATATCTTTAGCAACATATTCATTTCCTTTGGAGACTAAGGTCTTTTGGTACTAGTAAGCCTATTCTGTTATTGTTCTTTCAATCCATTGTTCTCAGTGTTATGCAGTATGGAGTCAGTGCATGGTATAGTTGTCTCTCAGTGCAATTTAAAGTTTGACTGGGGAGACTGCTAAGCATCTGCTCAAAGATTGTAGGCCAAACACTTGAGCCAATTTTTAGAGCTGCATATACTAGACGAATGCTGTCACTGGCAGACAATATTTTGTCCGACCTGACGCATGTTTTATTTGAAGAATACCAGTTTCTGCCATCCAACAGGAGATATAGAGTCCCTATAGCTAGATTAAATAGACTGAGGAACTCTATTCCTCTCTCTGTTAAAATGTTGAATCAGTTGGGTTCGTCAGGGCACTGAATAGCTGTTAGTGTAGAGACTTGGAGGCACTGCAGCCACTTTGATGTTACATATATAGCACGTCTGTCATGTCTTATGTTTGTCTCGTGTTATATTGTGTTATATTTTGTAATGATTTTTGTTAGGTGAAACAAGTGTCTTGGATGCAAGAAAAATCAACTCAACTCAACTGTAGTGTTGGTATATCTATATGTGTATTGACATTTTAGCACTGGTGGCTAGAAATGTTCAAACTTACCACCTGAGCTGTTAATAACAGTTAACATAATTAGTGTGGTATAGATTATGTGGCCAAATGGAGAGATACTGAAATGTCCACATTGAAATACCCAATTTAAACAAGCAGTGGGGAAAGGGATGCATATATTACACATGCACTGTTATTCCAAAGGGTGAAATGAGAACATTTCAAAATCTAAAAAACATGCATGACCTAACAAATTAAGACTTATTTCAATATTTACAAAAAAGGAGACTATAATATTACATTGAAACACAACAGCTCCTGTCATAAACAACACACAAGAGCTGACCATGGGGAATCATGTCCAACTAATGGAAAATCTCATGTAGCCTACACACTGAAGATGAAGAAGGAGAAAGGCTGGGAAATGGTTCAGGTATAAATATATTTGAGAAAAACATTTCTGTAGTTTGAAAGAAAAGTAAAGCTCAGAGCATATTGTCATATGCTGTATACTGAGTGATGATGTGGGATACGATCACATGTTTTTCTTCTACTGCAGAGACTGACACCAGCTGTCGGCCACCAGACATCAGTGTGACCTAAATTGTGATCTGTGTCTCATCATGAGTGTGTGTTTATGTGTCAAGGACCTTAAACCCTCTCTGATCAGCTGGATACACAGCAGTCTGAACTCTGATCTCTGCTAAACAAACCAAGAAATGGAAACAGTACATCACCAGGGGGGCAACAATTCATTCTTACAAGCATTCATGAACATGGCTGCAGACCTGCATCCCCAGACCAGGATGTAAGTCAAATCTGGACATCAGCTCACACCTCATTACATCACGCGCACACACACACACACACACACACACACACACACACAATCTGCTGCAGATACATGGCTGTGCCCAAAACACAGGTGTGTTTGAGGTGCAGGATTGTGATCAAATGACACACACATTCTACCACACACGCACACACACTGTAAACACTGTGCGATTTCCTGAAAAGAAATGTGATCACACAACACACACACAGGTGAGTGAAGGAGCAGCTTTGTTGTCACTGTGTATTGCTGCACTTAAGTGAACGGGCCCTCGACACTGACAGACATAGTGTAACACAGTGGCAACCTGGTTGGTGCTGCTGCTGGTGTTGATGATTCACGGAATCAGGTGAGGATGGACGTTGTCATCCCGTGTTTGTTCCGGTACTCACCCCTCAGTCGGTTCCCATATGGAGGCTGTGGAGTCCGCCCTCTCTGTCCAGGATGCTGCTGATCCCGCAGGACCAGATGAGCTCATACTAACAGCAGGTAAGCCGGAGGTGGGGGTGGGGGGTGGTTTTATCTCGGTGTTCTGTTAGAAACCTCCGACCTGCCGTGTGAGTGTGGTAGCGAAGCCGAGCATCCTGCAGCCTGCTCCGACTCTGCGTCCTATTGTCTCCGCATCGCTCTGCCCTCTAGGAGGAGAAAGGAGAGGGGAGCAGGGGAGGGGAGGCTCAGGGGAGGAGGGGAGGAGGCAGAAGAGCCCTCCTACTTCTCACCGCTCTGACCAATCGCAGCGCTGCTCCGCCGGGAGCAGCCGCTGCACGCTGTCTCCGTACAGACTATGCTGCCTTCAGGAACTGTCGGAAATAATGTAGTAATGTCCGTCCATTAGTGCTAAACCGGTGCAGGTGTAAACGTCCATGTTTAAACAGTCTCAAGTGGTGTAGGTCTTAACTGGTAAAGGTCCAAACTGGTAGTTTGTGGTTTTTTTTGTGTGAAATGATTTGTGTCTTAAGCAATGGCTACGTTAAGTAGTAAGCTAAGTGTTTTATGAGGTGATTAGTGCCCTTTGACCTCTGATCGCCTAAACCTAATCTTTTTGTTCATGAGTCCACTGAATGAAGATTGGTACTAAATGTGAAGGGGTTTCTTTGAGGAGGTGTGGAGACATTGGGTTCAGGTGGAAATCATGTTTTGTGAGTTAACTGTTATCTTCACTTCTCACATTATAAGTTTTTTTTTCAGGCAAATGCTTGACCATGAACAAAACATGAAGTTCTATTTTGTAGACTTAAGACCTAAGACTACTAACTGTATGTACAGTTTTCCTGAAGTACAGTAAGAGTAGTGGAGGGGCATCATACAAATGTCCTGCAGCCTGCTCCCTGTGACAGTACAATAAGCAGGAATGATGGGAGCCTGTCCAGTCAGCTATGATTGCATCTGTCCCTCCTCACTGAGGATGTAGCAGCAACATCTCTGTTCACACATGAGCCAAACTCAGACATGTTCAGTTTAAATGTTTTTTTTTTGGTTGTCGTTTTTCTTTATTTATGTTGTATTATTCTGAAGGAATGCTGAAGAAAAGGTGCAGTCAGGGAATTAAAAAGGCTAAAAAACATTAAGTTTGTAACTGACCCTTTTAAAACTGTACACAGACTAGAAAACACACGTCTGTGTCAAGATCACTGGCAATAAAAATCATGTTTTGGACAGAAAAATGAAAAAGGAATGTGCAAAACAAAGATACAGTACAGAACATCAATTTAAAGAATCCAAACCAGTGCAGTTAGGATAAAGTTAAAAACGATAATAAAACACTGAACCCGTCACTATAGTGCAAATATAATCTCAGACAAACAGGTACAGAACCAGGTCTTTAGTGTGAAGATGCTGTGCCAGGTTCTGAATGCGGCACAGTCGGACATTGTGAGCATCTCCGGCGCTGTACACTCTGTAGATGTGATAGTGCTCTTTCTCCCTCAGAGCAAGGTCCAGCTCGTTGGCCGAGAGCTGGATGAATGACTTCTCCTTCTTTATAGTCGACTTCACCTCCACATACACCACCTCTGCCCCTCCTCCAGTTCCAAATGTGAGCTTGAAGTCGTAGGGCTGACCGCTCTCTCCAAGCTGGTTGCACCACTGAACGTGGGTGGGGCATCCAGTGTCACTGCTGTCCCTCCAGTGGCAGAGGAAGGAGTTGACCAGCTGCTCTCCCCACTCACCGATCCCCACTAAATCCATGCTATCATCTGATAACACCACCTGCGAGAAGAACAGCAGTTAACAGGCAACTCTCAGCTACTGGGAAACCAATTTATTTGGTGAGTGTACTGACAGTGCTGGGTATCTGGCAGGTGAGCTTCAAGTCCTCCAGTGTGGCCTGGGGAAGCTTGGTCCACATGGGGAACTCCAGGTTCAGAGGGGGACGCTGAATGTCTACAGTCCCCTGAAACTTACTGGACAGCAACACAGCCTCAGGGATGGCACTGAGAAACAATGGGAAGGGATGGAGAGAAGTGGGACTACAGATTAAATAAAAATCAGCAAGTGCTCTTCAAATGAAAACTTGAGACTTGAGAGAGCCTACAGGCTGCTAGGAGGAGGCTGCTCTCTGATACTCTCAGCGGGCTGTGCAGATGGAGGCCTCTGGTGTGCTGGTGTGGGATCTGGGAGACGCTCCTCTCTGTCAGACTCATTGGTCCCATTCTGCCTATTATATCCTGCCAGACAAGAGCAAGAGGAAGAACTCATATTATTACAGAGAATGTCTGATCTATCACACTGCAGATAAAACATAATGAGCCAATCTATCTCCAGCAGTTCCATGTAATATAAAGGTACATGTCTTCTTCAATTATAAAATAGCTCTAGATTCTATATTAATACTATGAAAGCACTAAAGCCTCAGTCCACATGCACACAATGAGAAACTGAAACCTTAAAACCAGCCATCTGTGACTTTATGACATCACAACAAAGCAATGAAAGCTCAGGCCAAGTCAGCTGTCAGGTTAATGAGGGTTGACACATATGTGATCAATGTTAATGAAAACCCAACTTTTTAAAAAGACCATGTGCCATACGCACAGTTGATTTTACTTTGTAGCACTTTGGGATTTGTTTTTATGAAAAGTGCATTAAAAATAAAATGTATTTTTTATTTGTTAGTCACTACTGTATGTGCTGCACCCTACACAGGTATTTGAGCTATTAAAAATACAAAACCACTGATTGGTGCAGCTTTCAGTTCAAACTCCCTTGTAACATGTCAACAAGTAGTTTCTTGAATGTGTAACCTGAAGGTGGTTGTGAGGTGGTGATGTTGGAGGCCACAGCAGCAGGCTGAGGGGGGTCTGGTTGGCTGAGGGCTCTCTGAGGGAGGGGCTGGTCTGGAGATCTGCAGCTCCTGAGTGGCTGGTTTCCCTCAGAGCTACAGGGACTCTGGGGGGGGGCATGGCTGCCTTCTGTGGACCTAGGCTCTCTCTCTGGGTCCCGATCTTTGGGCCCAGCAGGAGGTGGCCACATCTTCATGACAGCTTCTACTACGCCTTCACCTGTCTGACCTAGCACACAGCACACTGTGAGTCATGGGAAATGTAGTTTCATCTTGTTTCTCCATTTATCTTGAGCAGATGTGTGAGTACCTGATCGACTGGCTCCTGTGTTCTGTATGGACGCTTTAGGAGGCCAGCAGACCAGCATCTCTTCCCCATCCGGTTGTGCAGGGCGGACCGGCTCTGCCAGGGAACTGGAAGAGGAGTAACTCCTCAACATCACTAAAGATGAGAATTAAAACGAACAAAAGAGAGGAGAAGAGAGCAGCTCACACAGTGACACAACAATCAAAACAATCTCACAAAACTTTGTCTCACATATATTTTATAACACAGGAGTCTGTTGATCATATCAATCCTTGGTAACGTGTGTGAGTGTGTGTGTGCTCTGCTCCAGTGAGAAATCTTGTCCTCTCACTCTTGGCCCTGGTAAAAGCTGCTCTTTTATATTGCACTCACCACAGTGAACAACATTGAGTGTGTGTTATAAAATGATGGGGGTTAGGATAATCTCAGGCTCAGTTATGTCACAATTACGATCACAAGTTGATTCTCTGCATCAGCACTGAGCTGCAGACTGAGACAGTGAAGTATCAACGTCACATCAGTCTGTCTTTCATTTGAGTCTCAGGCTTCTTACTGAAGACGTTAAAGACTATCTGATGACAATCCAGTTGTTAACATCCTTGTGATGTTTTATATGAAATGATGACATGACTGTGTGTTTCCACTTTGAACTGCAGTGAACCAATGACAGGTCAACTGGCTGAAGAGTTTTTTGAAAACTGTGAATCATTGATTTTAGTTCACCTGTGTGTGAGGGAGGGTGACAGAGACATAAACTGCATCTGATTGTTTTGGGTGTTTTGATGGATGAGGTTGATGATATCAACATGTAGAATGACTTCAGCCTCATGCTTTATGTGAAGATAAAGCAGGGGAGAGTAACAGCATCATGATATTATTTACAGTGCACATCTACATCTACCTCCGGTTTATTAATGTTACCACCAGCAGCTTGTTGTGTTTAACTTTTTTTGGGGGGCATTTTTGCCTTTATTGGATAGCACAGTGTAGAGTGACAGGAAATGGGGAGGCAGAGAGAGGGGGAATGACATGCAGCAAATGATGCCTGATGCGGGATTTGAACCAGGGCCGACTGCAGCAAGGACTATAGCCTCTGCATAACCCACTGCATAACCCACTGCCCCAATGTTTGTGTTTAACTTTAACCTGACTGGACTTATCTCTCTCCTTCAGACTAGTTTGTGCTTTTCTTTGTAGAACTAATTCTGTAGCTGGACAGGTTCTGTCTGTGAGTTTGCATTTGGGTCCAACTGACCTAAGATGTGACACTACAGCCAAACCACGCCGCACAACCAGTGACAACATATTTTGTTCCCATGCACTTTTCCTCCCTGTCAAAATGTAGTGCCTACAAGGCAAGGCAAGGCAAGGCAAGGCAAGGCAAGGCAAGGCAAGGCAAGGCAATTTTATTTGTATAGCCTGTTTTTACAAACAGTTTGTCTCAAAGGGCTTTACACAGCATTATGACAACATCCTCTGCCCTTAGACCCTCACATCGACTGAGGAAAGACTCAGAAGAAAACTACAGTACATTTCCAACCATATATTTGACTTGGAGGTTCATGTGTGTTACATTAGTAACCTGCAGCCTGCAGCAGAGAACAGAGGCAGGCTACA
Organism: Caranx melampygus; assembly: GCA_019059645.1. Taxonomy (NCBI): domain Eukaryota; kingdom Metazoa; phylum Chordata; class Actinopteri; order Carangiformes; family Carangidae; genus Caranx; species Caranx melampygus. The sequence continues at coordinate 465,357 of JAFELL010001115.1, forward strand.
AAATCTGATGCCATCATTTAAGTCATCAGTGGAATTACTTGAGTGAGCTCATCAGACACAGTTCACAGTTGTCCAACACGTGTACAGGACAAAGTGTCACTATCTGTTGCACCTTATAGTCTGTCCTTGGTGTCTCACGCTCTCTCTGTGTTTCCACAGATCTCTTCAGAGCTCCATCCCCCTGCACCAACCGCCGCCTGCATCACCTCCTCCCCTGCTGTTAAACCAGCCTGAACTTCCTTCTCACAAACCAGTCAGCCGTCCAGTACTCCCATTAAGCTGTACTGCTCTCTCTGCTGTTCTTGTATAGGCTGTATCCAGCCTGCCCACCAGCCTGCCCACCAGAAGCTGCCTTCATAAGCTCTTGTTAACTGACCGATTTGTAAACTGCCCGACCTGGGAGAGGGATCACTCCTGTGTTGCTCACCCTAAGATTTCTCCTTGGAATCTTGGGAGATTTTCCTGAATTGATGTGAGCATCTAAGGGCAGAGGATGTTGTATGGATGCCGTGTAAAGCCCTTTGAGACAAAGTGGTTGTAAAAATGAGCTGTACAAATAAAACTGCCTTGCCTAAGAGCAGTAAGATATGGTGTTTAGAGCTCAGACTCCATACCTCTCTCCAGGGCTAGCTCTGGTCTTGGAGGCTCGGGCACCTCCCACTGCTCCTCCTCTTTGGGCAGCTCTTTGATATCCTCTTTCTGCAGCAGTCTCTTAAGAGCTCCTTGGTCCTGTGATCACACACACACACACACACACACACACACAAACACACACACACACAGAATTAATTAACTTGTTGTGATGTCAGACATTACATGTGTGTTTTATATTCAATATTTTATTAAATGTGATGTGGGGTTGTGTGAGGTAGTCATGCATAGAATGAATGAATGCATCAAAATGAAGCGAACTTTAGCTCTTCCTGACTTGTGGATGCAGCATAATACAGTGGCACAGTCCAGGTGTGCTTCTTAGTAGGAATATTAGAGTAGAGTAGAGAAAAATGTAGTACCAAAGGAAAGTTCTGTTTTTAGGGCACAATAACATGCTGAAAATATTTTTACACAAGGGTACATTTAAACAGACAATGGATTCATTTGGTGATCATCTTTTAAAAGTCTCTGGTGTGCCAGTGTTCCCAGGTGTCTCCCAGGACTGCAAGGACATTGATCTGAATGTGCTGCAGGTAACACACTGACAATACATTGTCATGTTTCATGTTTGGGGATGCTTTAGCTCCTCCTCTCAGATCCTCTGAATAAAAGTCTGAGAACACTCTTCAAGTTACAGTAATAACCAGATATAAGTGTATGTAAATGAGTGTCACATCATCGGACTCCAGTGTATTAATCATCTGTTGTGTTGCAGAATCTCATCATTAAAATCTTAAAGTAGTCAACTGAGTCTCAGCCAGATCCTAACACTGATGATACAACACAACTGCAGCAGAAAAAAACACAGAGCTCTGTGTTGATGTTTTAACCTCTGACCCCTGAGTCTGTGTGACTCACTGCTCCACAGAGATGAGGGTGAGCAGGCATATAAATGTGACTCCCTTCAGGGAAACAGCTTATCAGTTTCTGATAAGCTCTGTGGTGGCAGCGGTGTGTGTCTGTGTGTTGAGTTTGTGATGGGGAGGGACAGGATATGGATGAGTGATCATATATCATTTACATCCAGTGTAGTGACCAGGGCAGTCAGGAAATGTGTCAGCTCTTTCCTGTGGTTGCTCTCAGTGCAGAACATTTTCACCAGCTCCCTGAAACACACATGAATGCAGGATTAGAAAGTGCACGACATGATAACATGAAGAACAAATACCCATGAAGAACAAATACCCACACCAAAGTGTACACAGATATGTTGTGTTCTGGCACTTTTTCCCCTTGGGGCTTTGTGAGATTTTTTCTATAATATTTAAGTTGTTTTGTTAAGTAATTATTGCTCCCGTCTTATTCATATTTTTACCTTCTGATATTTATCCCACGAGAGCAGACTCTATGAAGTCACCACCAGCACTAGTCTCGCTCTCTCTGCCTCGCTTCCTGCTCCTACCCTGACGTTAGAGACTAGAATGCGACTAGACGCGCGCCTCACAGTTTTGCGCTGCCATAGCTGGAGCACCATGGTGGCAGCGTTTTAGCTTTCGCTTAGTTTTTTTTTTTTTGAGTCTTGTTTGGCCCAGGTGGATCCGTACCCCCTCCCGGTTTTCAGTCATTTTCTTTTGATAGGATGTAGTAGGTTTATTTTCGTTCCGGTAGAGGTAGCGGTAGGTGGGCAGCTCCGACGGCCCTGTATAGGGTTGGCCTGACCCCCTTACTGCCTTTTGTTTGAGTTGGTTGGTTCACCTGGATCTTTACTTCTTTTGAAACTTTGAATTTTATTTTCCTTTTTCCTCGGGTTAGGACACGGGAAGGGGTGCATTTACGCTGACTTAGGATAAATCAAAATAAAGAAACTTATACTTGTAACCCTTTTGTCTCCTGTGTCCACTATTAAATATGTTTCAACCCTCGGGCTATAACAAGATATGAGCAAGCTTCATGATTTCTGGGGTATTACGGGCGTTACTGGTCCATATAATCATATATTCCAAGATGTGAAGGATCATCAGTAACACCCAAATGACTTCAGCATGATTTTTTTTAAAGAAAAGTGTGTCTTCATATGAATTTGATTCTCTTCCTGGTGGGCAGTTTTAATTATAGAAGTATAGAAGTTCCATTCATCATAAATTTAAAGGAAGGTTTTGTTTTTTTAAAGCTATTTTTTGGTCATTTTTCACCTCTCTGGACAGGTTCGTGAAGAGACACAGAAGCAGGGAGAGAGGCTGGGGGAATGATGATGGGACATGCTCTAACTAGGGATGTCCGATATTGACATTTTGCCGATATCTGATATGCTGATAACACTTAATTTCCTATTCCGATATCAACCGATACGGATATATGCAGGCATTTTTCCCCAAAACTAATTTGGGTCACATCACATATCTCCTGTGGTGGAATTACCATATAACCTACTTTTATTGTGATGGCCCACTAGATACATTCTACAAATTAACATTGTCTGTACAAAATAAGAACACAACTTCAACTTAAATTATGGAAAAGTGCCATATTTATTTCCTCTCAGGACCCCACAAGCATTTATTCCAGTTCATTTGGCGAAACCCAGGCATTACGTCAGGGTTCCCCAATTAGTTTGTGGTGAGGGCCAAAGTATATGATTTGTGCCAACCGAGGGCCAAAACGTCCAGTTTTTTTTCCATCATGCCAGTGAAAGTTGATTTATGTACAGATAATGTTGCTGCTGCTGCTATCATTATCATCATCAGCACTTGTGTAGTACATTCTATAAGTAATAATTTAGGCATGGTATTCTCAAACACAATAAGTCCAAAGCCAACCATTTAGTTATTTAAATGTTCTTCTATACACTAACACTAAAAAAAAATAAAATAAAAGCCTGGTATGCCTTTTTTTTTTTTTTTTAAATATCTGTGACTCAAGTAAGAAGCATTTAATTTACAGCACCCATATAGAAGCCTAACATAAAGGGAAAAAGTGAGAAGGAAGCAGTAGTTCAAAAAGTTCCAGGTGTGTTGAGTATATTCTAATATTCACAACAGCAAAAAGCAGTTATTAATAACACTATAGCAGAGGCACACAGCAGGAAAGAAGCAACTTTTCTACATATTTATATCTGCATGCCATTGCCACAGTGCAGATTTTTGTCCATCTGCAAAATGTCCACAAATACAGCTGCAGCATCTCTACAACCCTCCCCCTAATGAAGTGAGACTGTGTGAGTCACACACGTAAACACAGAGAGAGAGAGAGCAAGTGCGAGCTGGTGAGAGAGCGAGCGAGAGAGAGAGAGAGAGGGCAAGAGCGAGAGTGTCAGGTGTCAGTTTGTCACTTTCAGTGATGGCGTGGTCCGGAAAAATAAAACAAAACTCACCAGTCCAATCACATTTGGCCGCCTATTGGGGATGGCTGCATTACAGTACTCGGGTTTTCATTATCGGAGAAAAAAACTGATAACGTTACTAACAGATATTACATAATTATGCTAATATCGGGCCAATATTATTGGTTGGCCATATTATCGGACATCCCTAGCTCTAACCACTGCACCACCCATAAAGTGTTTTATGTTCATGTTTATTTTTCAGTGCATTGAAACCAACTTATGAGTTGAAATATGAGTTTTGTGGTTCGAACTGTGCATCATTCTCATTAACTGTAATATCTTTATTCTAGACATAAAAATATCACAAGTACCTTCTATAACAAGAAGGAATAGCACTGAGGGAAAAGTGCATTTGTTCTCAATGAGCTTGACAACTTTGTTTTGTTGGACTGACACGTTGAGACAGTTAAGAATAAGAATGACTTTATAATCCCCAAAGTGAAATTCATTAGACCTCAGAGTCAGTGTTGGTATGTCTCCCTCACACACTACCTGCAGATGTCCAGCTTGGACGAAAGATGATCCTTCTGGATGTAGAGTTCCTTCTCGTCCTTCAGCAGACAGACGACGTCCTGCAGCTCCACCACTGGTTCATCACTGTCAGCTACATCCAGCTGGTAGCGGATGTACAGCTTACCCACCTTTTAGCAAACAGAAGCTCTGAGACCCCAGATCTGACAGCACAGTAATGAACTGGTCTGTCACATTATCAATCAACCACTGGCCTGCACCTGATGACATGCAGAATAAACGAGGACAGAGGTCCAAAACACTAACTGCACGGAGTTAATCAGGTGCTAATTACACACAGAGTGCAACATGAAGGGGTGGGAACCCATAATTAGCCATTGATCATGCTGGCCTTGCTGACCCTTATCTAAAGGATTTGTAGTTCATTGAGGTGGGTGTGATCAGAGTTAGAACCTCAGTCTGATCAAAGAGGAAACAACGTCCAGGTCCAAAAACCTGCTCTGGACCAACAAGCTCTGAGTGTCATACCTGTCCAAAATAAAGACGTTTGATCTTCTCTCTGATGTTGTTGTCTATCAGATCTGGGTAGACACCAGCCAGCTCCTCGTGGTGGTAGAGGAACCGCTGGATGTAGGGGATGACAGAGCGCACCATGGCCTGCATAGGGTGGCAGGGCCTCAGGTTCTCAGTCTGGGGCTCAGTCTTGACACAGTGGGACAGAGGACGGATGCCACAGATTTCCAGAAATAAAGATCGGTCCTTCTCTTGGAAGGCAGGTAAAGTGTTTGCTCGTTCTCCTGGGACTATGGGACAGAAATATATTTGTATTTGTCTTGGTTTAATTATTTCTACTCAGAATAATCAAACTGTACTAATATAATTCTACCAATCACAACAGGAAACATGTAGCAGCAAGTACCAGAGTCCCCAGTCCTGCCTCCTCTGGGAGCAGCCTTCTTCTCAGCTGGCGGCAGGTGGAGCAGACAGACCTTCTTGTGAGGTTTGAAGATCTTCTCCAGCTCTCTGTTGTCAGCAATCATGGGTTTACACGCCAGACTCACCCAGTTGTTTTCCTTGGTGGGGAACACCTTCTTATTAGACACCATACCTGGACACAGGGGAACAGGAAGTCAGCTGTACACATTTCACAAGTGTCTCTCTTTCTCACTGCTCCTCATTTCAACCATCATTCACACACCTTGTGGTGTCACAGTGAAACTGACCTTTGACCTCTTGGCCATTAAATATCATCACTGCTGTTAGACATCTGATTCCTGATTTACTGTGTTCACATGAACACTTTTGACAGGTGACCACCAAGGTGGGACCAGACAGCAAAAGCAGCTCCTCTCCTGCGCAGGCCTGCTCACAGCAGAACACTCTCTTCCACAGCAGCGAATTGCTTAGGATTAACTAAGAGTGAACCAAGTTTCTTCAGACTCAGCTACAACACAAGGTCAACCAGCAACAGGAGCCACAGCAGAGCAAGCATGGAATAGCTAACTTAGGAAAGCACAGGAGAAACCAGCAGCCTTCTCCACCAACAGGGAGGCCTCACAGACAGACAGCACTTGACTTCACCAGGAAGTGTATCAACTCGGGGGGGCCTCTTTTCTGTTCCAAGGACTGGGTAACATTACCTGACTGAGCCTAACCTCACCAAAGCACAGAACTGCTAACCTTTGCAAATGTACATGCATATATATCTATTTAAACTTAAACTTTATTTTATTTATATAGCACCTTTCATACATATAAAATGGAACACAAAGTGCTTTAAATGTTAAAAAGAAAGAAAAAAAGAAGAAGACCCGACCCCTCCCACACACACATACACACATGCGCACGTACACACAAACATGCACAAACACTCATTCACTCAGGCATGCACACACAAACGCAAACGCCAACCCTAACCCGTTAAAATAGGGAATAGGATATGGCTGGTATGGCTGGGCACTGAGGATCCTGGTGAGGAAAGCATTATTGGGGAGGCTGTCCACGCTGGGAAGTGTTGCAGAGCCACTGCCACAGGGGTGCCACCACAGGGACCACAGATGGAGGAGCCCACACCGCAGTGCGGTCCCCAGCATTCATCCGAGGCAGGGCAGCCCCCAGGGCGACACCCCCGTGGGCAGTCCGGATCAACCCCCAGCGTGGAGGGCCCCCTATGAGGAAGACATTGGAGCTAGAAGGTAAAAGAAAAGCAGGGTAAAATCAACCATAAAAGTAGTTAAGAGTAGTTAGAATCATCACTAAAAGAAAATTTAAAAGACATAGAATAATATTCTTAAGACTGTATCCTAAATATTCCTAAAAGCAACCTAAGATCTAAATTAAACACCATAGATAACTAGTGAAAAGGGATATGTAAGAAGGATTAAAAGAAAATCAATTAAAAGCCAAGCTAAAAGCCTACTTTTAAAAGCATCAACAGACTCTGCGGCCGTGGGTTTCTGTCTTAACCCTTGGAATGACTAAAAGGCTGGAGCCGAAGGATCTCAGGGTCCGCGAGGGTTGGTAGTGTAAAAGCAGGTCAGATAGATAAGAAGGCCCAAGACCATTAAGACATTTAAATACTAATAAAAGAACCTTAAAATCAATCCTGAAATGCACAGGGAGCCAATGCAGTGATTTTAAAACTGGTGTAATGTGCGCCTGCCTTCTGGTCCTCATCAGCACACATGCAGCTGAATTTTGAAGCAATTGAAGATTGGATACGCTCTTTTTGGGAAGACCAGAAAGGGCATTGCAGTAATCTAAACGACTTGAGCTATAAGCATGCATCAGCACCACTGTTTTTGACCGAGAGAGAAACAGGCGGACTCTGGCTATGTTCTTAAGATGATAGAACCCAATTTTTGTTATATTTTTGTTATGAGGAATAAAATCAAGCTCAGAGTCGAAAATGACGCCCAGGTTCTTGACACATTGTGATGGTTTAAAATCTTGCAGTTTTGGCAAAAGTTTCTCTCTTGGCTTCAGGACCAATGATTAAAACTTCTGTTTTGTCCTGGTTGAGTTGCAGGAAATTCTCTGCCATCCATGATTTTATATCTAAAATACAGTTAAGAAGAATATCTACTGGCCTTGGGTCATCAGGAGACACGGCGATATAGAGCTGCGTGTCATCAGCATAACTATGAAAATTTACACCGTGCCTCCTGATGACACTGCCAAGCGGAAGCATGTATAAATTAAAAAGTATTGGACCTAAAATTGAGCCTTGAGGCACCCCACAGTTCATTCTACAGGTTCTTGAGGAACATGTATCCATACTTACAAGAAACTGTTGGTCATTAAGGTAGGAGTTGAACCAGTTTAGAACAGCACCAGAGAGGCCCACCAGCTTTTTGAGCCTGTTTATCAAAATGTGGGGATCTACTGTATCAAAGGCAGCGTTAAGATCCAGTAGTACCAGGACTGAAAGTTTCTGTGAGTCCATGTTACACCTGATGTCATTAACAATCTGTAATAGAGCAGTCTCTGTGCTCATCCTAAAACCTGACTGATACTTCTCTAAAATATTGTTTTTGTTTAAAAATTCACTGAGTTGAATAAAAACCAATATTTCTAAAAATTTTGCTTAAAAAAGGTAAGTTGGATACCAGTCTGTAGTTATTAAGAGTGTTGGGGTGAAAGTTACTCTTCTTCAGAAACGGCCTCACCACTGCTGTTTTGAAGGCAGCAGGGAAGACACCTGTCTGGAGAGAGCAATTCACTATGGTTGACAACTCAAAGAATCCATAAATGTTTTTAAAAGTGATGTGGGAATGGGATCTAAAAAGCAGGTTGTTGGGTTGACTTGGGAGAAAACTCTACCAAGCATCCCTGCATCAACCAGGACAAAGCGTTCCAGTGTTTCCTCAGGTAAAAAGAACGGTGCAGATATGTTACACACTGCGTTCTGTTGAAAAGACTAGATCTAATGACACCAATCTTACACCACAAGTTTGTTTGGCTTGTGGTGTTCAAAGAGTTCATTTGAAACACACGTACCTGTCATATGCCACAATTCTCCTTTTTAACCTGGCTGTATGTGTATACTGTATGTGTGTGTGTGTGTGTGTATACACTCACCTTTTAAAGTGGAGCAGTAACTCTGATTAAGGGTGAACTGATGAACTGTGTTTTCCTGGTCGCCGCAGTTCTTACATTTTTGAGCTGTTGAGGAGGAAATCATATCATATCATATCAGAACACAACACCACACCACACCACACCATACCACAACACAACACAACACAACACAACACAACACAACACAACTCAACACAACACAACACAACACAACACAACACAACACAACACAACACAACAGATTGGCTGTCCTTACCAAGTCTGGCATACAGCACTGAGACATCCTGTAGCACTTCAGCAGCTGGTATGGGAGATGAGGAGCAGATCAGCTCCATCAGACCCACATACTGGTTCATACTGGGGCTGGGCTCCACACCAAGGAGCTACATATAAGAGATGCAAACAGACACATGTGTAAAATGCACATTAGCTCAAAACACTCAATTATAAATATGTCCTATATGGGCTCCAAACCCTAAAAGCAGGCAATTGCTGATTTGATTCCTAACCAAGTTGATCTTTCCAGCATGTCATTTCCCCATTGTCTCTTAAAAAAGTGTTGTCCAGTATTAATCACTCTTCAGCTTCTTAGCTCCTGGCAACAAGCACACTTGAGCTTATTTAACTTTTTTTCTTTTAATTTAATTTTGATTTTATTTTATTCTATTTTTAACACCTCCTCTTTCACTAACACTAACTCTGAAATATTGCCACACTATTTGCCCTGGGAGTTTATAGTGGTTTTGATTTTCACTGTTTTCATACCCCTTAGCACTAAATCCAACAAAGCCCTCAGAGAGCTCCATGATCAAAACTGTGCACTCAAGAACAAGTACCCAGAGGCCTTCTATGTGGCTGCTGGAGATTTGGGCCTTGTCACACCGGTGGACACTTGATTTATCAGCTCATCTTCATAGCAATCAGACGAAACAACGTGCTTGACCTCAGGTATACAATCAACCAGAATGTATGGTGTGATGCTACACCCCATTTGTGTTCCTCAGACTAAATCTTCATTATGTTGGTTTCTGCCATCATGAAGGACACCACCCACCCAGCATATTGACTGTTGGTCCCCCTCCCCTCAGGCAGAAGGCCGAGGAGCATCAAAGACAGGACATCTACACTTAAGTCCAGCTCCTTTCTGGGGCCGTGAGATTGGCAAACTCACTGCTTCAGTGAAACCTTGGCCCCCTACTGCTGCTGCTGCTTTGTGGACTCCATACTATTACTTTATTACGTTATTAACTTGTTTTACTTGTATTTCCGGTGATGGAGTCAATGAAATATTTGTATCCCCTTTCCTGTTTGTTTTCTAACTTTTTATTACTGTTTTTATTGATATACTTTTTTCTTTTTTTTTACTTGAAGTAACATGCCCTCCTTGTGTCTCTTACCTATCTTTTATGTTTTACGTGTTCAAATGTATAAATCAAAGTCACATCAAATCAAACACGTGAGAATGCAGTGAAATGAGATGTACTACAGAAACAGAGAAAGAGCAGCAATGGAGTGGCATACTCTAGTGAAGAAGTCTTTCATGCCCTCCAGATTGCTGTAGAAAGGAGCCAGGAGTTTAGGCTCCTGAACGCAGGTGTCTGATCTGGTCAGCAGTCTGTAGCGTTGGAACATCATGGTCGTGTCGTTCCAGCACACCTCCTTCAGGTGGTAAAAATGTCCTGAGCACCAGTCAGCTCGTCTGGGGAAGACAGGTTTTACTCAGGAGTTTAGATTTTGACATGAACCTAAGAAATGATGTGCAAAGAGCTGACATTGTACCTTCTGTATTCTATGAACACTGCAGGGTTGTACTGGAACAGCTCCTTCAGTCTGCTCTGGGAACAGTTTTTGGACAGGTAGGTATATATGTTGTGGATGTGTTGAACAGTGGTGGTGAAGCTGGCCCCCTCTGACTCTTCCTCAGGTTGTCTCTGCTCCTCGAGATTGGTGCACCACTCCTTCAGGTAGGTAATCAGAGACTCCACTGAGACACTTTGTCTCATTCCTGAAGGAAGGAAAAGATGGTAAAAGACTGCCTGTACATACATCATGATACATAACTTACAGGATGATGAATAACTCAAAATATCAGATCTCCACCATAGGAGACACATCTTTACCTAGAGCTCTGCTGAAGTCACTGAGGTCTACGTCAGTGCTGTCAATGTAGTATACATGAGTCCCCAGCAGGCTGGTGACCTCCTCTGATGGCAGGTAGACTGAATTGGGACAGAGATATTTCTTGTCACTCTTGCCTCCCTCCAGTGGGCGATAGGCTGGCACCCATTCAAGACAACGTAAACAGTGGTAGAAGGAAGAACTGGCATCTTTGATTGGTCGTCCATTGCTGTCAATCACTCGGGCTGTGAGGTACTGGGAGTAGCGGTGTCTGGCAATGGGAGAGAGGCTGGGGTTGGAACAGAATAGATGCTGCTGCACAGTGACTTCTTCTTTACACCCTGTCAAATCACCTCAGAGATACTTTGATTACTCTGCGTCTTCAGCTGCAGCTCAGTGATCTTCATGTCATTAAAGTGTCAGGACTGTGTGACCCACATCCCCCTGCAGAGTATTCAGGACTCAGCAGAGCTACATGCACTCAGTGATCAGAAACTGAGGCTTTGAGAATCTCTGAAGAGAAATCTACTTTTGTCAAATCAACCTGTTAACTCAGTGGCTTCCTGTCTCGATCTGTCCTGTTAATGACCCACTGCAAGCAGCCAGTGATATTTATTACATAAAAAATGTCACATTATTTTTATCCATACAGAAATAATCCAGTCAACACAGATTATTTGTGAATGACTCAAACATGGTTGGATAGGTGATGTTTCCTAATTATTTTTTTAAACTAACTCTTTCATTGTCCCTATGTCACCTTCTCTCTGCAGTACCAGTGGACATTGTACACAGTGCTGGACAGATTAGCACCTTCTTTAAAAAAAAAAAATACTAATAGAGGCGCAGTCACAATCACGACAATCTACTTAGGGGCTTTGTAAATTGCATTACATGTGCTAAACCAAGCCATTTTTATTTTTGCACATCAGGACAGAAATACCCCTTATTGCATATTTATTACATCAAAGGTAGTAAATGGACAGCATGTGTTGTTTTGAAAGTTTTTTAAGATAGCAGAAATAAAACTGCAGAAATTGAAATGTATTGTGTTTGAGGCACTGGCTAAGAACCCTACACAAGAAGTCAAAGTCAGCTGCTGCTGATCAGCTCCACCAAGTGCTGTGACAGACAAAATTTGTGTAGCTGCAGTTTTAGGAAATAGTTGGCAAGAGAGATTTCATTGGACATAACAGGACAAACAGGGAGAAACATGCCTTTGCATCTGTGACTGTGACAGTGTGTGTGTGTGTGTGTGTGTGTGTGAGTTACCCAGTGTCCCAGTTGGTGGCCAGCAGCTTCAGTAAGGTCATCCTCTGTCGCCGGAGGTCAGAGTCCGACAGCTGGGCTGTGGCCAGGGCATAAAACTCCTCACATGGGTAGTCATTAAGCACACAGCTCTCCCCAGAGGTAATGTGCCACATTGTGCTTTCAGCTGACCAGTGGCTGCTGGCCTGAAGGAGGAAGAGGTGGAAAAGGAGGAGGATTCAGGATTTTTTTTTTTTACTGGGAAAGATTCAATAAAACACCTGCATTAACTGAAGGGTCTGTGTGAAGTTATTGTCCTGTGACATACACCCTGATGATCAAAGGTCTCCATATGTGAGTGGTGTCTCCATGCAAATTCCTATTGACATGTGATTTAAAAGTGTCTTTGCTCTGGTTGGATATTTAAGGGAAAGAGCAAGGACCCAACCTTTGAGTAGATCTGCTTACCAGAGCTCCCACACGTTGAGTGTGTTACAATATCTGTTTCTCAAGTATTGTTGCTATTGGCTGTAGTTTGTTCACTTACTGTACATCACAATAAACTGGAATGTTAACCACTTATTTCTAATACTGTCTTGTTGAGATTTTACCTCAGTACTTGTAGTGAAGGATCTGTTATCAGATAGCTAGTAGGTCTTTAGTTATATGGTAAGTTTCACTGGGTAACACTCACACCCTAACCTCTGAGTTGAATAGAAAAGATTGAGTATCATGTTCTAAGACCTCTGAATACTTCAACCCAGGCATCAGGGCTATTCTTCCATGTTAAGAAGGTCACTGAGTGGTTTGTTAACCTATATCTGCCATCCCTGAACTAAGACTGATGTCAGATCTCTTAATAGCAGAATTGAATTCTTAAAAGGCTTATATTCTTAATTACTGGTTAACTATTAATTTTCACCAATATTTAATGGTAAAGTTATCTTTAAGTAAATGGAGTCAGAAATTAAATTAATCACTTTACTTTGATAAAACCTCATCTTAACACTGTAAGGACAAAATACATGTTGGGGAGATAATAGATAAATGTCTCCAAATATTTCCTCCCCTACACCATCATGATGAGATAACTGTGTGAATGACTCAGCAGCTCAATGTGGTACATACAGAGGCTTGACTCCATCTGTCCACACACCAGCCAGTTTTAACTCCTCAGCTGACCTCCGCACTGATACATATGCTAGAACCTGGTCTTTGTGACATTATTAATAATAATGATTAAGTCAAATGTTGGTGTTTTCATAATGTTAGATGTTTACATAATGGTACAGTGAGTTTAAATTGAGGGGGAAAAATCAAATGTTGAAGAATAAAGTCATAATGCTATGAGAGTCAAGTGGTGATTACATGTTCCTTAATCTGTCAGATTGGAAATATCACAAGATTTCAACTGAGGACCTTGGAATATCCTGTACAGTTTGGCTGTACTTTAGTTTCACAGAAACATGAAAAACCTAATCTTTTGGTATATTAGCATCAGGGCACTGAAAAATTGGTCTGTCAATAGAGGTGACTCTGTTTCTTGCACAAACAGTAGAAAAAGGAGCAAAATCATGTCAGTTTCTCAATGAAAACTAGAATCAGCTCCTCTTGGCTGTTTCCCCCACTAACCAGACGAGACAAGACAAGATACAAAAAAAGGTCTGTCCCCTTCTGAGTCACAGTGCTGAACAGTGGCAGAAGTGTCAAATGTCAAATGAAGTCAACCTTTGACCTTTTAAATATAAAATGTCATCACTTCTATATATTTTATCCTGTTCATCATTTGAGTTATGTAAATTGTAGCCACTGTGCAGCATGAGTGATACATGAATACAGATGAATACAGACTTTTTGCTCTTGTTATGACTGTGTTAAAAGATGAACTGAAATGTGGAAAAAAGTCAGTTTGTGTTTCTGTTAAGCAGTAAATACCTGCCATCCATTATTCCAACATTATATGATGGCAGCAGATGTCTCACAGTGACTGATGGTGTCAGGACAAAAGGACATATTATGTCCTGCATCTATAGCTCAGGGTAAAAAAAAGGCACCAGGAATGAACACACCTTCCTTTTCAGCTTGTAAGGCAGATATTCATCTCCCTAGACATCCTCTAATGACCACAGTTCCTGACTCACTGTGATTAGTCATGTTTGTTTTCTAATGCAGAAGCAGAGTGTGACTCTTGTGTGTGAGTCTTTACGTAATGCATCCACAGCCTGTTAATGTCTACGGTCATAGATGCAACTTTAGCTGAGTGTCACTGAGTGTGACTGAGGTAACAGTGCACTGATGCCCTCCTCACCAGTTCTTTAGCAGAGAGCGTTCGTTTCTCTTTGCAGATGATGAGACCATCTCTGACCCCCAGTCTGCTGAACAGCTCCCTCCATCCTTCTACATCATCATCTGTCTGCAGGTAGCATGGACTTAGTAAGGCCCAGTCACAGCCTGGTGGAGGAAGAGGAAGTGTCAGGATACAAGACTAAATCAAAACTTTGTGAAACCTAAAAGAAAGTGAAAGACTGAGCTGTGACTTCAGCAGTATTAACTTTCAAAAAGAAAACAGAGACAGTTGGAGGACAGATTATCTTTCTTTTTGTAAATCTTTTTTTTCTTTTGGATTGGGCAGCAATTGGTCACAGACCAGAGTCCTTCTTCTCCTGCCAGGGTAAGGACTGATCACTAATGTTAAATATCACACACTCACCAGAGGAAAGGTCCAGCAAGATCTTAACAACTACTAAAACCCAGATTTTTTTTTCCAGGCAACATGTGATACTGTGTTTCTTCAGCTGTTGTGTTGTGTGTGTTCCTCTCTACCTGGCAGTTCCTGGAGCAGGTTGATGTTGCCATACTCTTCAGAGAAATGCACTCTGTCCTGTCCTGGGCACCGCAACCCCCTGTTGGTTAGGACAGGCACTGCGACATCTGAGTACTGACTGGAGGAGGAATGCTGCTTGATCAAAACCAGGTAGCTCACCACCACTGCCTCAGGCTTCAACTGATGGTGATGATGAAGAAAGAAGATTATTTAAGAGAAATTATCCCTCCGATTATTTCATATCCACTCTCAACACTCAACATGCACTTTTTAACCTTTTTTACATTGAACTTTTTTACCTACATATCCATTGTGTTTTTATAGACTATATGTTTTATGTATTTTTAGGTATTTTGGGGATTCTGTGTCATTTATTTCCATCATCTGCTCTTATGTAATTTTAGATTTCCTCTCAGGGATTAAATAAAGTAATCTATCTATCTATCTATCTATCTATCTATAAAATTGTTAATGACTGAGATGGAAACCCAGTGGATCCAGTATATCCATTGTGCTACCTTCCATTTGTTGTTGCGTATGGAGGGGTAGATGTGCTGCTCTAACAGCTCCTGAGGCTCCAGTTCATGGACTCCTAGTCTTCTGAGCAGCTCTCGAATCTGTTGACTCTCCAGAGGCTCCAGGCAGTTCAGCAGAGAGGGATGAACCACGTTCACATCCTTGTACAGAGCAGACAGTGGGCCTGTGGAGGCAGAACACTGATAAGTTTAATCCAGTTCAGTTTCTGTTTTACATTGGATCTGGTCTTATTTTGACCCAGGAGTGGAAAACATTGAGTTCCTCATGCTTTGTCATAATGACTGTAAAACAGTATGTGTGAGTGTAAACCTCTGTGACCTACTTTCTTTGTGTGAAAGGATGATTACCCACTGATCTCTGCACTGCTCAATATTTCAGATGAGCTGGGTTTAACTCAGTTGCCTGTCTGAAGTCATTACACACACTGCTGTCAACTTCACCTCTAAGCAGGGCAGTAAGTTTACTTGCAGCAGGATAAACTATACTTCCTGACCTGGGGTCCCATGTATAAATGTTGCGTACACACAGAACACCTCTCATGTTCAAATGAAATGAATGTGACAGTGTGTGACGGACAGCAGGACTGGATGCTCCTTAATCAATAATTCGTATCTGCCATTCTAAACCTCTGCTCTGGGTAGAGTCTGTGAAAGTGATGATGCACAACCAGGGTGTTCCTCCACCTGTGCTGTGAGCAAGTACTCTTATTATTCTTAGAAAGGTAAGGTTTATAATGCAGCTTCCTCTCCTCCCTCAGCATGTGTGTAAGTGTGGAGTTCTCCACAGCAGATAGCTGTTGACGCAGGTCTTTTAAATGGTTCTGAATCACGGTGTCTGCCTAACTGACTATCACATAATCCACGTGGCTATTTTTATTCAGTTCATGAACAACCACAGTCACAGTAACTTTCACTTCTGAGCTCTCAGCCCAGGTGGAGAGTGGTACATGTGACTTCCCAGGATCACTGAGGTGATACATATTCTCCTGTTTTATTTTTCTGCATTACAATTTTAGAAACTGGAGTAGGCGAAACTGTCCTGCCCTGCATTCTGGAAGCCTCCATCTGCTACTGAATTGTTGTCATTTGTAATTAACACAGTCCAATTAGGACACAGACATTCAGTGAGTTACTTTTTTTATCCAGTATCATAGAAAATATGAACCATTTGTGTGAAAATCTGTGATCATTTCTGTGTGAAATGGATAAAAGTGTTTTGTAAATTCACCACAACCTTGACCTTTGATGAACAACAACTAATCACTTCCTGTTTAAGTCCAGGTGAATGTCTGTACCAAATTTGAGGGGATTCACTTGAGGAGTTCTGTAGATATTGGATTCTAAAGACTAGTCACTGTAATCTTGATCTTACATTTGACCTTGATATTATTATTTGCGATACAAAAACTATTTGTACAGACTATAATAATTTATTGTGTATATTTAGTTAATGAATAAATAACTGCTGTGTGATTTAACTGTGTGAATATCTTCTAAATTACCTGCTTGAGCCTGAGCTTTCTTTTTCTTGGTCTTGGCTTCTTCCATTGGAAAGAACACAGCTCCATTGCTCAGTGCCACCACAGATCCGTCAGCCAGTGGGATTATGGGTAGATCCTTTAGGGTCCTCAGGATGGAGTCTGCCTCTGTATAGCCATGCTCCAGAGCTCGGAAGTTACAAACCAGCAGCCTGGCAAACTGTCGCAGGCTGCTTTCTGTAAGAGAGATACATGGAGAGATACCAAAACATGAGCACACCTCTCAGCCATGTTTACTCTCATGCAGGAATGAAAAGCATCAGCACTGTGAAGCTTAAAAAACTAAAAACTGTAACGTCAAAATGTGTCTTAAAACTGAATCAAAGTCAATGTTGAGCTCCTGTCAGGTAAACACAACACTGACACATGATCACAGTGGATGTGACATCACTGATGTGTGATGACCCCTGGGGTTTGGGATCCTTTCACTAATCTTCATTATAAAATCCCTTTCTCTCCTTCTCTGTGTGCACACACCTGAATGGATGCCGTCAACCATCTTCAGCTCCTTTGCCATGGCTGTAGTTACCGTGGTCACGTCTGATCCCCTCAAGTGTCGGACTCCCAGGTGAGAGAGCAGGGAGGCAGGAGGGGCGGGGCTCAAACCCGGGTGGAGATAGGACAGAGACAGATGTCTTTCAAGCTCGTCTCCACCAATCACTTCACGGATCACAGGGTCCTGACACACGGCCACCTGGGATGGCAGCTTGTACATGACCTTAGAGTCTGGGATGAAAGGAGGGAGAGCACAGAGAGGAGTGTTCAGCAGCTCAGACACAGTGTTCTCAGGCAACAGTTAACCAGAGCTTTGCATTTTACGTATTCAAGGGGAGTTGAGTTTTTTTTTCATTTCTAAGGTTTTAGATTTTGAGCTTGTTAGTCACACCTGAGCTGAGAGTTGGAAGCAGGGCTTTGCCTTTCAGCATCTGAATAATCTGCCCAGCAACAGGCTTAAAGAAGTCCATCACCTCGTCAGGAAGGGGGATGAACTGGAGGAACTGGCAGAGACCCTGTAACCCCCTGAACTCTGGGTGATCCTGGAAGACGAGCAAACAGTTAAAACACCAACAGCAATTAATGACTAATGTGCATCATGCGAATCTTTGTACACATCCTGATTCTGACTTTCACTTCATATTCCACTGAGCTTTTATTTAGCTCAGCTGTTAAGAGTTTCTGACTTGTAACTGTAACAGAAACAAACCTGTATGTTTTAGTTGGTTTCATTCACTAATTTTGTCTTGTTGTTTAACGTTAAAAATCAACTTATTACTACAGTGATAAACAATTTAGACCGTTAAATAAACAAAAAAGACGGTTAAATAAAAACAAGTGACTTTCTGTTTTTTAGCTCTTCTAACTGGTATGCACTGATCAAGATTTAAAAGTCACTGAATCACAACCCTCTAACAGTTATGGTTGATCTCAATTCATGACAAAGCAGTTCACATTTGACAGTTGAACATTAAGTAAATGTTCTCTAATGGTCTTTATATTATATTTTATTATTGCTTATTTGGTAATGATGTTAAATTTAATTTTAATGTTAAAGGGAATATTTTTTCAGGTGTTTAAAAAACATTTCAGTGGTCCACAGGTCACAGGTCATGGTCCCTCCTGTTCTTGGTAAGCTTTTCATTTGAGACAATAGCAGGAAATTTCATTACTAGTAACAGTAGCAGTGATAGGGACACAGTACACAGCACAGTACATATATGTAATATTATATGTTATATATAACATTGTCTCACAGTAAAGACATCCATGGCATGGAGGAAGAGCTGAGGTATCTCAGATCGAAGCCACTGGTTCCAGGAGCTGTCTCTGTCCACGTCCTCACGAGATGAAGGGATGTCAAAATCGCCTATAGAGCAGAGACAGGTGAGCGAGTTACTCTGCTCCTCTTTGTCTGAGTGGATCCCATTACAAATACAGAATCTGCTCTCACCTTGGATGATGAAACGAAAGCCAAAACTGCGCAGGGGAAGGTAGGCGAACACAGGCTGTTTCTGAGGCTGGTATGTGATGTCGTTTTCTGTATTGTTGCTGCAGAGCTGGAAGGCCAGGGCAAGCTCAGTGGACTCAACATCCTCTTTGATCTGAAGGTGAAATTCAAATTCAAAGATGCTTTATTAAAATGGCGGTGGTCAAAATATTGTCAAACCAGACTGTGGTAGTAAGAGGAAACAGGCACACTTAAAGGTGTTAGGTATGGTGTGTGTGTGTGGTAGTATAAAAGACACTCTACTGAGGGGCTTCAGTCCTGTCCTTAATGTTGGTCATGTGGCCGAACTGTTCTTAAAGGCTGGAGTTTAGAAACAACTCTGACACAGCTGACAGCAGCAAACTTTGCCTTTAGCTCACTTATACTGTATATACTCTATTGGTCCCTCTGCTTCTAATTGTGCTGTTGTACCATTTTGAGGTGCACGGTGGTCGAGTGGTAAATAGCACATCCCACATTGGCAGTGCCCGATAAAATGACTGCGCCAATCTATACTGTGTCTCTCCCCACTTTCCTGTCTCTCTCATCTGTATCATTTCAGATAAGGTTGCTGTGGTGGCTTCAAATTAAGATACTCTAATTTTTGTGATAAACTCTCAATTCTAATTCATGAATTGTTTAAAAATGGCCCCCTCCAGGGAAGTTTCTGCCTGAGATGGGGGGGGAGTTACATTTTGAGATGTTGCTGTGGAGTAAAATTTGTAGGCACCCATACCAGCCTGGTACCCCAAGCAGTTGCTCACCTTGCCTTTTTTCAAGCTCTACCTCTTCGTGTGTTTCTTACCTTCTTGGGCTGCAGTGTTGTTTTGACCACCAGCCAGCGCTCTACTCCCTCTGGGTGCTCCACTTCCAACATCCCATGACTCAGATCTTTTCGAGTCATGGTCACAAGACGCTTGTCACCCTGCAGGAGAGCAGAAGCAGCAGGTGATTCCTCAAGACCCCTCTGAGATTTCAGAGAACAATGTCACGTGTATGCATATGTAGGAAAGCTACCTGATTGTAGATGGTGATAGAGCGCAGCCGGTGTAGGAAGAGTAGGAGGGAGGGGTGCACATCATGAAACATGTTTCTGGTCTGATGGCTCTCAGAGCGCAGTGGGAGGCAGATCTTTGTGGTCCAGCTGATGAAAAAACAAAAAACTCAAAATGGGAGTCTTTGGGGACTGACTCACTGTTAGAGACACTCTAGTGTTCAACGGAGGAACCATAGTTTTTGGTTCTTCACTCCTGGCTTCTAGGCTGATGCTTGGTATACAGTGTCACACTTGGCATGAATTGGCCCATGAACTGAGTTTGACACCGCAGGTATAGAAAGTCTTCCACGGCCCTCAAGTGGCCAAAAAATAAATTACAACCTTTAACAGTACATAAACATACAAATGTTGTCAGCTAGTCAATATCTCTACTATCATACACTGCAAAGGTGTGATAATAAAATAAACAATGACTGAATTCCATTTAGATTCAGGGTCTTGGTTATTTCCCTACACTCTCATGTCTTACTGAACAGAACATAATGGCTGTTTCCCCTGTGACAAACAAATCATCTGCAAGGTCTGTTTATTCTCAACCAACCTGATCTGACTGTTCTGCAGCTGAAGGTCCAGAGGCCTCTTGTCCTCAGTCCAGTGGGGAAGGATGTAACCCATTGAGCCACAAGTCCTGTCGAAGCGCAGGTGGAAGCCATTGGAGTGAATCTCAGGACAGTCTGTGATCTTAAAAACTGACTTGAAGCCAATGCCCTTTTGTCCTGTGAAGAGTTGCATAATAAGTGTTATTAAGAAACTGCTATATATTTTCAGTACTGATTTATATTAATGTTCTACAGCTAAAAAAGTCCATCCACCCATGCATCATCTTTACCGCTTACTGGTGCAGGGTCGTACAGTATGTTCTTACCAATGTATCCGTATTTGTGTTTGCCCTTGGTGCTGCGTCCCACGTCACAGATGGCTCTGATGTTTCTCTCCTGAAAGCCAGTTTCATTATTGAGAACAGTGATGCAGTCTCTCTCCACCACAAAGGCCAGAGATGGAACGACACCAGCTTCTGATGCGTAACTATTGTCATCGGCATTCTAATGGAAAACAAAGACATGTTGAGGTTAATTAAAATTACATGACAATGACTCACATATGAGATGGTTTTATTCAATGCAAGTGAGGGTCATGACTAATGCTTCAGTGCAGTAGAGGACCTTAATGTGAGTGATAAAAATGGCACATTAACACAGTTTCAGGATGTTTGTTTGTCATTAACGTTTCCATGCTACTGGCTTGTGTCAGCTAACCGCTCCATGCTCTACTTGATGCCACCCCTTCACCTGCTCTGTCTCTCTACAGGGCCTCATTCCTGTCCAGAAGATGGGCTAGAAACCTTGTGTGTGTTTCCTCCCAGTCACATTTTCTTTAAAAGAAAAAACCTTGCCACTAACTGGAAAGGAACAGTTTACATTAAAAGACAGAGTTAGAGGAGGCACCAGCAGCATTGTCTCAATCTGCTGTGTGGGAACATTAGTGCAACCTGATGATGACATTAAGAAAATTAAATGGAGAAACAGCCACTATGTGCAAACAACTCATGTTGGACATGCCAGCAGCAACACGTCCAATATGATGATAAGGGTCCTATAGATGCAGGATTGCACACATAGACAGACATAGGGCACTGCTTCAGAGTGGTGAAGAGAAATGATAGCCTGTAGATTACCTGAGTGCACGTGAACCACTGTTACTGTAACTAAGTGCGATTAAAAAACACTCACGGGTACTTTAAATTACATTAAATAAATACAGACAGATTGTAGCCTTATGTGATAGTCACATATTTCTATCTATATCCATGTATTTTATGCTGATGTAAGTTATTTCTGGGGCGTTAAAAGACAGGCAAAAAAAAAAAAAAAACAAGACACAGTGATGTATACTGAACTGAAAACCACGATATGAAACGAACCCTGGATTTTGTTAATCATTCCATCCCTGCTGTGTATATATAAAAATGAAATATGAACAAGGAACAATAGCAGTGGGATGGATAATGTCATAAGAACAGCAAGATTCCCCTCACATGCACACAATTTGATTTCAATAGTGTGTCCATCAGGATCTAAATGTGTTAGCAGCCACCTGAATGAGCTCCAGGACAAAATGTGTGTCTTTGCTATAGAGCTCAGTGGAGAGTCGCTCCAAGCTACGGCCCAACCGGTCCTGGTGAACCTGCATCAGTTTCTGGCCTTCATCGTTCAGCTCCACACCAATACCAAACTCACTCTTCCTGAGAGACAGGAGGACACAGATCAGCTAAATGAACCTTGACTCTTGAGCAGATAGAGAGAACAAAGATAAAGGTGATTAATAAGAGTCAACCTGATGTCCTCAATTACAGCTCTGTGGAGGTCTGCTGTGGTTTCTGACAGGCTGCTGGCTCCAGTCTTCTCATTAGAATCACATGTTTCTGACTGATCCTCATCCTCAGCTCCTTCAGCTTCGATGCAAACATCTGATGTCTCCCAGTACGCGGTTGAGGCCAGCTCAAACAGATCTTCTTCGTCCTCTTCATCCTCAACTGTTATATCTTGCTCTCCATTTACTAGAAGAAAACATTGATCAATTAAAAACATTAAAAGCTGAAGACTAGTTCCGTTGTCAGGATATTGCTGCTGTCAGTCACCTTGTGGTTCAGTCTGATTGGGCTGGGAGGAGATGAAGCTGTCGTCCATGACATCCTCATCATCACTCGTGTTCAGGTTTGACAAACTGCTGCTCTCAGAATCTATTAAATTAGACTGAATTCAAAAAGAAGAAGAGAGACATTAAAAGAACAGACAACACAGCAGTGAATTAACCACTGTATAACATGGCTACAAGTACAGTAGTTATAGAGCTCAAGAAACACACTGAGGTGACTGATTAAAGGACACAATCATGCAGTCAGGAGTTGATCTCCAGAACTCTTCAGGCTTGTCTGGTCAGCCCCGTTTCTAGGGTTGTGGACGATAAACCGATGCGACCTGATATAACAAGTGAGAGATACGACTGTGTTGGTAGCAGCCTCCTAACTCGATCATGGATCTACAGTGGCTTGTGTGTAAAGCTGGTAGAGACATACCCCAAAAGACTTGCAGCTGTAATTGCAGCAAAAGGTGGTTCCACAAAGTATTGACTCAGGGGGGCTGAATACTATTGCACACCGCACTTTTCAGTTTTTTATTTGTAAAAAAAAATTAAAATCATGTATAATTTTCTTTCTACTTCACAATTGTATGCCACTTTGTGTTGGTCTTTCACATGAAATTCCAATAAAATATATTTATGTTTGTGGTCATAACGTGACAAAATGTGGAAAAGTTAAAGGGGTATGAATACTTTTGCAAGCCACTATATAATACATGAACTCGATACGAATAAGCCATGAATTCTTAGATGAATCGATTGTAGAGTCATGGGTCGGGAGACTTGGAATCCGTTGGCTTCGAACACTTAGAGTTTGTGTCAGCGTCTCACCGCTAGAAGTATACAGTCTATGGACATAACCTAACAACAACGGCCACCTACTGTCGCCTCCCCATACAAGCGGAGAGCTTTCGGTCTTCTTCTGTGTTTTTGGTGCGTATGTGTGGCAGCGTTACAGCGCCAAACACGCTCCACGCAGGCCTGGCATATGTACTACAGCGTTTTCAGTGGATCCGTGTGTACGCAGATATTTCTGGAAACAGCGCCGTCTTTACGGAGATTTTTTTCAAGACGAACAAGAAAAAGATCGTTTTGGGTGAAGTTCCGTTTTCGTGTGGACAAGGCCTTTGACAACGCGAGAGCTGAAGCGAAAACGAAACGATTCTCGCGCAAACTCCTCATTTGCAGGCAGCAAATGATGTTGATTCAGCCAGACTTTTTCTGCTCCATGTCTAAAAATAAATATATTGATACTGATATTGATATGCGATTTTGTTGTTGTTGTTGTTGTTGTTTTTTTTTTTTAATTTATTTTTGCCAGTGCCATAAAGCAACAATGCTTGGGGATATGTGGTCTTTTACATATTTGTAAATATTGTACTGTACTGTAAGATAGTCACCTTCATAGAATTGGCTTCTTTATTTTATAAAATATCTACAACAAATATTAACCGTAGAATCAAATCGAATCATATTGTTCTTACACTGTATCGATTCATATTAAATCGGTCTGTAATAAAAGTATATCGTTTTTGAATCATATCATAACCTGTGTATCTAGATGCGTATCGAATCGTTTATCACAGAGAGATGTGCAACCCTACCCATTACTATGAGCCAGATGATCCATGTGGACAGATAAGTGGATGGATGGATAAACAGACAGATAGACCTTGACCTGACCTTGATGTGTTCCACAGGTGCTGTGAGTGTATTGTAGCTGTGGCTCTGTGGTGGGCTCAGTTTTGTCTGGTAGTCTTTGATCCACTCTGTGATACCCAGGAGGATGCCCAGCCGATGCAGACAATTCACCTGCTTTGGGTCAGACTGGGCCACAGTGATCAGGACCTGTTTAGCCTTGGCTTGGCCCAGGACGCGGGAAAAAGGCTCCAGAAACACCTGAAGTCACATTTAACACATTAAATGTTAATTTTTCACATGTTAAACAGAGCTGCAGCAGAACTGCTCAGAGGAATGTTCACCAACAAACCACAGAGCTACTGGAAAATAAAAAGTTGTCATGACAACAGTGAGGCTGACAATGGTAAGGACATGAAATTCACTGCCCACTCCTTCAGGAGACACAACAGTTTCATTTCTTTCATCATTTAATATCCACACTAATTTAAAAGAGATGAAAACACAGAATTATTATATTCACTTTCAACACACCTCATTGCTAATGATGTTATACTATGTTATACTATTTTATGCTAATGATTCCACATCATGCGCTTCAACTGGGAGCAGCAAAGTCTGGTAGCTCTGGGTTTTTACTCAACCTTTGCTTTATTTTGTTGTGTTGTACGTTTTGTCATATTTTGTCAACTACTGATGGATACTTCTGTGGGGAGAGGTGATTCTTAAGGAGAGGAGCTTCTTGAAAATGGAGCAAGACTGGAGGATACCACCCTGTTCCAGCTGAGAGTTGCTTTGTGGTTGCTGTGCTGGTGGTGCAGAGGTTAAAGGCTTGGAAGTGGAGATGTACTGTAGGTCCTTTCTGCCGTCAGTCATCATGCAAAATATCAACTCTCTGCCCAACAAGAGTGATGAGGGGCTGGAGATATAGTTCTCCATAAAGGTGTTGCTAGGATACAGACTAAACATCCTGAGGCACTTGACTTCAGTCATGTCTCCCTGATGGACTCACTGAGGATGTGGTGGAGAGATACACGCTGATGGAGGTCATTCTGAACAACACACCAAGAAGGATGGACCAAGAAAAGAGCAGTGGTGGACGGCTCCTCTCTCTTCACTGCAGGACGGAGAAATATAGAAGATCCTTTGTACCTTCAGCCATCAGGCTTCTTCATTCTTTTGCAAATGGTTGATGAGCTGACAGACAAATGAATTTCCCTTTGGGGATTACTAAAGTAATTCGTATTCATATTTGTATACTCCTACTTGAATGGAAACATATTATTGAGCTGCAGCACAGAAGAACTGAGGATGGAGAGGATGCACACAGACAATGCAGCCTGCCAAAGCCAGCAACTGCATAAAAACCTGTTTGGTTTCATTCAGTGTGTCCTGAGAGCGCAAAAACCTTTTGTACCTACCCATCCTGTGTGACATAGCTTTAAGGATTTGGGGCAACACCTGAAAAATGGCTTTTGGAGACCCCCGGCAGAAACAGCAGTATGCTGGAATGACCCAGATGTGAGGTAATGCGGCGATGCAAGGCATTGCAGGTATTTCCTAACTCCTTCTTGTAACTGGCTCCAGATCAACCTTTAGTTCATCCAACAGCCCCATAATGACATTTTTGCTTTTGTCACTCTAAAAATGTTAACACAAGTTGTGCATTAGTAGATCAGCTTGCACATTGGTTTCCAGGTGATTGTTGGTACACATGTGTAGTTGCACACATTTTTACACATGCAAACCTTTAGTAAATCAGGGCACACCCTAAGTCTTTTGCTAATAAGAACATTTGAAAAATATTTGCTGCACTAGGCACAAACGGCATCATACTACGCCATGGGAATGTTTTGGACATAACATTCAATAAACCAGTCACAGTGCTGTCTCCATTCCCTTCAAATCAACCCCAAATCAACTCAGCTCACAGCTCTAAAGTGAAGTAACAGCACAAACCACGTTAAGACATACTGGCTGTTACATGATAAATATATCTCCAGCTCATCATGAAACTGTGATGGATGAAGAGCAGAGCTCCGTGCAAAAGCCGTCTTTGATATATGATTACGTTATTTAAGTTACAACGTGAAGAAGAGGGTCTGACCTTCTGAGTCGGTATGCTACTGTTCCACCAACATCTGAACACATTTTCAACACACTACTTTTGTGTAACTGGCAAGACAATATCACGCTTTGTGTCTGGTGTAAGATCGTGCAGCTCAAGTTATTTTATCTGTTTATTTTTATAGCTGTTATTTGGTTAGCCTTTCATTGTTGCATGGATTTTCATGTGTGATTTTTTTTATTTTCAATTATTAACCATCTTTAATTGTGATAAATAAAATGGTTGTAATGGCTTTTGCCTGTTTTAACATGCCCACCACATCAGATGTCTGGTTTTATTGTAGTTTTATTGACCATGCCTCTGCAGTGATCTATGAGGGCTGTGTGGTGTTACTGACCTGCTGCAGCAGGGCCTGACATGTCCTGGAGGGGATTCGTATCAAACAAGCCAGGAGAAACTTGGCCACTCTGCTGTAGCACAACACCTCATCTTCAGCCTGTGACAAATCTAACAAATACATACTGTATTTTAGTGACAATGAAACATTAGAGCAGTGAAATATGATGCTTATCTAATATTGCCTTGCTATGTAGCAATTTGAAAAGATAAGGGATAAAAAGCAAAATTAAATTACTACCTTCTTTAGCCAGAGCTGCTGCTAGTGAGTTTTCCATGTGATTGGCCAAGAGGGCAGTGGGAACATTGACGATCCCGTCAGCTACCACCATGGACACCAGATGTCCAGCTGTGCCCATGGGGTCAAGGGTCATTGTGGCACTGGAGAAATGCTTGGCTCCTGTGTTTGTAGTGATCCTAAGTAGCACACCAGGAGTGACCTCCAATGCCTGCAGGCCTGTGTTACCTGTGAGTGAGTAAATTAAGTGTCATTCACACATAAGCGGTGCATATTATCATCTAATAATATGAAGTTTATACCCCACAGCGCCACACTCTTAAACAATCCATCCACATATAAAGGAATTGACTTGGACCTGCATGTCTTTCAATGAAGTCTTTGAGGAGGCCATGAGTGGGTTTGAAGATCAGCTCCCATTGGCTCCACTCACTTAAATCCTCCAGCAAAGGGCAGGACAGCAGGCTTGCCAGGGCCTGGGCTTTAGACATCTCACCCAGACACCCCACCACCTCAGACCCAGCCACACCACTCTTCCTGGAAGGGATGATGGAGATAGAATAATATATGTTTTTATCAATTAATTAATAGATCATAATTTTATAATATAATATATTTTTTTTCACAAAATGTCTAAAATAGTTTACTCTGAGTCCCTGAGGTGTGATTTCTGACAAATGAAGAAAAAAATCTGAGTTAAATGATTTCAGTATAGATTTGCAATATAACATGTGGAATCAGTATGAGGTCTGAAATCATTCTGAATGAACTGTGGAACACAACAATGAAAAGGGAAGAAGTTTGAGCTCATTATTTTTCCCCGTATTAGTTTACATGTTAAAAAACAAGAGTCACCTCTTTGTGGTTGTCTGCTTCAACCACTCAGACTTCTGCTTATTCAGTCATAAGTGCTGTGTGAAGACTTGAGTTACAGCTAAAAAAGTGTTTTGCAAGGTCACACTGATCTTGAACTTTGACTTTTACCCACCACAATCTGAACAGTTTGTCCTTGAGTCCATGTGACCATTTTTGAAATTTTTTTCTCAAGGTGTTACAGAGACATTACATGTCAAATGCACCTTTTCCTCAAAATCTAATTAATTCTTTAAATGAATGTTTATGTCATGATTGAAGAAGTTTTGTCAAGAATTGACTGATCCCAACCAGATTTCTGGGAGGGACCAGAAAAGAGCTTGTTATAATTTGGAGCAGATCTAGTTAAAAGGAGGTTATTATCACTGTAGGCTTGTTTTGCCTTGGTGGAGGTGTCACTTCTCATGGGAGACAAATCAAATCTAAAACAAATCTAGAAAAGTGAAAAAACTACATCTGTAAGGTGAAACACTTCTGACCTTGATGTTGCTAAGAGGGCAGACTCATAGTAAACCTGGCTCAGTCCTCCTCCATCTAGTCTTTTCTGACGTTGGACCAGATCAACTAGCATTTTCAGAGTTCCGCAGCCCAGGTCCCGACTGTCCCGGACCCTGTAGTGGGACCTTAGCGCTGACTCGATGTGGGAAATCTGCAAAAATGAGACAAACGTTGGAATAGTTCCGGTGAACTGTGTAGAAAGTATGAAGGGCAAGGAGAGGAACTTTGGTCTTTGTGTGTCTGTAAATCACTTACATCATCTGGGTCAGTAGGTATGACCTCACCACATTGTTTGATGAACTCAAACATATCTTGTCTGCTCGGTTTAAAACTACTACCCAAATGTGCCACGGTGCTGCTGTCCACAATCAATGTGGACCCCAATGTGTCCAGCAGCAGCTGCATGAAACCAGATAGATACAAAACAACAAAGACACAGACAACATAGATTATTAACTCATCACTGTGACAGAATCAGGTCACACATACAAGCAGAAGCAGTAAAATATAAATAGATGCAGAACTACCTGACTGTGTTTCACCAGGAACTCCAAAAAGCTGCCCTGCTCCAAAGAAAGGAAATCTTGGACCTGGAAGTGTTTGGTCAACTTCCTCTCCAGAGAGGCGACGTAAGCCAGAGTGACGGCTGAGCTCTGAGTGGACAGTCTGTCTTTGACAAACTGCTTCACTTCAGCTGTGAGACAAAGTAGAGATGTCTGTCAGTCACACACCAACACATCAGACCAGTTAAATATGAGGCAAACGCACTGGTACCTTCACTGGGGAGGGGTGTGGTGAGTTTGCCCTCTGTTTTTGTCTCTGTCCTGGTTTTTGGTGCCTTGTCTTTGGGCACCAGGTCTTGTGGCACAGCCAGGGAGCCGCCACAGATGGCCAACTGAAACAGAGCTGTTGCCAGCCGGTCATCTACCACCTGCAGCAGGAAACTCTGGACGTGCTAGAGAAGGAATCAAACAGAGCTGCAAGTCAGAGATTCAAACACACACTGTCACCACCTGTCACTGTCAGTGATTTTTTTAATACATTTAGGAAAAAATCATCATAAAATCAGTTGTCAAAGATTTAAGGATTAGCATATTTTACAGAATTACCCACAACAACATGTTTTTAAAAATGCAGGGAGGATTTTGATCAGGGGTGACCCCGGATAGGCGACGATTCGTAGGAGAAAAAAAGATCGTACCATTCTCAATATATAGGGGTGCTGACTGCTGCTGAACACCTAATTTTACATAGAATTTCTTTATAATCTATACTGATACAAACATCAAGCTTCAATGGGTGCTCGAGCACTGTCTTCCTCTCTCTCTCTCTCGCTCCTCCTTTCAAGTAAGGGAAATTAAAGTTTAATTCACAAGATTAAAGTGTCTATCGATCGCTCAGCACCTGTGTACACACGTACAGACACAGCACTGTCCATGGTGATGTGACAGGTGACCCCTGAACCAGTTATAAGCATTTATGCACATGTGATGTCCACACAATGATGGGACTTCATGGGACTTCCATACACACTGTTCACATTCACAACACAACTCATACTTGCCATTGCTACACTGCCCCCAAAAGAGAGGTGGTGATGTCATGCATGCCAGCCTAATGAGATCAGGAAAAGGATTGGTGGCAAATGTCCTGTTAATGTTATCTTAGGTCAACGGTATTTTAGCTCTTTCCTTCACAAAAAGATGCAAATGAGATCATGAATCAATGATGGAAAAAAATCATGATTCAAAACATGATTCAATGATTAGTCAACTAAAGGCAAAATCTGATGAATCACATTCGACCACAAAAATCCTGTGTCAAGGACACCCTAGTTCTGATGATTAAAATCTCATACATATCCACATTTATGTGGTATTAAGGTTTAGAAAATGATGACAGGTGACATGTTGTTAATGGGTACAGAAATGAATAGAAGCTATGTGACTTCCTGTTATCCTGCTAATGGCTCATAGCAAGAGGTTTAGTGGGATTAGTGGAGCACCCAGCACCAAATTAAGGACACAAACACGAGTGTCACAACCTGTGAGCACTGATTCCCACACTGCCACTGAGAAAACATTTTGATGTATGTGAGAAGGCGCGACATATATTAACAGAGCACATCTGTCAGAGTGGGGTTCCCACCTTGGTCATCTTGGCACTGAACACCCCTTCCGCATTTGAGAACACAGCCAGAACCACATCAGCTGCTGGCATGGAGGCATATTTTTTCCTGAGGTCCAAGTTGCTGCTGGAAGAGAAGGGCCCAGCTACCGGCACCTGCTCCAACACATTCTTCTTAATCTTTCTCAGATGCTCCTGGGTCTCCTCCTCCAGCTCCTTCTGGATGACCTCCCTGGCTCGCTCCATGACAGCACGCTCACAGAGACTCACCTTCCGCAGGGTCTGGAGGCAACGGTTGAGGGAGGTTACATTGTACATTAAACATTATTTTAACATTATAAGAATTTATAAAATTGTTTTCTGATCATTTGATCTGACACAAAAGGATAAGTGACACAGTATTAATCGCACACACAGATCTACAAAGAAATGACAGCAAGCATGATGTTAGACATATGTATATTAGGCCTATATGAGGAGAAATGCTGCTCTATACTGCTTGCATCTCTTACCGATATGGGCAGCCCAACACTGTGGATCCTGATTGCCAGCTCGTAAGGTGAATCACAGTTGTAGTGGTCAGTGAGGTACTTCAGAAACTCAGCCAGATCGACTTTGAGCTTGTTCTCCTTCCTCCGGAATATGCGAAGTTGCTACAGAAATTAGACAGAGGTTAGAGGTAATAAAAGGTGAAGACTGTCTTGACGGTCTTATTATCAGGCGGCAGACAATTCATCAGTGACCAGAGGAAAACTAAACACTTGAAATACACCAGAACCTGGACTTTCTCTAGATGATTTGCGCTGTTCTTTAAATGTCCAATGCACAGCCTACAATATGAATTTTATGCTCTCTTACCCTCAGGATGTCTATTGTCTCAATCTGTGGGATATCATCATCCTTTGTGTTATGGTCAATCTTGAACATGCGGTGGATGAGTGGGAGTTTGCAGAGAGGCCCCAGGTTCAGCTCTTCGAATCGCTTCTTATCCTTCAGGCCTGCCAGGGACTGGCCCAGCTCATACAGGGTACAGATGGAGGACACTGCTTCAGTGGACTGGCACAAAGAGAAAATAAGATTTCAGCTACCAAACACTCACATGCACATAAGTCATAAGCAAACACACCTATCTGCATACCTCTATGAACATGTTGATCTCTCTCATGACATATTGCAGGTCTTTCAGAGCTTTAAGCCTCCAGCGTTTGATCCGTGCAGCTTCCAGGGAGGGCAGCAGCATACACACCCTGGATATCACCTGGAGACAGGTGTGGTATGTGGAGCGAATACGATGAGGAAATTAGATGCAGTACATTGTCAGCTGTTGAGATTCAGAGACACTTTAAACATATCTGTTGGATGTCTGATTCCTGCCACCAGACCAGATGCAAATGATGGGTCCCAGTTAGATTTAGACAGAACCAGGCTAGCTGTACTGCTCCAATTACTCCTATACTATATGCTATGCCAAGTTAACCGCCTGCTAGAGGATGATCAATTAACAACAGACCAAAGAGGATCCTCCTCCTCACCTTCTCCTCTGTGACCAGTTCTCCTTCTGAGGCGATTTCTCGGATCACATCTTCCATAAGATTGTTGACTGTCTCTTGATTTATGGCTCTGTTCCTCCTCTTCCCTGTCAGCTCTTCATCATCCTCCTGCATGGCCTGCGCTGCCCTGACATTATCCCTGTGCACCTCTCTCAGCTGGGCATGATAAGCCTCTTTAAAGATGGGGAAACTGCCCTCTTTCTGGGCCGCATCTTTTACTTTGTTCTTCTTTCCTTTGTTCAAGTTCCTCTCAGCCCCAAGTTCTGGAAACTCAGAGGCAGACAGGAAGTCAGATGTGATGTCCGGTTGTTGCTGCTCTTTTACAGGATCTCTTGTTAAACTGTTCGATGCTGTGGAGGGACACAGTGACATATTTGTTTCATGAGCACAAATAAGGAACGATTTCTCTGCAGGATGAGGGATAGTGTCATGTCTGCCTACCTGCAGTTTTCTGAGATACACCAGTGCTGGGATCTGCTGCTGCTTGCTCAGCTTGTGTGGGCAGACTCTTAGGACATGCTGCCTCCCAGTTGTCATATAGAGCCATGTACTGTGAGAGAGGCAGCTGCTCACCATACTGAAAAAAATAGCAGTTTTGGAGCTGCTCCATTGATGGAGTTCTCAGCTGGTACTTCTTCATTACCTGGAACATCAGCACACCTTTAATATAAATGTTACACTTGATACACAAAGGTTGACAGGGGAAGTTACTTGTTTAAAGGTCAAGCACTGTGATATCTAAATCCAAACTAACTAAACATCCATGTTAATATATTATTTTACAATTTTAAGGTTTGTTTATATGTTTTAAACTTGAGTGAGACTTGTGATGAGCTGCTTTTATATCTGTGAATTGACAGACAAAACAATTACATACTGACCACATTTTTATCAGTATACAAACCACACCACACCACGCCTATATTTCAATAACCTGTGCCTGACCTGAATTACGCAAGGCTTTTACAGCTGTTGTTTCCCCATAAACCAAAGCAATAAAGCAATAGACAGGACACCGAGACTCAGCTGAATGTTGCTCACATGTGTAGCTGACTAAATTTGGTGTCTTAGCCTGCTCAGCCAAATTAATTTGCATGAAAAATGTGCTCTTGCAAAACTATCAGGCCCTAGCAGTGTCCTCTCTGACAGTGAACAGACTGAACCAACCCAAACTAACCCCTCATCAGGAAGAGAACTGCAGACGGTTTGTTTACTTCATTTTGAACTTTGATGCTATTCTGGTTGTGTCATGTGACCAGTAGCTCCTAACAACCCTCTCTCGCCATATTCATTCAGAATGCATACCTCAGCTCATCCACATAGTACTTAACCACCACTTAACACCAAGTAAAATGGTGCTCAAAAAGTGTGATCTTTAAATGGTCCTATCTATTTGAGGACACGCATTTATTCATACAATATTGAATGACTTCTAGAGGTATTAAGATCGATTCAGTAAGATACAGTAACAGCGATTCAATCTGCAATTTGGTTTACTGATAATAAAGTCTGTGATTTCCACATGATTGCAACTGAACCAGTATACTGTCACACACACAGCCACACTGGTAACTACTGAGTGGTTCATGTACTTTCTCTGTAACTGACCTCTAAGACCCTCTGGTACAGCTGCTGCTGTGTCAACTTTTCAGCTGGCTTGGGCACATCCAAGTGTAAGTTAACAGGAGAGAAGAGGTTGGAGAATAATGATGCGCTGGGAAACAAAGAAGGGCCAAGAAAGCTGATTCCTGTTTGAGTGAGAGGTACAGCATTAGGTTTGACCTCTTCCTGTGGCACAGTGACAGTAGGTGTACTGCTCTTATCTCCTGGAGGCAATCCTGTTGTCAGGGGATTTGTGAGCCCGATGTCCAGTTCAGCTCCAGCTCCAGCTCCAGCTCTGGCTCCGACTCTGGCTCCAGCTTCAGGTCCAGCTCCGGCTCCGGCTCCAGCTGCAACTCCAGCTGCAGCTTCATTTGCAGTTTTTCTCACATTATGGTGAGTTTTGTGAACTACCAGCTTCCCATCCACAACCAGATCCTTCCCCAAGGAGGCCACCAGGTCAGCCGAGGACCTGAAGCCCAGGTCAGACAGAGTTAGGTTCTTGTGGTACGTCTTGTTGTAGAATACAGCCAGTTTTTTCAGGGGGATTCCATCTGGGTGCTGCTTCACCATGAACACTATATTCTCCAGAACCTTCTCCATGTTGAGTAACACTGTCAGGACAAAAAGATACCACTGTTAAATACTACAGAGGATTTAACCAGTCACCATTGCCTCCATCTTCAGTTACTCCCTCTGATCACGTGTCCACTCACTTCACCTCACTATCTCTCTCCACTCCAGTTAGACGATACACACCTCACCTACGTCACGCACACACATTCAAGAATGGGTGGGACACCAGAGGAGCCAGATGCCAAAGAAAATCTCTGGCCAGCAGCTTATAATAATTTTGTTATGTGCACTACAACCCGGGTAGAATTATCAAAATGTCATAACATCAAGCAGCTCTAACATAAATTTACCATGAACTACTGAGAGACACAACCCTCACAGACTCTGACTTGAACATCTTTGAAAATTCATGGACAGATCTCAAACATACTGCACATGAAACAGATTAAAATGATCTGAGAACTTGATCTACAAGAAACAGGATGTACATCTTTGACTGGAGAACAAATCCAGGACACTGCTTATCTATGGTCTATGTTCATCTGATGCTACCACCTCACCTTTTCAAAACCCTATTTTATCAAAAGTAAAATCCATACCACTGTGTTTACACTTTGTTAAACCTCATTACAGAACTAATCATCACTATAAGGTTTCTATCAAAGTATCACCTGTAGTAATTAACCCGGAGTATGCAGAGACACAATAGTAGTTAATCTGCATGAGGAATAAATAGAGAACAGAGTTCAGGTTTCTCTTACCTATTCTTTCAAATGACAAGTTGTGTGCTTCATCTCTGTCAAAAGTTCAACGACTGTCTAGCACCAAGCAGCAACAACTTTCCTGTTTATACCCCCCTCCCTCATCTGTGTTTCATTCTCTGTTCAATTGCTGAGAAAGGAAACTGAAAGCAACACACAGGTTCAGTCAGACAAATGGCTGACTATGGCCAGCAGTGTAACTCTCATATTCCTGGAAATAGTCACATAACACCACACAGTCACAGCCATGACAAGATGGGCAGTGAAGCATTAAAGCAACATCCTAACTGTCTGTCATAACCTTCTCCACTCTAACCTACTTCTCTTTATGTTCAGAGGACATGTGCTAAGACAGAGTCAATGATAGACTGCTGAAGTGAGCAGCAGTTGGATAGTAAAGGAAACACCTGACTGAAAATGCAAAAATAAAACATATGACACATTGGACCAGGTCCAGATGACATATCAGCTCTAAACTGGAAGCATACTGACTGTTGATGTATGTTAATGATACTGTATGAACAACATGATGTGTAGTTATAGAGCTAAGTAAAACTGCCCTGTAAGGAGACCAATGACAAAGCAAGAGCAAAGGGGTGATGTGACTAAGAAGGAAAGAAAAACTGGCTATGAGTTTCACATTCCTGTCCTTGCCCAGCTGGTTCACCAGATCATGCGTAAAAAACATGTGACCTGATATCAGTAATATTCCACTGGTACAAGCAAACCTGTACACAAGGAAATGAAACACAGGTCCTGTGGGTTTTAGAATGTTCTACCTGTCTGTTGCTCTGTCTTGCTTTGACACTTGGCCTTTTGGTATCAGTGTGTCAAGTTCCAGTCAGTGCTGCAGTGTTATTCCACACAAATGGAGAACATCTGCAGCATGTCCTGCTAGGATTTGTATTTACTGCTGGGACATATAAAATAAGTCAGTCCTGAGAACATGTGTTGAGAGTGCAATGTCTAGATAACAGTGCTCATCTTGTATGATCTATGAGGAGGGCCAGTCTACCTTCTGGTAAAAGACACCCTTCATATGTGAATTAAATTGTCAATATGAGTTTAATAACTACATTTATTATTAATCCAACTGACCTTATATGTTCCAGCAGTATTTATACTGTTGAAATTCTCAATCAGGGTACCACCTGGAGTGCAAATGTGAAAATTTGTGTCAGTTTCCTTAATTATTGAAAAAAAAACTTTATTTTAATTGCACTTAAAGTGAGTTTAAGATTGATGAAAATGGTTTAGAGACCTGCTAATGTTATTAATGTAGATAGTAAATAGTACAAGACCCTAACTCAGATTTAATATCACCCCCGTTTTAAGCAGTGTTTAATATGGACGGTACACAAGCCACAACATACCTTAGTCAGCTTGAAACCATGTGTTCATTTCATCTTATCCTTTATCCCCATCAACAGATCTGTAGCTCATTGAATGGGGAGAGCACTGTAGAAGATGAGGATGAAAACAAGAGGAGGCAGTGATGGGGAGTGCAGGAGGGTTACCACCTATTCCTGATTTACCTTTAGCAGAGACTGGACACCAGACTACAGGGGGACACTGTCTAACTTACTGAGCAAAGGGAGCACTAACCTGGTGTAACTGACACACACACGTGGGTAGTGAAGGTAGCTTTTATATCAGATTTCTCACACATAAATGTAGAATGTATATCTCAATTTAATTTCCATTATAAAGTATAATAACAGTTACTACAACATTGCATTATGATTATATAGTATATAATAAAAGTAACACTGGCGTGGCTCCATAACAATACTGGTAACAACAACAAATGACTGCAGACGCTGCTCAGATGATAACGACATTGTCAGTTGTTGGCAGACAAGCGCAGTCGCGTTACGTGCTAACTACAAACTAAAGCTAGCTAAACATGGCGGACTGACTCTCCAGCTACTTGTTAATGTGCCAGTAATGTCCCGTTTGTTGAATCTGTTGGGTATGAGTCTTTGTGTTCATTTGATACTCTCAGTTTGTGCTAAGGGAATTACTACACGGCACCACTGGGGCCGCTTACTTGAGCTACCGGTACTGCTACCCTTGCTAGGTAACGTTAGCAAAGTAGAGGAACTATGACCGTATAACTTCACATTAATAATGTAATGTAAGTTAATGAACGGATATCTTTTAAACGGGCACAGCATTTACATTACAGAAACGTTAACACTGTTAAGTACACTATGATACGAAGAAGCCAAACTTACTAATTTAACGTTGTTTTTGTCTACCACTGCTAGCCGGCTACCTAGCAACGACATGCTGCGTTCAAGTTACACGACAAAGGTAGTAAATAAGAGTTTTTATATAAACTAAATAAAATATACAGGTTCAGATACACAGGTTCAGATATTGTTCATGAATTTTAATTATTTAAGCCAAAATGCATTTCAACTTTATTTTTTATTTAAACTCCGTCGTAAATCACTTTTTACACAGGGGAGAGTGGGGTACACTCTGAACAGGTCTCTACCACAGGGACAAAGTAAGGAGACTGTAGATAGATAGATAGATAGAAGATAGATAGAAAATACTTTATTGATCCCAAAGGGAAATTCATTTGTCTGATAGCTCATCGTAAATTTGCATCATGATTAAAGAGTCTGATGGCTGTTGGTATGAAAGATCTTCGGTATCTTTCTGTCCTGCACCGAAGAGAGAGGAGCCGTCCACCACTGCTGCTTCTTTGATCCATCAAGGTGTTATGAAGTGGATGATCCGTGTTGTTCAGTATGGCCTCCATCATTCTCATTGAGTATCTCTCCACCACCTCCTCCAGAGAGTCCATCTTTACTCCAATGACAGAGCCAGCCTTCTTGACAAGCTTATCCAGCCTCTTTGCCTGCTTTTTTCCTAAACTTCCTCCCCAGCAGACTGCAGCATAAAATAAAGCACTTGCCACCACAGACTGATAAAACATCTGCAGCATCTTATTACAGATGTTTAGAGATCGGAGCTTTCTTAGGAAAAAGAGGCGGCTCTGCCCTTTTTTGTAGAGTGCATCTGTGTTAACAGACCAGTCCAACTTGTTATCCAGGTGAACACCTAGATATTTATAGGTTGTCACCACCTCGATGTCCACTCCACAAGTGTTCACTGGCTGAAGTGGGGCGTGGACCTACGGAAATCCATGATCATTTCCTTTGTCTTTGAGGTGTTCAGCATGAGGCAGTTTTTGTAACTCCAGTCACTGAAGGCTTTTATCAAATCCCTACATTCAGATTCCTGTCCATTCCTAATACATGCCACAATAGCAGTGTCATCTGAGTATTTCTGGATGTGGCAGGACTCAGAGTTGTATTTAAAGTCTGCTGTATACAATGTGAACAGGAATGGAGCCAGGACAGTCCCCTGTGGAGCCCCCGTGCTACTCATTAATGTCCCAGGAAAACAGTTCCCCAACCTGACAAACTGTGGTCTTTCTGTCAGGTAATCTGTGATCCAGGAGACAAAGGAAGAATCCACTCCCATCTCTTTGAGCTTGTTTTTGAGTATGTTGGGTTGGATGGTATTAAATGTGCTTGAAAAATCAAAAAACATGATTCTTACATAAGCGCCAGATTCCTCCAGATGAGAGAGGGCACGGTGGAGCATGTAGAGGACTGCATCATTCACTCCAATGTGTTCTTTACAATGTAAGGCATACGCTGATATTATTCGGGCAATTTAGAATCACCAGTCCAACTTATATGTGTTTGGACTGTAACTTGAAACTGGAGAACCCACACAGGAACAAGGAACAAACCTAGAAGCTTTTCAGTGTGAGGTGAAAGTGCTAACCACTGCACCACCATTGTCAACTCAAGCAAAATAAACTCTCTTGGGCCACATGTTTGTTCTCTTGTGGCCAGAAAATGCCTGGTTCCAGAGCCTGAATCTGGCCCATATACAGCATTATTGTCAAATGCTACTTCCACTTCTGGTCAGTTTTGGCACACACACACACACACACACAATCTTACAGCTGTCAGTCAGTGTCAGAGGATAACAGCTGGAATTTGTCCAGATGTGGAAGAATATAGGCAAGACTCAGGCCAAAGATGCAGTTGTATGTGGAGTCACAGGTTAAATAATGGTATATGCTAATAATGCTAACAGAGGTCAAATGATTGACATGTATGTAGTGATAGCAGTGTTACAGCCCAAATTAATAGAGTTCTTGTTTTCCCTTCATTAAGTATGTTTTTCTTTAACTAGCAGCCTACTTACATGTTGCCATGATACTGCTATTATCCATGATGCTTTTAACAAAAATCTACTCTATCACAGGGTAGGTAATAGGGGGCGTTTGATTCTCCACAGAAAAATGTATAATTTATTTTTAAACTTTGTGAAAAATTTTGGAGGTGTATGCAGTGGGGTGTTTTAGAATAATGAAGTAATATGTGCTTTATATTATATACATCTACTGTGTCATAATAAAATGAAAACTGAATGAACCATGGATGTTCTTATAATAGATCCATGGAATGAACTGATTTTAATGACATGATTTATTTTCCCTTGCCACATTATACATGTTCATATATTGTGTTTAAATGTTGCCCAGCAGAGGGCAGTGTAGACCAGCTAATGCTCAATGTAAAGTACTGGTGTTCATTTCACAGAGAGGCAGTTCGTTTCAATAAATTGGATCATTTCAATGCTAAACAACTCTCTTGTCATAATTTTAAAGCAGGAAACTGTGGAGCTGACACAGATGGACATCTAATGTTGTGTCACTCAGAGATACTGTTGGTCAAATATGATTCCAGTGGAAGTGACAGCTATTTTAACTTTGGTTGAATTACTGTAGTCCATTTTAAAGTCGTCATTCTATGTCAGTGAATAGTTGTTTTGTGTTGTATTAGGCTGACGTGCCTACTATGCACACTTTCAGCAAGAGTGTCAGATAACTGGTCAGACAAATATACACAATACTTTGATTAAGTATGTTCCTAAAGATTATTTGAATCCCATGCAAACTTAAACTTGACCTCCTGCATTTTGTCTTTGTAGACTGAATCAAAGAGCTCTGCTTCTGACGCTGTCAGCTGGTTTTTCCAGTCTCCAGCGATTCCTGAAACACAACAAGAGGAACCAGATCACAACAACAAAAGACTGTGTCATCTTCTTATATGGAATGACCTATTTTATAAAACATGTGAATTGTTGGCATGTCACACAGTAAAGTGTGCTACAGGGTAGATACATCCCATAGCTCTACTCCATAAGGGTCATTAAGTGAAACACACCTTTTCTAAGGAATTCAGACTTGGACTGGTCCATGAATTCCTGAGGAACAGTAGAGTAGTTTGACATGTTGTTTTGCTTCATGTTCTTGAACAGACAGCGTTCTGCTATCTTCTCTATCACCTCAGAGTCCAGAGGTTTCTCCAGGAACTGAGCAAGTCTGGACACAGAGTCCTTCAGGTCCTGAAAGAAAGAGAACCAGAGCAGTGATGGGACCAATGTGACCGCACTGGGTCAGAACTGGTCACAGAATTTCTGAATCTCACCATGATCATCTCCTCATAGGCGATGTACATGATGTGGTCTTTATCTTCAGCGTTCAGCCACCCTTTCACATGATCAAACCAAGAGCCATACATGACTGGAAGAGACAGAAAATCGCAAACATCCAGTTAATGTGTTGAAATGATACGTTTTCATCAATCCTGTATTCAGTTGCTTGAATCTGTCACTTCTTGTATTGTGTATTGTACCATGAATATGAGTCCAACCTTTTCCATCAAAGAACTTGTGCAGGAACTCGCTCTGTGGGCCTGGGTTCACCAGGAAAGAAGACATCCTATGGTAATGAAAGGAGGATGTGAACACATCTCTGGGGTTCCTCATGAGATAAATGACCTGTAGGGATCAACATTTATCTATTATATATAATATCTATCATATTTGACCAGCTTCTTAAAAAAAAAAAAAAAAAAAAAAAAGGGATTCAAAACAGGGAATCGATAAGAACCACAATCAGTCAAGTTCTAATCCACCAACACCAAGATGTTTTCTGAATTTGCGGTGTGTTTGTTTATTTGCATGTGTTTTCTTACGTAACGAGGTAAATGAAAATATAATGGTTATAATTATCATGTCTTTTGTAATGTTTATCATAATGTAAAATGCACATATGAGGTTATTGTCAATCTTATAATTCACCTGTGGTTGTGCTGAAAACAGTCCTTGTCCTGTTCTGACATGGTATAGGGTTAGTTAGGGTCAGATTAATATGTAATAGATTTACCTTGGGCTTTACTTGAAAGAAGCCTGGAGGCATCATGTCATAGTGGAAGTGTGTAGTGAACATGCGAGGAGATGGCCTGTTCTCCAGATCAAGGTTGCAGGCCCGATTCTCCTCCAGCCAGGGAACACGGTCCCAGTTAGGAAGAGTCTCAACAGAGGCTGGATCTCCTCCACTCATGATCAGAGGGACAATCTCCTGCATCCAGGTCGTACCTGAGCAAAGCAAACAAGAGGTTTATGATATGTTATTATACTATTGATTATTATTATACTTATCTTCTGATCAACTGATCTTGGAGTGTCACTCATAAACCTAAAGGCCTCATGCTGTGCACTTTTCTCTGGGTGTATTTTAACTGTTGATATCCTTAACAAGATCTATCAATGGTTTTGAGTGTGATCCACTTAATCTCGTTTTACAGCTCCTTTCTTTAGCCTCTTGCTGCCCTGCTGTGTGCCGAGGTGGATGTCTGTGGAGGGTCAGTTTGAGTGCCGACATGCTTGTACTTCACGAGTGTCTGATGACCAGACAGATAAAGGAGTGTTATTGACTGAGTAAAACTGATTTCAACATGTCACGAGACCATACATAATCATGTGTATATGAAATGACAATAGTAGCACAAAACCATTTACTGCCATTTGTCTTTTAATGTAACATTTGCTTCACGGTGAATACGGTTAACGGTAATCCAGTTAATGGCAATTCAGTTAACGGCCTGTCATATTATGAACAGGCCGTTAATAGGCTGCCTCTCTAGCAATTTATCTCATGTTTTGTCTACACAGTATGGGCTGCTACCCTCTGGTAGCCTATGAGGTTCAGAGTCCAAACAGAGATAAAAAGTGATTACGTATACTCCCCGCATCAATCAGGCTGTTAAATGGGAGTAGATAATAACTAGATAAAGCTGCCACTGATGACGATTTGTATTTTTTGCACACATTAGGTGTTGGTGTGTTCTTTGTATTCATCTACAAGAGCTGCTATCTGGCTCTGAGTAGTAAGTATTTATCTTTCGCTTTCTTCCATGGTTTTTGACTGGGCTGCTCTTTGTATCTATTTATAATGGCTGCAGTGTGGGTGGTTAGCCCAAGACAAACGTCCCACCTGGTGAACAATGAAGTTTATCTTGATCTTGTATTCCAGTGTTCATCAGTATCATTGCAGTAGACCTACTAACCGCTACAACCAGCTCTACATATCAAACCCCGGAAGTTAACAGACAAGAATGAACTTCGTCCCCATGTGTTCAAAATGTAGAATCACACCTAGGAGTGCCACTCACCTGACTTTGGATACGTTGAGATGAGAATATCATCTGTGCGGAAGGTGAAGTCCTCATAATATTTCAAGCTTTGTGGAGGGTGCAGCCATGTAGGTACATACACACCTTTACACAGAGAGTACAGCTCAGCCTCAGTCATCGTCACAAGACAGGAAGCTCCCAACCAGCCTGTTACACTGATACTGATTCTCTCTCTCTTCCTGCTACTTATCATCACTGTCAGACTTTCGCCAATGGGAGTGTCTGTGAATGTTCTCATTCTGGGAGTGGGCTCTGGTGGTCGGTACCACCCCTGGAATCTGATTGGCTATCTTGGGGGTGGGATTGACTGCAAACTGAGCTCTTGTCTGGAGTTGCAAATCTAGGTTCAAGCCTGCTAAAAATCCTCAGAAAAACACTGTCTAGTTGTGATTCAGTGGAGCAACATCTGTCTTTAGAGAATCAGGGGAATTCTGTAAAACCCTCTCTGTCATGAAAACATGTCAGTACACTTACACACACTGTGCCAGTGGATAACAGTTTTAGTTGCTGACACCTAAAGAGGTCCCCATTATTTTTGGAATAAACAGTAAACCCTGTTGTCTGAACCAAATGTTCAGTGGCCTGGACTCACTTATTGAAGTGATCACTCCTGTGGCAAAACCATGAGCCCTTTTCAAGCAGAGATCTTGTAACAAAACCTGAAACACAGTGAGACCAAAAAAATGAAATACCTTGTTAACAAGGCAAGGCAAGGCAAGACAATTTTATTTGTATAGCCCGTTTTTACAAACAGTTTGTCTCAAAGGGCTTTACACAGCATTATGACAACATCCTCTGACTCAAAGACTCAAAAACTGGTGCTAGAGAAAATACCAGGGATTATTTCTTTGCTGAGCTGGATCTGACCAAAGAATTTCATCGACAGTGATATCCTCATATGCAAGACAATGAGGGAAGAACCGCCTTGAATGTCTGATCCATCCTTGAATGGCTGTGGCATCCATTTCATCACAGGCCTCCTCCATTGCCTGAATGAGTGGTACCTGTGCCTGGGGCTGGAAATCACATACTCTCCACCGCCATGTTGAGAAGAACTCCTCAATGGGGTTCAGAAATGGAGAGCATTGTGGAAGGAATAACACTGCAAATTGAGGATGCTGTTGAAACCATTTCTGGAACTGTGAAGAGTGGTGGCATGAAACATAGTCCCAGATGAGAATGTACTGCATCTGTTGCATTTGGTTTTGGGTGTGGATGCCCTAGTGCCATGACAGTGGAGGTCCCCATTCTGTGTAATGGCAGCACAAAGGGTTTTGTTACCCCCACACTGCCCTGGGACATTGGTCATGGCCCTGTGGCCAATGATGTTTCGCCTCTCCTTCTTTTTTTTCACAATTTGTTTATTGATTTTTCATTTTAATGAACATACATAAAACATTCAAAGAACAAAAAACCCTTTTACCCCCTCCCCTCCCTCAATAAGATCTGCAGTAAATGAAATGTACATGCAAATATGAATATGCACACAGAAACACATTCAATGCATCTCAAGTCTATGGTTTGGTCATCGTCTTCATTTCTATTTATACTACACAATATTAATACTCTAGACATGGAACTAGTAGTACGCAGTTTCAAGGTCATAAAGGTGGTGGCATCTGTCCTTGTCCAGATCCAAGCATTTGTCCATTAAAGTTGTTCATGAAGGTTAGGAAAGAAGACCACATCTTGTGAAAGTCCTCAATTTTTCCTTTTACCATGTACATCAGTTTTTCCAGTGCCAAGTTAGATGACAATTCTGTAATCCACTGACCAGAGGTGGGTCCCTGGGTCTCCTTCCATTTTAAGGCAATTACACGTTTAGCTTGTAACAGACAGAAATTAATTAGTTTACGTTCCTTTACAGTTACTGGGAAGTCCTCAGGGTATATGTATATCTAACATATTTTAGCTTCAACTGGGATAACCCTTTCTGTCAGTTTGGAGATTAAATCAAGAACTTCTTTTCAAAATACCTTCAATTTTCAACAACTCCACATGCAATGTAACAGGATGCCAACTTCTTCCATACATTTGATGCAACAGTCAGGAATATTAGGATTAAAGTGATGCAATTTTACAGGTGTGATATAAGTCCTAAGCAACCATTTATACTGTAGGAGTTTGCATCTTGTATTTATAGTTTGAGTTTGGGCCAGAAGACATGCCTTCTCCCAGTCTTCTACATTTATGTTTGACTGAAGATCATTCTCCCATGCTTGATAGATGAGAGAGAGAGTTTTCTTTAGAACCTGCTAATAGTACACCATAAAAGATGGATATTTGACCTCTGCCCTGTAAGTGATTTACCATGAGATGTTCAATGGTATATAATGATGGTTCCGAGGTTGACAAGGCCCAAGGCTACCAAGTGACTCAGATGCAGAGAACACACAGGAGTACCACAATCCGAATTCCAAAACTCTTTACTGAAGGGTATACAGGGTCATACACGGGAAAGCAGTCCAAAGAACAGGTGAACAATCTAAGTTGGGCAAGGCAGAGGTCAAAAAATCCGAAAGAACAAAACAGGTCATACACTA
Organism: Caranx melampygus; assembly: GCA_019059645.1. Lineage (NCBI taxonomy): Eukaryota > Metazoa > Chordata > Actinopteri > Carangiformes > Carangidae > Caranx > Caranx melampygus. The sequence goes on from JAFELL010001115.1 coordinate 510,273, forward strand.
AGGTCCAATGAAGAGCAAACGCGAGAGAGCAAAGCACAGCAAGGTCACGATGTCAATCTGGCAAAGGAATGGGCAGGACCCATTGGCTTAAATACCAGCAGACACAGGTGTAGAGATTACTGGCGGGAAATAGAACAAAAGAGCTTGACAGGAAGTGATGAATCAAAACAGGAATGAATGAATACCAGTTACAAAATAAAACAGGAAATGCAACATTTCAAAGACAGAGACCTGACACTACCCCCCCCCTCAACGGACGTCTCTAGACGTCCTAGAGTGTTCAGGATGCAGGCGGTGGAAATCCCGAATGAGGGACTTATCCAGAACATCCCGAGACGGGACCCAAGACCTCTCCTCTGGACTGTAGCCCTCCCAGTCAACAAGGTATTGCCGACCCCGTCCCCTTTGCCGCATATCCAACAGTCTCTTAACAGTGTAGGCAGGACCACCATCAATCATACGAGGGGGAGGAGGTGGTCTGGCGCAGGGAACCAGCGGGCTGGAACTAACAGGCTTTACCTTTGAAACATGAAAAGTTGGATGAACCCGCATGGCAGGGGGAAGACGGAGACGCACTGCAGCCGGATTAATTATCTTGGCGATGGGGAAGGGACCCACAAAGCGTGGAGCCAACTTACGGCACGCCACCCGAAGAGGGAGGTCTCAGGTGGACAGCCAAACCTGCTGACCAGTGTGGTAGTGGGGGGCTGGAGTCCGTCGCTTGTTGGCTGACTTCTGATACATCTCGGATGACCTGAGCAGGGCAGCCCGGGCCTTCCTCCAGGTGAGATGGCAGCGACAGCAACTTCCTTCTCCAACTCAGGGAACAGAGGGGGCTGGTAGCCATACACGCACTGAAAAGGTGAGAGGAGGAAACAGGGAGTGAATTGTGAGCATACTCAACCCACAACAGTTGGCGTGACCAGAGGGACGGGTTCTGTGAAACAAGGCATCGGAGGGTGGTTTCCATCTCCTGGTTGTAGCGCTCGGTCTGGCCATTGGACTGTGGATGGAACCCGGAAGACAGGCTAGCCGTGGCACCGATGAGGCGGCAGAACTCTTTCCAGAAGTGGGAGGTGAACTGGGGGCCACGATCCGAGATGATGTCCTGGGGAAGACCATGCAAACGGAAAACATGAGACAAAACAATCTCTGCCGTCTCCTTGGCAGAGGGAAGTTTAGGCAGAGGGACATAGTGAGCCATCTTAGAAAACCTGTCAATTATGGTTAGCACCACCGTGTTGCCCTCCGAGGGAGGCAACCCAGTTACAAAGTCCATGGAAAGGTGAGACCAAGGGCGACGAGGCACAGGCAGTGGGTGCAGCAGACCAGCCGGAGGGCGCCTGGATGTCTTGCAGCTGGCACAGACTGTGCAAGCTGCAACAAACTTTTCCACATCCTTCTTCATAGAGGGCCACCAGAAACCTTGTTTCAATAGAGCGATGGTTCGACTCACCCCGGATGGCATCCCAGCCGTGAAGAGTGCCCCCACTGCAAGACCTGGGACCTGAGAGCTGCAGGAACAAAGAGACGGCTTGGCCGACAACCCTTGGGAATCTGGACCCCCTCCAGTGCCCGCCGCACCTGCTCTTCAATGCCCCAAGTGACTGCTCCGACCACACAGGTTGGAGGCAGGATAGTGGCCTGCTGGTGGGAACGTCCACGTGCGTCAAACTGTCGGGAGAGAGCATCAGGCTTGATATTCCTGGAGCCAGGGCGATAGGAGATGATAAAATTAAAGCGGGTGAAAAACAAGGCCCAACGGGCCTGCCTAGCATTCAGTCTCTTAGCCTTTTTAATGTATTCCAAATTTTTGTGATCCGTCCAAACCACAATGGGCTGCTCTGCCCCCTCCAACCAGTGTCGCCACTCTTCCAGAGCCAGCTTAACAGCTAGCTGTTCCCGGTTCCCGACATCATAATTCTGTTCTGCAGAAGACAGCTTCTTAGAAAAGTAAGCACATGGGTGTACCTTCTTATCCATAGGACAGCGCTGCGACAGGACTGCACCCACACCTACATCAGAAGCGTCCACCTCCACAATGAACTGGAGTGTGGGATCAGGCATGCGGAGAATGGGGGATGAAGAGAACCTCTGACGTAGGCGCTGGAAGGCTTGGTCTGCTTCCGACGTCCAGGAAAACTTGACACTGGAGGAGGTGAGGGCATGGAGGGGAGCTGCTATGGCACTGTAATTCCTGATGAAACGCCTGTAAAAATTAGCAAAGCCCAAAAACCTCTGAAGTTGCTTACGGTCAGTTGGGACCGGCCAGATCAGGACTGCACTGACCTTTTCAGGATCCATCCTCATCTGTCCTGTTGAGATTACAAATCCCAGAAAAGAGACAGTGGACTGGTGGAACTCACATTTCTCAGCCTTCACGTAGAGCTGATTCTGGAGGAGCCGGAGGAGCACCTGCCGCACGTGAGTAACATGTTCATCTTTGGTCTTAGAGAAAATGAGAATGTCGTCCAAGTACACAAAGACAAAACGATTCAACATGTCCCTCAAAACATCATTAACAAGACCTTGAAACACGGCAGGGGCATTAGTGAGACCAAAAGGCATTACCAGGTATTCGTAGTGTCCACTGGGGGTGTTAAAAGCCGTCTTCCACTTGTCCCCCTTCCGAATGCGCACCAAATGGTAAGCGTTACGAAGGTCCAACTTAGTGAAAATAGTAGCACCTTGTAAGAGTTCGAAAGCTGAGGTAATAAGAGGGAGAGGGTACCTGTTTTTGATAGTGATACTGTTGAGGCCTGTGTAGTCAATGCAGGGGCGCAAGGACTTATCCTTCTTCTCAACGAAAAAGAAACCAGCCCCTGCTGGAGAAGAGGATGGTCGAATGAGTCCAGCCCTCAGGCCCCCTTGAATATACTCCTCCATAGCCCTAGTCTCAGGGGCTGAGAGGGAGTACAGGCGGCCCTTGGGGAGAGGGGCACCCGGAAGGAGGTCAATAGCACAGTCGTAGGAGCGGTGCGGGGGTAGTGACATTGCCTTGGCCTTATTGAACACCTCCTTGAGGTCCCAATAATCCTCTGGCACCTTAGCCAAATCTGGATACTCTTGGAGAGCAACTGTGGAAACAGGTGAAACACTAGGATAGGAAGACAACAGGCATGAAGAGTGACAACCAGAACCCCACTCCATCACACAACCCTTAGTCCAGTCCATCTGTGGGTTGTGTTTCTTCAACCAGGAAAAACCAAGGATAACAGGGAACTGAGGAGAGTCAATGATAAAGAACACAATAGTTTCTGAGTGGTTACCTGACATGAGGAGTGTGAGTGGTTGCGTTTGAAGAGTGATGCGGCTTAACGGCCGGCCATCAAGAGCGTGAGCCTCCCTTGGCTTGGGCAGAGGCTGGAGCTGGAGCTGGAGGCGGTGGGCCAGGGATCGATCCATAAAGCTCTCATCCGCTCCTGAGTCAACAAGGACAGTGAGATTATGGGAAGTGGAAGCAGTGGAGAGTTGAACAGGGGTGAGAGCCCGTGGAGCCTGGGAGGAAGCGGTCAGGCTCACCAGTAATCCTCCTTTTACTGGCGAGCCTCCCCTTTTAACGGACAGGATGCGAGGAAATGTCCTTGGTTCCCACAGTAGATGCATCTGCCCTCCCGTAGTCTGCGCTGGCGCTCCTCTGGAGTCAGGCGAGCTCTTCCCACCTGCATAGGCTCCTCGTGGCTGCTTGAGAGCACGGCTCCTTCGATAGGTGGCAGGGCAGGTTGGTCTGGATAACGGTTAGCAGTTGAAGACCACCGACTGACGGAGGACCTTTGACGTTTTCGTTCCCACAAACGATCTTGATGGCAAGGGCAATGAGGCCATCTAGTTCTGAAGGTAAATCAAGTGGAGCCAAATGGTCTTTGAGCTCCTCGGACAAACTGTTTAGAAAAGCATCTGTGAGAGATTGGTTATTCCATTCACTTTCTGCTGCTAATGTCCTGAAACGTATAGCATGGTCAAAAACCCGAGCCTTGCCTTGCTTCAGAGCCATCAAGGACCGGGCTGCCTCCCGTCCAGATGCAAGGACACCAAAAACCCGGGTCAGTCCCTCGCTGAAAGCCTCCACTGAGTAACACACTGGGGACCGGCGTTCCCATTCAGCAGTGGCCCACTCACGTGCCCTTCCTGTCAAGTTGGTCACCATAAAAGCCACCCGGGAGCGCTCAGATGGAAAGGAGTAAGGCTGCAGTTCAAAGGTGAGTGAGCATAAGGTCAAAAAGGACCGACAGGTATCTGGGGAGCCGTCATACTTCTCGATTGGGGGGGCCCGAGGTTCATAGCGGGCAGGTGGGTTCGGCTGAGGCTGTTCAGGTGGAGGAGGTTCTGCAGGTTCTGGTGCAACAGGGGTCCGAGTGCCAGCAAGAGCCTGCTGGGTTTGGGCAGCAAAAATCTGCAGCTCCTCTCTCACGGAGGATCGGAGAGATTCTTGTTGTTCCTGCAGATCCTGAACTCCAGCGAGCAGCCTCGTAAGAGCTTGTTCATGTTTTTGCAGTCTCCTGCCTTGAGCACCAATGGCAGTACGAAGACTGTCCTCTGCTGAGTCTGTCATGGCCAGATTGTACTGACAAGGCCCAAGGCTACCAAGTGACTCAGATGCAGAGAACACACAGGAGTACCACAATCCGAATTCCAAAACTCTTTACTGAAGGGTATACAGGGTCATACACGGGAAAGCAGTCCAAAGAACAGGTGAACAATCTAAGTTGGGCAAGGCAGAGGTCAAAAAATCCGAAAGAACAAAACAGGTCATACACTAAGGTCCAACGAAGAGCAAACGCGAGAGAGCAAAGCACAGCAAGGTAACGATGTCAATCTGGCAAAGGAATGGGCAGGACCCATTGGCTTAAATACCAGCAGACACAGGTGTAGAGATTACTGGCGGGAAATAGAACAAAAGAGCTTGACAGGAAGTGATGAATCAAAACAGGAATGAATGAATACCAGTTACAAAATAAAACAGGAAATGCAACATTTCAAAGACAGAGACCTGACAGAGGTAGTTCTAATTTGAGAGTATATAAAGCTTCTTAATTGAAGATAATTAAAGTGATGTTTCCCAGGTAGGTCAAATTTATCTTTTAATTGTGTGAATAACATTAGAATACCTTTGGCATAAAGATCTTTTATTTTACTTATTCCTCTCTCTATCCAGTGTCTGAATCCCATGTCATACTTCCCAGGAGTAAATTTTTCATTTCCCCATATAGGTGTGAAACAGGAAAGTTTGGGAGTGTCATTTAAAAAAGTATGGGCGTCATGACATATTGTCAGAGTGTTTGTGATGAATGGATTTTGTGTGTGTTTTTCCAGTATTTTAGCTTGTGAGGGAAAAAGGTACAAACATAACTGAAGTTCTATTGCATTATTTTCTATCTTCACCCAAGCTGGAACCTCTGTGTTGTGGAAGTAATATATGGCTGCCCCGAGTTGGGTTGCCCAGTAATATAGCTTCATGCTTCATGGGAGACGGATGTGAAGACCCGGCGCTTGTCGTCATGGGTGACGACCAGGTGAGCAGGGTAGAGAAGCCCATAGCAGACATTCAGGGCGCAGAGACTTGCCTTCACTCGTTCAAATAGACACTGACGCTGTCGTGTTTCAGCTGATAGATCTGGGAAGAAGCTGACCCGCTGGTTATCGTAGCGTACCTCCCTCTGTCTTCTGGCTGCTTTAAGTGTATTTTCACGGTCCTTATAGTTCAGAAATTTAATAACGATTGGTCTGGGCGCTTAGTACCGGTTCGTGTTAGTTTGGCCGACCCGGTGCGCCCGCTCGATTACTGGGGTGGGGGTGGAAGTGTCGCCTAGTACGTTAGGGAGCCAATTTTCCAGAAAACTGCACATGTCGGGGCCTTCGGTTTTCTCAGGAAGACCGAGCAGTCTCAGGCTGGAGCGCCTTGCCCTGTCTTCTTGTTCTTGAATTTTATTCCGCAATGTATCTGTTGTTTCTTCCAGTTGTTTAACTTTTTGCTGGAGAGCGGTGACACCTTCCTCTGTCTGTGATATTCTCTCCTCCGTTTCCCCTATTCTCCTTGAATGGGACAGCAAATCTCCCTTGACGCTGTTAATAGCCTCCAGCATGTCGGCTTACTGTTGGCCGAAATCCTGCTTCAGCGAGCATTGCATTCAGTATCTCGGTATTTGAAGGCATTAGCCTCGTGGTTGCTGTTAGCATCGTGGCTAGTGTCAGGTGTAGCTGCGATATTTTGTGCTGTTACCTTCGGAGGTTGTTGCCGAGGTTTAACGTTTCTTGGTGGCATATATTCCTCAGAGTTTATCCAAGCCTTTAAGTGGGTTTAAGTTCACTTTTAGTCGTTTTTCAAGTATTTTTTCAGAAAGTCAGCGGCGAGCCAAGTTCCTGTAGTCCTGTTAGGTGCGCTCCATAACCGGAAGTCCTCACCTCTTCTTCTTGATTTTGCAAGGTTAAATCCTGCGTCATCTACGTAGATGGACTCATGTGGGATTTCCTCTGCATCCATTTGTAAAACTCTCTGAAATACAGTGAAAGACAACATTATGTAGTTCAGTGTTGAGTACATTTACGGTACATGTAAAAAGGTTGTGTGCAGTGTGCAACACCACAGTGCTAAGGCACTTAATAAAGTTGTTTCATTGTGACCTGATGTTTATTCAGGATGCATCCCAGTGTTGAGAGAGAGACCTGATGGACATCACTGAAAATGCCATGGTCAGTGATAATGTTGGATTTCACGGAGCCTGGTGGCATTATTGGCTAGAACTAGGTTTATGAAACCTCTCTTGTTCTGGTGTGAGTATGGATCGTCTTCCATCTTGTCTCTCTCGACCTTCAAGCGTATGTGGAATAAAATACAGTATATGTAATCTGTTGTAAAATGTTACAGAAACCAGTATCAAAAGTGCTGATATGGTGCATGCATTTTTTTTTTTACCTGTTTTCTTGTCGAAATGTTCTAATCACAGATGCCTCTGTATATTTGGTAAGTTTGGCTGAACTCTTTGTCCAGCCACTTGTCATTGGTTAGAGTACTGTAAGAGAAAGTGCAAATATACAATATACTCCACCGGAAGGAGGCCCTGGGGAAGACCCAGGACACGCTGGAGTGACTATGTCACCCGGCTGGCCTGGGAACGCCTTGGGGTCCCCCCAGAAGAGCTGGAGGAAGTGTCTGGGGAGAGGGAAGTCTGGGGGTCCCTGCTCAGGCTGCTGCCCCCGTGACCCGGCCCGGATAAGCAGAGGAAGATGGATGGATGGATGGAAGACCAATGCTGCAGACTGATGAAAATATCACTCAGTTCTCTTCATAGACCCAATTCACCACTGGAATGCTTTTTGTCAACAAAAAGCATTTCAGTTTCATGCTACTACAGCAGAGCTCAGAAAATATCAGACAAACAAAAATACTGAATCTAGTACACATTTAAAATATAGTAAAATAAATGAAAAATTTAAAAAAACAGTGAAAATACAGTAGAGACAATACTAGACATTCTCTCTTCACCTAGCTGGATCAGGTCAGAGATTTTCATCAACATCACACCTGATATGCTCATGGGCCACACAACGTGTGAAGTGTTGAATGTTGAATCCTGGTCACAGGCCTCCTCCTGGCCTGAATGAAGGGAACCGGAGGCTGCAAAGAAAAACTCTTTGATTGGTTTAGAAATGGAGAGTATGGTATATATAGTACTGTCAACTGTGGATGGTGTTGACAGCAGTTGTGGACCAGAGCAGAGCGGTGGAATGACTCATTGTTCCAGATGACAGTGTGTTGCATCTGGTGCATTTCTGACTTCCATCTTGGTTGAAGATATAGGTCAGGTCAGGCCAACCCGCGGCTCGCGAGCTGCCTGTGGCTCTTTGCCTGGTGTCATGCGGCTCTCATGTCATGTCTAATTTTGTGTTTGTGTTTTTTTTTTTAATGTTTATGTGCGCGTTCGCTTAGCTTGAGTTCAATAGGCCCCTGTATTTTCATCTCACGCACAAGCGCATTACAGGCCTACCCAAATGTTGCGAGGGAAACCTTGTTGAGTGTTGTATCAAGTCCGCGCTCAAAATGGCAGGGAAGAAATGCACATCAAAACTGAAATATGAAGATGAGCACAGGACGTTTTTAACAGAGTGGGAGAATTTATTTTTTTGTTGAATGCAATGGCTTCTGCCTTATATGTCAGGCGTCATTAGTGCATTTCAAAGCTTCAAATCTTCAGCGCCACTTCAGTTCACTGCATGCTGACATCGACCAGGAGTTTCCAAAGAGGACAGAACTTCGTAAGCTTTGTAAGCGTCGACATATGTCTGCAAGTCTGTGTTTTCCACCCTGAAACATGTGAAATCAAAGCATCGATCTGTTCTGACAGACACACATGTGAAAGAATGCTTCGAGTAGCGACTATAAACCCGATTTGAAAAGGATTGCTCAAGGCAAGGAATGCCAAAAGTCCCACTAAGCAGCATGCATGGTAAGAGAAAAACGCAATTGTAAATTATTATATTCTTGTAGACTTGGTTGAACTGAGAGTTTTTGTTTGTGAGACAGTGCACACAATGTTCATTGTTGAAAATGACTTGTCTGTAGTCTTACTGTTTGTACTGTAGGATTTTTTGTCATTATCCTGTTGATGTGTGACATTAAATCTAGCTGAGCAGAGGTCTGTGTGTGTGTGTGTGTGTGTGTGAGTGATAGAATGAGAGCAGGCAGAGGCCTGTGTGTATGTGTGTGTGTGAGTGAGAGAGAATGAGAGCAGGCAGAGGCCTGTGTGTGTGTGCGTGTGTGTGTGAGTGAGAGAGAGAGAGCAGAGGCCTCTGTGTGTGTGAGAGAGAGAGAGAAAGAGAGAGCGAGCAGAAGCCTGTGTGTGTGAGAGAGAGAGAGAGCAGTGGCCCGTGTGTGTGAGAGAGAGAGAAAGAGAGAGCAGAGGCCTGTGTGTGAGAGAGAGAAAGAAATAGAAAGAGAGAGAGCAGAGGCCTGTGTGTGTGTCTGTGTGTGTGTGTCAGAGAGAGAGAGTGTGAGAGGAAGGGATGGGGCAGTTCATGTGCACCTGTATGTATGATGTGGCTCTTTGCAATAACACAGTAAAAAGTCTCTGACTGGTTGGCCACCCTTGATATAGGTGAAATCACCTGCTTTTTATAGAGCTTAGACCTGATCAGTGTGTCTACAATTAAGCAGTTGTGTGTTTATGTACCTGATGGTTGTGTTTAACCAAATGGCTCATGGGTGTGGTCATTTGATAATCAGTGTTTTGACATTGCAAGGAAGTGGCATCATCACATACGTCAGAATCTAATGTATAGAAGTGTGTGTAGTGTTTTGCAAATGACTGTGTATTGTTTTGCAGAGAGTGTGAGGCTGACATTGTTTTATAGTGGTGCAAATCTGAGCCCATGCTTTGCTCCTTGAGTGTAAGGTTTTGATAATTGTGTAATACTTTTGATTTTAGCGTTAGCAATCAAAAAACCTGTAAGTCGGATTCATGAAGGTGTTCTTAGACCGCAGAAATGTTCACAGCTGTGTTCTTATATTGATTAATCCCATCTCCTCGTAAACTGAGAGCGCGTGGCAGGTGATCCTAATTAACATAGGATTAGCATAGGTACACGCCCCATCAATCCCCATCAAAGGGCATGAGACTGCAGGGCTGTGTGCACAGAGATACCACAGACAGTGAGCAGAGAAGGTGAGTTGAGAAAGAAAGGAAAAATGGAAACTCTGCACAGGGAGCACGAGACACCAAATGTAAAGAGAGCTTTAGTAGTGCTGAAGAGAACCTACTGCTGCAGGAAGTCAACAAAAAACCAACTGTTATATTTAGTAGCATCAGCAGTGGATGCAAAGAGACAGATAATAAAGATATATGGGATGCTGTGAGTTGTTCACTCAATTCAGTATATGGAGAAGAGCGAACAGCTAATGAAGTAAAGAAGAAACGGTTTGATCTCAAATCTGAGGTTAAAAAAAGTATTGTCAAACAAAGAGAGATGCAGAGCACTGGAGGGTGTTGTGGAAGTTTTTTGCCGTTCGCTGTTGGTGAATAATGAAATAGAGACTTCTGCCGGCCGACAAGTTTTTATTTCCTTGCAAGGAAAGGTCAGTCCTCACCCGAGCGGTAATGGTAAAGGAAAGACCCCGGACATGGGGTGAGCTAAACATTTATAGGTGGGGAACGCCCCTAGGATGAATTTCACACCCCTTTGTCTGGGTGGCGGTATTGGAACCGCCACCCTGGGATGTGTTTCACACCTGGAGTAATCTATGGATAAGAGGTTAAGAGGTCTAGACAATATAAATTGCAAATGGTAAAAAGACAAAGGGGTCTTGGAGAGAGAAGAGATGGGGCATTGGTGAAATCAAATTTGCAGTTACAAGAGAGAAGAGAAGGTGGGGCATCAAATTTGCAGTTACAAGAGAGAAAAGAAGGTGGGGCATTGGTGAAGTCAAATTTGCCATCACAATTCCTCCCTTTTGATTATTAATTAATCACAAATACAAAGTCATAACTTAATCATCATAACAGTTGTTAAAGGAGAAAAAGTAAAGAATTAAGGTGAGGTCAAGTGAGGTAGGTAAAAATGACAACAAAAAAGAAAAAAGGTGTGATGCTAATTCTAAACATGTTCCAAACCCGTATTCATGCATGGAGGGGTACAGAGAGTTGTAGCTGGAGGTGATCTTAGTAGCGGTTCTGGAGTATAGAGATTTTAACATGGATTTCAGAGATCAGGGGACTGAACAGGTGATTAAAAAGGAAAGTACAGATTCAAATCTTAAATAACCCAGTGACCCTAGATTTTTGTCAATCATCCAAAAACAAACTTGTGGTGTCTGAGTTATGTAAAAGATTATAATTACATGCTTTGTTATTTCATGTCGGTTAAGACCTGAATAAACAGACGATGTTCAGTCCCATTGATGGCAATGACGTTTTCCTGATGTGGCCAGAACGTAATTGTGCAGCACGATTCTGTAAAGTCTTCAACTTTATTGCAGTCGTTCCTTATGAAAGCAGGGACATGTCTTCTGCAGCAGAATTTGCAAGATCTTCAGTTGTCTATTCAAATTCTGATGTGATTCTGTAGCTTGAAACGGGGGTTTCAACAAATCTTGTCCAGGTGTTTTCCAGAGGGAAGTGGAGAGGAAAAACAGGGAGTAGAAAAGGGGCAAAGAGAATTGTTGTTGTTTTCTCCACCATCATTTTTAGGTGGACACATGGAACAGTGTCTGACCATGGTTCAAGTTGGACAGTTTCTCAGTTGTGGTGGGTTTGGGCAGACAGAATGTTCATGGCTGGAGTTGAAGTATGGCAAGAGTCACAGAGTAACAGGAGTTCTTCTGCACACCTAACAGTTAGTGTTTTGGCTGTTGAGGGCTATGGTCCATGAGTTGAGGTTGTTTGTCTCCTGGTGTTGTGGTAAGATGTAATCCACTTGGGCATGCTCTTCCTCCGATCTCTTGATGGTCGTATGTATCCTGATGGAAATCTGTCTATCCGTTGGGTCGTTGCATTGTTCCTCGGCTCAGCTGGTAGTTGTAGGTGTGATGGACAGTTCTGTGCATCTGGATGGTCTTTGCTGAATCCACAGAGTTCCTCTTTGTGTTGCTCTGGTTGATGACGGATTCCTGTGCTGGCTCAGGAAACTTTCTGCAGTGGTTGGCATACACTGATGCTGCTCTTTCAGCGGTCTTCACAGCTGGAAGTCATGGAGTGGTGTGGATGGAAAGGATGATTTTCATCTGCTGCATCTGTTGTACAAAACATACACAAAAACAAGACGTACAAACATCCACTTTTGGTGTAAAAGAGCTAGGGGACATGCACTGTTGTCATTGCATTGTTTGAAGGCTTGTTGTGCTGGATCATCTTTGTGATTTGCAATGTTTAAGTCATCCAGGTGGTTGTCTTGTATCTCAGAGGTTGCTGAGATGGTGTTGACACCTGATGGTATGTTAAGTGAGGTGTTATCTGGTTCTGGTGGCCCATGGACCACAACTCTGAGTTGTCTGCACATATCAGAGCTTGGATATTCGATTCCACACCAATATGTGTCTGCATCGGTGGATTTTGAGATCGGAGATGGTGATCTGGACTCCGTTGGAATTTGGAATTTTTGTCATGATGAAGCGGGGATCACTGTTTGGATCAAGGTTTTTGTTGGTGGCAGTCACAACTGAGTGTCAATCACGTGGGTCGCAGGGGTCTCTGCATAGGTACTTATCATATTTGGCATAATATGCGCGTTGTGGGGTTTCGGGGTAGACGATACAGGTGAATGTAGCGCTTTGTCCTTCTGTCAAAGTGACAATTTCGGCAGGGGTATAGGTGTAAGTCTCTATCATTATCGTCAAACATGATAGAATTAGGGTTAGGGTCAGGTAGTGTGTGGTGTAGTCTGGTAGATAGAGGTTCTGTTATTCCTTGTGTCGTCCTGTCTCGTGCTCGTCCGTTCTTGCGTTGTCCGTCCTCACGTCGTTCAGGTTGACAGTTGAGTTTTCCTCCATTGGTTCAGGGACCTTCCTACAGTGGCTGATGTGAAACCATGTTGCTCTCTCGGCGATCTTCACAGCAGTATATGTTGTCAGGAGTATTTGGAATGGATCTTGCCAGCATTTGGAGTGCCAGTGCTTCCTTCTCAGGTCCTGCGTTATGTGTAGCACAAATCATACAGGAGAGACAAAATTTTTCCACGTAAAATGAAAAACCTTTGGTGAACCAGTGTTGAGTTATGGCATCCAACATCCCCCCTTTGACACATGGTTTTACCCATGTGTCACATTAGCAAAGTGAGAGCAGATTAGTGAGAGGAGAGTGAACCTAAGGGAAAAGTTTTGTCATTATTGACAACAGCAAATCCAACACTGTTGCAACCAGTTTGTGAGTCCTGTGAAGCAGATCTATCTACAAAAAGAACCAAATTTGGGTTAGTTAGTGGTGTTTCCTGAAGGTCTGGTCTTGGAGAGCAGACCTGTTGGGGGACAGCAACACAATTATGCTCTTCTCCATCATGTGGTGTGGGAAAGAGAGTGGCAGGGTTTAACACATTGCATCGTTTGACAGTAATGTTAGGCATGTCTAAAAGTACGGTGCTGTATCTCAGCCATCGTGCTGTGGAGAGGTGAGAAGTTTTTTTTTTTTTTTTTTTCAAGTAAAATCATAGACACAGCATGTGGAACCAGGAGAGCAACATCAGAATACTCCACAATGTCTCTGGAAGCCGTGATTGCTTTCTAAACAGCAGCTACAGCTCCAAGACATGTTAGGATCCAGCCACGGGATCAAGTTTAGAAGAGAAATAAGCTACCGGGCGTAGTTTATTTCCATGATCCTGTAACAAAACAGAAGTCATGCATCTATCTTTTTCATCGACTGTCTGAGTGAAGGATCTGGTGGGGTCTGGTAGACCCAGAGTTGGAGCGGTCTGTAAGGCAAGATTTAATGTGATAAAGGATTGTTCTGCTTCAGGAGTCCATGTGATCTGATCCTGTGATTGTAGACCTTTTCCATGAATGAGGGAGGTGAGTGGAAGTTCAAGAATGACAGTTTGAAATGAATTGTCTGCAATAAGAACACATGCTAAGAAAAGACATCATCTGTTTTTTTTTTTTTGGTGATGGGCTTTGGGAGGTTTTGAATGGCCTCAACTCTTTTTGGTGAAAGAGTTTTTCCTTCGGAAGTAATGACGTGGCCTAAGAAAATGACTTTTTTCCCGGACAAATTGAAGTTTTGACAAGCTGGCTTTGTGACCACTGTTAGCCAGATGTTTCAAGAGTTTGACTGTGTAGGCTTCACATTGTTCTTTGGTTGGACTGCAGATCATAAGGTCATCAACATACTGAAGTTAAAGCTGTGCCTGGAGAGAGAACAAGAGGTTCAAGAGTTTGTCTGAGAGCTTCACTGTAAATGGTGGGAAAACTTCATAGTAATCTTGGTGCAAGCATGTGGATGTGAAGTCTTGTCTGCTGAAGCTAAAGACAAACCAAAGTTGATTGTCTGGATGGACCAGAAAGACTAAGACTAAAACCATCTCTGATCATCTTAGCATGAAAAAAAAACAAGAGTGCGCTCACTGAGAGTCATCACAGGCAACAATTACTCCTGCTTCTTTAAGAGACTCAAAGACCGGTTTATGTCATCAGTTGCTTGTTGTTTGGGTGAATTTTGAGCCTTGCAAGGTCTAAGGTTTTGGAGTGATCTCAACAAGTTCAGTCTTTGATGAGGCCAACACCATACTAACTTATTGACAACCCACAGTGTCTTAGGGACGTCCTGTAGAGCTGTAATAGTTGCAACTTGTTTTTCAAAAAAAAACAAACAAACAGACAGACAAATAGACAGACAGTCAGGTAGACAGACAGACAGACAGACAGACAGACAAACACATTCAGAAATGCATTTAGGTACCAGCTGGATTTTCTTGAATGTGCACAACAGATATTAAACTCTTAAGAGTAGCCCTGCGGTGATGGTAAAGATAGGGCAGATCGATCAGATGTTTCTTGACAATAGGCTGCGCGCTGACATGATTTTATACATGGGCCCAAATCTTCCCAGTTATCTGATATGTGTTTTGCAAGTGTGATGTGTGGGACAGAATGGTCTATGGTGTACACATCACACTGAGTTGGTGTAAGAGACACTGATATAGCACATTTATGTTGTGTCCAATAAATGTGTGTCGGTGTGAGTATATCGAATATCTCTTTCAACCAACCTTCCTCATATGGCTCATCAGGTCCTGGTGACACATGAGAGGTGCAATGCAGGTTCTCTGGTGTCATGAAGTCAGTTGTTCAAACTGTTTTTCTAGCTTTTGTAACAAGCTTAGAGGCAGTTAATGGTTGTAATTTCCATTGATATGCATATTGTAAGTTTGGGGTGTAATGGACGAAAGAATTTGAGAAATTTAGGTCTAGGTCAGATAGTTTGTTAACTTTCACACCCTCTGGTGTTGATATCAGACAAAGACCTAATTTGCACATCAAGTCTCTGCCCATCAGGTTAATGGGACAGACTTTTGAAAGCAAGAATGCGTGTTTGAAGCTTGTGTTTGGTCCATCCTCACATTTGAGTGGGACAGTAACATTCTCTCTAATTGTTTGACCTGATGAACCAACAGAGTACACATAATCTCAGCTCAGTTTTGGTTTTGTAGTGAGTTCTAAAGCTTTTATCACAGAATGTGTGGCTTCTGAGTCAACTAAGAAAACAACACTTTCTTCCGCAATGGTCAGTGTGTTTCAGAAATTTCTTGAAATGATCAGATGTGTATTGGACATATGTTAGAGCAGTCGCATATCCATTGCTTGAGTTTTCAATAGATGTGTTAATTTGCTCAGTATGTATGTGTGAATGTGGTGCAGTACCTTCCTCAGACCTCACAGGCTGGTTAAGCTTGTCAGCAGAAATCCATCCCCTCCGACCAACCCCCAATCATCCTCAGTCTAACTTGTTTCTTGGAGTTGGTGATGTTCTTGTGGGACAATCACGTACCTAATGTCCATGTTGATCACAGTAGTAACAGACATTGCTGTCAGACTTATTGGCTCTTCTTGCCCAGTTCTTGTCTTAACCATGTCCTCTCCATCTGTGTCCATGACTTAGTTTTCCATGTTCCTGGGCTGTGTAGATGTCAGCCGAAGTCCATTACACAGTAAACCAAACGTTGTAGTTTCAGGTCCAGATGCTCCAACCGTTGACATGTTGAAGACTGCATTCTGTGGTGACGCAGTCTGTGTGCAATCAGAGATGATGGATTGATTGCAGAATTTTGTCGTGGAGTAGATGTGTCAGGCTGAGTTGTTTCTGAAGTTGTTGTGCTGTGGCATGGTGAAGTGGTCTCTTCTTTCGCTGAGTGTCGCAGAGTTCTCTGGTGGTTGAGCTGAAGGATGAATCGGTGGGCTGTTGGTGAGGTCTGGACTTCAGCTTCAAAGCTGCCAACTGTGGAAACAAAGAAGAGGAGATCTGCAAGTCTGGTGTTCTTTGTGTGTGTAAATTTTTCTTTCCTTTAAAACTTTTTCTTTTTTTTTTTTTTTTTTTTTTTCTTTCTGAAAAAGGCAATTGTTCTTGCGTTACTTTCCTTTTTCGTGCTTTTACTCTCTTTTTACATCAAAGATCTTGTTGAACTTCCATAATTCACAAAGTTTTTGCAAATACTTTCTTTTTCCTTCAAATTTTCCTCTAATTTTGATATATTTTTTTTTGAACTGAGGGATCCCCCTATTGGGAATCCAAACTCAGCTGTCTAGACATTTTAAAAGCTTTTATCCCCATATTTCCTTCTCATGACATCCACAATCGGACCCTCCGGAAGCCCGGCCTCAACAGAGGTTTTACTCCCCATTACCAGTTATGGGGGTCGTGCACGACACTACAATACAGACGTCTCTGTAAGGATTGCTTCGTTAAGCTACAAGCAATTCAAAAGCATTCAAAGTTTTTACACTTTGACCTCTGAGTCCTTGACTCAGTACCCCTGAGTTCTACACTCAGTATTCCTGATTGTGGATGAGATGAAAAATGGAAATATTATGCTAATTTAAAATTCCAAATTAAAAAAGAAGAATTTAAAATGTCAATATTTCAAAGCTCACCAAATGAATTTTGTTGAATTGCATTCGTGGAATCCCAGCGGCAACGATCTGGGGCGACAGCGGTCAGTCCTCCCTTCTCAGAAGAGAATTTGAGGTTGGAGGCTGGAAAGCTTTTTTCTTCCAGGATGGCCTGTCACTGTCCGCACTCCGTCCCAGACGATTGCTCGAGGGATCCCACTCCTGACACCAAATTGTTGTGGAAGTTTTTTGCCGTTCGCTGTTGGTGAATAATGAAATAGAGACTTCTGCCGGCCGACAAGTTTTTATTTCCTTGCAAGGAAAGGTCAGTCCTCACCCGAGCGGTAATGGTAAAGGAAAGACCCCGGACATGGGGTGAGCTAAACATTTATAGGTGGGGAACGCCCCTAGGATGAATTTCACACCCCTTTGTCTGGGTGGCGGTATTGGAACCGCCACCCTGGGATGTGTTTCACACCTGGAGTAATCTATGGATAAGAGGTTAAGAGGTCTAGACAATATAAATTGCAAATGGTAAAAAGACAAAGGGGTCTTGGAGAGAGAAGAGATGGGGCATTGGTGAAATCAAATTTGCAGTTACAAGAGAGAAGAGAAGGTGGGGCATCAAATTTGCAGTTACAAGAGAGAAAAGAAGGTGGGGCATTGGTGAAGTCAAATTTGCCATCACAAGGGGACAGGCCTGTTCAGACTGATCTGAGTTGGGCCAGTACTTCTGGGTCTAATATTGTACTGTTAAGGGTGAATAGTAATCTTTTATGTCAGAGAATAGACCTCTTTGTCTGCTGTTATACCAAGATGAGAATATTGTGTGTGTGTCTATATATATATATATATATATATACATAATGTGATCCAGAATCTTGATTTTTTTTTTTAGCCTGTGAACAGATGCACATTCCAGGATACAAAGTTTATCTGTGACATGAGAGAAAAAGGTGCTCTGGTGGCAAAATCATGGACAGAGGGGTATTATCATTAACCAGCATCATAAACAAATGAATTTCATAGAGCAGGCATCTCCAAACTGTTCCACAAAGGGCTGAGTGGCTGCAGGTTTTGTTCCAACCAAAGAGCAGCACACTAGACTTGACTCATTTAATCAACTGATCTCAGTCTTCAGGCAGCTGACTGGTCAACTGTGTGCCCTTGACACAAGTAATTGGTCCAAAAATGTGTTTCTCTTCTGTAATGAACATCCTACATCTTGGAGTTTGCAGGTCTGACACACACGCGTGCGCATGCACACACGCACACACACACACACACACACCTTGGGCTCTCAAGTGTGCATGGGCCTCTATGGGCTTAAATTTGAGTTCTCATCAGGCCTGGCCATCCCAACCAACCCGACCTGACGTTCTTCCGCTTTTGATTCCACTTGATCAGTTTTGTCCGATTTTTAAACACTTTGGTTTGTTATAAACGTCAGACAAAAGTTATGATACTGCATACTTAAAATTACTAATTATGTAAATCATGTACTTTTCTGTGAAAGTAACAAAATACCTAAAGTAATCTCTCTATACGGACAAACTTTCACAGAGTTAAGAATAGGTTTTTTTGTGCAGATGACTGGATCACCTATCTACTGAGCTACTACTGATCTACTACAGAGCAAGTTGCCTGACCCAATATGGCTGCCTGTGAGTTACGTCTACACGTAGTCCGATTTTCGTCCAGATGATATTCTCATTGTGACGTATCCCAAGTCAGTTGAGTTCACAGTCAGACATTGAATATCTTAAATAAGAAGATTAAAAAATAAATGTTGTGATAGTTGCAGTTGATTTGCATTGTGAGTAAAAGGGTTATACAAAAGAATAGCTTGAATGTCAGTCCGAGATACCAAATCACTGAACTTTTAATAACATTAATCATGGCTGCATTCCACACAGAGATCTTTATGCTGTCTGTGCTGACTCACTGAAATAGCCCCTGGGGAAATATAAGAAGAAGAAATGTGAAAAGATCTATTCTGATGCACACTTATTTAACATTGCTGCAGGAGTAAGTCGGGAACTCAGATATTACAAGTAAATGTTCTTTTTTGTGGACACAGAACAGAGGGTCAATGATCTCTCCCTCTGTGAGGCTCATCTTAACATTGATTCATTCACAGTTCACATGTACTGCTGTCATGTGATCATGGTTTAGTTACCAATTCAAAAACAGATTGAACATTCTGGTCAGATTTGGTCTTCTTCCAATGTCAGGCGCAAACACTCTAGAAATAATAATAATAATAATAATAATACATTTTATTTATAAAGCGCTTTTCAAAATACTCAAAGTCGCTTTACAGAATTAAACAACAATATTAGAAACACTTAGAAACATATAAGTACAATGCAGAGATTTATCAAACATAAGATGTCCAAAACAATCAGAATGGAGAGAAACACAGTTGGATAAAGATTTGAGTGTAGTGGATGGACCAGACGGATCATAACAGTGTAGGTAGAGTTAGAATGTTAGATGTTAAAAGCAGAGTGGAACAGGTGCGTTTTGAGAAGTGATTTGAAAGGCTTGAGGTCTGTGGTTTCTCGGATGTGTTTGGGAAGGGAGTTCCAGAGGGTGGGGGCAGCACCAGAGAAAGCTCTATCTCCCCAAGTTCTGTGCTTGGTCTTGGGGACAGTGAGGAGAATGGCATCGGAAGAACGGAGGGTGCGGGAAGGGATGTACGGGTGGAGAAGGTCTGCGAGGTAGGAGGGGCCTGGTTATGGAGTGTTTTATGGGTGAGGAGGAGGATTTTGAATTCAATTCGTTGTGTAATTGGGAGCCAGTGGAGGTTCTGGAGGACAGGTGTGATGTGGTCACGGGAGCGGGTGTGGGTGAGGAGGCGAGCAGCAGAGTTTTGGATGTACTGGAGTTTATTGAGGAGTTTGGCGGTTGTACCATATAGTATGCTGTTGCAGTAATCAAGGCGGGATGTAATGAAGGCGTGGATTAGAGTTTCAGCGGCCGAGAAAGAGAGTGAGGGGCGGAGGCGAGAGATGTTCTTTAGATGGTGGAAGGCTGATTTAGTGATGTGTTTGATGTGTTGGTCGAAGGAGAGATTACTGTTAAAGATGACTCCAAGGTTGCGGCAGTGGGGGGAGGGTGACAGTGTGGAGTTGCCAATAGTGAGGTGGAAGTCTCTGGCTGTTTGGGTGAGGGAATTTGGACCAATTAGAATCATGTCTGATTTGTCATAGTCAAGTTTGAGGAAGTTTGCTTGCATCCAGCATTCGATGTCTGTCAGACAGTTTGACAGGGTGGAATGAGTTGAGGGGGTGATGGATTTGGTGGTGATGTATAACTGGATGTCATCATCAAATGATACATTTTATATTGCAAAATAAGTTATGGCAGCTTTGACAGATCAACGACGCAACTCCTTACACTATAACATAAATATATGCATATTATATATTAGAAATAGCAAAATCTTACTTGTCAAGCACATGGACCTCAAATGAATCTTTGGGCCAGTTCCTCATCAAATTAAACATCAACCATCTGGGCCCAGTTCAAAAGCTTTAAGTGATCCACCTTTTTAATCCATTGTTTTGCTTTCAGGAACACATAGTCCATCTTTGCTTTCATCATAGTAAAGTAAACTTTGTAGTTATTCACAAACGCAGACACATGGTCATGGAGATTAAATATTACTTAAATCCCCACACTACCTGGAAAACTAAACACTAAACCAGAGACAAATGAACAAAATAAAAAGGTGCTAAAGTATTTTATTAAAGTGATTTGACTGAACTACCATAAAAGAGGAAAAATTAAAGGCAAAGCAAGGCAAGGCAATTTTATTTGTATAGCCTGTTTTTACCAACAGTTTATATCAAAGGACTTTACACAGCATTATGACAACATCCTCTGCCCTTTGACCCTCACATCGACTGAGGAAAAACTCCCAAGAAAACCCCTTAACAGGGAAAAAATGGAGAAACCTCAGGGTGAGCAACAGAGGAGGGATCCCTCACCCAGGACGGGCAGACATGCAATAGATGTTGTATACAGACAAGAAAACAATTTACAACACGGAATATGGAAAACATGGAAATGGAATCAGTCAGTTAATGAAAAATGATGAAGGAAGCTCCTGGTGGTCAGGGAGGGAAGGCCAGCTTAATGGGACTACTGGACGGCAGACAGGGTTGTGAGCAGGGAGTGTAGACCGGTTTAACAGCAGGAGAAAGGAGGTGATGGAGGCGGCGGTTGGTTGGTTGGTGCAGGGGGATGGAGCTCTGAAGAGATCTGTGGAAATACAGAGAGAGTGTGAGACACCAAGGCCAGACTACAAAGTGCAACAGTTAATGACAGTTTAAAATGTGTGAGGGGAGAGGAGAGGAGAGGAGAGGAAGGATAGGGCTCCGTGGTGTCAGGTCTCTGTCTTTGAAATGTTGCATTTCCTGTTTTATTTTGTAACTGGTATTCATTCATTCCTGTTTTGATTCATCACTTCCTGTCAAGCTCTTTTGTTCTATTTCCCGCCAGTAATCTCTACACCTGTGTCTGCTGGTATTTAAGCCAATGGGTCCTGCCCATTCCTTTGCCAGATTGTCATCGTTACCTTGCTGTGCTTTGCTCTCTCGCGTTTGCTCTTCGTTGGACCTTAGTGTATGACCTGTTTTGTTCTTTTGGATTTTTTGACCTCTGCCTTGCCCAACTTAGATTGTTCACCTGTTCTTTGGACTGCTTTCCCGTGTATGACCCTGTATACCCTTCAGTAAAGAGTTTTGGAATTCGGATTGTGGTACTCCTGTGTGTTCTCTGCATCTGAGTCACTTGGTAGCCTTGGGCCTTGTCACGTGGACCCTGATGTGTCCCCCAGCAGTTTAAGTCTATAGCAGCGTAGCTATAAAATAGATCAGGACTACCTGAGCCAGTCCTAGTCTGACAGGAGTTGAGGTCAGAAATGACTGACTGTAGAAGTCCTCTTTTATTCTTCAGGTACGACCTGGATGCAGGAGATTGTCCCTCTGATCATGAGTGGAGGAGATCCGGCCTCTGTTGAGACTCTTCCTAACTGGGCCCGTGTTCCCTGGCTGGAGGTGTACAGGACAGGCAGCCTGTACCTTTCAAAGTGGCCATCTCCCCGTGTGTTAGCTACACACTTCCACTACAGCATGATGCCACCAAGATTCTTTGAAGTAAAACCAAAGGTACTCCTGTGTCTTGGCTCATGAAGGCATTGAAGCTGGTAGTGTAGTTTAATACAACAGAGCCTTTGGATGTTTGAGTGCAGTGGACTGAACATGTAGTTGATGTGTTGGTGTCCAGAGTAACTGCTATGTGTAACTCTTAGATGATGCATGATATGACCTGTTTCCTGGAGCCAAGCTGTCAGACATGGATTAATTAATAAATTAATTAACCCTTTTATGCATAGAGGTCACTACAGTGTACAGCTGTTTAAAAGTGTTTTTTTCTCTATATATGCCTGCAATTTTGGGCACTGCTGCATATAGTCCACTCTAGTGGAAGCTATTGCATCATCCCATACAAAGAAATCCCATTGGTTGGTCATTGCAATGGGAAAAAGTAGTCAGTGAAACCAAGATGGCCGCCAGACAGGGAGAAAGACCAAACACCTCGGCTATTTCGGTTTCTACCTTCTATAAAAAGATACCATTGCAGGTAAAAAAAATATAATTACATCAAGTAACATCTAAGGTAACATATTATTATTATTAACATATTATATTATTATATTAACATATTATGTGATGCATGATGTACAATTGAGTGGACAGATTAATCATCTGTCCACTCAATTGTACATCATGCATCACTAGCTATGTTTCGACTTCAATTCAATGTCAATTACTGCCAATGTTGTTCATGAAAATAATTCATATCCTATAATGTTTTGGCTGTAAATCAACTTTTTTATGTTTTTATAATGTAATTTGAGGTTTTTCTATGTATCCTTATATTTTGTAGAGCTCAAAAAGACAGGCATACAGGGTAATAGAGGAGTTTCCAGACTCAAGTGAGGAAGACTGTGCTTCTGGTAGCAGTGATGAGGAATGGCTGCCAGTACAGACAGGTGCAAGCAGAGAAGAAGTATCAAGCAGTGATAGTGAAGGTGAGGGGTCTGGAAATGTTGCTGAGGGAGTTGAGGTTGAGGAAGGAGATGAAGCTGATGAAGGAGATGGGGCTGTTGAACCTGAGGGACCACCACCTCCCAGAGCTCAGGGGAAAAAAGCAAAAGAAAAGAGTGTCAGAAATGTCTGGAAAGCTAAGGATAACCAGTTTGAGGGAGACCTGCCTCTTTTTTTAGGAGAGAGCAAGATGAATGTTGAGGGAGCAGATCCAATAGATTTCTTCATGCATCTTTTCACCCAGGATATTATCGATGACATTGTATATAATACAAACCTGTACGCTGTCCAGAAAGGAAAAGACAAGCTGGCATTGACCTCAGAGGAGTTCAAAACATTTCTTGGAATTAATATGGTAATGTCATATGTCAGATATCCTAGATCCAGAATGTACTGGTCATCAGAGACAGGACTTCATCTTGAACTGATAGCCGATGCAATGCCAGTGAACAGATGTGAGCAAATTCTTAGTTACATGCACTTTGTTGACAACTACTCACTGGACCCCGAAAATGCTGACAGGTTTGTCAAAATCAGACCAGTCTTGGATGCACTCAAGGAAACCTTCCGCTCAGCACTTGATCCAGAAGAATTTCAGTCGGTCGATGAGATGATGATTCCCTACAAGGGACGCCTGTCTATCAAACAATATGTCCCCAAAAAACCCAAGCCCTGGGGAATTAAGGTGTGGCTGCGAGCAGGATCCTCTGGGTGCATGTACAACTTTGAACCCTATCAAGGTCCAGCTGGGGGACGAGGTGAGATCAGTCAGCTGGGAATGGCTGGAGATGTAGTCATGCGCCTTTGTGAAGACATTCAGGACAAGAATCACAAGGTGTTTTTCGACAATTTCTTTTGCACTATTCCCCTCCTTCAGGCACTGGAACACCAAGGGATCTATGGCACTGGCTCATGTAGAAGCAACAGGCTCCATGGAGCACAAGAAAAGCTGAAAAGAGAAAAGCAAATCAAGCAAGAAGGAAGAGGATCTGTCTCTGTCGTGACCAATGCGCGAAACATCACTGTCACACGCTGGTTGGATAGTTCAGTGATTCACATGGCCTCTTCCTGCACCGGCCTGTCCCCAACAGATGTGGCACAGAGATGGAGCAAGAAAGAGAAGCAAATGCTCAACATCCAAAGGCCATTTTCCGTGAAGCTATACAATAAGCATATGGGTGGAGTAGATCTCATGGATCAATGTGTTGCCATGTATCCCCACCGACGCAGAAACAAACGGTGGTACATTAGAGTGTTCTTTCACTTCCTTGATGTCACAACTGTGAATGCCTTGCTCCTTTATAGAATGTCTGGAAATGAAGCGAAGGATCTGCTGCACTTCAAGGCGTCAATAGCTCATGCTCTCATCAATGCAGGATCCGTGAAGATACACACCAGAGGCAGACCCAGTGCCACTCCACCACCGGCAAAACGGAGAGCAGTGTCTAAGGCCCCCCCTGAGATCCGGTATGGCCCCGGAAACCACTGGCCCCAGATCACAATATGTCAACAAAAAAGGAGAAACAATATATACACTATACAATACTATGTACAAACACACCAAGCATACACGGTATGCAATTTTGGGTTGTGGAGGTATATAGAAAAATAAATAAATATGTGTGTATCGGCTGTAGGTGTATGTATGTATGTAATATAAATATGTGCACTGTGTGAATTGTCCGAGTGACTCTCAGCATCATGATGCGTCGTAGAGTCTAACTGCTGTTGGGATGAAAGACCTGCGAAAGCGCTCCTTCCTGCAGCGAGGGTGTTTCAGTCTCTGTCTGAAGGAGCTGCTCAGCGCACCCACGGTCTCATGTAGAGGGTGATGGGGGTTGTCCATAATGGATGTCAGCTTCGCTAACATCCTCCTCTCACCCACCACAACCACAGACTCTAGGGGACGTCCCAGCACAGAGCTCGACCTCCGCACTAGTTTGTCGATCCTGTTTCTGTTTCTGTCTCTGTCGGTGCATCCGCCCCCCCTGCAGGCTACTGTGTAGAAAATGGCAGATGCCACAACAGAGTCATAAAAAGTTTTCAGCAGAGTCCTGCAGACTCCGAAGGACCTCAGTCTCCTCAACAGGTGGAGTCGACTCTGGCCCCTCTTGTACAGGACATCTGTGTTTGTTGACCAGTCCAGTTTTTTATTGAGATGAACACCCAGGTACTTGTACGAGTCCACTGTCTCGATGTCTTTTCCCTGGATGTTCACCAGTGTAGTGGGGGGTGACTTCCTTCTGAAGTCTATCACCATCTCCTTTGTCTTGCTGGCGTTGATCTGCAAAGCATTGACCTCACACCAGTCAACAAAGTCCCTGATGACCCCCCTGTATTCCCGGTCGTTCCCGTCCGATATGCATCCGATGATGGCCGTATCATCCGAGAACTTCTGTAGGTGGCAGTGGTCCGAGTTGTACCTGAAGTCTGAAGTGTACAGGCTGAACAGGAAGGGTGAGAGGACTGTGCCCTTACTTGTGTCACACTATTGTCCTCAGTTCAGAGAGAATATATCTTTATTTTGTAACCTTGTTTTACATCCCTGAAGATAAATAAAAATGCCTAGTGAAAAAAAAAGTTTTATGTTTATGTTAACTTTTACATTTATCAATAGAGCTCAAATAGAGAGGCCTACAGAGTAGTGGAGGAACCACCATTCCAACAGAATACCATATTACAACTGTATAACTAAATTACAACTATACCTATATAATATACCTATATATTACATTGATGTTTTTTTACAGTACAAAATGCATGAAGTACACTTGAGTGGACAGATAAATATTTCTTTATAGAATAAAGATAGAATTTTTTTTCAAACCTTGTTTTACATCCCTAAGGATGAATAAAAACACTTAGTAAAAAAATCCTGACTGAGTTTATCATAATTCATGCATGAGAGGGTTAATTAGTTAGTTAGTTGGTTAATAGATGTTATATGATCCCTACAGGTCATCTATGTCATGAGGAACCCCAGAGATGTGTTCACGTCCTCCTTTCATTTTCATTCGATGGCTTCTTTCCTGGTGAAACCAGGCCCACAGAGCGAGTTCCTGCACAAATTTCTTGATGGAAAAGGTTGGACACATTGTGTACTATTTATTCATGGTACAATATACAATACAGGAAGGGACAGAGATCATAACTATTATGCAGACATTGGGCATCTGTTTACTATGTACAGTGCAAAGACCACTGGGTTCAATGTGAAAGAATTTCTATACATAATTCAACACATTAACTGGATGTTTGCGATTTTCTGTCTCTTCCAGTCATGTATGGCTCTTGGTTTGATCATGTGAAAGGGTGGCTGAACGCTGAAGATAAAGACCACATCATGTACATCGCCTATGAGGAGATGATCATGGTGAGAGTCAGAAATTCTGTGACCAGTTCTGACCCAGTGCGGTCACATTGGTCCCATCACTGCTCTGGTTCTCTTTCTTTCAGGACCTGAAGGACTCTGTGTCCAGACTTGCTCAGTTCCTGGAGAAACCTCTGGACTCTGAGGTGATAGAGAAGATAGCAGAACGCTGTCTGTTCAAGAACATGAAGCAGAACAACATGTCAAACTACTCTACTGTTCCTCAGGAATTCATGGACCAGTCCAAGTCTGAATTCCTCAGAAAAGGTGTGTTTCACTTAATGACCCTTATGGAGTAGAGCTATGGGATGTATCTACCCTGTAGCACACTTTACTGTGTGACATGCCAATGATTCACATGTTTGACCTCTAGAAATAAAAATCATAAAATAGTTCATTCCATATAAGGACCTGATCTACTAAGATCCCTGATAAGGGGCACTAAATTGCGTGCTCCTGGTAAAATTTTGCACGTTTAGTTAGCGCACAGAAAACAGGTGATCTACTAAGAGTAACCCGCTAAATGACAGCACGTGCAAACTGCAGTATTTAAATGAGGGTTTTGCGCGTGGTAATCGTTTCCACCATGGAGAGTGTGGACAGATGCTGGACGGCCGCAAAGATAGAATGAAATTTGATTGGATGGATTGATAGAGAGCTCAGGTGGGACACTCAGGCCACGGATCTAAACGCCCTGACCAGAGGTATCAAAGACAGGTGAAGACAGCGGTGAGGTCTCTCAGTACCGGTCTGAGAGCTGAGCAGCCAGGTGCTGGAGAGGCAGGAGAGGAGAGGAGCGCACTAAATGGACTGCGCGTGCTATTTTGCCCGTTTGAGAGGCGCAATCCTCGGTTTGACCGGTTAGTAAATCAACCTCAGCGTTTGTTTTCGCGTGCAATCAAGTTTGCACACGTTTTTACACACGCAAACCTTTAGTAAATCAGGCCCTAGTCTTTTGTTGTTGTGATCTGGTTCCTCTTGTGTGTTTCAGGAATCGCTGGAGACTGGAAAAACCAGCTGACAGCGTCAGAAGCAGAGCTCTTTGATTCAGTCTACAAAGACAAAATGCAGGAGGTCAAATTTAAATTTGACAATTCAGGGCAATTGGAATGGTGTAAGTGATTGTGGTTCACTGAAACCTTCTCAGTTCAGAGATAGCTGCTGTCATATATTCAGGACACATACAATAATATGACACACTATTATTTCTAGGATCAAAAGATCAAAGCTATAAAGAAAACTTTTTGCTCCCAACCTGATTATACTAGCAGCAGTAGCAGCCTGTTTGGTGTTGCTTTCACTTTGTGAGTCTGTGTGTGCGGTGGTAAAATGTGGTCCTGGACAAACATACAGAGGTTGCTGGTGTGGACAAATTCTGTCTCCACGATTGTGTCAAAAGCTTCAAGACAGAGTCAGCAAACTTCACAGCTGTGTAGTTCAGACCAAAGGAAGGCTGTATCGACAGGTGGATGTGGTCTGACCCAAGGGTCATGGACCAGTTTCATCTGCTGGTGTCATTCCTGGTTTTAGGCTGCTGTTTTAATTCATAGATGTGTTGTTATAGGTGTGTTAATAAAGTGTAAGCGTCATCCTGTATTTTACTGCTTCTGCAGTTGCTGATGTGGTGATTAAAGTTTGACAGATATGATGATTCAATTATTGTATGGTTGTTGATTTTGGTTTATGTATAGCTGAGGCACTCCCCTTGATCTTCATTGTTCAGTATTGGTGCGAACACTTTAACTCCTTTGGGTAAAGGAACACAGCATAGAAAGTCTACCAATAACCAAGGGAAAGCTGTGTGTTAATCAAAGACTCAGAACATTCTATGACCCAATTCATCACTCAAGATGTGTCCAAGCACCAGTTACTATATTAAAAATGATGACACTTATCAGTATCAATTGAATCAAGCAGTGATGTCAAAAATATTACATTTGTCATAAAATTATATTCTATAAAAGAGATTTATAGCATGTCACAGCAGAAAATGACTATTCTCTATGTGAAGGTATAGTGGAGCCATGTGTTGCATCCTCATCTTGATCTACAGAAGAAATAAATCTGTGACTGTAAATCAACCTGTCAAATACACAAAGGGAGAAACGCCCATGTGTGTTAATACTTCATTGTCATTTGAAATTTAGAGTAATAATGATCAGCAACATACAACAAACATCATATGTCAAATCAAAAAAGGAAACTCAACCACAGCTGTTGTTGTTAAAAAAAAGTCGCCTGATGTCTGAAGACAACGTGGAGCAGGGAAACTCCTTCTACATCAGTACTGATTATGAAATGATGATGTGGACCACAGGTGGGTGGACACGTGAAAAGAAAACAAGAATAAAACACACAGAAATACAACATGGGGAAACATGACGGTTGGTGATGAATATGTTGTGAATCATCATCTCTGCTCTTCAGGTATGCAACTCAGATCTGCACCACCATCACACACTGTTTATTTCTGCACAGGAGATCTTCTGGACCTAATGTGGATTTCTTTCATTTGTCACCACTTTTGTTTAAAACTACACTGAGCAGCTAAAGACATGATTCTCAGTTCCACCGGAACAAAGCACATCTCATGGTGCATCGGTGTCGTCCTCCTCCAAGACCTCACTCTAAAATCCAGCTCCACTGTGAAACCTGAATATTCAGCCAGCTCTGCTGAATGTGTCTGTGTAGTCCCTGAGTCTGAAACAGTCAACAATCTGTCTGTATGGCTTTAGCCATCCAGTCACATCTGGCCATGAGTAACCTCAGTCTGTCACCTGATGACTGGATCAGCTCCTTCCCACTGAGAGGAACAAAAAGACACAAGAGGAGGATATGTCAAAAAAACAACTGACATCAGAATTTCATTTCTAATTTGCCTGACCTGGACTTTCATCTTTCATCCTGACCTTTGGTAGTCCAGACCCAGCAGACTGACTCCATTAACAGCCAGAATCCGGTCTCCTGGTACCAGTTTTTCACAGCGGGCTGCAGGAGAGTCTGGGACCACTGCTCGGATGAAGATGCCTTTCACTCTGCAGGAAGTGTCCTGGAATGGGTCAAAGGTCACTAATGATCCACACATGCAGAAGTAGCATGTTTATAATGTTCATTATAATGTTCATCGTTTGCACACTAATATCTGCTAATTAGCAGGTTATCATTCCAGTTTTCCTGCACAGGTGACCCAAATCAGTGCAGAACAGGAAGTCAAATTAAAAAAAAATAAGTGTCAGGAAAAGAAGGCACTTTGTGAATGAATTGTCATCCTGCAGCCACAGATTTAGAATTTCCATAGCAAAGCTAAAATGAACTAGTTGAGTGGCAGGAATTCATATAATTCCATATTCTAAGTATAAAGCATCTACAAAATCACCATCACCCTACCATCAATATCTGAACACTGACATGGCTTTTAAAACATGACATGCAGACAAGTATTAACAAAGTCCACCCCCCATGAGCCATCTCCACCCGGTGGTGTAAAAGAAGCTGCTGGTGTTTAATGTCTCTGATCTCCAACTTTAGCGCAGAGCCTCAGCATGGTACAGTGGGTACTTCACTGTACCATGCTGCAGAACTGATTGAGCTATAACAGAAACTGCAACATGAAGTTAAAAGTACAAATCACACAAGCTGCTTCCCTGATAAAGGCAATATATCTCACATTGTTGCACACTGTTAGCACCATGGATATTGTGGTGTGAGAGACGTCCTGGTCTGCAAACCATATCCTCCATATTTAAACGAACAGATTTGTTTGGTACAAGACTAAACAAAATCACATCATTAGAACTTTCAGATGATTTCATTGAAAATGAAAACACAAAAACAATCATTCTGACTGAAATTGCAATATACCAAAATATTTGCAATGTGATTTTTTATTATGTGTTTTGTGACCAAAATGTGAAGCTGTGACATCACCCCCTGTTTGTAAGGTGGAGTACAGGGGCTGTGTATCAACAAGAAGTTTCAGATTCAGCTGATTATTCTCTGTAGGTTCACTATAAATAGTTCACCTCATGTTAACAGATACACAGTGTTAAATGATCTGTGTCACTCACCCTTGTGTCAACCAGAGCAAGACCAAGTCCTCTTTCACCTCGCTCCAGCTCCAAGCTGAAAACCTCATTGCTGTCATTATAATGGTCCTCCTCCTCCTCTCCATTCTGCTCCCCCTCTTCCTCTATAATTTGAGGACAGTCTGATCTCAGATGGTCTGCTCTCAGTGCAGACAGACACTCAAACACTAAACCACCTACATGAAAAACAAAGAGGAGTTTAGTGGATTTTTCGAGGTAGAAAACATGAACAGTGATGCCTGTGACTTTAACTACATCACAGGATGAAGGAAGCATCTCACTGTCTGTTTTCATCCTTTTATCCTGGTCCGTGTGCATGGGGTCCACAGGCTCTATGATGTGTGGGGTGTTGGGAGGGGTGAGGAGACACGGGGGGTCCAGAGGAGACCTCCTCACCTCGCTGCTCATCGTCTCTTGGATTTGCACCTCAAGATGTCTGAGCTTTTGGGACAAGAGGACGGCACTGCAGGAGCTGAACTCATCCAAACAGTGGGTGGAGAGAGGACAGTGGAGAGAGGGGGGTGATGGAGGTAAGGGTGGGTGGCTGTGGACTGTCTCCTGAAGAGAGGAACAAAACAGAATTCAATGTTGATACTGATACCATGGTGGTGAACTTCATATATCTCTAGCATAAAGAAATATATTAATATTAATATTAAGTTTATAACATGCACAAAAACTGTGTTATGATTTTTATATGGTATAAGATGTTGTGACCATAAAACAAATACACATTTAAAGAGTCTGGAGGTTTGTTCGTTGCAGTTTGTAATCAAAACATTCAAACTGGGCCTCTCCTCTCGGGCTCAACTGTGCAGCCTCCTGCCCCTGTCAGCAGCAGCAGCAGCAGCAGCAGTCGTCAGGACTGGAAACAAAAAGAAGCGCTGGAGCTGCAGGCCGATACCTGGCTGTCACCGGTAACGGGAGCCTCGAGGGCTAGGCTGCGACGAGCAGGAGGGCCGTTGTGGTGAGCTGGGAAGCGGGTGCTAGTGTCGGATGCTAGCTGCTACCGCTAGCGGAAGCTAGCATCAAGCTAGCGGGTGTTAGCCGTGGCGGATAGCTAGCATCTGGGACAGCTAGCGGGGCCAGCACCCCTCCT
Organism: Caranx melampygus; assembly: GCA_019059645.1. NCBI lineage: Eukaryota > Metazoa > Chordata > Actinopteri > Carangiformes > Carangidae > Caranx > Caranx melampygus. The sequence continues at coordinate 541,471 of JAFELL010001115.1, forward strand.
ACTCGTGCTGCACAGAACTTCGCCTGCTCTGTCATTGGCTGGAGAGAAAACGCTCAGGAAGGACCAAAACACAGGCGGGGGGTGGGGGCTCTGCAGAAGCAGTCACCACCAGATTTCATTTGTATAAGTCTAGCGTTTATTTGAGCAAAAACCTCCAGACTCTACCTTTAACTTTTGAACCCACCATATGCTGACACATATATTTATGAAATATACTTTATGTCTATAACATAGACCCATGGAAACATACACATTGATATTTGTAAGGGCTGGATATATACACTAAGTCCATATAGATTAGTGCCAATTTCTAATAGGTGCCATGTATAATTTTTTCACATGTGATTTTATGTTATTTCATATATATAATGATATGTATTATATGTACAAATATAACATTTGCATGTTGTTTAATATGCCATCTTTACCACCTGAGCCACATATGAACACCTGCCTTCCTAATATTTGCTATCTTGGGTTATAACACCTTACACTACAGTTTCAAAAATCCTGTTCTTCTCTTTCACCTGTGGTTCCCTAGCAGCTGTGATCTCAGGGATGAACTCTTTGAGCCTATCGAGCTGGTGCTTCAGACCTGCATCTGTTACTGGTCTTCTCACTTGGAGCTGGTACCCCCCTGCTGGGAGCATCAGAGGGTGGTGGGTGTCAAAACTCTCCAGGATGTCGGCTAAGGAAGAAAAGAGGACAGTCAATTTAAAACAAAGTGACACAAAATAAAAGATTAAGATTATACAGCAGATTTTTTTTTCAACTTTTCTGAACTCAGTGTGACTCCAGTATGAGGATCTCTCACCAGTTTTATGAGCTGCTGCGTCATCCTGAGCTGATGGAGTCCACATGTGTCTGCAGGGGGATGCTGGGCTGTACAGGCCCAGGAGGTGGTTCAGCTGTGCCGGACTCAGGTAAGGGTAGTCAGAACGCAATGATGTCCAAGATGTCTGCACACACACACACACACACACACACACACACACACTGGTTAATAAATATAAGCAACAGATTTCCCCAGTATTTCATCTACAGTCATCTCATGAAAACATCAAAAAACATCAACAACATTTTACAGGTAGTTTAGTGGGTACTTTTTATTAGGATATAGCTACAGTCGAAATACAGCAACAGTATTTCCTCAAAAAGTGGGCAGGGTCTTTATTTACCCCAACATTTCTTTACTTTTGAGTCCTTCTGTTTGATTTATTATCAAGCCTCATTCCATCTGTCGTGTTAAAGTTACTGTGTTACTTGCTCATCCAGACTCAACATTTCCTGTATCATTTCTTAACAAAGACTCCTCCTGGTGTTCCTGAAGCCCACTCTGACAGTAGAGCAGTCTACAGAGCAAAGGGCCAAAAACAATAAAAGTACTCATGTTGCATTTTGAGATTATTTTCTATCAAATATTAAAGATTATATATAAGTGTTTTGGTTGGGTCCAAAGCACTGAAAGGCTAATTAAATTCAGGGTTAGTGGATGTGTGTGTGTGTGTGTGTGTGTGTGTGTGAACAGACTGCAATTATATAGCACCGTTCTAGTATTAACAACCACTCAGAATGCTTCACAGTACCTGTCACATTCATCAATTGACACACTCATGTTTACCTGCAGTAAATTCTTTCTGGGTGTGGCCAGGAGATTGATCGCTGATGAGAGTGTGTGTGTGTGCTCCAGTGCCAGTTCTCCATGTCCAGCTGCATGGGCCCAGTCCAGGACCAAGTCCAGGTTGGCACGCATCTGTACTCCTCTGGACCACTGGTAGAAGCCTGGCTCTGAGCCTGCAGACACACCAGGAGAAAGGCATCATTCAATGTTCATTGACCCCGGTTTCTCCTCACATGGTTCTACAGCTAAATGTTCTTTGTCTTTCAGATGGATGATGAAGTTATGCCTGAGTTAGAGCCCCATGTTACTCCAAACAACCAGAGCACACTGAAGTCTCTCATCAGACAAAGACACAAATGAATAATCTAGTCCATCAACACACAACACCAACACAGACATTTAATAAAGAATTTTAATTACTACACTTTATTTCTTTAAAATTTTATTTTATTTTGCCTTAGTTTGAAAAAATATTTTTTGGATGCTTCTTTTTGTTGTTCAACCTGAGGCCATGACCTCCTGCACCATCACAGCATGTGATGAAAAAAAAACATTTAACCCTTTAATTTGAAATGAACAAACAGGGACACTGACAGATGTTAGAGACGCTTACATTAACCCTTCACTGCCGCTAGAGAGCAGCACAGTCTTATATAGGGATGCACCGGCACTGATGATCGGATATCGGCCCAGATACTGAATAAATAGCTAGATCAGGTATTGGATAGTGGGGCTGAGTCAATCTGTTCCCTTCAATTCTTTGTTGTGTGACACATGCTACGTGTCAGCAGCACTGGTACAGGGTATTGGCCAATACGCTAAGTAGTGGTATCAGCATTGGGAATGAAAAAAATGGATCAATCCTTCCCTAGTCTCAACTAAACAAAAAGTTATGTACATAGTGAAACACAGAGGTCGAAAACCTGTGGCTCCACTCTTCACCTGCTTAACGTGCAACTTTTAGCCCCTCCCATTACGCAAAACTCCTACAGTTCAGGCATGCAACAGTCAAACAGACACCTATTGCCCCATACTCTAAAGACAACAAACTAAACTGTATCTCTAGATCATCCTTACACCATTAGTGCCATAATATGAACTATAGAAAATATGATGTTTATAATCCTTATATTTCTTTGCTGAGCTCTACTACTGATGTTCAAACCAATAATTCAAATTCCAATAAAGCACATTTAGGTGCCTACAAAAGTTGTATTGATTTGCTGGACCGTGCATACTGCTCTGTGCATCTGCATATCACTAATTAACCTGGGAACACACTGTCACCTCATGGTGGCACCAGAGAAGAGTTTTCAGATACATCAGTTGACCACTCACAGTTTAATGGCATCCATGCATCCATGCATCCATCCTTCCATCTGTCTGTCTGACTGACTGATTGACTGAGCAACAACCACTCAGTTCACTGACAAAGCACAGAAGAAGAAGAAGAAGAAGCCTTTCTTGTCACTGTCTTGTGTTGTTCTGAGCTTGATGGAATAGAAGTGTAACAGCAGCTGTTTGGTCACTGTGCTTCTGTCACTCATTATATGATTTTGATTTAGCTTTAGAGGCTATATACCTTGAGACAGGTATTAAATGGAAATCTGTTCCTCATCATTTTGAGACCACAAAATGAAAATGATGGGCAACAGATCTGGCTGAACAGTGTAGCAGTTCATGGTTCAATGATATTTATTCTACAGTATGATCAACTCTGATGAGTCCATGGAATCATCTGTGGACTGCTTCTATTAATTGGTTAATCGGTCAGATTTGAATCCTCTACTTTAGAGAACCTATCTTTAATTATAGCTTGCAGGCAGCCCAACACAACAATGTGGCTCTCATCATACATGCCACTGCCCATCTCTCACACCCGATCCTTGGTTCTGGTTCACACCCTGGTACCATCTTGCATTGATCACTGTACATCTCAAGTCCATACAGCAGCTTCAACTGCTTGTATCACAACCAGAATCTCTTCCACTAATCCCATCACTCCTTCAGCAGCTCCACTAGCTCAGATAACTCATTGATTGGAGGGTTCTGGACTACTCATCTTTTAGGCCTTCATTGTTTCTGCCTGAACTCCTGCACATCAGCACACCCACCCACACTTTCAGGTCTTCTACATCCACCTCACTGTCCCACCCACCGGCTTAACCACCATTGAGGCTAGATCCTCCAGCTGCTCTGCCCCCACCTCTGGAACCTATTAATTTACCTCTCTCCATGAGCGAGTTGACCAGTGATGCATTGATGAAGTAGAAGAGGTAGCCAATAAGCTGAGAGGAAATCTCTGGATGGAGTTGACAGTCTGTGAGCAGCACCCAGGTCTTGTCCAGGACCTCCACAACCTGCTGGATCTCTGCAGGGACCTGCAATCCATAGGAGCCCGGGAGACAAGATCTCTCTTGAGTCACCTGTTGTTTTGGATTCTCCCTGAAGGGGTTGCAGTCCAGGAGTCCAGGTAGGATGGGGTATAGGACCTGGTGAGACAGAGGTGTTGTCATAAAGGGAACTGGAGCTGAGAAACTCACTGCAGAGGGTGGATCATTCCTGTGGGTCAGTGTGAGGTTGGAAAAGTTAATGTTCTAATCTGTGGGAGAACCTCAAACACATAACCCTCTAACCCAGACTCAGACCACCCACACCGCCGCTACATGTCTCTCTGTTTCTCACACAGATCAAATCAACAGCAGTTGATTTTAGATTAGTTTTCCTCTCTCCCAGCCAAAGGTCTTCTCTGCTCCTCAGAGCGAGTCCTGTGGTTTTGTTCAGGTTAATTGTACACAGACATCCCCTCTCCCCTTTAAAGCTGGGGTTGGTAATCCTGTTCAGAAACACTTTTTGTTATACTGGGTGAAATGGTCCTTCTACCTTCTGAGTAATCAATACATTATGTATTCAGAAAAGGAACGAAAATAATCAGTCCTCTGTGGCAGCTGCAGGACTGACAAAACTCCGACCAATCCACGCTCTTCGCACCGAAGAGCAAAAACCGATCAGATGCCTTCATGTTCTGTTCTAGTTCTGTATCCGCCCCCCTCGATCCCTGCCTCGGACGCCTGTGCACAATCTTCACGTGTCGCTGTTGCCGGAAGAAATCAGCGTACAGAGTTACAGCAGAACGGATTTCATGCTCATTTATGAGCAATGGCTGAGAAAATGCCGCCCCAGTTACTACTACAGTTATTACCAGCGTTACTTGTAACGGCTCGCCCCGAGAAAAAGGCAAGGAAGAGAAAGCTGGAGGCTGAAAAGGCTGCTAACAAAAAGGCTCTGGATAAAGCCAGACGTCAAACCAGAGTAAACATCGGTGTTGCTTTTGTGGAGACAACTGAGGGATTTGAAGTGATGCTGAGGTTGCTCTCTTTCTGTTGGACAGGTATTATATTTTTATGAAATGTGTAACTTTTGCTAACGTAGCTACTTTTGTAGCTTGTATTAGCCTAATGCTAATATTAGCTTCTCTGTGGGTTTAAAATGGGTCGGTGACACTAGTATTGAATAGATTATAGTATACATATATATATAGTACTCCTCCTGCCGCTTCTCATTTTCGTGCAGTGCGCGTTCCAGTTTGTGGGGGCATGGCTTGGACGAACACACTGACGGGAGGGGGAGGAGGGGGGTGGAACTCAGAGGAGGTGCAATTTTCAAATCTTGCTAGCTCTCTTGCTAGCTCTCCAAGATTACCAACCCCAGCTTTAATCTTCCTCTTGCACCAACCAAGCTTCCAAGGCCAGCGCCGCCCAAAGAGCCACATTCCTCAAAACCTGAGTATGGCTCATGCGGGCTTGGCACAGCTCTGAACAGGAGTGCTGAGTGAAGACTTGTGGAGGAATCCACCCAGACCAGATTAGCTTACATTTACTCTAAGGTCCCTCAGCCTCAGCCCATCTGAACACAAGCAGTCCAACACAACAACGTGGCTCTCATCACACATGAGACAGTGGAGCTGGGAGAACACAGAGGCAAATAATCCTGCTGTGTATTTCTGGTTGGAAAATGTTGCTCAGTGGAGCCAAGAACTCTCATTCAGGATTCATTCATTCAGTAATGCTGGAGTGACCACACAGCAGCCACAGCGTGTCTCCTCCCACAGTCAAGACATAATAGTGTGTGCTCTGTGTTCTTATCTGTGCTTTCATTGTGATGAGCATGTAAAGACACAGTCTGACTGCATGTGTGTTCAATCATGACATCTTCATCAGTGATGTTTTCCATCCTGCAGTGATCACACTCACACAACAGTCCTGTTGCCTGTGTCTGGCCCACCATATTGGGTCTGGCTGAATTAAGTGTACAGTAGCAGTACAGCTCACAGTCAGTGTAAATGTGGTTGATTTTATATTGAGAGATGAGAAACAAAACTGGATTTTGAACTGAGTTCAGAACCAGTCTGAACATATTGAGCTGAACTGAAGTGACATATATTTATGCTATTTGATATCTATAAATTTACATTGTATAAGATGAACTCAACACAAGCTTGTGGTTTAAATCATAGTTAATTAGAGATGGGTCTAACTTACAGGAGAATTAACTTCCAACTCAAAATATCCAGATAACTAATCTATTACAAACACAGTTTAAATTCTAAAAGATAAAACAAATGACTCTTCCTTACTTCTGTGTATTGACTTTTTTTTTTTTTTGATTTTTTAATTGTTCTATAATATTTTGTCTTGTTTTATGAATGTTCAGTAGAGTGCTGGCTTTTGTATTGAAAGCATCTGTCTCCTCTTGTGCTGCTCAAACAACATGCTTGACCATTTGTATACATGAACTAAGATGAATTACAGATTGCCGACCACACCTCCATTACGCTGGTCCCAGGCAAAATACAAAAAAAACATTCAGAGATTTGTGACTGAAGTGACTGAACAATACCACTTGAGTTTATACCACTATTACACTGTACCAAGTCCGTTTTAGTTTATAATAATTCTAATGCAAAGAAACCCACGCACCTGTCACTCAAAGCGGACCCGCCCAGGATTACACATAACTTTGGTCTTAATAAAGTGAAAACAGATGAGGTCTATATGATGTTCTATCATTAGCTGGAGAGAGCAAACCTGTTTTTGTACCGGACTACACTTGTTTATTTCTGTGGTAAAATCAGACATGGAATCAGCCATCAACCAGACCAGAGGTCAACGCTTGACGAGATGTGTCATTTTACAAACAACTGTAAACCTGTTAGAGCAAAGCTCAAGCAGAAGAAAATGTAACATTTGAAAATGACTTTTAATGGTCCAATGGCTCATGTTGTATTTGTGAAGTTATGTTGTACATACTGTTGTAATACCCAGTAAGATGGGTAATGAATATTAAGCTACACCTAAGGAGTCTATCTCAGATACATGTTACAGCATGTTATTGGATATTGTGTCTGAATATTGATGACCATATTCAGTTTCCTAGAAAACTCCTAAATCATGACTGTGTATTACAAAACCAAAAGGATCACATAGTCTTTGTGTTTTCCTCTTCCATATACAGTACCTGAATCTTCTGTCCAGCTACAGATCTTTGATGGGTGGATAAATGAGATGGGATGTAGGATTCACTGGTATTATATATGAATGTGTGTTATTAGTTGTGGTTTGTATTTATTGTTTATTTATCAACACATGTGCAGCCCTGGCTTGGTTGAGGGGTAAATCTGGGCAGCATCACATTTAAATGAAATCCTGCAACTTCCAATACCATGTATTATACTTCTGGATTATTCACGGGTTTACTGGCTAACCACATCTGGAAATCATCAGCTGCTCCAGCCCTAGTTGTTGAGAGAAATATATGCTGACTGAGAGGAGGAGTTAGAGAACCACATCCTCTCTGGGCAGGAATGTGCTGTCTCAAACCTGCAGGGCATTAAGGAACATGTAGGAATTCCTATAATTTCCCCTGTAGAAATGCAGAGGATTAAAGGTGGGGGGTGGAGGCAGCGCAGGGCAGGTGAAGTTCTGCTGGCAGGACACGGGACCCTTGGTTTGGCCGCTGCTCCTGTCAAACCCGCACCATGCTAATGATACCTCTGATGTCTGACATGCCCTTCTGCAGCTCTGGTCCCAAGGTCATCAATAGGTTTAACTGGTGTGGATGATCCTGATCAGCAGAGAAGCTGTGAGGCTCCTTCAGTTCACATACTACCTGAGAAAGGCGACATGTTCACAGCATGAACTTGAATAGATCAGTCTCCTCGGTGGTGTTTTCACCCGCAGCTCCACTGGAAATTTGTCTGAATTTTTCCAAGCTCAGTTTCATGTAATGGTTTCAAACTGCACACAACCAGCTTCTGTGGCTGGAATCACATACCATATTCTCTTTTTCCAAGTAAGTCACTGTGAGAAAACAACACGACCATGAACAGTCAAATTCAGTATGTGAAGTTTTCCTCATTACCTCCACAGGCAGACATCTTCATATAGGAGAAGAAAATCACGCGGCATCAGCAAACTTATCCTAAGTTATTTTGGGGGGGGGTTCTTTGCCTTTGTTATGAAAGTGAGAGAGACACAGACAGTGACTGACACAAAGCGAGACAGGGATGTCTAGTGGGACAGAGAGTGGGGGTGATACAAGATGCAAGAAATTCAATACTTGTTAGCCTGGGTGATCAGATGATGTAGGGGAACACTCACATCTATTAACAAGAGATCTGATCGGATCTTTTTAGATCTTTTACAACTATAATTTTTTAACCATATGAAGGATTTTAGAGATAGTCAAAAAAACAGAGATGTGCTGTTTCCACCAAACTGCGGATAAATGATGGAAGAGAGGACACCTGGGTGTAATTCAGCTGTTGCCAACTTGCCACTGACAAATGATTTGGTTTGAGCATATTGTTTGTCTATGGCTAAAATTAGGCTCTAATTTCTGATATAAGTGGCTGTCACATATGGTGAGCCCATGGACTGTTGGAAAGTTGAAAATCCCAATGATCCTTACCGTTTTTAGCTTATATAATAAATGGTGTATTTTAACACACATATATGTAATCTGTGTGCTTGGTCATCATCTCTCACCTTGGTAATGTAGTACACACACTGCTGAAAGCCCAGCATGATGACCTCCTCCAAAACTGCCATAGTTTCCTCGCTGGCTGAACGGATACAGGACAAATGGCGCTCCAACATGGCTGCAAAGGACACATGCACACACACATATACACACATATCTGTAACTGATATATCCATCCATCTATCCATTCATTCATTATATCCATTTTATAAAGCAGGATAATTCAGATGTCCTTCACTCATGAGAATTGAGAAGAGTTCCCAGAGCAGATGAGATAAACCCTTCAATGAGGTCTAGGTCAATCCCAGGATCTTCTCCCAGCTGGATGTGACCAGAAAAGCTTCAAAGCAAGGCACCCAGCAGACCTCCTAACAAGATAATCCCACCTCAAATGGTTCCTCACAATGAAGCAGCAATCCCACTCCTCACCCTGCCTCTAAGGCTGAGCCCAGTCACTCAGCTGAGCAAAATCATTCCAGTAGCTTGTATCTGCGATCATCTGCCTGAGGTGTTGGACAGTCTGATAACAGGCAGGACAAACGATTCCCTGAACTTCCTGAGCTTCTCAGTGACATGAGATGTTGGCTTTTTGCTGTAGCTGCTTCTCTGACCTGCTACAAGGTTGTGGTTGAGATGCATAAGGTACAGCGCATGTGTATCACCACAGCAGCCACAAATGGGTGAAGGTAAGAATGTAGATCGACTAATAAATCAAGAGCTTTGCATTCTAGCTCTGCTCCATCTTCTCCACAATAGTCCAGTATTGCTGACACTACGGTCCTACTTAACTTGGGGCAAAAATTCACCCCTCACCCGAGGGAGAAGTCTTTGTGCTCTGGTTGATAACCATGACCTCACCACTTGACACTCAACTACAAACCACCATGAACCACCATGATGAATTCAACAGAGCCACATCATCTGAACAGAACAGGGGTGTGGTTCTGACATGCTCCTCACCTTGGCTTCAACTTCTGACACATAATAGTGGAGTCCAACAGTTACTGAAAACTTGTTGTGACTCCAAGACTATGGACACAACTCTCACTTATCCACACATAATGCAGCTGTTTATGTGTGGACCAGATGACATCTAACAATGCCTCCAGTACTCCATGTTCCCTAAGGAACAGGGTGGTATGCCCTCTTCAAGGCCATAAAACCCTAAGTGTAAAGAGTTGGTCCACTGTTCAGCACAGAATCCACACTGCACCCCCGGGATCCAAGGCTCAGCAGTTGGACAAACCTTCCTTTCCAGCTCTGGCCTAAAGTGTTCTGGTTGTACAATCATAAAACATCTTGTTGCTGTTGTTAGCACAGAATCCACAATGACACACTGGACAGGCTGTTTCTCCCACTCAAAAACCTCCAGGTTTCTTCATCACTGACCAGCAGAACATCCCAGAAGGGCCAGTTTCCAGGACATCTCCCATGGCATCTATAAGCATCAGATACACTAAGCTGCTGTGCAGCACATAAGCTACATATTACTTGGGATATTAAACATCTTTCATGTTTGATTCAAAGAGTTGAAGATGGAAAAAATGTTTTCAGGTATTACAAAAAAGGTTCCTTGATAACCTTCTTCCAACTTGAAAATGTCAAACAATAACAACAACACTGAGGCTAAATAATGCCTTTTCAGAGCACTCTATATTTTAAAGATGGTAACATTCAAGACTGAACTGAAAATGTGTCACTTACCTATGCTTTCTGCCACCTTGCTGTCATCATCTTCCCTTTCTTCACTCCCCTCCTGACCCTGCTCCACTCTGGTTCTCCACTCCAGAATAAGAGGTAGCTGGTACTGGATGAACTGCAGCAGTTCCAGACTGTTGGACATCCACACCACCAGAGGGCGGAGTCCTGAAATAACCTCATACATACCTAGAGGCTGAAGGTCCTCTGAGTCTGACTCTTCACTGCTGAGACTGTGGGACAGGATGAAAGACCTGCAGTGGACTGTAATGTAAGAGACTGTTGAAGAAAATGGTAAAGTGCACTTACGCCTCAGGTTGAGCTGCAGCCAGATCCTTAGTGTGACCCTGCAAGAACAGACAGCAGAAACATGTGATAATATCATGATAATGACTTCCAGCTTTAATTGATAATATAGTTGAGAGAGACAGGAAATGGGGACAGAGAGAGGGGGAATGACATGCAGCAAAGGGCCACCCGAGACAGGATTCAATCTGCTGGCTGCAGTGAAGAATGTAGCCTCTGCATATGGGGTGCCTCCTCTACCCACTGAGCTAAATGGTGCCCCATCCTAACTTTTCTATATCATAACTCACCCACATGGCTCTCTGAATGCCACTGGCAGTGAGCAGCAGGAGCCTGCGCAGGTCTGAGGTGTGAAGACATGAGGAAGAATACTGAACACACATGCACAGCAGAAATGCTGCAGTCAGCACTGGTCTGTCTTTGACTCTGCTACTTCCCATAGCGATGATCTCCCTTACGATGACATCTTCGTCCTCTGGGTCATAGTTCAGAGTAAGGCTGTGGCCCTCGGGTGACTGTAAAAGTGAGAAGCTTCTGCCCAGGGGCTCTTGGCTGCTTTGGCTCTGAAGGTCAGTGCAGGGTGAGATGCAGGTGCTGCAGAGGATCTTGTCTGTAGAGTGGCTTGTTTTAGTGGTCGAAATGTTGTGATGCAGCATCCAGGGGACAGCAGACAAGCTGGGCTCAGGGACAGCGCTGTCCACCCCCTTCATTCCCAAGAGAACATGAACAACATCACATTCAGAAAACAAACTTAGGCTTCATCAAGACATATATTATTGATATCTGTCAGATAATGTGTGAATGATCTCCATTCATCTCTGGGATTCAGCGTCTCACCTTGCACTTCAAAGTGACAGGATCCTTGAAAAGAAACAGGTACCGTTGTCCCAGTCCAATGACATCACCCGGACTAAGCTGCACTTCCTCTTTCAGGACTTTACCATTCCTTGTGACCACGGCACCCTGACAGGGACAGAGCACAGTCAGACTGTTGTCACCACGGCGATGGAAGCAGCAATGTCTCTGAAGGATATCCGTGGCAAACAGGAGGATGTCGGCCTTTGAATGGTCTTCAGGATCACCTCTCCGTCCAATTACAGTTTCTGGCCCCACAAGTAAGTAGATCAGGAAGTCCTGTGTGGAGAAAGTAACCATATCAACTCAAAGGCTCTTCTGCCTCTACATGAACAGCGGTGGTAAACACAAAGTAGTTATATTCATTTGTCCTCTGGACTCAACCTAGATTAATATGTTTATACCCTTTGTAATGGAAGTATCCCACAAAAGCAGTGTACAACCTGGTCAGTAACAAAACGATACACCACCTGAATGTGAATTGTGACAAGTGAATGCGTGAGAGTCAGATTTCCCTTCCCATCGCAGTCACCTGAATGCCACATCCACCTACTCACCCATTATCAACCACCTGAGCTAACCTGCCCACTCACACATGTTTCTCATTTCCCTAATCCACCCCTTGGTGCTTATGCCACTTCTTTTTCCCACTCAGCTTACATTATCTCAGCTTGGGTCTCATGATTCTATCCATAGTTCCTGTATTGAACGCGTTTGTGTGTCTGCACTGTGCTCCATCCTACGTTTCCCCACTTCGACAGTATCTGACCAAACATAGACAAGCTACAAACACAATGAATTTCCCGCTGCATTAATATAGTATCTACACATGCTGGAGAAGTTTAGAAATTGAGGAAATAAAAGAGGCAAATAAAGTTTCCACTCTTAGATTCAAATCAATCATTTCTTCTTTTTATCACTTAATTTTTATGTAGTAAGTAATGTTCAAAATCAAGGCCAGTCCTTATATCTGTTATACCTCTGAACGTAAATTCATATATATAAACATTTCTTACAGTGAAAAGGAAATTCAGCTTTCTATGTAGAACTTTCTACCACAATAAAATATATGTGATAATACTGGGTAATTCAATCCCAAATCTATTGGGTTGTCATAGGGGACCACTGATTATAAAGTGATTGAAATTAAATGAGTTAAGTACAGTGGTTTAAGAAACATGCGAACGGACAAAACATGTTATCAAACGATGTAGTATAATATTCTGTATTTGTTACACATGTTCTAAAGGGTCAATCCTGCATAATACATATTTTCATTTTTAATACTTAAGAACATAAATTGGTATTATATAACTGTTGAATTACACTGCTTTTACTTATTGTGTGTTAAGTCACTTTTCATGAGGAATAGAAGAAGTCAAAGCCTGTAGTGAGAGAATTATTTTGTTCAATCAATCACTGACAAAGAGCAGGGAATCAGAGACTGAATATTTAGCAGCTACATAACAACAGAGCATTAGTGATTTGCTCCACAGTCTGATCATGTGGATGTAAACCGGATTACACAAAGAGTGTTTTAGAAATCTCACAGAGAGAGAACAATGAGCAGGATTATTATGTTTGACGTTACCTGTGTAATGCTCAATTTCCAACTGGACAGATTTAACTGAACACTGTGTGTGTATGTGTGTGTGCGTGTGTGTGTGTGTGTGCAATCAGTCAGGAAGCAGGGCCTGGTTTGTCTTTTTCTGTTTCCTGATCAGTGTTTTGACAGTGTTTTTCTCTGTTTTCTTTGTGACCTCTGTTGTAATGATTCTCCCTCAGTGTGTGTTGGCACTGAGACAACAGGCCGTCACAGCCGGTGTAAGTATTGGATGTGCTCGGGCTGCCAGATCGGCTCGGGTTCCTGCGTGTATACAGATGACGTTGTGCTATACAGCAATCATGAGTGGGTGTAGGTCGGAAAAAAGAACGGTTTGTACAGATGAACAATGTTCAATAAAGTTATTTTTAAAAAAAGTAGAGAAATGCCTAAGAAATGCCTGTCATTTCGGCTCATGATCAGAGAGCGCTTGAGTTAGTTTATTGCACCGTGTCCCAATTCAGCGGCTGCAGCCTTCGGAGACGGCATTTGAAGGCCGATTACATCACAGCGACAAGGCCTGTCCCAGTTCAATTCAATACGAAGGCTTCTCAAAATGCTGCTGAGAAATGCAGCCTTCTTTTCCTGAATTCGGAGGATGCAACTGTTTAATCCTTCATAGCCCAATTTATCCCAGAATGCATTGCGAGCCAAGTAAACACACGAGATGGCGACATCAGTGGATGAGTATACATTTAAATGTAAGTATTGGGAATAAATTCAACGATTAACTAAACAATAGTAAAGAATAACTGCCGGCGCAGGCGCTGAAGCTTCTCCAGCTCTTCAAGCAAAATGTCCATGATTGTGAATATAATTATTAATGTTTCTTTCTCCATCGTCTGTTTTTCTTTTTTTTCTCCTCCAATTCTCGATGTGCTGTCAGCTGTGTGGATTTCAACATTGCTAGGCAACAGGAGTGACGCTTTGTTACACAAGGATACTGACGGCGACGCAAATACCACGCCGCAGAAGACCAGACTGTCCCATTTACCAACCAGACTGTCCCATTTGCCAACGGTTGAGGTGGCTGCAGCCGCTGAAATGTGTGTGCTAAGCCCCGGTAACACAGAGCTGATGCTAACGCAGGTATATACATATAAATTGTGTGCGCAAAGCCATGCAAATGTGGAGCCAGTGCTAACACGGAGCTAATGCGGGAACACACGCGCATGCTTCCCCCCCCCCCCCCCCCCGTTTTCTCAAACTTTTTTTTTTTTTTTTTAAATCTTTATTATTACTCGAGAATCCAGCATAAAGAGGGTAGTTTTCTCAAACGTTTCCAAGCTATAACCATCAGAATTCGTCGTAATGCGCATCACCTCTATGTGCAGGAACCCAAGTTGATCTGGCAGCCCGGGAACATCCAGCATTTACCAGAGGCTGGGGGGGCGGCTCCGGGCCTGGGGTCCAGAGGGCCCTTGGAACTGAGTTTAATGGGCCCGATCTGCCCCCGACTCGGCCCTGACTTGTTCCGCTGGTTGTACTTACATCGGACACATTCTGGACACTGAGTGTGGGACATCATGCAGTATGTTACTCCCTTCATCTATTTGAATTTCATACAACAAATATGTGGACAAGAAGGCAGAATCCACCTTGATTCATCACATTACCACAATCGATTGAAACACTGGCTCTGAGATATTCACACAGAGGTAGCAGCAGTAGGTCTCTTGTTTCTAGCTGCTGACTGTCAGTTTTAAAGGATGAGCTAATTAAATTAATGTTAAAGTTCGTCTGTATCAGGAGTTGACAAGTTTTAAAATGAAAACTCTGACATTCTTTTGTTGAAAATGGACAGGTACAAACTGAAAAACAAATAAAAGATACAATGCTAACTGTTCTGATACGTCTGCTGGTCTCTGGTTCTGACTGAGACTCAAGGCTGAGTTTCTCTTTCTTCCTCTGACCAACTTGATGCTCTCTGCTCTTACACCTGGGCGGGGCTACACACAGTTTGCATTTTGCATGTGTGTGAAAACATTTAAAACATGAGAGAAACTTCAATGCTGTAGTTATGAAAGACTGAAGGTTGCGCATGTCCTGACAAAAGTTTAGCAACCAAAGAAAAGAATGTTATGCTATCAGTCAGTATTGACAAGGATCATGTCTTGTTCTAACATAGCCATGTTTGATTAACATGCTTTTAACCTTGTTGTTCTGTTTTTTAAATGCAAATCTATAAGGGTGTTTGCATTAGCTGGAATTAGTGTGAGTTTCCTGCACAGTTGATAACTGGCCAAAACAGAAACGATGATGATGATGTTTGGTTTCCTACTGCAGGCAGTGAGCTAGTTAGTCGTTGCAGCAGACGAAGACACAGTCTAATTTGTTTTTTGCCCTTTTGCTGTTGAGTATTTGGTTTTGGAAAACAGTGCACCACCCTACACATTCTATAAATACACAGTGTCAGTATCCCAGCAGCCATATGCACCCCATTTGAGGGTTTAGAGTGGGTTGGTGGAGTGTGTGTGAATGAGATACCTGTGAGGAGCTGCAGCCCTGCAGCAGCAGCAGGTATGGACAGTCATGAGGAGGGTGAATGGCATACTGTGTGGTGTTCTCGTTGCGGCTCTCCTCCTCCCTCTGTGACTCCTCTCCTTCCCGCTCGCCTTTTGGCCTTGGCAGACAGAGGGTCTCTGTTTTGGCCTGGAACCCGTGGTGGGGGGTTTCCAGGCTCTTTATGTAATTCTGTGCTGGGCTTGTTTTGGGGCGCCTGCAGCTCTGTGGTGACCTTTGATCCAGGCTCTTGCTTCCATCCTTCATATTTTTATCGTGATCTGTGTCCTGGTTGGTCTCTGTATCAGAATCTAAGAGGTCCATCTCACTTTTGCTCCTCCACAGCTTGTGGCTTCGCCCCACTGTCCTGTGTATGAGGGTCGAGGTCACTCTGGAGCGGCTTTTCTGCAGTTTACGAGCCTGGGCATTGATACCTGACAAAGACACAAATATTCAAGGTTTAAGATTCAAGAGGCTTTTTTTTACATTTAAATTTATTATTTAAGTTTATTAAGAATAAATTTAATTAAGAATATAAAAAATAAAGGTGCAGGAAAAGTCAGGTAACTGAAGCTTGCACTACGCCTACAGTAACAGTCAAGAGATTGTTGATGTATTGTTCAATCGTCTGATGGCCTGTGAGTAGAATCAAAATTTAGCAACATTGCAGTGAGCACATAAAGGTATGTGTTGACAGGGCAACACCAGTTTTTTCCTGAGGTACAGCAGGGTGTGTGTGTGTGTGTGTGTGTGTGTGTGTGTGTGTGAGAGAGAGACTGTGTGTGTTCGTCATTTAAACATTGTGTGTTTAGAAAAGCCCCACACTGAGCTCAGGAAAGCAGAGCTCAGTGGAAAGAAAGACAGAGCTCATGAAAATAATAATAATAAAAAAAAGAAGCTCATCCACACAGCAGGCATCCGCAAGCTGGCACTGATAGAGGCTATCACAGGCTGCGCAGAAAACAGGACACACTCTCACACCATGAACACAGCTGTGTCAACCTCACCAAGGGCCTCCAACAGAAATGTTGATGGGACAGCCGCTCAGTAGTTAGAGCCTGTAATGTTAGTGTGACGCCCCTGTGGAAAGTTTCTAGTATTTCTCTGTTTCCTCACGCTTTGTAAATATCAGTGAAGGGGACATGTTCAAGCACTTACTTCAGTGAAGGGCGTGTCACTGGAACAAGTTTAATTAAATCACTGGATGTCTATAATAGTGATTAAAGTTCAAGTTTCTCAGACCACTGTAATGGCAGTGAGGATGAAACATCAGCCCAAATCTGTCACAGAAATTGAAAAGAACAAACAAAAAGAAATAGTGGCCCTATTAAAATACAGCTCAGTCTGTGCGGCTTGGATAGATTTTCACTGGAAAAACAGTGTGCCAACAAACCACATTTGTACTGGGGGAGCTCTAAAAGCGAATTTAATACTGACAATACTGACTCTCTTTCATGGTAAGAACTCCGCCCTCAAACCACACTCTACCGGCAGTGATGGTGTCTTTGTCTCTGGATATCTTCTCCTCCACCAAGCTCCTCTTCTGGATCTCAAACCGTCTCGCCAGGCCCTCTCTGGGTTTCCACAGTGACTGCAGGAGCAGGGGCTTCTCATTGTCACCAACAACTCTGAACCCCTCCATCCTCCACTGATGTTCATTGATGGAGCCAATGGCATCACAGAGAACATAGGACTCTGCTTCCTCCTTCCCCAGGCCGTACCTGAATCACACAGTTAAGTTAGGTAGAATCTTTAGAATCATCTAAAATGGATGGATCAAATTAATTTATCTTGAATTTTAGATGACCATGGATGACTATTTTAACCCATAGCCCCTAAAGCTGGGATACTGAGCTGACTGTCACTTAAACACCCCATTAAATGAAAACATTTCCCAGCAGGGGCGGAGCTACGGGGTGGCCAATGGTGGCCATGGCCATGGCCATGAGTAATGGTCTCACCCTGGCCACCCCAATGAAAAATTTCTGGTTCCACCACTGTTTCCCAGCTTAATCTTACATCTACATGATAACTGTTCATTTATCTGTTCACATTTGCCAAAATCATATCAAAAATTTGATGTATTATTTTCTTTTTCTGTATAATGATTTCAGACATTTGATGACTCATCCTGCACTGGAAGCCTTTCCTAATTTTGTGTCCAGTTAAAATAGTTTCTTGAAATCCAAAGTCCCTCCCCTGTAATATAAATCCTGCCAGTCACCGTCACAACTTCCGAGCTGTAATGAGCAGACTTTGTTTTTCGACTGATGCGTTACCTCCAGTATTCCCTGTTACTGCTGTTGAAACGTTTAACTTGTACTCTCCATTGTGTAGTTCAGCTGACACTTGTGTGTGTGTGAGCCTGTGCTAACTCTGTGGAACATCATGCATCTCTGCCTTCCTATCATCACTGCTACCTTCAGCTCAGGGCTCAAACAGTCTGCACGGTCTCAGTCCAAAACTGTTCTCATCTCTGTCTGTCTCATCACTGGTGTCCACAGGTGTGTGTGAAGGTGAGGGAGAGAAGTCCACAGTAGCAGACAATCCCACAGGTGGTGCTGGACATACATTTGCAACGCAATTGGCCACTGTAGACAGTAATCAATATCTGTGACATGTCCCTCTTCTAGGGTCCGCATTTCTACCCAGAAATATATATACATATGAAACCTAACTGCATAGCATTCTGACACCACATCACAGACACAGCATGCTCTCCGATTATAACTCAAAAAAACACACCACTTTGACATTAGTTAGTTAGCACCAAACAGACCAAATGGACCCGAATTAGTGTAGTTGGTGTCCAGTAGCTTATGGAAGCTAATGTCAGCTGATGTTTGCTGAACTGAGATAGATACTGTGCAATTGGCCTTCTCAGATAATTTCTACCTCACATAAAAAACTGAGCTGTGATTTCGGTTTTATCTACATCTAAAGATAAAGATAAGTTATCATTCTTTCAAGTTATATTTTCAGGCAGGGAGAGAGAGCAGAATGGACAAAGAGGAGGATACACCCACCCACCAGTCAGTCAAAGACTGAAGAATGCCTTTAATCATATAGAACTATGAGCTTAAATCAAAGTGTCCTGAAGTCCTAACAAACCTGTTTCTATTTTGTTTTTCCAATGTTCTGTCAAAGCCACAGTCAGTTATATCTATTATAAAGCTACAAATACTGGTGATTGTAAAACACTTTAATGCAAACATTAGCTCAAATAGTGCTGACTCACTGTTCTTTTAAGCTGTTTCCCATGCTAATCGAGGCATAATCTAATCATGATATTCAGATAAACCATAATGTGTTTTGCTAGCCCATTATTAATGACCTACTGATCTAAATGTCACAAATGTCACTGCTGCCATGTGAGTTTTCACCGAGGAAAGAAAAAATGATTCACTGTTTCCTCTACAAGTTGAACTGTTGTATTGAATGTTCCATTATATTTTTGGCTAACAGCTGACAGGCTCACCCTGTGGAGAGACCGCCTCTGAGCCATGGCCCACACTGACTGCCTCTTATGCAGATCTGTGGTTTTGCTCCAGACCTTTCAGAACTCCTACATGAACTGCTGTGTACATACACATACACTGTGTGCGTTGTACTGTAATTACCACAAACTTTGTTCATCTGTCATATACTAATGAAAACAACATGAACATGCTATCTTCTCAACAACTGGAAAACCTTTGTTTCTTCTGCAGAGAACACATGTGAATGAACTCACACCTCATCCTAAAAACGCATGGACACATATTCAACAAAACACATATGGCAGGCAGACACACACATTCACACACACACAGTTGAAACGGTCTTACCGTTCCAGGGCCTCTTTGACCAGCTCTTTTGCGCTGGATTGTGTGGTGGCCAGGATACTCTTGTAGTGAGCTCCTTCACAGATTTCATTTCCAAAGATCTTGAGGATTCCTGGAGCAGTTATCTGATTGGACAGCTCAGACGGGTCATCCGCAATCAAAACATCTGCAGAGATCACTGTGAACCATGACAGATCAGAAATGTTTTAATGCTGGGATTAGATGTGGTTCATGAGCAAAACAGATAGACCATTTACATACCAGTATTTGAGTGATTATAGAAACAGAGACCAATCAGTGGCAAACCATGAGCATGTAAACATGACACTCAGGTTAACTTCATAATTTTCACCCCTTTCCCTGCTGTCATGTCTTTCAGAAAAAAACACACTGTGTTGTTAAACACTTCCTATGAGAGTGAGCTGCAGTCATTAGGTAAGTTTAAAAAAAAAAAAAGAAAGAAAAAAAGACACATAATCACAGACACTAACCATCTCACCCCTAGCATCGGTTTGGAAAAAGGGTGCTAGTGGCAGAAGTGAAAACAGTATAATTAATCCTGTTTACCACCACTGTAAACAGTCAAAAGTATCAAAGAATTATATTCCAAGTTGGCTACTGTCACAGATTGTCCTTGTTAGGTTCTGGTAGGTTCCGGCTCTGAAAGTGAAACCCACCACTGTGCAATTGCAATCTTATTTTTGCACAGATAGTTATGTCAGTAGTAGTAGCAGTAGTAGTAGTAGTAGTGATTAGAATGCTACTAAGACTAGCATTTTCCTCACCCTTAATATCTATTCATTTCAAATCTGATTTTCCAGTCCAGTCTTTCTTTCAAAACACAGTTTCCATTGATTTGGAATGTCAGATAGAAGAGGATACTTGGACAACAATCATAAAAATACATTAACTATTCTGAGCTGTAATAATGAGAGAGAGAGACTATTTAAAATACTACACAGACTCCATTGTACACCTTTGATGAGAGGCAGACTTGGTCTCAGTTCCTCTAATGATAATATGGAAGGTTTCACAAGGATATGGCAACCAGTTTTAGATGCTGTGGATCCCTCTCAATTGACTAAGTGATGTAGCATGGATGACTCTGACATTAGGATATGGATGCCACTCTGGTGGTGTGTTTATCTATGTTTGTATGTAGTCTGTGTTGAACTGCGATACCTGTTTTGTTATGTTTATGTATAATCTTTGAGTAGCTTATGCTACAGGAAAAATGTATGGTTGTATAGAAATTATATGCAAAGGATAATATGTGGACTGCTTGAACCTTAATAAAAAAAAAGGGGGGGGGGGGGCACAGTTTCCTTCCCTGAACACTGTCTCCAGATTCAGTAAAACTTGTAATTGCCGTCAACTTGCACATGATCACAAAGACCCAGTATTTTCCTATGATGTAGAGTGGACTGTTAAGGTTGTATAATAAATATGTGATAATGTGTTAATTCACCTGCCACTCAGCTATGGCGACCTAATTAATGGGTGAGGCATGCTAATCTTTACTCTGCCTAGAAACAACAACAACAGCATTAAAAAGAATTAAAACTCCAACAGGATCATATTGTCATGTTTGGACAGCAGCTCTTTCTAAATCAAACTCTCTTGGAAGAGGACAATCAATTAACCTAAATCATATGTTGCAATTTGTATGTTATGCTATGCATTCAGCAGATCACTGAACATCATTTTGACTGCCCCCTCCTCATGTTCCAGTCCTTCAAACTCCACAATGTGATGCAGATTTCCTGTTATAATCCAATGAATCAAGTTTATTTTCCTCCAGAGCCACAAAACATAATGAATCATGAATGTAAAATAGTAGATACAGCATCGACAGCCGTATAGTTATATCCTTCAGTGACAACAAAATACCGGTACACATATGAGGACAAGAGTAAAGACAATGTGACGTACTGCTGCCTTTCCTTGCGTGGATGGACAGTGATGATCTGAGACCTGCCGTCAGAGCCATGGAGCCTGACCTGGAGGTTGAGCCACGAAGGAAGACACTTGAGAGGCGGTTGGTATGGTGACGGATAGTGATCTTGTTGGGCAGTTTGATGGATGCTCCCTCAGCAGACCTGATGGAGGATGAGCTGCCAGTGGATGAAGCTGATCTGATCGAAAAAGGAGAGTCCTAAATCGAGACCTGTCCTTAAGAAGTGCCTTTGAGCAAGACACACAATCCCTATACAGATCTCAATAACCTAAGAAAGAGAACTAAGGTCAGAAATGTGATTGATGCAAGAGCAGAGGATGAAGTGAAGTTTAGTGGAAGGGGGGAAAAAGCATGAACACCACTAAACTATAAGATGTTGTGTATGTTTCATTAATCAAAGATCTCTCACTATACTACAGTGCAGTGTATACATACATATATCTGTCCCCAACAGAGAGCCGTCCAGTCTCACTCAGTTTCCCTCAGTGCATAAGTGAAATAACGAAGTCTTGGTAACTGAGAACAAGCTGGTAAGCTTCTTATTGGTTCAAAGGTTCTCTGCAGTGACGCTACCACAGAGATGTAAAAGGTTTAAAAACTTTTGATTAAGGATAGTAATCAAAATATTGAACCTTTATGATGGAATGATTAAAGTGATAGTACAGTAGTTTAACTGGCTAAATATAGTATTTTGTTATTTTCACATGTATCCCCTCTCTCCCTTAGACTGGACTCGTTTTTTGGTTGTTGTTTTTTTTCCCTATTCATTTAGAAGCATGAAAAGAGAGTAACACGTTCTCTATACAGAAGAAATACAAAAGGTCTACTTCCTAATTAGTCACTGTGTCTCTCGGAATTCATTTACAACGTGTTTATCGTCCACCTACTGACACTCACTGCTGAGAACCATCACTGATCTTCCTCCCCAGCTTCGCAAAGCGCCTCCTCGGAGAAGCTGTAGGTAAGCTCGGTGGTCTTGGTGGAAGAGAAACCAACTCTTTCATCTGGTTCATTCCTGCCTGGTCCACCTGGATGCGCCCGTTCAGAGTTAGAGTTGCTGTAAGTGGAGACAGGGCGCTCCTATGTGTCCCATCTGCAAGTCATACACCCCCAAATCGCTTTGCTTCATTCCTGGGATGTTTCATCCAGGACAGACGAACGGACAGAGCCGTCCAGTTGCTGCTCGATTATATGCACTCCGGAACAGGCGCGGCAGATGTTTACAGCCCCCATTCAGCTGCTGTATGATCCACTCTGTTTCTGCCCAGCTACTCCTCACACTGTGTTTTACATGGGTCAAATAACGTGACAGACAAGTGTGTATAGCGACATCTAGGCCTAACTTCCATCACATGTAGACGTAAGTTTTCAATTCATAACGGACGCGCTCTCCAAATATGAGAAGGCTGCACAGCGCAACTGCACACCCCGCCCAACCAGACTACAACTTGTAACTTTTTTTTTTTTAAGTAGTCATTCATTGATTTGATTGGGGGGGGGGGGCGCAGAGAAACGGTCCTCTATGAACCGAGTGAACCTCAGGGCCGAACAATGGTGTGTTCATGACTCCATCTTGTGGCTGCGCACAGATCGCAGGACTTGAGAGAATCCTACTGCAGCTGTAGGCCTGTTGGAATGATGAAATTCTGTGATCTCTGTGATCACACAGTGTCGAGGCCGACCCCCCCCCCCGTTTTCATTAACTTTTCGTTTCAGCTGCATCAAGGATGATTAGTGGCGTGCACAGGTAGACACTAGGTGGTGCTCTAGCACCTGCCCCTTGCCCTCTGGACCAAGCAAGAACCCTTTTGAAAGTTGTTTTTTTTTTTTTTATTAAGAGTGTATGTGGCCCATCCCAACACAATCATCTATAAATACTTGACGATTAAAAGCGTCTAATAATGCGCCGATTACCACACCCCGCCCCTCCGTCCACACAGCGCGTCTCCACAGAAACGGAGACGCGACGCGCTGCCCCACAGCCAGGTAACACACATAAATGAATCGAGTCGAGTTTTATTTGCCTCTTAAACCTCAGTTGCCAAACGATAACTTGCATTTTATACTCTCTGTCATGCAGTAGCCTGTCTCATACAGCGCCACACAGCTGAGCATCAATTTGCCAACTGCCCACCGGTTTAACAAGCTAGACACTAGTCCAAATCAATATGACGTGATGTGATGACCACCACTAATGTCGGTAGAGTTTGTCATTACAGCATGTGAATCTGTCAGTATATTTGAGCTGAATATTTAGTGTTGTGTAGGTTTACATTAGGCTACATAATTAACACTTACAGTAAAATAAATAAATAAATAAATAAAAAGAAGAAGAAGACGAAAAAAAGAAAAGTTGTTGTAATGCAACCAAGGAGTCTTATTCATACTGTTGGTCTCTTTTTATTTACCAATTGCAGCATAAAGCCTAGAAAGGAGAGGATACGAAAGGATTTTTTATTATTCATTTTTATTTTATTTTTTATTATTCATTTTATTTTATTTTTTATTATTTATTATTTTTCACTGAGCACCTGCCCCCCAAATACATGCACGCCACTGAGGAGGATGTTTTCTTCTGCTGATTATCCTTAATGCTAACTTATTATAAGAATGCTAATATTAGGCTTCTACCATAGTGGTAAACCTGAATTTACATCTTCCACTTGCCTGAACACTTATGGTCAATATTCACTGAGCCTAACCCAAACCAAAATTTGGTGTCATTTGGTTTATGCAAATTAGCAAAACATCCATAATCGTGGCCTTTATGGTCCAATCAGAGCCATCAGGCCGAACAGGATCATATTTTTTGTGACATATCTGGACATCATTTGTGGTTCTGGCTCCAAGTTTTGTGTCACTAGGTCATACCAGTTCACAACACCACACAACACATTCGCCCCCAAACCGTGCACACCAATTTTGGTGAAATTTTCTCCAATGGGAAAAAAACCTGGACATTTTGGCCCTTGGTTTGGCACAATTCACATACTTGGGCCCACTAATTGGGGAACCCTGCCATAAATCATTAACTGTTTGTCCAATAATCATAAGTCTTAATAGATATCTTCAGAAGAGGAATAAGAACATGCTTACCAAAACATTTTGAGCTTGACCTATAGGGGGCGCCACAGATGCCATCAATGTATATCTGAAAAGTAGAGTGGGAGAGCGTCTAGATCTAGAAGCCTGTTGATTTTGTCCAGTGTTGCTGTAATATTTCATACACTTTTACTTATATAGACTTAAAAAAAAATCTTTTAATATTTTAGTAGATTATTTATTATTTATTGTTACAATACAGCAATATAATACAATAAGTACTATATCTTGTTCCTCATATTTCATGGTGTGGATGACAAAGTCTATCTGTCTGTCTGTCGGTCGGTCGGTCGGTCTGTCGGTCTGTCTGTCTGTCTGTCTGTCTGTCTGTCTATCTGTCCGTCTGTCTGTCTGTATTTCTGTCTATCTGTCGGTCTGTCTGTCTATCTGTCTGTCTGTGTTGTGTCTTTCTAATTGACACTAATGCCATGGCCATAGCTTCCACTTGACCATTAGGTGTCAGGCTTTCTTAAAGGGAAATACCAGGTGTGACATACTGAGTCTACTGAGCAAGGAAATAAATGAATAATCTAACAGTTACCATAGATATCACTATATACCACAGTATTTAACTGAGTAGCAGCAATAGTGTCCTGTTTTGTCTCATTTACAAATTAAGTGTTTTCTTTTTAACTTTTTAAAATTATCAAGGATTTTGATGAATTAATTTCTCAGTTTTTTGTTTCCTGTGTATACCTGTAAGCAGTGAGTGAGCCACAGAGCTGCCCTGGTCCAGCATTCAAAGATAAATGGGCTTACAGGTAATGGGTTGGAGCTTTTCTGTATGTCCCTCACTTGCATAATGTGACACTGCTGATACACGAGGACCTGCGACAGCTCCTGCAGTGTAAATACATCACAGGTCTTCCCTCACATGGCACTAGCTCACTCTGCAGGTCCTCTGCTTCATTTATCTCCACTGAGGATATCCAACTAATTGTGAAGTATCAAGGTCAACCCCTCCTGGAACGTATAGAGAACAGAAGAGCTTAGGGTGTGGTAATCAGATTTCTCTATTGTAAGATCCTCTACAACAGGAGGAGTGGAGACTTAACGAAGCCTTAGAGCTCAGTGCCTGTGTAGTCTATAAACAAGGCAAGGCAAACTGGTCTATTTGTATAGCACAATTCATACAGTGGGGAAATTCAAAATGCTTTACAGAGCGATAAAAGATAAGACATAATAAAGGATAGAGCTTTACAATATATGAGAGAGAAAACCTAGAAGAGAAAAGATGTAAAAGGTCAAATTAATTACAAAATGGTTCAAAATATCAATACACGTATAATGTGTATATGGTCTATATTCTATATATTACACTTTTAAAAATGAAGCAATGCCCACTCTCAATGCAACACATGTATTTCCTGTTGGAAATGTGACTATGCAGGTCAGACCAGGAGGTCTGTCTGTGATATGTCTACATGAAAGTGTTCATACTCCTGCTATGTAATCACATACATACTATTCTTGCACCTTATAACCAAGTAACATGAACAGTGATATATCTTATATACACATGTACACCCAGAACATAGACATGTTTTGGTACTTTTGGTACCACTCACAATCCTTTTTCCACAGGTTACATAAGGAATCAATTTCATACATACAGGTAAGGAATAGTATGTAACATTAACTATGGAAAATATCCTTCACTGTGTCTAATCACTAATATAACAGGTAAGTAATGCACCAACTCAAGCACATATAAACCATGAAAATAACCATCAGTACTTTTTTACTACTGTTCTTAACCAGCATTTATTAAGTGTTTTTTTTCTTTTTTCATACTACTCTCACACTATCTCTGCCAAAAGAATAACAAAAGCTTTCAAATAAGAGTCCACCAACCCTGAAATACTCTTTTAATAAAATCCAAACACTGTGTCACATCTACAACTGCATTGTTGGAGAAAATAACAATAAGAATATTTATAATGCAACGTAAAACACTGTATATTTATAATGCAACGTAAAACACTGTGTATTTCTTAGTTTTCATTTCTTTCACTGGTCTTAAGCTGCGTTGACTTTTGTGTACTGCAGTACATAACCTTGGTATTTTAAGTTTTATCTGGCTGAGATTACAGAACATTTTGAAGCTTGCTATCTCAGTGCTCTTTATCTCGGTCAGATATGACCTTACAGAAACACAGACTCCACCAAAAGAACAGAGGAAGGAAATGGTATCTGAGGAAATGCACTTGCAATCTGCATCAGTCAGCAATCTAACCAGCCAATGTAACATCTGAGGTGTCTGTTTACGCAAAACAAAGTAGTTTGGTCATGTAATTTGACCACATCATAGCATAATCCTTTTTCGTCCTATGTTGTCAGAGAAAACACTAAGCACATAAAGGAACACTCATGAAATATTAATTTGACAAATGAAACAATCCCACCTATTATATTGTTATCTCAGGGACTTCAGTCAACAAACTGCCACTGCCCAGACTTCTATTCTTCTGCAACTGGGCACTGGACTTGTTAACCAAAAGACCACTTCTCTGTTCAGCCAAACATCAGAACAGTTGCATTGTGAAATCAACAGATGACACAGCTGTGGTGGGATTCATTTCCCATATTGAAGTCATTTTCAACTTCTGGAGGAGTGGTAACAGACCACCCCCCCCCGTGGAGCTTTGGAGGTGGTTCCCAGTTTCAAGTAACTGTGGATGCCTTTACTTCTTGTGGAAGCCAAAGTGCGTTGGCCTCAGCATCCCAGGCCTGACATCTTTGTGACGGGGTGTCTTCACATTCTGCTTCACAGCAAGGCACTGAAACTGCTGTGCTACTGACATGGAGGCTCTGCAGAGTGTGGTCATATCTGCCCCCCAAAAAACATGAATTGCCTCCCCTCAGGCAGAAGGTGTGACATATTATTTCAGAATTGTCAATAGGTCATGTGACTAATTGTTTAGTCAGGAGAAGGGTGTGGAGCATGCGCCAGAGATGGGAGCAGAGTGGGAGGCTGTTACCTGCCATTGTTGTTTAGCCTACTAAGCTAAAATAAGGCTCAGTGTTAAATGCAGTAGTGTGAGCTGTCTCATCATGTCAGGACATCACAGCTGAAGTCCAGCTTATTTCTATGTTTAGAGTGACAATAATGAACCTTAAACCTTAATGTTGCATTCAGGGTTGTTGTAATTTTGGATTTCTAACTTAAAGTAAAAAAAGTTCCTTCCAGTTAGTTGTAGATTAAATTTTAAGATTTTACTGTTCACTTTTAAAGCTCTCATTGAACTGTCTCCAAGGTAACAAACCCACTGGTACAGACTTGCTTGTATGTGATGACGTCTACTTATTGTCTATTATCCTTTATTCCTTTGTTGTATTTCTTATTGCTCTTGCTTGTTTTAGTTCCCTGGAACACTTGTCCGACACTGGCATAGTCACATATGGGATATCCCAGCATGAAGTCAGGCCTGACTAAATCCTAGTGCAGAGTTTCCGTAAACTATAGGCATGCTGTAACCTGTGGATGCACTTTGTTGCTACGTGAACCACACAATGAACCTGAGAGGATCCAATTAGCTGTTAATGGGTTATGGCATTCAAACTCAGGGAACCCATCTGGCTCATTCATCATTGTACCTCAGATAGTGGTTGTTTGTGTTGACCTCTCCCCAGCTGCTACTTTCTGCTGTGTTTACTTAATAGTTACAGT
Organism: Caranx melampygus; assembly: GCA_019059645.1. Classification (NCBI taxonomy): domain Eukaryota; kingdom Metazoa; phylum Chordata; class Actinopteri; order Carangiformes; family Carangidae; genus Caranx; species Caranx melampygus. The sequence goes on from JAFELL010001115.1 coordinate 569,650, forward strand.
TGTTACAGATGAGAAGTGAGTGTTGAGAATAACAACCCTCAGGTTTAATATTGTTTACCCTGGTTTAATCCTCCAGATTGCATTGTGATGATGTCATTATTTCATTTATATCAATTATTTGTCTTATTTTTGCTTTTAGGTGGTCTGACAGGTCAGTTCGGGTGCTTAGGACTGCCTTCTTTCACCTGCGCAATATGTCTAAGATCAGAAATATCCTCTCTCAGAGTGATGCTGAGAAACTGGTCCACGCATTTATTACTTCTAGGCTGGACTACTGTAACTCTCTCTTGTCAGGATGCCCAAAAACCTCTCTGAAGAGTCTCCAGCTGGTCCAGAATGCTGCAGCGAGGGTATTGACAAGAGTTAGTAAGAGAGAGCACATCTCTCCCATTCTAGCTTCTCTCCATTGGCTTCCTGTAGGATATAGAATAGACTTCAAGATCCTTCTACTTACTTACAAGGCTCTTAATAACAAAGCTCCAACTTATTTGAAAGACCTCGTTATTCCATACTGTCCTACCAGAGCACTTCGCTCCCAGAATGCAGGTCTGTTAGTGACGCCCAGTATTTCTAAAAACAGACTGGGAGGTAGAGCCTTCAGTTACCGGGCTCCTCTATTGTGGAACCAGCTCTCTCCATGGGTCAGAGAGGCAGACACTCTTTCTACATTTAAGTCTAGGCTTAAGACCTTCCTCTATGAGAGAGCTTTTAGTTAGGGCTGGCTCAGGTAGCCCTGATCCATTCCATAGCTACGCTGCTATAGGCTTAAACTGCTGGGGGACACACCAGGTTACATGGAGCCCTATCCTTCCTATCCTCTCCTCTCCTCTGCTCTCCCCTCACATTTTGAACTGCCATTATTTGTTGCACTTTGTAGTCTGGCCTTGGTGTCTCGCACTCTCTCTGTATTTCCACAGATCTCTTCAGAGCTCCATCCCCCTGCACCAACCAACCAACCGCCGCCTCCATCACCTCCTTTCTCCTGCTGTTAAACCGGCCTGCACTCCCTGCTCATGACCCAGTCTGCCGTCCAGTAGTCCCATTAAGCTGGCCTTCCCTCCCTGCCCACCGGGAGCTGCCTTCATCATTTTTCGTTTCTCGTTAACTGACTGATTCCATTTCCATGATTTCCGTATTTCATGTTGTAAATTGTTTTCTTTGTCTGTACACAACATCTATTGCACGTCTGCCCGTCCTGGGTGAGGGATCCCTCCTCTGTTGCTCACCCTTCTCCATTTTTTTCCCTGTTAAAGGGTTTTCTTGGGAGTTTTTCCTCAGTCGATGTGAGGGTCTAAGGGCAGAGGATGTTGTCATAATGCTGTGTAAAGCCCTTTGAGACAAACTGTTTGTAAAAACGGGCTATACAAATAAAATTGCCTTGCCTTGCCTTGCCTTGCCAATGTATCATCACCTCCTCTTTAACAATGAAAATAAATGCATTAAAATAAATTAACATTAATAATATATAAAGACTATCTAAAATAATAATAATGAAGGCAATAATAAGAGTTGGGGAATTAAAATATATCAAGAAAGTGAGGAATAAAATACAAATATTCTAGCAAGACAGGAAGGAGACGCATCATTAAAGTCCGGAACGATGGATTTGAAGAAGAGGCTTTAAAAAATGTAGGTGACATAAAGATGAATATTGATATCCAGAGCACGTTTACCTGTTAAGTGACTCAGCATGACTGGGCTTTATGTTAGTGAGTCATGTTTTGTCATGAGAGAGAGGAAGAGAGAGAGGAAGAGAGAGAGGGAGAGCGAAGGGGGCGGGTCCAATAAGTATCAGCCCTGCCTCCTTCACTGTAATCTCTAATCCTCCGCAGGCTCCGGGTGACTTCTCCGCTTCGCCCGAGAACAGAGAGGAAGACGCGGAGTCTTTGCCGTGAGTAGGTCGGTCCGCGCTGTCCGAGTGTTAGGGGGCCAAGGCGTCGAAACCAAGACGACTTCGCTAGAACTCAGGGCCTGCTGCCGGGTTGGCATGTGACTGTTAACGAGCGTCTTTTCACGGCGAAGGCTCAGGAGGAAGGTTGGTCTTAAAGAGAGGGCTCCACCTTCCGAGGAGGTACAGAGCTCCGCGGGCTCCCACTACGACAAAGATGGAGTGGTTGTGCGGACAGCAGCTGCCCTTCTGGGTGAGTGCGAGCTCGGCCCCTGTCGACGATATGTCGTACTCTCTCTCCCTCTCTCTCTCTCTCTCTCTGTATGAATGTGTGTGTGTCACACGATACTAAAACTGTCCTTGTGTGAACTTCGCGATTCGCCTGAAAAACAATGTGCAAAGTTATGACAACTTATGGCTCCTGCGACGTTCACGATTCGCCGTAAATAAGCAGCTTCATTTCAGGTTCGTTGTGTAAACAGGACACAGGTTAATTCCAGGTGCAATGACATCCAATTATTCAGCATTATAGAACAATGAGTTGTTTACACAAAGAGAACGTGAAATGTTAAGTTGAAATGAATGTACATGTCCGTGAACTCACCTCAGTCAGCAGCTGTACCTCCTCAGAGTTCATGTTTGTATGAAACAGTCACAATATACAAAACCCACAGGACACAATTACTGCTGTTTACACTTTATACTGTTGCTTAAACTCGTCTCCTGAAACCTCCTGTGCTAAACAAAAAATGCATTAGTCAAACCACTTTCACCAAACCTACAACTCTTCTTACAAATCTAAAATTTCAGTAATAGACTGCATGTGTGACAGCACTGAGAGGGCTGTTAGATGTTTGTGTATGCAAATACACTGTATGTATGAACAAGAACACGGCCTATTACAGTTGCTCATGTTTTTTCTGAAATGACTGCTCTTGGTCTTGATCTTCCCCCTTCTTAAAAACTTTCAATGACCTGTGACCTCTGACCTGGTTTATGCCTGTTTCATCACTTCATCAGCAAAAAGTGTAAACAGTTTTGATTTGTTGAGTGTAAGTGTTTGAACGTGTGTTTACCATTATGCATCAGTGTTCTTGCAAATGAAATTGTGTTTAGACATTGTAAATAGGACATTTGTAACTTGTGTGTAACAACTTAAAATAGTTTCAGTAACTTGGTTCAGGCCACTGAGGATTTGGTTCAGACAATGGAATATAGTGTTTTGGCAATTCAGAAAAACTGTAACACAACACGCCCAAGTGTGAGCATCACGAATATCTCAGGAGATTACAGCAGAACACACAAACACACTAATTCCTAGTGGGAATATTGTGGAGGCTTTTATTTTTCCACAGCAGTGTTGATGGCAGCAGCACTGTCAATACACTGTTTAAAATTTATGAGCATTCATTAGAAAATTGTGTGCAAGCATAAATAATGATTTTACAGTGTATAATGACTACATGTGTTCTTTTATACACAAACAAATGAAATACATATCATTGAATGATAAAGGATGGTGATATATATATATCATAGACAATAACCCTTTTTAAATGTTCATTTTAGAAATAATAATGTGGATTTAAACCTGAAGTGATAATTGCACATTGTTGCTCAACAGGTACAGGTCTGTTTTTGGTGTTGTTAGGGTTAGTTGTGTGTTTTTCCCACAGGACACAATTACTGCTGTTAACACTTTATACTGTTGCTTAAACTCGTCTCCTGAAACCTCCTGTGCTAAACAAAAAATGCATTAGTCAAACCACTTTCACCAAACCTACAACTCTTCTTACAAATCTAAAATTTCAGTAATAGACTGCATGTGTGACAGCACTGAGAGGGCTGTTAGATGTTTGTATATGCAAATACACTGCATGTATGAACAAGAACATGGCCCATTACAGTTGCTCATGTTTTTTTCTGAAATGACTGCTCTTGGTCTTGATCTTCCCCCTTCTTAAAAACTTTCAATGACCTGTGACCTCTTTTTCCACAGCAACTGAACACAACAGCAGCACCTGAAGCAGACACCAATGTGTTTTATCTTGAACCTGGATGTTGATAAATATCTGACACTTGTGTCAGCGTGGAAGTCACATATATGTAGAGTACAATGCTGTCCTGGTGCAGCACTGAAAAAACCTCCTCAGGATAGTATGGAACTCTGAGAAACATGAAGTTGTATGTTGTTATGGTGAATTTGTATGAAGGAGCAGATCAGGTGCGTAGCCAGCAATGGGCCTGGGTGGGCCAGTGCCGCCCAGACGAATCATTGGCCCACCCATCCACGTCCGAGGAAAAGGTTTTAAAATAACGTTACATGTTTGAAAGAAGACCTATTATGCTCATCAGGTTTTTTTTAATGCGATATGTAGGTATATATATCTATTTTTTTTTTTTTTTTTTATGTGACCAGACCCCAGAGCAGTTGTTGTTGTTGTCATGGTTACAGTTACGTGCGTGACGTGCAGCGGGCGCACCGCAACTGCCAAAAAGCCAACGAAAGAAAACACAGCCCAGCAACTATTGTCAGTTAGCTAAGCCAGTGGACCTTTAACTCCAGTTGACATAGGCTAGGAAAATAATGAAACAAAGTAATTTAATGTCATATTTTAAACGAGCCAGACTCGAAGAAGATGCCACACCACTGCCTCGAACATCCGAGCCCACACAGCCCGGTATTACGGACTCCGCCTCCAATACGGTTAGCCCAACAAGCCCAGTCGCTTGCTCCCCACCACCAGAGCTCCCTCCCGCGCAGCCTGACTTGGCTTTGCCTACCGATTTATCGGCAATATTATAATAATTATTTAATATTTATTTATTTATTTAATTATAATATTTTGTGTACATGCTTAAGTGTTCCCTGACATTTGGTTCTTTGCAACTTTGTGCAATAAAGTGGTTAAACGGTGCTGTGCACTGTATGAAATGCACTGTCCTTTTTTCTGAGAAAATATGGCCCATCCAATTTTGTACTGGCCCACCCAAGATAAAAATTCTGCCTATGCCACTGGAGCAGATGCTGATGTTTCTGACCTAAGATCAGTATCCTCCTGTAGTTTAGCTCTGTTCTGGATTCCACCATCTCCTGAGAGAGTCGTGTCTAACTTGCTCTGTTTTTAGCTGCTTGGCTGTCCTCTGGAGTCTGTATCCATCAGTAAGAGTGTGAAATGAGGTGAGAGCAATGAGACTGAATCCAACCAGTAAACTACACCTGCAAGCAGGTATGAACAGGGTCCAAGCCTTTGACACCACTTGCTCTGGTGCAAGTCGGTCTCACAGGTGTGTTTTTGGTGAAATGCAAAACCTTTTGCAACCTTTTTTCGCTGTCGAGAGATTCTGTCTGCCAGGTTGCTCGCCATTTGGACTTGGGGCCCAGGTTTCTGTCTGAGGTACATGCAGGGGCCTGTATCAGCCCTCAGAGTTTCACTGCATCATCTCATACAGTTTAGGCTGCTGTTTGACATTTACTGTTGGAAAAATAATCAAACTCTGAATGGAATCAGTAGGAATTTAAGTTCCTGCATGGTGTCCTTGTATGCATGGTCCCCAGCTCCACTGGCCTTGGTCACCTAATTAACAAGGCATAAAACCAAAACATGTCTTAAAAATGCAGCATTGGGTTGTGTGACACTGAAAGATCAACACTGCAACTTAAAAGCTATACAAACAGACAAAACCTATCAAAAGATGGGCAGCAAATACTCACAACACAACCAATCGCACAAATACGCTAAAAATAGCATGCACAACTACAGAAGAGTTTCCAATCCAGACTTGTTGTTCAATGGTTTGTGTGGTTTGATGCTATAGTAGTAAATGTCACTGTGTGAATTGAAATAATATAATAGTATGTAGTTGAAAGCTGTCAATGCAAAACATTGCTTATTAGTTTCAAAACAGCGCCCCCCCCCCCCCCCCCCCCCCGATCAATGGTTTCATCCACTGCCTGCTGCTCTGCTCCTGTACTCACACACTGGTTGTTTCCTGATAGTACTCTCAGGAAAAGGAGACAGAGGACAGAGCAGGACATGGAAGGACAGACAGCAGGAGACAGTCAGACCAGGACTCTCAGGTTAAGCCTGTTAAAGATCACCTGTGTGTGATTAAGAGAAGAGCAGATGTGCTTGACTTGTGGAACAGTTATGCAGCTGTGGAGCCTGTACTGCCGGCTGTAAGTCTTTGTAACCCATGTGACGCGTTCACGCATTGATGGAGATATTTCATGAATTTGTCTCATTTCTGAAGTCACAGTAAATTGAGCCTTCAGGGAAGGCTGGGGAGATTGTCATCAGTGTTAGCTGACAAACTACCCCTGCTGCAGCATTGTACCTCTGGAGCTGTGTGTTGTGTGTGTCTGTGTATTGGAGGCCTTTGACCCATGCTGCCTGTTCTTACCTGCTCTACACACCACCTGCCCTGCAGCAGTGTATTGTCTCATGAAGGGTTAAGTCTGGAGCAGCTTTTCCTCTGGCCTGATATTACTCTGAGGCCTGGTTGTTTTCCAGGTCGGCTGAGGTGCCCTGCACTGTTTGCTGCTGTTTACGTCCACTTCAAACAAACTACAGCCAGTTGTAATCCCCCAGAATTCAACAGGGCCTGTTCACTAAGTCAGGTTAAACACTGAGGCTTGGCCACAGACTTAGTTTGTAACCTCACTGTTTGTAAAAGGTGAGATATGCAGAGGCGGACAAAGCCCACAGCTCCATTACTTGAGTCAAACATGACAGCAATACAAGTGAAAATTATTTGGGCAGATCTTTACTTACAGTGTCTCAGTGAAGTCAGGCCAAGCCCTAGTGTTCACACAGTTACACAGTGTTTCCAAGATGAACGCTCAAATGCTCCAGAGGTGGCTGTAGAGACTGGTGTGGAGTGATGTTTTGTGAGTGAAAAAATCAACCCGTTCTCGAGAAATATGTTGACCAGTTGATGTTTGGTCAATATGGTGAAAATCTGCTTTCCTTTGAGACCTTTAATATTTCATATATTAAAGCAATGATGGTCCAAACAGGAGCAGTGGATCTGAAGATCTCATACAGTAGATGTCTGCTCAGCCCACTGTCTGCGTGCCTACATGTTATACACCACTGGAAAGCTAATTTTCTTGAGATTTGAACGGCATAACTGCAGGCTCAGTAAACAGTAATGTCAGACTAGTCACAAACACCAAAAAGTATGCAACTCAACTATAATGCCTCACAGTATTCCAAGGACAGAAGAAACTCCAACAAAAATGGCCTTGTTACATCAGCAAGGGTCCAGTAAATGTAATCCACAAAAATAGTTAGTCCACACAAAGCCTTACATCCGTAAGACACAATGTTCGCTGCCCCACACTTTCTTATTTCCCATCTCATTCCAGAACATGCGCTTCAGCTGGGAGCAGCAAAGTCTGGTAGCTCTGAGTTTTTACTCAACCTTTGCTTTATTTTTGTTGTGTTTTTGTATGGTTTTGTCGTATTGTGTCAACTACTGATGGACACTTCTGTGGGGAGAGGAGATTCTTCAGGAGAGGAGCTTCTGTCACTGAAAATGGAGCAAGTCTGGAGGATGCCACCCTGTTCCAACTGGATGAGGAGCTGCTTTCGTGGTTGCTGTGCTGGTGGTGCAGAGGTTGAAGGCTTGGAAGTGGAGATGTACTGTAGGTCCTTTCTGCCGTCAGTCATCATGCAAAATATCAACTCTCTGCCCAACAAGAGTGATGAGGAGCTGGAGATATAGATGAAGACTCAGGAAGTAGACATTTTTTCAAATCAAAACAATACTTGTGTACATCCCACCAACGGCTACTGCTGAAGTTCCATGTGAAGGTCTCCATGAAGTCATTGCTAGGATACAGACTAAACATCCTGAGGCACTTGACTTCAGTCATGTCTCCCTGATGGACTCACTGAGGATGTGGTGGAGAGACACACGCTGGTGGAGGCCATTCTGAACAACTCAGATCATCCTCTTCATAACACCTTGATGGACCAAGAAAAGAGTGGTGTTGGACGGCTCCTCTCTCTTCACTGCAGGACGGAGAAACATAGAAGATCCTTTGTACCTTCAGCCATCAGGCTTCTTCATTCTTCTGCAAATGGTTGATGAGCTGACAGACAAATGAATTTCCCTTTGGAGATCAATAAAGTAATTCGTATTCGTATTCGTATCTATTATGGATGGAGCTTGGATATATTAGCCATGTTGTGACATTCAGACTTACTTTGGGTGTGCCTTTTTAGGCGTTTTAGGTGAAAATTGCAAGAATTTTAATGAGTTAATCAAACAGATTGCATCATTAAAAGCTGCTGATATTGAATTGAATGTAAATCACTGTGGCTGAGACCCCTGTCAGCTGTCTTTTTTTCTCTGCAGCATCTCTGAGCTGGCATAGTGAAACATCATCACATTATCCGAAGGCAGTGGGTTGTAAGCTGCTATCCAAGACGCTGGAGTTTCAGTGGGGATTTGGCCACATCTCTCACCACCAGTTCCAAACATACAGTAAAGTACAACAACAGACACACTTCAGACATGTAGTAGACCTGTGATGGATATGATTTGCATTAATAGTATTAAAAAGCTGCTCAGTATTATAAAGCTGCTCAGTGTGTCAGCAGCAGCTTGAATTGCAGCTGTTAATGGAGAGAAAGAGCGGGATGAGGGGCAGAGTGTAATCTGGGAACCATACTGTACAAGATGAACAGCAACAATGAAAGAGGAAGTAGTGGTGATTTAGGAAGTTGTACACGAGATGACCGGGGTGTGTGGTGGGAATCTCCAGTGCTTCACAATTGTGTTGCTGTGGTTAAGAGTATGCCTACATGGGCCTCAGAGAATGTAATAGTGTTCCTGTAAGTGTGTAACAGAGTGTGTTTCCTGAGCTGAACTGTTAACACAGCAGAAAATCAGGAATTGAGAAGTTGTGAAATGGTTGTTCTGACCCCAGGATGTTAGGACGCTGCCTTGTGATGCCTTGTGAGCTAAAAAGTGGTGACTGAAGACTGACTAACTTCACAAAAATGGAAGATTGAATTTTAGAAAGAGTGGAAACTTTGGTCAGACCTGTATATAGTTGTTCTGTGTTGGCTGTGATTTATTACCTTCAGTCTGCACAGTCTCACTCACTTCCTGTCTGTGTTTTATTGGTTTTCATTTCTAAGTAAAATGCAGAACTCCATCTGAATCATCGTTCCTCATAATCCACTGCAGACAGGAAATGTGTGTCTGCAATTGAGGAATCTGCTAATCTTCCTTATCTACTATATATAAAGCAAACACATTTTCCATGGCGGTGTTATCAAACGTGACGGCAAGAGTTCCTGTCCTCCTGCTTCTCTACTGTCGTCATCCTTCCCTCCACATCAGCCTGCTGCAGAAAGTGGAGGTGAAGTTGGATCCAGTCCAGCTGCCCTGCTCCTGTCAGATCCATCCGACACTGCAGACACCAATGGAGTGCTTTTATTCCTGTGCACTGGTGCCAGTCAGAACGAGACTTCATGTTGTCAGATGGTCTGTCCTTTACTCATGAATGTGAAAGCAGCACCTTATCTTTAGCTGTGTCTTATGTCAGGGGCTGCATCATTGGAGGCTGAGGTCCTTCCTAATGATGTAGGAAAATATTGATACATTAAAATATTGCGATATCTTATAATAATGTGATCCTATCAATTTTTTGAAGCTCTGTGTCAATGTTTTGTCAACCGCTTACATGATAACGTCGATTTTGTGTTTTTATTTAACCCTCTGACGGTGATCCATTTGTTAAGATTACACAAAAATAGAGCTGTTATATGAAGCAGATGTCAGATTACACAAACTTATTTTCTATGATGTAGGATGATACACAAAAACCACAGCAAGAATTGACACACTTATAATGATAAAGCGATGTAGTTATGACATTTTATATGGAAAGGTCAGGTTTCACTGTGATGTCATGATGTGCAGCAGCTCTCAGTACTGACTCTGTTGGAGCTGAAGAGTGTTTGAGGAAATGCTGAACTTACTTGAACTCATCTGATGTGGTGATGAGACAAATGGCTGTGGGATTGAAGGTCAATGTGCTGAATGACCAGAGCCAGGAAAAGAGCGGTGGCTGTGTTTATCTGTAACTCCAGTGTGCGTGTGTGTGTAGGAGGTTGTTTCAGTCACACTGTTGTCTCATCTGCAGCTCTGTTAACACCAACAGGTCCCTGTTGATGCCAAGCTACACTAACCAACCATTCACAGATGAATTAAAGTGTTTTCATGACCATTGTCGTAAAATGCAGAATAAAAATCATTTTCCTCATCCCAGCTCCTGCTGCAGCTGCTGTGTGTTTGCTCAGGGACCTCTGACTGAAAAACACACACTGACCCCAGTCTGACATTATGGATGACCAGCACTAATCTAATGATATGATATGATATGATATGATGATAATGTAATAATAACAGTTACAGGTGTAATTCTTTATATGACAATACTCACATACTTGACATCCTAAGGGCAGGGCTTTTACTTTGAAGTATGATGAAGATTATTTATATTGCACCAAATCATCAGGCAGTTTGCAGTGTGAAGTCAAAGCAAATTAACGAGAAACCCAACAGTTCCCACAAAGAGGAACACTTGGTGATGGAGGAGGGGAGAGGAGAGAGAGAGGGAGGATGGAGCAGGAGTGAGGGGGCCACGGGCCATTTTGCCCCCAGTTTAGCCAAGAATGCCCCCAAAACTCATGTTATATTAGCCTATATTTTTTTCCGCTATGCAGTTTACATCAAGGAGCGGCTTGCCGCTACTGCGTCTGCCCCAAACACACACACACACACACACACACACCACACACACTCTGTATCGCTCCCTCTGCTTTGTCATTTGAAATGAGAAGTGGCACCGGAGGAGCGGTCCTGCCAGTCGATCGTTTAAAATCCCCGACTGAAAACAGTCGTCCGTCAGTTAGAAATAACATGGCAGACTGTAATGAGAATCGGTACCGGAGAATATTGTAACGATATGGCTTCTCATCACGGTGGTACTGTTCAATGAAGTGCTCCTCGCTGAATGGGAGCAAAGTCTCCTCTCACAGCGTAAAACTGCACAAATATTCTCCGGTACCGCTTCTCATCAGAGTATGTGCTGTTGTTGGTATTACTTGGTAAATTACCTGCACTTGTTGTGTTCCTCCACAAACAAGAGAAACCTGAGATGTGGCAGAGGTTGTGAAGTTCTGCTGATGGCGATGGGCTGTTGCTCTTGATGGGCTGTTATGTGAAAAAGATTTACCCAACTGTCTAATGAACTGTGGAGTCAAACACCAAGACAGACAGTTTGGCTGGTTACATATTACTGATTGCTCTTTGTGTGTTTGAATGTCTGAAGTGGGCTCACATGGACTGATATGAGCTAACATCACCTCCTTCCAAACACCAGTCAAAGTTTTGCAATGTTTGAATCAGAATCCAGAGCCAGTAACTGGTTCACTGCTGAGCCAGACACAGAGTTGAAACCAGTTTTGTTATAGCTGTTGAAAAACTAGAAGCTGCTGATTGGTTGAGACCTGATTAGATCTGATGCATCTTGCGTTAATACTGATTGTTGGGCTGATGTCTCAGACTCTGTTCTTTCAGGTTTTTGCCCAGTTGAGTGAAGCCTGCTCCTTCTCTTCGTCTTCCTCCTCCTCCTCTTCCTCCTCCTCCTCCTCCTCCTCCTACCATTTGTCCTGGTTGCACCCCACCCTGCTAATCTCTACTTTTGTTGGAGGCTCAGGTTTCAGGTCTTAAGTGGACTGGTAACTGCACTGAAAGCCTGTGAAATGGAATAAAGGGCTTGTAATCAGTGAGGGCTTCTACAGGCTCCAAGAGGTCCTGAGATCACATAGAAAACTGCCAGTCTATGATTTGGAGTGTAAGTTACCCACAAGTAATTTTGAGAAGCAGAGCACCACATGACCATGGCGTGTGGTGTTTCCTCCTTAAGCCTAGTTATTCAAATTGAAAAGCCACATATTACTTAATCCAGGCTGTCAGGAAGAATGATGGAGTTCAACATCTTACACACACACACACACACACACACACACACACAGACCTGCACTTACCCCTCACCTATTTCCCATCACACACTCAGTTTCACCCTCTTCAACAGGTGGGTGTGGTGATGTATGGAGAGGTTGGCAGCTGTGTTTATCTTGTTCTATCTGTGGGTAGGCCTTGTCAGTTTGTGCAGGGGAACATTAGAACTGCTGAGTCATGTTTACTGAACCTTCCTCCTCCGTTGTCCTCAAACAGTTAAGTAATGAATCACAGTGTTTTCCATACAATATTTGTGCCAACTAACCCAACTTTTTGTCACACCTTCATCTTCTTATATGAATGGAAGTAACAATGCAGCCTTTCTAACTTTTCATTCAAGTTAATGTTAGCTTGTGTTGCGCCAGTGTGTGATAACTGTCAAAATCTTCCAATATATAGTTAGTTCTAAATAACTGGCAGCATCATGACACATATGAACTTTAGAAAAACTCTGTCTCTATGACATCAGTTCCTGTGACTGTCACATTGGCTTCTCTGCTCGACAGTTCTTTGTGTTTGTGTGGTGCTTCTGACACTGATGGGAAAATGAGAAAATACACTGTTCTTTTCAGTTTGTGCGTATGGGCACTTGAGACTGGTGAAGGTGAAAACCTGAGAGCTTACAATTATGTTTCTGAGGTTTCCTCTCCCTCAGGCCAACCCAAGTGTTTACAGTGTGTGTGTGTGTGTGTGTGTGTGTGTGTGTGTGTGGTGGGTGGAGGGCAGTTGATGTGTTTGACTCTGTGTCAGAGGCTAGATTTGATGGTACGTGTTTGGTCAGTGTGAAGGTTCAGATAGAGCCGTATGGGCTTCTCTGATAAGAAGTGTAATGTTATTCTGTAAACTGAAGCTCCTCCCAACTTCCTGTGTGTCTCTGCAGGTAGCCAATCAGACATTCCACACAGACCGGCCCGACCTCCCTGAGTGTTTCCAGCTGTCGGTCCTGTCATGGCTGCCGTGTATCTTCCTGTGGGCCGTCTTCCCCATCTACTTGTTTTATCTGAAGAGGAACAACAAAGGTTACATCATGGTGTCCATTCTCAACAGGTTCAAAACGGTGAGACTGCATTCACTCATTGTAACTGGTTAATAGACTTTACACTGTTGGTCACATTCACCAATTCACTCACATTCATACAGTGATTTATGCACCTGCAGGGCTTGATAGCTAACCATTCACACATTCACACACATCAATAACACATTGGGGAACAAGTGCGGGTTCAGTGTCTTGCCCATGGACACTTCAACATTGTGGGACAACAAGTAGGCTCCTCCGCTCACTTGAGCTGTAGCGTTACAAACCAGAGCACACCTGTGACAAATCAAACATACAGCTAAGTAATGTCAGATAACACTGGAGATGTGGTAAATTGTAATTACGATTCTGAATTATTATATTTCATTACATTTGAGTCACATAAATGAAGTTATATTGGGAACTTCCATTCAGAGGAAATACTCGACTGCAGTCAGAGGTTCAGCAAAGCTAACAGGCTAACCTATGAAAACACAGTTAAGATAGCTTTCATTTCTAGCAGCATAAGCTGTTCTGAAGAGTAATAGGCTGGCCCCGTCATGTTTGTGTCTGAATGAAGGATGTCAGTAACGTTGAATTTGACGATTCCATGCGGTATTTTTGTCTCTCTCATATGACTTAAGTAATAATGGGTTCACCCTAAAAATTCTATAGAAATGTAAAATGATGGGAACTATTAATGAGAACTATAAATATTATATGCCTGTCCTAGACTACAGTAGCTCTGCACCAAAAACTTTATGGAAAGCAGCAGACATTCTGGGATGTGTCCTGCAGGACACACGTCCTTGTGTGTCCACTGTTCAGTCCAACTGAGGGCTTCTGTTGTACCTGGTGCATGTGTAGTGTGTAGTGGTCAGAATAGAGTGGTCAGAATGAATATCAGTATAAGATTTAAGATCTGTCTAACCTAAAGTCAGTTGGTCAAATCTACTTTTCTCTATCCCATGTCTCAGCTGCCCGCTTGATTGTAACGGCAGTATAAACAGGATGAATTTGAACCTGATATTGCTGCTGCTTTTCATGCATTAGTTTAACATCTGATCACCTCATCAGTGGACTCTTCCACGATGATCTGCAACCAACAAACACTGTACATACATGCAGATTTACTACCTGAAACAATCTCCACTGTTCTCTGTTATCTGGGTAACAACTGTGCCATTTTATGGAGCAACGTGGTTTGATCAGCACTTTATAATAATGATGTTCAAGGTGTTCCAGACCAGCAGTGGACAGGACTTCCCTTCCTTTGTGTGTTTTTCACTGTTTCATGTGTCCTCTGTCTCACTGTTTGTCAGGTGTTTGGCCTTGTGTTGTGGGTTGTGTGTTGGACAGATCTGTTCTACACATTCCATGAGCTGCGGCAGGGACACAACCAGCCACCCATCTACTTCATCACTCCACTGGTTCTGGGCATGACAATGGTGAGATTTTTTTATGCTGTCCATCAGTTAACAGTGACAGTAACAGTGTGTGGCTCTGTGGTTTCATCTGACACTCAGCAGCTCTCCGAGATCCAGAGATCAAATTTGTGGTCAGCGTGTTCACCAGTCATACCCGTAAAAGTAGACGATTTTGAATAAGTTTGAAAGCAGCATTGTCCCACCATGCGTATTTTACTGTGGAATTATACAAACATATTTTACCTATGCAAATACAGAGATGCCATCACAGGACACAGCCACCGAACCTGCAATGTAAAAAACAAACACTGTTAGTAAGACAGGCTTAATTCTGTTGACAAACTAGTTACTGTATAAAATATTTTTATATATATATATGAAGGAAAAAGCTGAGGTGAAATGTCTCAGTCATCCAAATCTATTCATTTTGTGATATATATTAAAATACTCAGTCGTACAAGTAACAAATTCATTTTGTTGTTTGTTTGTTTGTTCATTTCACAAACAAATTCTTGGTCCTCTTTGCAAAGTACATGTAAATGAAAACCCTGCTTCACTATGTATCCTCTATGTTTATGACCTGAAGGCTTCAATTCTCCACTTCACTGCTTAAGCTTTTATACTGGCTGCAGACTGGCTCCAGACTGATTGTGATGAGTTCAGAGAAACTTGCCTGCTTGAGCAGATAAATGCTCTTCTCCACAGTGAAGTGAAGTAGCAATGAGACTTCTGTTTACACAGGAGGCTTCAGGCACACTCACGAACACTGTTACACAAATCTACACCTGGACAACACATGCACACACAGTCTGTGATCTGAAGCAGTTTATGGGTCCGGGGCCTCACCCTGGGCCTGACAGAGGGATTCAGACTGCATTTTACAACTAAAAGTCATCAGTGAGTGGTCATGAAAACTGATCCTGTTTGAGAACTAAAGGGAATCGCACAATAGAAAGCTGTATAGATGGTAAACAAAGGAATATCAGGTATTGTGTGGTGAACCATATGATGACACATTCATTGTCTGTAAATTCAATGTAGAAAGAGTTTAGAATAACAGTACTGTACTGTCATTATCCCTGGTTAGCTTGGCAAGCATCACTCAGCATGCTCTTCTTCTTTAGCTGAAGGTGCTTTAAGTTTTGGGCCAGTATTTTATCATATAAAGTACCACAGTATGTGCCTGAATAATTTTTCATAATTATTATTATAATAACATTTAACATAAACGATTAATGTAGTTATTTTATTTTTTGCATTTTGTCCATTGTATGTTATTGCAACATTGGACGGGGGTTGGGGCTGGACTATATTGAGATATTAAATTTTAGATATCAGGTCAGGAATTTCATCATTTGTCTTTGATGACACAACAATTTTTAAAACACAAAGGTCACTGAGTGATGCCTAAATACATAACTTGATTTGTGTTTGAGGAAAAAAAAACTGTCATCATGTTTCAGTTTACCAGAATATATAATCATTCAATCAGTTCAGTCATTTTGGAGAAACCCTCAGCAGATCAAGGTAAATAATAGTCATTAGGGAAAAATTCCCTCAATCATTTGTGCAGCAAAGTTATTACTGCTCTGAGATCACACCATGGCTGTCATGTCTCTACCCTGCCCAGTACCTGCTCTGCTGTCACATGAGAACATGGTGCAGTCCTGCTGCAATCAAACCATGAAGGGCAAGTTCACTTTTCTGTTGACTGAGGGAGTGTGTTGTCTCAGTAAAGAGGGTTACAGTGGTAACCAAAGGATGGCCAGAACTGTAAAGAAGGTAAACCACCAACATAAAACAGAATAAACAACAAGCAGGAGGAAAAATTGCATGAAAGGAGCCAGCATTATGTTAGCAAGCAATGTTAGTAAAACACAGTTCAGAGGTGATTCAGTGTGGTTATCTGTCATATGATGATAAATTCCAAATCTGCTTTCATCAGGTTTGATTAACATTGTTATTTTATTTACAAATGGAATGAAAAACACACAGTTTGACCAATCAGCTGTCTGAAGTCTGAGATCAGTTGATTAACTGAGTCAAGTCTGGTGTGCTGCTGCTTGGTTTGAACAAAAACCTGCAGCCACTCAGCCCTTTGTGGAATTGGTTTGAAATGCCTGGAGGAAGTGAATGAACAATGTGAAATCAGAAGTCCCAAATTTCTGTCCTATTCATCTTTAAAAAGTTTTGACCTGTCACACTCAGTCACTGAGCAGGTGATGACAGGAACATCTGTTGGGCTTTAGAGGGACATTGCTACTGGCCCAGGTGACCAATACCAACAAACAGCACTTGTTCAGAGTTACTGTAGGAAGTACTATGGAGTACAGTCAATATTATGTTCCATATCAGTTTTTACTTCCTGTCTGACATTGCACTTTTTGGTGCCTGTGTTCCCCAGCAGCAGTAACAGTGCGGCTGGGAGTCAGACAGAGCAGTGCTCCTGGAGACCTGGTCCAAGTCTTTGCTGAGGTCACATCAAGTTACACAGTCAGCGTGAAAGACTGACCCAGTCAGAGTATGATTGTGTTGGCTAATGTAACTCTGTCCCCCCTCCCTCCCTCTCTCCCTCTCTCCCTCCTGTCTTCAGCTGCTGGCCACATTCCTGATCCAGTTTGAAAGGTTACGTGGGGTTCAGTCCTCAGGGGTCCTCTTCATCTTCTGGTTCTTGTCTGTGCTGTGTGCCATTGTGCCTTTCCGCTCCAAGATTCTGCAGGCATCCAGCCAGGTACACACTATACACTACACACTACACACACACACACAACACTATTGCCCATCATCTCATCTCCCTTGTTGTTATTCTGCTTCTCTTGCTCAGTCTTCTTGAACACTTGATCAGTCAAGTCAGTCTCTGGCCCTCCTCCCCCCTCCCCTGCCTTGCTGTCTCAGTAGTTAGTGTGCAGCTTACAGTGGAGTTGATGTTTTGGTGGGTCAGCCCAGGACACCACTAAGCAGAAAGCGAAGAGGGAATAGTGGGCCTGTTGTTCAGAGCAGACTTATCTCACCTCCAGCTCTGTGTGGCTCTCTAACAGAGCCACAGCACGCTCCTAACAAAATCTGCTCGCAGTGAAGAGAGATGGGTGGACAGACTGTAGGGAAACAAATACGCACAAAAGACAAGACAAGGAGCCATATTACACTCTGATGATCATGGGGATTGATAAATAAATAGCCATGACCTCGGTATTTACTGAGTTAGGTGCTGAGAGTTCTGGCTTTCAGACCTGCCGAGCTATAATCTACTGGAATTACAAGACTCCCAGATAAGTCGCCTTTACTGCTGGGAGCCAAGTGGTCGGTGACCTACTAAACATTTCTACTACCAAGGCTGAAAACTAAACTGTTGTATAAAGGCAGAAAATAAGTTGTTTTCTTGTGCTTTCACAATGAGAACTGGTTTTTAAATTGTTGTGTCAGAGTGCAGAAGATGTGTCTGACTGTTGTCAGAGTCTGTGGCATTAATCATCAAAGTTTAAAGCTTTCCAAACCACTCCTTCTTTAAAGACAACTGAAAATTCCTATTCCTATAAAGTCTGTCTTATAATTTCTTGTGGCTGCTGTGGTGTTAATGGTATCACCAAGAGCAGTACTTACACGAGGAAGACAGACTGGTAGATACACACAGACAGACGGTGTGTGAGGTTGTGAGCTGAGCAGCCCTGTGCTGGGGTCACAGCAGGTCACTGCAGCCCTGTTCTGCTATAATCAGACCGGTCCAGACAATAGGTCCACATTCATATATGACTAAAGTGAAAAGTGAAGTGATTTTGTCCATGATGCCACAATTCATAATCATTATCATCTGATTTAGATGATTGTGTGTATGATTGAGGTAGAATATTTCTTTGGTGTAACAATGCTTCTTGGCAATAAATGTTATACCATTTGAAAGCCTGTTTATTTTCCTTTCAAATGGTACCACATTTGTAATGAACATGAATTTGTGGGATGAGCAGCAGAGCTGAGTATGTGGGTTGTGCCCATGGAAAAATTGCCCCATGTCTGCCCATGTCACAATATTTAAATCTTGACGCCGTAGTCTTTCAGGCATTTGAGTAGGAAAATCTCCTATACTCTGACATGCCTAATTTCCCTACCTGTAAACACGCTGAGAGACATGTACTTTTGTTCATTTCAGAGTGAAGTGACAGACAAGCTGCGATTCTCCACCTTCTACTTGTACTTCAGCCTGGTGCTGTGTGAGCTGATCCTCTGCTGCTTCAATGAGAAACCCCCTCTCTTCTCCAGCGTTGTCACAGACCCTGTGAGTCTAACCTCTATTGTCCAGTGTAACCTCACAGTGTGTTTATGTCCTGCTGCTGCTGACCAGTCAGAGTGCTGTGAGGCCACCTCCATGCCTGTCATAGCAGGTCACCATCATTCACGCAGAGTCATGTATTAGTTGCTGCTGCACCTCCTTGTCCTGGTTTAACCTCTCTGGCCCGTTCTCACTGTCTCCTCAGAACCCCTGCCCTGAGACCACTGCAGGTTTTCTCTCCACCATGACATTTTGGTGGTTCACGAGGTGGGTGTGTGCCTCTTTAAAACTGCTCCCAGCTACACAAACACATACTTTGTTGTACATATGGAGATTTTCTTTGGCTATACAAAGCTTACAGTACAAAGTGAGTCTCTGGTTCCTCTTTTTCCCACAGGTGCATGTCCTAAAATGTGCACAGTAGGATGGACAGATGGATAGTTCTTTCTCTCTACCACCCCTCCAAAATAAGGCCTTGCATTCTGTATACACTGCCTTTTTATTTGTGGGATTTTCCATGATAAAATGTTACATAACTGGTGCTCCAATCGATCGACGACCCGATTGGCATTAGCCGATTTGCATAGTATCGGAATTGATCGGACTTGTCATTAATGGCCGATCAAAAGAGATGATCGTATGACACAACACATGTGAAGACTCGTACAACAATCAGAAAGTTCAGTGTGAAACTCTGTCAAATAAAAAACAAGTGAAACTAGTGCAGACTCTGCATGGTGTGGACTCTGATGAGAAGACTTTGCTCTCATTCAGCGAGGAGCACTTCATTGAACAGTACTGCCGTGATGAGAAGCGGTATCGTTACAATATTCTCCGGTGCTGCTTCTCATTGTAGTCCGCAATTTTATTTCTAAATGACGGACGGCTGTTTTTCAGTCAGGATTTTAAACGATCGACCGGCAGGACCGCTCCTCCGGTGCCACTTCTTGTTTGTGTGGCGGGGGGGTCGAATATTCGAAAAATAATCAATCAGTTCCCGGCGATTATTGAATAGTGTTTTTGCTTGAAATGCCCATCCCTAATTACAGCAGGCTCTAGAAAGGGTATAATGTTGCACACGGTGGTGCACATAGAACTGTTTAATTTATTTTTTTTTTATAAAATATCATTTGTTTTCCCACAGGAAGAGAACATTTAAATCTGAGTCTTGAGCTGAGCCTCAACCATGTGGAATGTTGCATATTCCAGCAAATAAAAGAGTTGCCAATTCATGATACTCTCTAATCTCTTTAATTTAATAGTGCTTAATATACAGTGTCAAGAATAACTTAAATAAATGAATAATTAACGCTACACTATACACACTTCAAATTCAAATAGAGGCTGTGTGATCGGTATCAGTGATACTGATTTCAGTGATCAGTGATTGGCCCCATAAACCCTGATCGGAGCACCCCTAAACAACACATTAACATTTAAGCACTACAGGCAATTTAGAATGGGCAATCAACCTATTGCATATGTTTTTGGACTGTCGGGGAAACCAGGGAACCCTGAGAGAACCGGGGGAGAACATGCAAACTCCACCCAGAAAGACTTCAAACCCAGAACCTTCTTCCTGAGAGGCAGAAGTGCTAACCACCACAACCACTCTGCTATTTTGATAAGCAATAACTATTTATTGGAAATCTCTCAGCCATATCCCAAACTCCAGCCAAGAGAGGCTCTCTTCTGGATTGGCTGATACTGACCTGTTGTTACTAGAGCTCCAGAGAGAAGCCTGAGAGAGGAGATGTACAGTAAAACTACAATGAGAAGGTTTTTGGTTGGTGAAACTACAAATATATTTTCCTATGATTCAGTCTCATGATGTCTGTTAATGTCTGTTAATTGTCCTTCTTCTGACAGGTGTTCAGCATCTCCTTTGCTTTTTTTCCTCATGCTAGAAAATAGTTGAAGCCAATTCCTGGTGGAATCCAGTCCACTGGTACATATAACAATCACCAAAATCAGGAAAGCAGTTCTTACTAAGTTCTCTGTGAAATAAGAGAATTTTAGTTTTAGAATCAATTTCAGCTGGTGAATGACACATGTAACAGTAATGAGGCAGGTCCGAGGTACAGTGAGGCAGATGCAGGCTGGACAATGTACCAGGTTGAATTAAAGTGCACTTTCCTTCTCTTAGCATGGCCATTAAAGGCTACAAGGTTTCCCTCGAGGCCAAAGATCTGTGGTCCCTGAACCAGCGCGACAGTTCCAAGGTGATGGTGCCGAAGCTCCTCAGAGAATGGGAGAAGGAGCAGCTCAAATCCAGGAGGTATGTTCCTTCTGTACAGTACAACACAGTATTCTCTGGTGTGTCATCACTCATAAAAGCTACGCTGTGTTTACATCCAAAGACAGAGCATCATTGTTAGAAATATGGACTACACACAGCTGTTCATGCCAGAGGCGCACTTCTCTTTCTCTTTCACTGGTCAACAAGCTCCTGTGATAAGTTGATCTGTGTGTGTGTGTGTGTGGCAGTCATGCTTTGTTAAACTGTGCCAGGCAAATGGAATTTTGTATTCACTTATTTATATATATATATTTTTTACATTAGTGGGAAAACCAGTCAAATATGGCCTTGACATTTAACATTCAATATATAATATATATATATATATATATATATATATATATATATATATATAATATATTAAAGTAGTATCCACCTCTGGTTACACCACTGCTGTCAGTTCACCTGTGACAGTGTTAACCACTGTAACACCGTACCACCCTGTTATAGTAGTATCACATTTCATTAATTCTGCCACAGTTTTGTTTAGCTTCCTTTGTATACAGGGCTCCTGTACCTTTTTTTACTTAAAATTTCCTTTTCATTCATGATACTCACACACCACACCACACACCACCTGTAATAACAGATACCAGATTCTTTGAGCCGCATGCCCTTCCACATTTTACCAGTGTTAAAAAACAAACAAAAAAAAAAAAAAAACAGCAAATTTGCACATGCACAAGTACTGTGGATGAGAATGCCCCCATTTCGGGGCAGTCTGGAGCTCTAGTATGTAACAGACCAGTTGACTTTCACTGTCAGTGCCTGAGCTGCTGATTTCAGAGAGAGAGATGTTCCACAGAAACACTTGTGATTCAACACTGTATCTCAGGAGGGAGGAGGGACAGACTGAGACAGTGGCTCCTGTAACATGTCTGATTGGTGGAAGGAGTAATGAGGAGGGGGTGATTCTGGTTTCTGCTTTTGTTTTCTTGGAAATCCAAGTTTAGATATTGCCATTGTCAGTAGGGGTGCAACGGATCAATAACCTCTCGGATCAGATTACGTTTTTTTTAGTCACAGATTGGATCATTTTCAGAGCAGAGGGGGGAGCCAGGTGTGTTTTTTTTTGGCGGGGGGGCGGGGGGTTAGTACACATGTCGGTAGAACAAACAATTGTTTTGTTGTTGTTGTTTTTGTGTGTGAAGTACAGCTGCTGATATGAGCAGTGTTTTTTTTTTTAAATTGCCCGTTTATTCTGCTGGGGCGGTGCACCTATGTTCCCACACTACACGCACAACTTTTCCGACCGATCTGCAGACCGCTTGTGTGCTGATCCGTGGAGAGTGGTCGGAACGGATCACAAATCAACAATGATCTGTTGCACCATTAATTGCCAGTTTCACTCGGTGTTCATGTCAGAACAGAGCAAAAATGTTGCTTTTTAGTGAACAGTATTGTGTGTACTGTGTAGGGACATGGTGATGATGACAATGGGCACAAGTGACAGGATGGCTTCATCTAATACATGCAACAGGCACCTACAGTACTTACAGCATGCTGCAGACATGACAAAGAACACATGGAACTCTTTGTTCTTTGTTGTAGTGCTGTTGCTCTGATGTGTTTTGTTTGGTTTGTAATGTCAGAATCTGTCCTCCTCCTCTCTGTGTGAGGTTTCACGTTTCTGACACTGCTTCAGCAAAAAGACAATTTCATGCACAAACACTTGACCAGTGAGCTGAGCTCTTACCTCCATCTGGCTGCTTCCTCTCTCTCTACTTCAGTTTTACTGTCAGTGTCATTCCGACATTTCATTCAGTTCTTTAGTTCCCAATGTGAAATGATGTGTAAAATGATATGAAATGAGCCTCAATAAACCTTTTCACTGGTGGTTTTGTAAACCTTTTGTGCTGAGCTGAATTTCTGTTGTTTCAACTGTTGCTGCTGGAATCTGACTCCTGCATTTCAAGCTGCTGTTAGACGACACTTTAGTTTGTATAAATTTCCTTTCACTGAAAACCCAAGGCTTTGGACTTAGCTTTAAGGAGAGAGGACTCTCTATTTCAGCCTGAACGAGTTGGACAAGTTCAAGACAAACAGCCTGGGTGATGTCACAGTACTCATTGTCCACGGGGACATTGTTACTTATTGTGTTCCTGTGGTTCAGAACTGAAACCACCATTCTGTTAATCAATAATGAACACAGCTGTTTGCTGCACTATAAAACAGTTAATGAATTATGTGGATGATGGGAGATTAGCAGACATATCAAAGTGATTAGCAAAGTTAGCATCTCTTCAGAAATAAATTTGAATGTTCAACTGGCAGCAGGCTGCTTCAGGTCCTCCTGGTGGTACTTCTGTGCAGTGCATTTGTAGTTTTTGTTGATTTTCTTGATTCTAAATGGTTTTCCTACTGATGATGGAGAAATTGATTTACACCAAGGGTGAACAGAAGAAACCACATTGTGGATGAGTCAGGTGGTTTTATGAGATTCGTGTTCTCTGATTTCTCAAGTACACTTAACACCATCCACCCCCTCATTGTTAAAGACAAGCTCAGAGGGATGGGGGTGGATCTCTGCTTCATGTCCTGGAATGTTGATCACCTAACAAGACAACCACAGTAAGTCATCCTTGACAACTGTGTCTCAGAGACAGTGATGAGCAGCACTGGGGGCTGTTTCTGTTCACTCCGACTTGAAATACAGCTCTGAGTCCTGCCACATTCAGAAATACCCAAATAACACAGCTACTTTCTTCAGTCTTCAGTGAACGCAGTGAGGATGTAGGATGTGAACACAACATCTTTGACAACACCAATCACCATCTACACAACATTGCGACAGGCCAGAGATGCAGCTACAGCAGCAGTCAGTGTCTCATCTCAATGCTGTGCAGGACTGAGAACCAAATGTTTGGTTTGCATTAAGCAGGTTAATGGAAACATGTTTACTACTGGAAGTGATAAGTGTGTTTAGGTGATATTTTTTCAAGTATATTTTTGAGATCTTTGCGTTTCATTAAAGCTGGGGTTGGTAATCTTGGAGAGCTAGCAAGAGAGCTAGCAAGATTTGAAAATTGCACCTCCTCTGAGTTCCACCCCCCTCCTACCCCTCCCGTCAGTGTGTACATCCAAGCCACACCTCCACAAACTGGAACGCACACCGCACGAAAATGAGAAGCGGCAGGAGGAGTACTATATGTACATATATATATATATATATATATATAATCTATTCAATACTAGTGTCACCGACCCGTTTTAAACCCACAGAGAAGCTAATATTAGCATTAGGCTAATACAAGCTACAAAAGTAGCTACGTTAGCAAACGTTACACATTTCATAAAAATAACAAATCCTCCCCGAAGCAAAACATATAATTACCTGTCCAACAGAAAGAGAGCAACCTCAGCATCACTTTTCAGGCCCTTCAAATCCCTCTGTTGTCTCCACTGCTCAAAACCAACACCGATGTTTACTCTGGTTTGACCTCTGGCTTTATCCAGAGCCTTTTTGTTAGCAGCCTTTTCAGCCTCCAGCTTTCTCTTCCTTGCCTTTCTCTTGGGGCGAGCCGTTACAAGTAACGCTGGAAGTAGTAACTGGGGCTGCATTTTCTCAGCCACTGCTCATAAATGAGCATGAAATCCGTTCTGCTGTAACTCTGTACGCTGATTTCTTCCAGCAACAGCGACACGTGAAGATTGTGCACACGCGTCGAAGACAGGGATCGAGGGGGGCGGATACAGAACTAGACATGAAGGCATCTGACTGGTTTTTGCTCTTTGTGCCAAAGAGCGTGGATTGGTCAGAGTTTTGTCAGTCCTGCAGCTGCCACAGAGGACTGATGATTTTCGTTCCTTTTTCTGAATACATAATGTATTGATTACTCAGACGGTAGAAGGACCATTTCACCCAGTGTAACAAAACATGTTTCTGAACAGGATTACCAACCCCAGTTTTAAAGGATAGTTGAGAGACACAGGGAATGGTGAGGCAGAGAGAGGGGAACAACATGCAGCAAAGGATTAACCCAGATTCAGGATTCGAACCAGGGCCGGCTGCTTGTCATTAAGAGCCTTGTAAGTAAGTAGAAGGATCTTGAAGTCTATTCTATATCCTACAGGAAGCCAATGGAGAGAAGCTAGAATGGGAGAGATGTGCTCTCTCTCACTAACTTTTAGTTAGTGAGAGTCAGTGCCCTCGCTGCAGCGTTCTGGACCAGCTGGAGACTCTTTAGAGAGTTTTTTGGACATCCTGACAAGAGAGAGTTACTTTAGTCCAGCCTAGAAGTAATAAATGCGTGAACCAGTTTCTCAGCATCACTCTGAGAGAGGATATTCCTGATCTTAGCTATACTGCGCAGGTGAAAGAAGGCAGTCCTAGTCACATGCTTTATGTGAGAGCTGAAGAAAAGATCCTGGTCAAAAATGACTCCAAGGTTCCTCGTGGTTGGACCGGAGTTTGGGGTGATGCTATCCAGAGTAGCAATCTGATTGGAGAATGTGTCCCTGAGATGCTTAGGTCCAAACACAATCACCTCTGTTTTGTCAGAGTTCAGTAGTAGGAAGTTAGAAGACATCCAGGATTTGTTGTCTTTCAAGCTATCTTGCAGATTGATGAGGCGGCTTCTATCATCTGGCTCTATCGATAAGTAGAGCTGAGTATCATCAGCATAACATTGGAAATTGATGGAGTGCTTCCGGATTATATCCCCTAATGGAAGCATGTAAAGAGTGAAGAGAACTGGCCCTAAAACTGACCCATGTGGCACACCACACGTAACTCTGCTGTACTCCGAGTGGTCATTGTTAATGTTAACAAATTGAAACCTGTCAGATAGGTATGAGTCAAACCATTTTAGAGCAGATCCTTTAATCCCACTTTCATGTTCTAGTCTCTGCAGCAAGATGCTGTGATTGATGGTATCAAATGCAGCACTGAGGTCCAGAAGTACAAGTACAGAGACAAGACCTCTGTCGGAAGCTATAGGAAGATTGTTGTAGACTTTGACCAGTGCTGTTTCAGTGCTATGGTGTTCCCTATATCCAGATTGGAAAGCTTCAGAAAGCTTGTTACTATGCAGATGTCCATGTAGCTGCACTGGGACAACCTTCTCAAGGATCTTAGAGACGTAGGGAAGGTTGGACATAGGCCTATAGTTGGCTAATGCATCTGGATCAAGAGAAGGTTTTTTAAGTAGAGGATTAATGACAGCCACCTTAAAGGCCTGTGGCATGTAGCCTGTGACTAAGGAAAGGTTGATCTGGTTCAGTATAGCAGCGCTAACTAAGGGGAAGACATCCTTGAGCGGTCTTGTTGGGATTGGGTGAAGCAGACATGTAGATGATTTGGAGGAGGTGATTGCAGAAGTTAAGTCTGACAGGTCGATGGGGGCGAAGCTGTTCATGTGTATGCATGAAGTCTGGAAGGTACTTCCGTAGGGACTGTGATTTGTGGTCCACCACTGCCGATCTTTGTTCTGATATTTACAATCTTTTCAGTAAAGAAAGTTAGGAAATCGTTGCTGCTGAGAGTCGGAGGGATGCATGGCTCAACAGCACTGTGGTTCTTAGTCAGCCTGGCCACAGTGTTAAAAAGGAACCTGGGATTGTTTTTATTCTTCTCAATTAAAGATGAAAAGTATGCACTCCTGGTGCTGTGAAGCTCTTTTTTATATATTAATAAACCATCTTTCCAGGCTCAATGGTCTTCCTCGTGTTGGCTGGAATGTGTTTTCCTTTCCAGCTGTCTGGTCTTCTGCTTCAAGATGCGCAGGTTTGAATTATACCAGGGAGCTATTTTCTTCTGGTTGATAACTTTCTTTCTCACAGGGGCTACAGCATCAAGTGCTCCAACATTACAAAGATTTGGCTTCAATATTAAAGTTATTTTATATTTAAAAAACTTATATTATTCTCCCTCAGCCAGAATCAAAATAAATGGTAGTCTGACCAACCCTGTGCCACTTGAAAGAGGCTGTTGGCAGGGATGTCCCTTAAGTCCGGCCCTGTTTGCACAGTTTATTGAACCTTTGGCTCAGGCTAATAGAGACAGGACATAAGGGGAATTTGTATTAGAGACACTGAGTTTCTAAGTTTCTAAGACCTGCCTTTATGCCATATTGATCACTCTTGTGCAGCCAGATTTCAGTTTACCAAAATTAATGTCCTCCTTGAGAACATTTGGTTATTACTCGGGTTATAAATTCAACATTCATAAAACACAAGTTATTTTATTTAACTATATCCCCTCACTACAAATAAATAACTTTTGTAATTTTAAATGGGAGAAAAACATTATTTAATATTTAGTAATAAAAATTCCAAAGGATTTATCCACCATTCATGCAACTAATTATCTGTCAATTACCAAAGAGAAAAAGACAGATTAAATAAATGGAGTTTATTGCCATTGGACTTACATAACCGAATAGACATAGTTAAAATGAACATCCTGCCACGACTGCTTTTTCTTTTTCTGTCAATACCAATAGAAATACCTGAAAAACAGTTAACAGAGTGGAAGAGAATGCTATCTAGGTTCATATGGAAAGGCCTTAAGCCAAGGATCAGATAAAAGACACTGCAATCGCCCAAAGAAAAAGGAGGATTATCTTTGCCAAACATAATGGACTACTACAAATTTGCACAGCTCAGATATCTGATTTACCTGTGCAACCCACATTATAATGCTAAATGGAAAAATCTAGACTTCAGTCAACTGGACATCCCCCTCCAGAGCTTGCTTGGAGACAGAAATCAGTGGTTGGACAAAAACACCCCTAAATATTTGGTCCGTGGAATGTCGAAAAATAAACCTGAAAATCACATTAAAATATTTCGTTGGGTGGCACATGATAGAGATTTTAAACTCCCCCATATGGATGGGCTCTCGAAAGGTATCACAGCATACTGTCTTATTTCTGATAAAGGGAGACTAGACTGTTTTCAAAAACTTAAAGACAGTTATGACTTAGAAAATCAAGATTTCTTCAGGTACCTTCAAGTTAGGGCTCACAACAGGATGTGATATAAAAACAACAGAGCAAGGCAGCTCTGATTTAATTAACATTTTGAATGACGCATACAAATCTTAACTAAACCATAAATTGATTACCTGAATCTACTCCTGTTTACAGATATTCAGTGGCTTTTCCACTCTTTATGTTAAATACAACTGGGAAAAAGAAGCAAAAATAACCATTTCAGAAGATGATTGGCTAAACATTTGTAAAACTCAAATGAGCACTTTTTATCACTCCAAATGGATGGTGCTGGAGAGTGTGGAAACGCTCAGGTGAACCATTTCCATGTTTTCTGAGACTGCCCGATTATATGAGCCTATTGGCGGGATGTAGTGGAGGAAATAAAATTTTTGCACAATTTATCTTGGTAATATCTCCCCCACAAACAATGTTATCGATAAATATTTGATTAAAATAATGTTAGTATCCAGTAAAAAAAAGCTATTACAAGAAGATGGCTATCAAAAGAACCCCCATCTAAAGAGGAGTGGACTACAATTGTGAAAGAAATATATGACATGGAAAAACTGACTTTTTCCTTTAATCTGTGCATGGATAAATTCCCTTCATACTACATTTACATTTTTAAGGTGGAATATTTTCTTGTGTATGTTTTGAGTAACACGTTGCAAGACAAGCTGTTCTTATACATACGTCTCATTCTCTCAGTAACTACTTGAGGGAACTAAAATGTACCTCGAACATCCATTTGAAATTGAAGATGGACTGATTTGGTCAAAAATAGAAATAGAAATAGAAATAGAAAATACTTTATTGATCCCAAAGGGAAATTCATTTGTCTTTTAGCTCATCTTCCATTTGCATAAGAATTAAAGAGTCTGATGGCTGTGGGTATGAAAGATCTTTGGTATCTTTCTGTCCTGCACCTAAGAGAGAGGAGCCGTCCACCACTGCAGCTTCTTTGATCCATCAAGGTGTTATGAAGTGGGTGATCCGTGTTGTTCAGGATGGCCTCCACCATTCTCATGGTGTATCTCTCCACCACCTCCTCCAGAGAGTCCATCTTTACTCCAGTGACAGAGCCAGCCTTCTTGACAAGCTTATCCAGCCTCTTGCCTGCTTTTTTCCTAAACTTCCTCCCCAGCAGACTGCAGCATAAAATAAAACACTTGCCACCACAGACTGATAGAACATCTGCAGCATCTTACTACAGATGTTTAGAGATCGGAGCTTTCTTAGGAAAAAGAGGTGGATCTGCCCTTTTGTAGAGTGCATCTGTGTTAACAGACCAGTCCAACCTGTTATCCAGGTGTACACCTAGATATTTATAGGTTTCACCACTTCAATGTCCACTCCACAAGTGTTCACTGGCTGAAGAGGGGGCTTGGACCTACAGAAAGCCGTGATCATTTCCTTTGTCTTTGAGGTGTTCAGCATGAGGCAGTTTTTGTAACTCCAGTCACTGAAGGCTTTTATCAGATCCCTATATTCAGATTCCTGTCCATTCCTAATACATGCCACAATAACAGTGTCATCTGAGTATTTCTGGATGTGGCAGGACTCACAGTTGTATTAAAAGTCTGCTGTATACAATGTGAACAGGAATGGAGCCAGGACAGTCCCCTGTGGAGCCCCCGTGCTGCTCATTAATGTCCCAGAAAAACAGTTCCCCAACCTGACAAACTGTGGCCTTTCTGTCAGGTAATCTGTGATCCAGGAGACAAAGGAAGAATCCACACCCATCTCTTTGAGCTTGTTTTTGAGTGTGTTGGGTTGGATGGTATTAAATGTGCTTGAAAAATCCAAAAACATGATTCTTACATAAGCGCCAGATTCCTCCAGATGAGAGAGGACACAGTGGAGCATGTAGAGGACTGCTTCATTCACTCCAATGTGTTCTTTGTGTGCAAACTGCAGGGGATCTAGTTTGTCTTTGACCTCAAGCCTCAGTAGATGTAGAATCAGCTGCTCCAGGGTTTTGATGATGTGTGAAGTCAGGGCCACCGGTCTGTAGTCATTTAGTTCAGCCGGACATTTTCTTTTTGGTACCGGCACTATACAGGATGTTTTCCACAGAGCCGGCACCCGCCCCAGCTGTAGACTCAGGTTGAAGATCCTGTGGAGAGGTTGATACAGTTGGGCAGCGCAGTCTTTAAGCAGCACACACCATCTGGGCCAGCTGCCTTCCCAGAGCAAAGTCTCCCAAGCTCCATCCTCACCCCTGTCTCTGTGACAAACAAGGGTGGAGGAACAGGTGTGAGAAGGGGAGTAGCTGCAGCAGTGGAGATGTACCCAGGTGTAGGAGAAGGAGGAGGAGGAAGAGGAGGAGACATGGTGGACAAACACACTTGTGGAGGAGAGGAAGAAGCCATCATGGAGATGTCCACATGTTGAAGAGGGGGAGAAGGAGGGGGAGAAGGAGGAGGAGAAGGAGGTGGATAAGGAGTGGAATTGGATGTGACCTCAGTGTCGA